>NW_024121099.1:7076763-7676763 GCF_016745375.1 Pimephales promelas | reverse complement strand
TTTCGATAATAATTGGAGTATTTAAAGTAAGAAATGAAATCTGAAGTACTTGCCCGTTCTTACATGTCTTACCATCTTTAGTGTTGTCCCAGAAACTCGAGCTGGCAGTGTGCAAAGAGTGGATTTGGGAAAAAAACAGGTTTGTTAACCGAAGTATTATTGTTGTTTAAATTGCCTGTTACCATACCTATGTACTTAAAAGGTTTTCCTAATTTAGTCAGCTGGCTCAGACTTGACTCTACAATGTTTGACATCCACTGGTTGATTTTGTTGTGTTGGTGCTTTCAACAGCCTGTAATCAAAAGACCCCATAATACATGATTATTGCAATGAATATATTGATCATAAACATTTTATAAAATGTTTACACATGCAATCAAAGTAACTGAATTTATAGTTAAATACTGACTTAATGTCTACACATTGGAGTAGTAAATACTTCTTTGTTTGATAAGCGTGGTAATCTCGTCCACAACAAATGTAACGTTAGTCTGTGAATGAAAGTATTACATGGTTAAGGTCGCAGTTTACGCATGGACAAATCGAGAGATTATTTATACTACACATAGAAGTAAGAATAATAACTCGACAAAAAACCTAACAATAATTAGTAGTATTGTGTAGTACCTCCACAGCAGACTGATCTTCGTCCATTGCGTGACTTATCCAGAGCGTTTTGTAGTTTCTATGGAGACAGAAGGGTCCCTCTCTGTGCTGTTCTTCAGTGTTTTGTTTTTGTCTCGCAAAGCAACGAAAATAGTGTCAAAATATCACCAGTTACTTTTTCGAGGATCTCGAGTTTGTGGGGTGAATTATACTGGGAAAATAATTTATGACGTTTTTTACGCAGTAGGACAACAAAACCTGGTGGAAGTAGCCATTTGGGAAATACTTTGGCACCCGAGTTGCTTAACTAGCTAGCTAATTTAATATGAATCAGATTCCTCACTTGATCTCTCACTCAGCAGTTCTCTGTGAAGGAACTATTCATAAGTGAGATATGCCTGGTTTGTTTTCTTCTACTGTCCCGTATCCTTTCAACGCAAGCCTGCATTCTCGTAATTGATACAGTAGCTCGTCACACACGGGAGAAGTTTGTTCTTTCTGGCAAGTTGGCAACTTACAGTTATTGTATTTAAAACAACAACACCCACGGCCGCATTAACCATAGGGCTAGGCGGGGCTTAAGCCCCGGGGCCCAAGCAAGGAGGGGGCCCGTGATTGGCTGTGGAGCAGATACTGCAAGCCATCTGATTACCAAAGCCTTACCACGCAACGTCCCCCACAAATTATCCCTGTTATTTAGTTGCACTTTGCCTTATATTCCATGCATTATCATGGAATCATTATCATTAATAGAGACGTTCGCATTTCGCAAAGACCCGCCTTTTTATATGTGACGAGCCAGGCGGGTCTCACGAGTCACGCACATCATGTTCTCATGCACTCACGCAGTGAAAAATACTTCGCGGGGCAAAGACTAAGTTACACCGAGTGATTACGAGAGAGAGTTCAGAGCAGCTTACTGTTGATATTAAACAAAGTCTCAACTTTCAAATATTGTCATTCAAGTTCACGTCCACCGACTGACAGCTTTGTTGTCGGACAAAGTTGCGTATTCGGTGTTATGATTGGCCAGGCCACCTGTCATTCAAACCCCCGTAGGCATGCAGGGCCAACGGCTCTGAGCAGGGCATGGTAAATTGAAACGTCAGGTTTTAATTTGATGTGACAAATATATTTATTCTATATTTAACTTGTGAACGACCGACCTGCTGCTGCACGTAGGCATAGATGATTGCTGCCTGCGCCTTATTAGAATAGGCTATACATCAACCAATAAATCGCCTTATTTACTCTTCTCTTCATTCTAATTCTTAAAACACAGCGTCATCATCGACCCCACAAACTTTCGGTAAGTTTGAATATTAACTTGATGGATGTATAATTTTGCTTTGTGTGTTTGATTAAACTCTATATTCGCCTAAAGGACTGGCGATAATATATCCGGTAGAAATATTTAAATTTTGCTGCGCCATCATGATGTAAGTTTATCATTTAAACGCGTTTTTAAACGTTGTGGTTTGGATACAAATTATTTGGATACAAATTATTTCAAACTGCTCAGGCACAGTGAGCAGCGGGAGAATTCATTAAATGCTGGTTTTGAGACCAAGGTGAACCATGTATTGTATATTTGATTACTTTATATAATAGGCTATAATATTATTCAGTGCTTTAAGTTTTTCATAGGTCGATTTATTGTGCCTTTGTTCTATTTTAATTTGTGACTCTTGTCATCAGTAAGCTTGAGATTATTTTCTTAAGCTACTAATATTTTTTGGTGATATTGAAATTGGTCACAATAATTATGAAATTTTAGTCAATACATTTTGATATGATAAAAAAAAATCGTGTTAAAAGTAACATAACTTAACTGTGAAGTATATCATAGATGGATAAATAATAATATCGTATATATGACTCGTATAATAATATAACATTTAGCTCATGTAGTTGGTGACCTAAAGTGGTGGGGGGGCCCTGCAGTAACTCATAGCCCCGGGGCCCAGTGAGCTCTTAATACGGCCCTGACAACACCACCTGGTGCAAAGGTGCCCAAAGTTGAAGAGAAACACCCATGTACATTTATTATATTTCTTCTGACTAATGTAACATTTGTGACTACTTTGATACTATTTTAATGTATTAGTGCTGAAGACTTTTGCTGATTTGCTCGCATCATTTTGACTGCAGTGGTGGAACCGTTTAACTAAAAACTAATATAGCTTACATAATATATGATTAATCAGTCGTTTTTTATACATGAATCCAGATTATCACAGAACCCTCATAAATTATACATTTTAATTGACCACACTATCATACAATTACAAATAAAAATGGTTCAGGAACCCATTTTGTTCTGCTCTGGTGTCCGGTCGAACACAGTTTCTAGTTACACCATAATTTCACATGAATGGGAAAGGAAGTGATATAGCATGAGTTATCGTTATTTGTGCATCTCTGCATCTAGTTTCTCCAATTAATGGACATAGCACATACACATTCTCGTAAGGTTTAAGTCTCGTATTGGGTCGGAACAGGTACGAAGGTTATCTGTTGTCTTGAATGAAAAGGCAGCAGACTCCCGAATTACTGGATTTCCCGTGCTAATTAACGGTGCCAACAAACAACTACCAAGACGGAATAATGTTGCAGGAAATTATTGCATTACCAGTTGAAGATAAAATATTTTACGCTGTCCTGGTCTTCTCATGGACGGTGTACATTTGGGAGGCCTACCTCGCCTATAGACAGGTGAGCATATGTTCATTGCTTTGTTTGTGGAAAGCATTTAATTGTCAGTCACTCTATGCATGTATGAATGTTTGTTCTAGTTTGCATATTTTGATTATTAAAATCGAACTTCTTCCCTTTTAGAGTTTTGTTCAAATGCATTTTGATGTACTGAAACAATAAACCCTAAATAAACACACAGACACGTTTGACCTTTCACAGAGGAAGATCTACAGGACAACAATGCATGTGCCCACTGAGCTGGGCAAGATAATGGATTCAGAGACCTTTGAAAAATCCCGCCTCTATCAGCTGGACAAGAGTAACTTTGGCTTCTGGTCTGGACTCTACTCAGAGGCAGAGGGCACGGTGATTATGTATTTATTTTGTTGATTTTTTTTTCAAGATTTTTTCTTTTTCATATAATACACTGTTTTATGTTCACACAACTTCATTTCTATTTCAAGTTTCTCATGAGTTTTCTGGTGGGAAAATCATGCATGGACTGAATAAGCGTGGACTGCAAAAATGAACTTCTTTTAAGATATTTTTTTGTTTTACTTGCATCTGTCTATTCATCTGAGCATGCTTAATCTTTTTTTCTTTTTGTCTTGTTTTATTTTGTAGCTGATACTGCTCCTCGGAGGAATTCCATTCCTTTGGAAAGTGTCAGGGAATCTCACAGCTCGTTTTGGTTTTGGTCCAGAGTACGAGGTAGGTTATAAATGTCTTTACTCTCACTTTTGATTAATTTAATACATCCTTGCTGAATAAAATTAATTAAAAAAAAACCCTGAAACTTTTTAACTGTTATGTATAATGTTTCAAAAGCTTTCTATTTCAGATGACTGTTCTCTTGAACGTTCTATTCATCAAAGTATCCTTAAAATTATTAACCGTTTTTAACATTGATAATAATAATAATGATAATAATAAATGTTTCTCCAGCAGCAAATTAGAATAGTATAATCATTTCGGAAGGATCATGTGACACTGAAGACTGGAGTAATTTAGCCTTGCCATCACAGGAATAAATTACATTTTAAAATGTATTAATATAATATTTCACAATATTTGTGTTTTTGCTGTATTTTGGATCAAGTAAATGCAACCTTGGTAAGCAAAAAAGACATCTTTGACATCTTTAGTGTACATTGATCTCGTCATGAAAATAGCCATAGATGCTGGTATGGCAATAAAAACAAACAAACCTGCCCTCAAACAGTAAGAGTCTGGAAGAGTTCAGTTTGTGTTGTCGACATGCTTTCACATTGTTTTCTGCACTCTGAAACCAAATCCACTTTACAAGCACTGTAAGTGGTAGACCAATCACAACAGACTGGGCCGTCTGACCAATCAGAGCAGAATTGGAATCTCAAAAAGGCATGGTTTAGACAGAGAGACTAAATCCTTGATTATGCCGATTCAGACACGGAGAAAAAATAGGAGAGGATGCATATTGAGAAAATTAAAGTTTTTGTTTTGTTTTACTTGGATGCATGTAAACCCATTGTAGGAGACCTCCAAAACAAAAAGTAACAACCTTTAAAATAGCATAATAACTAAAGAGTTTGTTTTCAATTTTAATGACATTATGTGAAAAATATATATTGTATACTGTACATAATATATACTGCTAAAAGAGTTTTTATACTAGTATGGTTTCCTGAAAATCTCAAATGGTCTTCTTACCTTCAGATCTTTCATTCTTTGGCATTCCTGATGCTAGCTACACTCTTTAGTGCTTTCACTGGCCTTCCCTGGAGCCTCTATAACACTTTTGTGATTGAGGAGAAGCATGGATTCAACCAGCAGGTAGATAAAGACTAGATCACTATCTTTCTGTTGTAGCAGGAATAAAACTGATGATGAAATGTACTGAAATCGCTTTAATTTGTCCCTTGCTTATAGTCGCTGAGTTTCTTCCTGAAAGACGCACTCAAGAAGTTTGCTGTGACTCAGTGTATTTTGTTGCCAGTGACATCATTACTCCTCTACATCATCAAGATTGGTGGTGATTACTTCTTCATCTACGCCTGGCTCTTCACACTCATCGTCTCACTGGTCAGTTTTTCGTGCTTCTGCTGCACGTGTTGTCTGTGAGGATAAACAAAAAGTGAACTGAACTGTCCTTTCACTGTCTACAGATTCTAGTGACTATCTACGCTGACTACATTGCTCCTCTGTTTGATAAGTTCACTCCACTGCCAGATGGAGAGCTGAAGAGTGAGATTGAGAGCATGGCAAAATCCATCGACTTCCCCCTCACCAAGGTCTATGTAGTGGAAGGTACAGCTATAATCATCTTTTCATTTTTGTTACTTTCTATCCACAAGTTTCCTATGCCCCATGAGGCCTTGCGTCAAAAGTGGGCACATTTTCCGGTTCGAAGTAAACAAGTGAGACGTGACACTCATTCGTTCATTCATATATTTGACTATCATTAATCATTAATATTTATACTAAAATGTATTATTTTATTTGTTTAACTTTTTATCAATTAAAAATGCAATGAAAATTGCAAAAATACAGCATGTTTTTCTACGATGAGTTCTTTATTACAAGAAGACCAACTTGTGGCAGTTATAGTGGACATTCGGTTATGGCTAAGCTTGAAGATATGGGCTGCGGTGCTCTGGAACAGCTGGCGTTTCTTTAAACAGAGACTCTTGTTTGTTCCTAAATAATAATACAAAATAATCATTTTAAATAAAACCAAAATCGCGATACTCAGATCCACAAACCTGTCGTGGTGATGGTAGGCAGAATCACAGCACACCCATTCCAACTCCCAGAGATATATCCTTCCTGTCCAGATCCAATATAGCCACCTTATCTTTACTATTATTTTTGCATTATTTAAAGTTAACATTATAAAATTCATAGACCTACACCACAAAACTAGTTGAGGATAAATTATATAAAATTGAGCGATTCCAGCATTATGGACGTGACATTTGCAGTCAAACCCTGAAATAAAAATTCTCAAATGCATTTAGGGTATTGAAACTTGTTTATATAAAGGAGTCCAGACATTAGAAAAATATACCACATACATTTTACATTTAATATGAGGGAAATACACATGAAGGATGTGACAAAAAAATCTTTAACTTTTAAAAAGCACTGAGCCTTTATTTAAAATTAATTTTGTTTTGTATTAGTTGTATCAATGTTTCATCTACAAATTACCTGGATTTAATAAATAAGAAGTAAATATAGCAGACAATAATCAAGATACGGAGGCGCCGGCTCCTGAAATGCAGCTCGTCTCATAATACCATTGGTATGCTACTTCCGCCGCCTGACGGGAAGTTGCACCCACTTTTTTTTTTTTACTGTAGTGCCCCCCGGAAACAGGTGGATAGAACAAAAATGGTCTCAGTCTTGATATCTTGCCCTCTTTTCTCCCTTCTCCTAATATTTCTGTTCACTCTTTTCTAGGTTCAAAGAGATCTTCCCACAGTAATGCCTACTTCTATGGTTTCTTCAAAAATAAGCGCATTGTGCTATTTGACACTCTTTTGGAGGACTACTCCCCTTTAAATAAATCTGGAGAGAAAGAGCCAGGAACAGTAGAGGAGAATGAGACGGTGGCCAATGAAAGCAAGTCCAAGCCAAAGGTCAGATGGTCAGGGCCAAAACAATAACAAATGTGATAAAATGCTTTATTATAGGGATGCACAGAATATGGCGCTCTTTAATACGGCGTGAAAGATCAATGAATCGCTCAGTTCAAGCGAAGGCACGGTTCAAGCACACATAAACCAATCATCTCATCTCCTCTTAACTAATAGTTAGTTATAGTACGAAATAAACATGGGTGAACAGAACACCAGATGGTATGTTGAAAGATGCATCCTGTCTAATTTAATCGCTCAATCAGTGTTTCAACTGGGAAAGACAGCAGTAAAACAACTTGACAATACAATGTCACATTACATTACCTCAAGAAAACTATTCAATGTCTGTAAACTCTTTATAAAACTGCAGAAAGCAAAAGCTGAATCCCGGATATCGACGGCCGGGGAAAAGAGGATGGTAACCCCTACTACTCATCTTTCTCCACAGAACAAGAGCCTGCTAGCTTAGCTTCCAAAAAAAAAGATGGCTGACACTATGTGTTCATTCTGTGAGTGAGATCCCACCCTCTATGGGCGGGTTGAAAACATGCGGGACAGCCCCTACTACTGACTGTAGTCTTTAGCCTCTGGCCAAAAAATCCTCCAATGACACAAAATTACTATTTTTGCATCATCTGAGGATTTTTCCAGACAAAAAAATACATAAATCTCTCGTCTCAGGGGGATATGAGGGTGGAAAGCATGGTAATTCGAAAATACTACAGGTTTCCTACTAATACAAAGCTTAATGCTAAATCCTGAAGTATCGCTTAAATAGGAAAAAAAAAAAAACAATATTACAAAAAGTGGGTTTCCATGCGTCTCTTACACTGCATTTTGAATTTGTAGCCATTTATTTTCAATGTTCCAAAATGTTTTTTTTTTCTCTCTATTTAGAACAAGAAACAGGGCTGCAGTAACCCTGAGGTTCTGGCCGTTCTTGGACATGAACTAGGACATTGGAAACTAGGCCACACAGTCAAGAACATTGTCATCAGCCAGGTGAGTTGCTGTCTGTGTGGCTGTGCTTTTTTGTTAACTTTAGGTGTCAATGGCCAGATTAATAATCTTCACAAAGGAAATGCATTCTTGTCTTGTGATATTTCCCACAGCTACTCTATCAATTGTTTTTGTCACTGCACATTCTTGAATTCTGCGATGTCAGTTTCTGCAGAAACTCTTGTTTTAGTGTTGTTGTTTTTTTGTCTTTTTAAGAGCGTATGAAAAGAGGACCATAAATTTATGATATTAATGTCTCCATGTTTCTTTACAGATGAACTCCTTCCTGTGTTTCTTCCTCTTTGCTGTGCTGATTGGTCAAAAAGAGCTCTTCATGGCATTTGGTTTTCATGACACCCAACCTACTCTTATCGGGCTGATGATCATCTTTCAGTTTATCTTCTCACCTTACAATGAGGTAATGCATCTTACTTTTTTTCCCCTGCCCCTTCCTTTCGCTGAAAAATACATGCGGGCTCATTTGTTAACCTGCGTGCGAGCATTTTTTTATTAGACATTATGAAGGACATTATAATAGATTTGTAAAAGACACGAGCTGCATCCAATATCACATACTTCCCAACTGTATAGTAGGCGAAAAACAGTATGTGACAAAAGAATTATGTTCATATTTATAGTACTCATAAAAGAGTAGGCGAAAGTACCCGGATGACCTAATCTTACGAGGAGATTCTGATGTGTGTGTATATGCTGAACACTTAACTATCCCATGAGGCCACTGGAGAGGATTTGTGAATGACAGTGAAGCAACTGGTAGGTTACGAGATAATGACAGCATAGCGAATGTAGTACATCCAGATTACATTCATACTACATATATTCATACTATATAGATAGAACTTAATTTTTTCATCAGTCATAAAGTAAATATTCAAAATAAGTACCCACTCAAGAGTATGCGATTTCGGATCCAGCAATGCTAATTTTCTGAATAAGCAAATACCTATCTGATCTATGTTCACCCTTTTTTTTTTTCCTGCTGCAGTTGCTGTCGTTCTGTCTGACAGTGTTGAGCCGAAGGTTCGAGTTTCAGGCAGATGCATTTGCGCGCAGTATGGGCCGATCGTCTGAGCTGTACTCCGCTCTCATCAAGCTCAATAAAGACAACCTAGGCTTTCCTGTAGCAGATTGGCTGTTCTCTATGTGGCATTACTCCCATCCTCCCCTGCTAGAGCGGCTCAGAGCCCTCACTGGGCCCAAGCAAGACTGACAGTTTAGCCAGGGGGGGCCACGTTCACCACTCGCTCCCCCGAGAAGGGGTCTCCGTCGGCCTCTGTTGGCCCTCTGATATCAATGCCTATTTCTCTCTCCTTCCCTATTTTTTATTTCTATTCATCTTTCTAAGTGTTTGGGTTTTGCCATTTGTTTATCACCCTGGAAGAAAGTTTAAATTGTTTTCAGATGGCCTCAGACAGTTCAGTGTACAAGATATGTTCCGTATGCCTTTTGCAATTGTTCTTGATATGATTTTGATAGTTTTAATTCGATTGTCCATTTTAGCTGTGAATTGCCCCTGACCTTTAGAACCATGCATTTCCACTTTGATTTAGTGTAATCCACTTGGACTGTGAGAGAGAGGAGGTTGAAACATTTCAGAGGGGAATGATGATTGTCTGGTTCAAAAGACAGATGTTATGCGAGACCGCTATTCTTAACTTGTATGGCTCAATAAGGCCTACTAAAATGTCTATTCCAATTTTAGTTCATTTGACATAATTTTGTTTTTTGTTTTACTTTTATAACCAAAAAAGGGTTTGAGCGTTTGTGTAAATAAATATTTTTTTTGTGAAATAAAAGCAACATACAAGGGCAAAGATGACTTTAAAAATATTTAATGAGTGGTTAGAAATCTTGTTTTAGTTATTTTTCTCTCTGTGCCTGAGTGTGCAAGATGTTACTATGATAATGTGTAGAAACATGATGCTGTCACATCTTTTTCCTCATTTGCTCAATTTAATCCCTGAATCATATCAGATTTTCTGGTGGCTTGGAACTGCATTTGTATGGATTCTTATGAGTTTTAAGATTAGGAATAGACATGGCTGTTAAATTTAATGTCA
The DNA here is from genome assembly GCF_016745375.1 of Pimephales promelas. Next base: position 7,666,760 of record NW_024121099.1, on the reverse strand, counting down.
AAATGTCTGACTCTTAAGGCTTTTACTGTGCCTGATATGTTAATGGCTTAAAGAGTCCATGAAATGCCTACCTATTGAAAATTAGACCTAAACAGAGTAATATGGCTGTAGGTTCATACTTATCCCCAAGAATATGTCTTTGATATCTCGAATGATTGACTGAATTGATTGAAAGATGAACTTTTGCATCACAATGAATAAACAAACCCATCACAAAACCTTTGTTATAAGCTTATTTTATGTATCCATTTAATGTTTATGTGAATGTTTAGGAACTCACATCCCCCAAAATTGCGAGATGTCAAGCAAAACATTCCGCTGTAAATTAAATTATACACTCACCTAAAGGATTATTAGGAACACCATACTAATACTGTGTTTGACCCCCTTTGCCGTCAGAACTGCCTTAATTCTACATGGCATTTAAACAATGCCCAATTGGCACTAACGGACCTAAAGTGTGCCAAGAAAACATCCCCACAACATTACACCACCAGCAGCAGCCTGCAAAGTAGTAACAAGGTATGATAGATTCATGTTCTCATTCTGATTACGCCAAATTCTGACCATCTGAATGTCTCAACAGAAATCGAGACTCAACAAAGTTGCTCTTCTATCAGCTTGAATCAGTCGGCCCATTCTCCTCTGACCTCTAGCATCAACAAGGCATTTTCGTTCACAGGACTGCCGCATACTGGATGTTTTTCCCTTTTCACAGCAGTCTTTGTAAACCCTAGAAATGGTTGTGCGTGAAAATCCCAGTAATTGAGCAGATTGTGAAATACTCTGAACGGCCCATCTGGTACCAACAACCATGCCATGCTCAAAATTGCTTAAATCACCATTTTTTCCCATTCTAACATTTATTTTGGAGTTCAGGAGATTGTCTTGACCAGGACCATACCCCTAAATGCGTTGAAGCAACTGCCATGTGATTGGTTGATTAGATAATTGCATTAATGAGAAATTGAACAGGTGTTCCTAATAATCCTTTAGGCAAGTGTATAATTTGGTAGTAAATTATAAACTCATTAGTCCCTAGTCTCAGATTATAATGTACGTTTGAGCTGTTTTAAGCGAAACTAACTTGCAGTAACATATATCAAAATATGTCAATGCCATTGTTTTGTAGCAATGTCTTTTTAGACCTCTCTGCAAAACCGGGGCATTGTTTGTTTGTTCCATCGGGTAATCAAAAGTTCTACACACACATTTGCAGTGTTCACGCCCACACCAAATGCAGGAAATATAGACAAGTGGTCAAGTGCAAAGACCACAAGTGTGGGTACCTGGACTATGGGCAAATAACTTATAGCTTCTATACTCAGCTTCAGACGCCACAACAAATGCCTGTCCTTCCCATTTAAAATAGAGCCCTATTTAACCCTTGTGTCTCCTTAGGGCCATTTTTGGTATTTTCAGTTTTGTTTTGTTTTTCAGTTCAGTTTCAGTTTTTTTTCTTTTCCTGTGTTAATGCTACATAAAATTTGGCACATGTGTTTTTATTGTAATTTTACTATTTCACCACTATTTCCTTAAAAATATACATATATATTGGCACTAGGTACACAAAATACTCCCACTCAGTGCCTTTAGGACAAAAATGGCCCCTGGGCCATTTAACTATAAATTGATTTATTTTAAGAGGAAAAGAATCTTTGTTAAGAGGCTTTCATTCTGTTGTCAATGCTTCAAACATTTAAATTTGTACAATTTTTTATCAGATGGTGCCATTTTTTCAGGCTTGGCCAATAAAACTACAATATTGAGTGAGGAAAAACACGACTGCAAATCTAAAATCTAATCACTGTGTGCACCAGTGGAGTTTTGCTGGCACTCAATGGGGAAAATCCGTTACTGCGCCCAAACAAACAGCATTTTGATCCACGGTTGTCGAGTGTAGGCTTCCATTGTTTCTTAGTAAATAAAACAAAAATATCCTATTAAGTTATTGTTGTTTTGTACTGTAGTTTCAATAATAGAACAAACTCACGTTCTAAATTACCCGTGGATAACAGTGATTGTAAGTAGCGCTCACCTATTTTTCTATGATAATGGTACGTTCCTGTTTTTGAGTCTACATAAGATAGAAGCGCACCACACGTTCATGTCAGTGCATGAATACATGAGCACAAGAAGAGAAAATGGCGAGGTTTCTAAACTCTAATGTAAGGAAGTTTCTGGCCACACAGATCAGGATGTCGTCTGACCAGGTAGATATATATAAAAAATGGCCTGAGTTTTCCATAGCTTGGGAAATAGGATTTCACAGTATTTCAAAGCCTTTTAAGCACGCACTGTCAGTTTGTTGCTATGTATTTTGGCAATGGCAACCGTTTGCTGAATAAATGCGTATGTTATACACGTGACCCTACTGCGTTATAACGTTGGTAAAAAGGTGTCAACACTGGACTTTTTTACGTAATTATACAACGAGCGCTTTCAGCTTGCCCTTGTGGTATGACCCTTTTGTTTACATTCAGGATACGTCTACATTATTTGCTTTTTTACTCAAACTGGAGTAGAACAGTGTATTCATATGTTGAGGTCTCACACACACACACAATATATATATATATAGCATATATATATACATATATACATACACACATACAGAATTTTATATAATTGCATACTTTATTATAAATAATATAAAATTACTTTGTATATTTGCCTTAATTTGTGCTTGACAATCCATGGAGCTGTTACTGGTAGGGTAATAAATAAACAATTCTGTCTTGTGCAATCTGTGCCTGTCTCTCTCCCCCTAATAAAGCTAGGAGAACTGGGTAAAGGTGCTGGGAAAGGAGGTGGTGGTGGAGGTGCAGTGAGGGAGGCAGGAGGTGCGTTTGGCAAGAAACAGGCTGCTGAGGAGGAGATGTACTTCAAGTGAGCTTTTATTTCTTGATCTCATTGTGAACTTCATCTTTGACACTAGATCTCTACTGATTACATGGGTATCAGCAAGTTCAATACTCTCTATATTTGAGTCTGCCATGTGCCATTGTAAAGCTTGCACAGTCTTTCATTGCACTGTTTTACTTTAGAAGGATTTATTTAAGCTATTTACCCATTTGAAGCCACCCAAAAAGTTTCATGCCTTAGTCATCCTCTCCATCACTTTCACAGGAGAAAAGAGAAAGAACAATTAGCTGTTCTGAGAAAACACCACCAGGATGAGATTGACCACCACAAGAAGGAAATTGAGAGATTACAACAGGAGATCAGTCGCCATGAGGGCAAAATTAGAAAACTGAAACATGATGACTGAGACTGGCGAATCCAGACAATACATTTCATAAACCAATGCCCCACACAGAAATGTTTAAACTTAACAAAATAATTGTGGATGCCTTACTTTAAGAAGTCAGCTATGTAAACTCTGCTCTCATTTATGATAAAATTATATTATGATACATATATGATTGAAACACTGAAATAATATAATGTATTAATTCAGTGCAGTTTCTCCTCTTGTCAATAAACATGTCTAAAAAATGAAGTTGTCTTGGTATAAATCAAATAATATGCTTGGTGCACAAAAATAGCAATTGATTTGAGCATCAATATTAATTTGTAAATTATAACAGTTTCAGTTAATCAGAGAAAATTGTACTGAATGAAATTACACGCATTTTAGATATTTGTATTATCTGACCAACCCATTGCAGGTCTTGACACTAATGAGCCAACCAGGTGTGTTTATTTAGGCTGTATTGTTGGGCCTTCAGGAACATGTTGCTTTAAAAGCAATTCACAACAGAAATGAATTTATTTGATTTTGTAAATTTAGAGCCCTTGTAGCTCATTTTCGCTCCAGATGATGGCAGCCAAAATAAATAATCAGATTACAAACGTCCTCTGAACATCTGAAGAACAGCGAGTCTGACACGTCATTTCCGATTATGCGAAAAGCCACGCCCATGCCCCTGTCTTTTACGTCGGGCGGCCCCTCGTGTCTTTCTTTTCCCACATCATGGCGGACCGGTTCAATAAGGTGCGTTCGGGTGGTGTGATTTACAATAAATATTTCAATTTTCCTCAGCGAGGGAAAGTGATATTTGAGCGATAAAGTGTTGGTAACGTCACCTGCCGCTGTTTGCGTTATTTGGGTTCCGTTTTAAGCAGTAGAACTGTTATTTTTTTGGCGAGAAATTTGATCGCGCATCATGTCTTGCTGGAAGTCACAGGCCTGTAGTGATCGTAACACTCGTGGTGCAGTAAAAACTGGACTAGCGTTGCCGTCAATGTTCAGGTACTCTATAAATGAGCTACATAAATTTTAGAATGTTTTGCGAGTATTTAACTGACTAATGAACTGTTTTCGAAGTGTTTAGTTCAACGCCATTTAGCTTGAAATACGTTTTACTGCAAGCGGCGCAAATGGTTTTGGCATTGCTTCTTTGCAAATATGACGTCTTCAAAAGTTTTATATCATTATCTTTAATAAATGTATAAAAAATATGTTGCCAGCGTATTAAGCTGCTAGCTAACACATGGCTAACGTCAGATGTGCTTTTTGTCGATGATTAGCTCGCAACCACAATTAAGTATTCGAGTTTAACGACCATGAGAATACTTTACGTGCACTACCATCTGAGACAAAAAGCTATGTTTTGATGGAAGCACATACAATTATTCGTTGATTTCATAGTAATAAAACACCTGGTTTCACTTCTTAACAGGTTCTGATCATTGATGGCAGAGGCCATCTACTCGGTCGACTCGCCGCAATTGTGGCCAAGCAAGTGTTGCTAGGTATGTTTATGCTTGAAGATTTTTGGCTATTCCACTTATTATAACTTTATGTACACTATGCATATAACTTTACCAATTATGCATAACACTTAATGTACTTATAGGTTTAGGACACCTGTGGGTTTTTTTTCACAGCAAGAACTGTTTACTTGCCCTCAAATTACCTTAAACTCATGTCAACTTCTGTTTAGCGATCAGATTGTCATATGCATAAAAAGGGGTTCGATAGATATCAATGGCAGTTTTTTTTAGCTGATCATTTTAGTAATAATTCTTGTCCTGTTTACAGGCCACAAAATTGTGGTAGTGAGGTGTGAAGGTATCAACATCTCTGGGAACTTCTACCGCAACAAACGTAAGTTTGTTGACCACCTATAAGTATGTTGGGTTTTAAGTACAGTGACTGACCAATGTGAAACTTGAATTGAGTGGTGCTAAATGGAATGTGTTTGTGCAGTGAAGTATTTGGCCTTCCTCCGCAAGAGGATGAACACCAACCCTTCCCGTGGACCATATCACTTCAGAGCCCCCAGCAGGATCTTCTGGAGGACGGTAAGAGGTGAGGTGATTTTTTTTTTCTTTCTTTTTTTCCCCCCCCTCTCCATTGACTCTTTGCAGTGGTTATGCTTCAAACAATGATGAACCCATTTATCCCGAATCTGAATCCAGTTTGATGATTCCAATCTACGGATCTGACTACTGAGTTTGAATTTCACTGAGATTATCTGTGATTAGCAGCACACTTTGAATGGATGTGTGAGGGATTGAATATGTTGACTTTCTTGAACAGGTATGCTTCCACACAAAACCAAGAGAGGTCAGGCTGCTCTGGACAGGCTGAAGGTTTTTGATGGGATCCCCCCTCCTTATGACAAGGTAGATTATTCTGAGTCAAATTAGTATTTCACAGAATAGTACTGTCAATGATGCTTTTTCACTGCCTTGTTTGAGTGTCAACTGAGAATACACAAGACTATCTGAGACTTGGCTTCTCTTGGAGTTAAAAATTGGCCTTTTTCCTTTTTTTCATCTCTAAATCTTTTCCACAGAGAAAGCGTATGGTCGTCCCAGCTGCACTCAAGATTGTGCGTCTGAAGCCCACACGCAAGGTGAGGTTTCTTTTTTCCGTCTTCAATGGTATTTGAAATCGCTTTTTGTCAGTGATGTTTTTCCACAGCATGTATGAGTTTTAACGACCATGAGTTCACTTCATGCACTACCAGCTGAGACAAAAAGCTGCCGAAATTAAATATTCCCTTGGCTAGGGATAAAATATTTCCCTTCCCTTAAAGTTTTACCTTGGCTATAAGTTCAAGAATATTTAAAGCCCCATAGATTTTGGCATTTAATTCTGGGCCTTTAAAAAAAAAAAAAGTGCCCTACTCGTAACAATTTTCTGCTTTCTCTAGTTTGCCCTGCTTGGAAGATTGGCCCATGAAGTTGGCTGGAAGTACCAGGCCATCACCGCCACCTTGGAGGAGAAAAGGAAGGAAAAGGCCAAGCTGCGTTACTCCAAGAAGAAAGTTCAGATCAAGCTCACCAAGCAGGCAGAAAAGAACGTTGAAAGCAAGATCGCAAAATACACTGATGTTCTTAAACAGTATGGTGTCCTTGTTTGAGCTGTTCCTGCAGCCGGTTGAAATAAATGTTTATAGAACCTATTGTCTTGAGTGGGTTCCTTCTTCTTTTTTTTTTTTCTTAAATGGCATGTTTGGTAAACTCGTAATTTAATGTTTCTGTGGCACCTTTCCATAGAGGCTACTTGAGTTAAAACAAGTGTATTTCTACAACTGTTTAAATGTTGACAACTTTTTCTTATGGCGGTGTACACAGATGGTTCATTGGAGACTCTTTAAAACTATGCTTTTGAAAGCTCACTCTGCAAGCTATTTAACTTACAGGAATGTTTCACTTAAATTAAAATTGTCATTTACTCACCCTCATGTTTCGAACCTGTATAATTTTGTCTTCTACTGAACAGTTTGTTTTTTTAAGAAGGTTTGTGACTAGACAGTTTATGTACCCCATAATGTTGACTTCCATAGGAAAGTTAATGGGGTAAATCAACTGTTACAATGATCTTCAAAATATAATTTGTTCAGCAGAAGAAATTCATATAGGTTTGAAACAAAATTAGGTTGAGTAAATTGACTATTTTAAGTAATTATTCTTTCAAGTATTTTTACTGGGCATGTACACATAATTCCTGTTGTGAATGGGATTGTTCTGAAAGGCATGGTTCACCCTAAAATGAATGGTCATTTACTCAGCCTCAAGTTGTACACCCCTTCGCAACTGCTGTTAAAGGTACGATCAGTCACTCTCATTCATATGCATGCAGTTTATCTTTTTCTGTTGACTACATTGAATACCCATTCATTTTGCCACTTATTTCTGATTCAGGCTCCAACTAAAGATGCGCAGCAGATCTGCACTGAGTTTCCCAGTCGGAGCCTCCCAGACCCAGTCATTAATCAAAAAAACTGCAAATTCTGTCTTTCCAGCTGTGAAGCGATGCAGGTGGGTTCATGCCGTATGATTTCAAATATATCCCAGCTAAAATACTGTTTCATTGCTTATTATTGAAACCAAGTATGAAATTGCTCATTTGGTCCGTAGGAGCCAAAAGAAATTTGCAAACAATAAAGCAACTTTGTATTTGTCTGTCAGGCATTTGTGAGGGTAAAGGGTGTATGAATATCAAAGGAAAGAATAAATAAATGTAAAATATATTAATCATTGCTATAATTTTTATATCCATTTATTCTGTGACAATGTCACAGTGCTTTAGGTGTGTCCCTGATTAAGGATATTCATGTTAAAATCAGAATCTTCAAGTCATTCATCAACTTCAAGAATCAGATTGTCCACATCACTTCAGAGCCCCCAGCAGGATCTTCTGGAGGACAGTAAGAGGTGAGTTTTATTTATTTATCTTCCTCTCCATTGACTCTTTGCAGTGGTTATGCTTCAAACAATGATGAACCCATTTATCCCGAATCTGAATCCAGTTTGATGATTCCAATCTACGGATCTGACTACTGAGTTTGAATGTCACTGAGATTATCTGTGATTAGCTGCACACTTTGAATGGATGTGTGAGGTATTAAATATGTTGACTTTCTTGAACAGGTATGCTTCCACACAAAACCAAGAGAGGTCAGGCTGCTCTGGACAGGCTGAAGGTTTTTGATTGGATCCCTCCACCTTATGACAAGGTAGATTATTCTGAGTCAAATTGGTATTTCACAGAATAATATTGTCAATGATGCTTTTTCACTGCCTTGTTTGAGTGTCAACTGAGAATACACAAGACTATCTGAGACTTGGCTTCTTTTGGAGTTAAAAATTGGCCTTTTTCCTTTTTTCATCTCTAAATCTTTTCCACAGAGAAAGCGGTTGGTCGTCCCAGCTGCACTCAAGATTGTGCGTCTGAAGCCCACACGGAAGGTGAGGTTTCTTTTTTCCCTCTTCAATGGTATTTGAAATCGCTTTTTGTCAGTGATGTTTTTCCACAGCATGTATGAGTTTTAACGACCATGAGTTCACTTCATGCACTACCAGCTGAGACAAAAAGCTGCCGAAATTAAATATTCCTCGTTTTACATTGGCTTTCAGTCCAAGAATATTTGAAACCCAATAGATTTTGCCACTTAATTCTGGGCCTTTAAAGTGCCCCACTCGTAACAATTTTCTGCTTTCTCTAGCTTGCCCTGCTTGAAGATTGACCCATGAAGTTGTCTGGAGGTAGCAGGCAATCATCGCCACCCTGGAGGAGAAAAGGAAGGTAAAGGCCAAGTTTTTGTGCAATGAAGAATTTGGCCTGTCTCCGCAAGAGGATGAACACCAACCCTTCCCGTGGACCATATCACTTCAGAGCCCCCAGCAGGATCTTCTGGAGGACAGTAAGAGGTGAGTTTTATTTATTTTTTTTCCTCTCCATTGACTCTTTGCAGTGGTTGCGCTTCAAACATTGATGAACCCATTTATCCCGAATCTGAATCCAGTTTGATGATTCCAATCTACGGATCTGACTACTGAGTTTGAATGTCACTGTGATTAGCTGCACACTTTGAATGGTTGTGTGAGGGATTGAATATGTTGACTTTCTTGAACAGGTATGCTTCCACACAAAACCAAAAGGTCAGGCTGCTCTGGACAGGCTGAAGGTTTTTGATGGGATCCCTCCTCCTTATGACAAGGTAGATTATTCTGAGTCAAATTAGTATTTCACAGAATAGAAGTGGAGTTAGAAATTGGCCTTATTCCTTTCTTCATCTCTAAATCTTTTCCACAGAGAAAGCGTGTGATTGTCCCAGCTGCTCTTAAGATTGTGTGTCTGAAGCCCACACGCAAGTTTTTTTTTTGTTGTTGTTGTGATTTTTCAATGATATTTGAAATCGCTTTTTGTCAGTGATGTTTTTCCACAGCACATGAGTTAATGACCATCACCACCACCCTGGAGGAGAAAAGGAAGGAAAAGGCCAAGCTGCGTTACTCCAAGAAGAAAATTCAGATCAAGCTCACCAAGCAAAGCACTGATGTTTTTAAACCGTATGGTGTCCTTGTTTGAGCTGTTCCTGCAGCCAGGTGAAATAAATGTTTAAAGAACCTATTATCTTGAGTGGGCTCGTTCTCTCTCTTTTTTTTTTTTTTTTTTTTTTCAAATGGCAAATTTGGTTTGGTTAACTCATAATTTAATGTTTCTGTGGCACCATTCCATAGAGGATACTTGAGTATAAAACAAGTGTTTCTACAACTGGTTAATTATGTTGACAACTTTTACTTATGGCAGTCTATGAAGATGGTTCATTGGAGACTCTTTAAAACACTATACTTTTAAAACCTCACTCAGCAAGCTTTTGATTAACTAAAGGAATGGTTCACTTAAAATTGTCATTTACCTGACATTTGTTTCAAACCTGTATGAATGTCATCTGAATACAAAGAATATTTTAAAGAATGTCAATTACCAGTTGATGTGCCCCATTGACTTCCATAGTAGGAAGATACAACTACATAATTCATTAAGTGATCTATTTACTGGGCATGTATGATTCCTATTGTGAATATGCTTGTTCTGAAAGGGATGGTTCACCCAAAAATGAATGGTCATTTACTCACCCTCACGTTGTTCTAAAGCTGTTTGGATTTCTTCTGCTGAACAAAAAGAAATATGGGTAAACAGATAGTTGGTTGACCCCATTGACTAAACTAAAAAAAATATATTTTTCCCCTTCTCCATACTACTGAAGTCAATGGGGCCCATCAACTGTGGTTCTTCATTTTGTGTTCAGCTGTGAAGAAAGAAATGAATAAATGACAACGATCCCTTTGTCTGAACTCCCTTTAACACTACAACTTCTGTCCGAAGTATTAATTTCATGTAAACTTTTTTTTTTTTTAAATGTCGAGATGTTTAGATGTAGATGTGAATAGCTGCAAACAAATAAATAACTTTGTCTCTAGTACCTTTCTCTTAAAAGCTTTTAATGCATTAAAAGGCCATTGGAGCATTTGTACTGATTGAGAACAGAAAGAAAGATGGAGAATACAAAGTTTTCGCTTTGCTGTCTATAATGATTCTATCACAAAATGTACGCAGCAAACCATTATAGTTGGCAATAAGTCTACGTGTTGCTTAGGGTCTTTTATTTTGACACTAGACTCGTGAATTCACGTGACGTAGACTTTCAGTCTGAAACATGGCTTTTCTTACAGATGATCAGTTCACTGCTTTGCAACTGCTGTTAAAGGTACGGCCAGTCACTCATTCATATGCAGTTTGACTACATTGAATAGCCATTCATTCTGCCACTATTTAATTCTGATTCAGGCTCCGTCTAAAGATGTTGTGCGGCAGATCTGCGCTGAGAGTTACCCAGCCGGAGCCTCCAAGCGTCAGTCTTTAATCGACAAAACTGCCAATTCTCTGTCTGTTTCCAGCAGTGAAGCGATACAGGTGGGTTCTTGCCATATGATTTCAAATATTTCCCAGCTAAAATACCGTATGTATTTTACTCGCATGGTAATGTGAAAGTATGCGTTTTATTATGTTTACTAGTAACCGAGTCAAATGGCTTATTTGGTCCATAAGAGCCTAAATAATTCAAAAAGTTGGAAGCAAGCAATGTAATATTTTTTTGTCATGCATTTGTGACAAAGATTCAATAAATGAATATTAATTAATGCTTTATAAGTCACTTATTTATTCGATTTTTTTTTTGCTGGTCACGTTACCACTGTTACTGTAACCATTTTATTACTCATTATATAGGCTGACAAATATGGTTGCTGTATTTTTCAGATAGGGAAACTAAGCAGCTTTGATCATGTGAATTTACAAACATGTTCACATACTTTCAAGACGGTTTTCACTTTAATTTATTGTTGATCACTTTGAGAAATTGGCCTACTTTAGCAGCTCTTTTCAGTTCCTTCAAACCCAGAACTAAATTTTGGTCACAGGTGTTATTGGTTGGATTCAATAGGTTAATGTTCCTTACAAAGCATACAAAACCACACACATGTTGTTGGTGTTTATAGATCCTTTTTTTATTTATTCCTCAACAGTTGCTGACAGCTTTTCACACACTCTCGCATGATGTTGTGTACCAGAATCTGACCTCTCCAGAACAGATCCTGTCAATTTTCCCTGAATCATTCCACTCAAACCTAAAGAATCTGATCACCAAAATTATCTTGGAAAACAGGTCAATACTCATTCTTTTAAATCTCCCTTAAGATCGTCAAATAACTGTACTGCAGAAATGTTCCCTGCAGATAAGCGCATAACATGTTTTTGTAAAAATTTTCAGTGTCACATGGAGAAATGATGCTTTGTCAAATCAAAGTGAGTGTGATTTCTCATATTTTCATTGTATTGCAAGATGTTTGATGACATTGTATTTTATGCTTGTGGCCCATAATGAAACCATTTGTGAAGTTATGACGTGTGTTTCATAGTTTCACTGCCAAAGCTGGTTGATATGGAGTGGCGAGTGGACATGAAAACTGCTTCGGACTCCTTGAGTCGAATGGCTGTGCCAACCTGTCTGTTGCAAATGAAAGTAAGATGCAGACATAATATATTCTGAAATTTAATTTTATTAACAGATATGTCTAATTAAAGATATTTATCTAATATAATAATGAAACTTTGGTTTACAACAGTTATTATTCTGAAATAAGATTAAAACATTGGTTAAAAACTTTATTTTGATTGATATAATATTTGGTAGTCCATATTTCAGACTTATAATTTCATAATACTCTCACAACTCTGTGTGTGTTTACCAAAGCTCCAGGACACTCCGTGCATTAGCAGCGGTTCAAGTGAGTCCACAATTACAATGGAGCTGAGTAGAGAGACACTGGACACCATGATAGACGGTTTGGGTCGCATCAGGGACCAGCTGACTGCAGTGGCAAGGAAGTAGACCAGAATGACAGATGTTGCCACTACACCTTTCTGTGGACATTCAGAAAAATGTTTGTTTGTTTTTTCCTTTTTTTTTTTATGCAAAAAAACAATGGACATTAAAATACAAAGAATTGTAAACTGGGTTATCTGATTCCTTTAGTTGGTTCTTGTTTTAAAATGCTTTTTTTTCATATATCTTTGTTATATAAAAGTTGCCCCTTGATGTTTTTTTTAACTAAATAAAATGCTAAGCTAGTTTGCAAGTTGTTATAAATTGACGTAATGCAACTGGTTTGGGGTACTGTTTTATGACATGTGATTTAAAGAGTTGGTTGTATGGCCACTAGAGGCGCTGTAAGCTTTCGAATCTTTCATGACAGTAAGTAATATTTCAAGGTAAAAGTTATTTAGTTATAACACTATATGTTATTTATGTTATTTAGTAATAACACTAAATACTTTACAATACTTTATTCCTATCTTGTGAAATCATGGAAAGGCTAGGATCTATTAACTAAGTAAAAAAATGACAAGGAAAACAAATGTAAATAACTTTTTTCTCAAAATAATTTTTCAAAGGTACCTTTAGGCATTTCAAAAAAATAAATAAATAGAAATCACTTTGCAGTTCATGGTTTCCATGAAATAAGAGCATTTAAAATAAATAAATAAATAATGTAATAAATTCGAGCTAAAAAAGGCAGGTTAAATATATACATTCATTAAATGAACATTGAGAATCAGATATTTAGATCTATCAAATCTATATTTAGAAAGTAACAGATGTGTTAATGGCATGAGGTTTAATCAGGTTTAATTTTGACAGGCGGGTGAAACCGGAAGAGTAAAGCAGTGTTTACAGTTGCATGCGGTTGCATGCTGCTTGTATTTGTAATGGTGCTCGCTTTTTTGAGGTATACAGGTTTTTTACAGTTCATATACAGTGATGATGAGGCACTTGTACTGCACTGCAGGCGCGGGGATGGAGGAGCTGCTGGCCGAGGAGGTGCAACATAAACTCTGCGCTTCTCAAGTGAGTTGATCACCCTTAGTTCATTGAAATTCAGTGAAATTTCATAAAGTTCCATGAAACTGACATTCTCCAAGCTTTTTCAAACACCAGACAGCCACTACACAGGGCATTTCAATTATGTAAGCGATGCATTACTAATTAACATAAAAGTAAATTAAAGACGTCTGAACAAAGATCATTCCATAATTAACTAGATAGATTTACTCTGCATATTAAAGCCATGTTCCACATTTCCATGATGTTGATAAAGATTTTTGTTGTTGTTGTGCTATGTGTCAGGTGGAGCAGATTCCAGGTAGAGTGTTCTTTTGCTGCAACGCTGATATGCACACTGTGACACAACTCAAGTCTGCAGAGAGGCTGTTTTTACTTCTGCGCAAAGCTGAACCTATTTCACTTCCCAAAAACCCAGGTGTGTATGAATGAGAAGTCTGCCCTGGCAAACTAACTCTTACCATTATGTCATGGGGAAATTTAAGTAAACTTTTTGTGTACCTAAGTCTTATTTGCATGAATTAAGTAACATTTGGTTTTAGCCAGTCTGCAGGCTGGTAGAAGCCTTTAGTTGCGTTATTGTCCTACACGTACATTAAACTTACAGGCAACCCATTTTAATGATCTTCACTGGCTTTATTTTAATAGCAAAGGCAGCTGCTGTTATAAAGGACAGAGTGGTAGGAGATCCAGACCTTTGGAAGCAGACCCTCTTAACATGGACAGGCCTACAGGAAGAGCTTCATTCCAGCCAGCAGCGTGGATACAAGAGAAGGAGAGAGGAGGATGAGAGATTGACTATAGCAGATGAATCCACACACACTCTCACCTCAAGCACACACATATTTAAAAAAACAAGTGAAATGGATAAGGAGTCACATCAGCACACACCATCCTTCAGAGTGAGCTGCCGCTGCAGTGGAGTCATTGCCCGATCTTATACTGCTCAGGTGTGTATGTGTGTGTGTATGCAATTTTTATACTTTTCAAAATACAGTGGCATTTGTTCTGTGTGTGTAGTGCAGTTCAATTAAAACAATCTGAATCTAATTTAATTCTGGTAATAAATAGACACTCTAAGGATTAAAATAATGTATTAGGTGAATTTAAGTTTTGATAAATACTATGCGTTATGCAGATAATATTAATTTTAATGCATTTTGAATGCATTTTTGGTTTTTAATAATGTGAAATATATGTAAGGGGGTCTCAGATTTGGACCTGAAACTAAAATATTTTCATATTTATAAACCTGGCTTAAGGGCCGTTCACACCAAGGACAACAACAATATCGCAACTGTAACGATAATGGCGTAGAACAGTGATATCATTGGAATCACTTTCACAAGGATTTTGTCCAGTCAGAATCCATTCTGCTTTAAAGTGGATGAAATAAACTATATCGTGGTCCACATGAATCGTTGTCTTCATAATTATCATTCTTAGTGTGAACAGGCTTTTATTGTGGTTGTGTGTGTGTGTGTGTGTGTCTTCAGAGACTGAGTCGTATCATTGGGATGGCTATCAAAGAACATCTTGGGTGGAAGGTGGACCTGAGAGAGCCTGTTCTTGAGGTATGCACACTCACTTGATAAAAGAAAATAAGTTCATAAACACTCTGAACCACAGGCATTCAAATGTTCATGCGAAAATATAAATAGTACAAAACAAATACTACATAAACTAATATGTTTACAGTTACAATCAGGTTAGCCATGACTATTTAAATGTTACTATTTGGGTTGTCTCTTTGTGTAACTAGGTGAATGTGTATTTAAGCGATGACCACTGTGTTGTAGGTATCCCTCTTTTGAAGTAAGTATCTTTAAATATAACATTTGAAAGTCTACCAATTTAACTCTACCATCTAATTCAGTGTGTGTGGTTTCTTCAGGCATCCTTTGGCCAGTCGTTCTTATATGAAACACAACGGGTTGCGTTCTACAATAGCCTGGGCAATGACCTCTCTTTGCCCTAAACAGGTGAGGTCCGACTCCAGAATGAACTTTAAAAAGGCAAATGCACACACATACAAGGTAGAATCATTATTAACAGCATTAAAGCAGTATATCAAGTTTCTTGGGGTGAGTGGTGGGAAAAGTATTTATACCTGGCTGGCAGGTCCTTATCTTTACAAGAAAGAAATGGGTAGTTGACATGACATATCTAGCATGTTAAAGATATACATTACTGTTCAGAACTTTAATATTTTTAAATGTATTTTAAAAGTCTCTGATCAAAAATAAAGTAAAAACAGTAATATTGTGAAATAAATTACAATTTAAAAGAAGCGTTTTCTAGTTTACTATATTTTAATATGTAATTTATTTCTGTGATGCAAAGCTACATTTTCAGCAGTGTTCCATGATCCTTAAGAAATGATTTGACTTTATGACTTTATGCTTTAGAAACTTACATTTATTATTATTAGTAATGCTGAACTGTGTTTATTTGAAATTGAAATCTTTTGTAACATTATAATTGGGTAACACTTCCCTATAAGGTTCTGTTAGTTATGAGTTGTTAACACATCAACTATTATTAACTAACAAACAATGAGCTATACATTTGTTACAGAACTTATTAATCTTTGTTAACATTAATTTATAAAAAATACAACTGTTCATTGTTAGTTCAGGTTCATTAACTAATGTTAACAGATACACATGTTGAGTAACATGTATTTTTATATAAAAGATCAAAATCAAAGTCAAAATCAAAATGAATATTTTAATATTAAAGGGATAGTTCACTCAAAAATGACATATCTGTCATCATTTAAGAAGTTATTTTTTAAGAATGTTGGCAACCAAACAGTTGATGGGCCAAACTGACTTCCATAGGATTTTTTTCCATACAATGGAAGTCTATGGGGTCCATCAACTTTTTAATTGCAGACATTCTTCAAAATCTTCTTTTTGCGTTCAGCAGAAGAAAAAAAATTCATACAGGTTTGGAACAACTTGATGGCAAGTTGAAGGTAAATGATGACGGAATTTTTATTTTTGGATGTACTATCCCTTTAATGAACAAGCTTTTTAAAAGTTCTTGTGCTCTTTCCTGTCTTTCTCTCCACAGCTGAATGATTGTGTGATTTTAGACCCAATGTGTGGAGTTGGAGTTGTGTTGTTGGAAGCAGCTCAGGAGTATTCTGTATGTAAACACACCACTCTGAACACCACATGCAGCTCTTCAAACACATAATTGACGTCTGACTCTATACATTGTGTGTGTGTTCAGAATGCTATATTTCTAGGTATGGATACAGAGATGTCACAGTTGCAGAAAGCTGCAGAGAACATAAAAGCATCTGGAATGGAAGGAAGAGTGCAGCTTCTTCGTTCCTCTGCATTAGGTTCGGACAAACTCTTTCCTCTTTCATTATCACTGACCTCATTTAGCCAATATCTAGTATAAAAATCATCACGGTAATGTATACAAGTGGACAGCGTTACAGATGTTAACGAGGTAGAAAACATTTTATGATCAAGTCAGGAATGTGTGTTAAAATCAGCATGAAAAGGAAGTTGTGATTGTCTTTTCTTGTTTTTTCTTCTATTGCGACATATATCCGAGTGAAACAGATTTCTCAAACAAGAAAAGATTTGGGGGGGCGGGACTTATTTTTTTTCTATGGGAATTGATTGGATGGTTGTGGTATCTCATGTAAGTGACAGGTTGTCCCGCTCTCACGCCTGTAAACACGTCAGCAGAGAAGAGAAGAGAAGAAAAGAGAAGAGATGTCGCTGCAAGAGGAGGGAGGCAAAGCTATTTTCATTAAAGATAATGAAAAATAATGATGTGCACTGATAAAAATGTGCACTTATATGCAATAAAGTATTCCATAAAATAAAGAATAGTTGATTTTGACTTCATGGTGACATTAAAGGGGTAGGTCACCCAAAAATAAAAATGAGGGAACAACATGAGGGTGAGTAAAAACGGACCGAATTTTCATTTTGGGGTGAACTATACCTTTAATGTACATCCTGACACACCTGACAACCGTGGAGCACTGCCAACCTACACTAAAACAAGGGCTTAAATCTTTTTCTTGGGAAGAAAATTAAAGAGCTTTTTGTCCTATTTTTTTTTTTTTTTTTTCTGTTCCTCAGAGATCCCTCTTGCAGATGGGGCCGTTGATGTTGTGCTCTGTGATGTTCCATTTGGCAGGAAGTTCAGCTGCAGCTCTGACATGCCAACTGCCCTGCCACTCTTACTGAGAGAGATGGAGAGGTGCATTCCTTGAACAAATTTCTATTGGTTCTCTTTCAAATTTCTATGCTTTTAGACTGTAGTTGTATAGTCAATATGTTTTTCTTTCTGCAGGGTAATTCGTGTTGGTGGACATCTTGTTCTGTTACTGAGTTTGCAGCTTTCTGCACAGCTTAAGAAGATAATTTGCACACACAAACACAACCAACACTTAAACTCCTCAGACACAAACAATGTTCACACTGGCCCCTCAAACAAACCAAAAACCTTAACTTTTCACAAATCAAGCTCTGAAGCGTTGAATACACCGTTATTGATCAGCTCATTGCAAGCGCAGAGGACACACAAAGTTAGTCTGGGGAGCACGGATGCATTTATACACACCTACACCAAAATACAACACTCACACTGAAATAAGTTCACCCTGAAATGCTTGTGGACAATCAGAATTGACAACAAATGACCAAAATGTTAATAAAATCTATTTAAAAGATTTTTATGCTGTATTTTATTAATAAAAAACTTTACAGCTAATTAAATTACTTAATTAATAAAATTACTTTGTTATGTTTTAATCGTGACATAACCCTTCCTGGCTTATTTTATGCACAAATATCTCTCCATCCTCAGTGCGTGTGCTATATGACACCATGCCACTTTGCTAGTCTGTCAGTCGCTGTGCGCATGCGCGTAGGAGGCCATGTTGTTGTAGTTCGGTGGGACTGGACCGTCATATCTCTCCGTTACTGTATGTCTCAGCGATCATCACCCCCCTCCCGTTTTTGACACCGGGAACACGTACATAAACCGGAGGGCGCAAACGGTGACTTGCACAATGAATTTAAGCTTGGATCTGTCGCGCAGAAACCCACAGGAAGACTTTGAGCTGATCCAGAGGATCGGGAGCGGAACCTATGGAGATGTGTACAAGGTAGAGATCAACTGGGTAACAGATATTAGAAAGCTACCGACCTAGACTGCATTTTTGGACATCATAAACGCTTTCCAAACGGTCTGAATGCTCCTATGGTGCACAAAATGCTGCCTATGTAGGCAAATCACTAGGGATTAAGACGAAAGCATTTAACTGACCAGTGTATTGGGGAAACAACAAATGTGTGTTTATGGTGGACCACGGTGTATCTGTGTTTTGTAGCATTTTTGCGTCTCGGATATGCTGTAATATCCCGAAAGGCTCTAGAGATCTTTGTTTTCCATAATGCACAGGGCCTAGCAGGTCTATTTCACCAGCGAGAGTCAAAGCAGGGCTGTCAAACTCAAAGTCCTGCATCTCTTTATGTGATATGTGACATAAACAAAGGCAAGAATAGACCAATATGATGCAGAGAGGCAGTACAGTGGCAGATAGTCACTACTAAGGGGTGTTGCAAAGTGTTTAGGGGAATCTAAGGGGAAAGGCAAGTGCAATCTTGTTCTTAAGAAACACTAAATGTGCCTGACTTCCTTTGGTGACAGGAAGTGGCTGAACTTTAAACTACAAGTGTGTGAGTGTGTTTGCCCACAACTATGTCCATCCTGTTTGTTCATAATTGTTCCCTCTTCCTGGGGTTTTATAGTGTGTGTGTGGGTTAGAGTGTGTGTTGGGTCATGCCATGTAATAACGCACATCTACTCAATCAGATCCTTGTTGTAGGTGGAGATGTAGGACCAGAATAAATAAAACCAACAAGCTAAATAATAATAGAGACTTTATGAGCATTTCACCAATTCAACTGGTTGATTATTGCAATGCAATTTAATTGACTGTTTACGCAAAGATTTATCACTTAACACGTTTGAATAAATAGTAGAAACAGTCCTGAGCTTATTTATTACCGGACAGTGAAATGCCTCACTGCGATCATAGAGGCTCTATGTGAGTGTGTGTGCATGTGAAAGTTATTTGATGTTCTCCTTGTCCTACTTATTACAGCCATCACAGCACTGTGAACATCGATACACGCATTTCAGCTGCCTCTGTCCCATATTACTTGGAATGCTGAATGCAATTCCATGTAAAACTAAGATAAAATGTTGGAAAATCTCTCTTTCTCTTTGTCTCTCTCTGATGACATCATCCTCACTTCTGTTTGGCAGACAGATGTCTCTCAGTTCAGTTTTATAGATGAGGCCTTTGTCAGTGTGTTTGTGCGTTAACTTGTCAGAGAACATGCAAAATACTGTGTGTATTCTAGAATTTCCTGCAAAATATTCTTAAACTGATATATACATACACACACACAAACGTTTTTACTGACCCCAAAACGTTTTAAACGTTTTCTAATGCTCACCAAACTTGCATTCATTTAATAAAAAATCAGTTAAACTATAATATTGAATGTTAAATAATATTCAAACTTCCTATTTTAATATTGAATTTTTCCCTGTAATGGCAAAGCTGATTTTTCTTAGCATCATTATTCCAGTATTCAATGTGACATGGTCCATTTAAGAAACATTTAATATAGTTACACTTTATTTCAATGGTCCCCTTTAGACATTCTGTTGACTATAAGTAGCGTTGCACCTACATGTCACCTAACTCTCATTAGAGTAGCTGTTCTTTGTTTACTGGTCTACTTCAGCCTTCTCATTAGATAGTAAAACATTTCTGTTCTCAATTAATTTTTGAGTTAACATTGTCTTAAATCATGTTTAAAACATAAACATGTATTATAATTAATTTTCAACAATCTCATTTGTTGTCATTAAATAGTATTTTTTTATATCAGCCACTGGCAGCCTTGGTTTCAGCATTAGCTACTGATTAAAATACTTTCTCCAGTGCCAGCTTAATGTTCAGGGAGAACGATATGTATTCCATTTATAGGTTAATTTTTCCAAACAACCGAGCTTTGAACATTGCTTTTTGTCTTTGCAATCATCAATAATCAACAACTGTCTGTATGTCCAAAATGAGGGTAGATGGGAGGAATGTTTCCTAAAATGGTAGTCGCTTGTACAGTAACTGCAAAAAGCCCTAGTTAAAGTCATTTTTCTCAGTTCTGCACTCTGTGTAGTTACTGCCTTTTTGCTTTGTAGGGCAGAATTGGTATCAGTGAGTTAGCATTTGGCTTTAGCACTTGTGCTATTGTACACCTGTTGGGCTTATGGAATCGCAGCTCTAATGCTCTTCTTTTCCAGGCTCGTAATGTCAGCACTGGAGAACTGGCTGCTATCAAAGTCATCAAACTAGAACCAGGTAAGCCAGCGCTGCTGCACACACAGTGCTGTTTAACCACCGGTAGATAGTGCTCTATCACTATCCATCTATCCTTGAATAGTTAAATATTACAAGTGTAGTGTGTTCATGCATTGTAATGGTGTGATTGTGGATGCATTGTAAATAGAGGCAGTGTGATTACTCACTTTTTAGCACAGAATTCAGTTTTCCATTCCATTCTGTTTTCATCAGTTTCCAACATGGAACTGTTTTCATATTTTAGTCTGTTTGCAACACTGCTTCAGCTTGCTTTTAGACTGAATTATTTTGCGAATTGATTTGCAGGAGAGGACTTTGACGTGGTGCAGCAGGAGATTATAATGATGAAAGATTGTAAACACTCAAACATCGTTGCATATTTTGGCAGTTACCTCAGGTACATGTACACACATGCAATCAAACGCCCTTATGTCTCTAGCTTCAATTAATATGTTTTATTCATTGTATAATGTAAAATGGGGGCAGACTGGTTGTTCATTAAATGTCAGCAGTTTTTTTTTTTTTTTTACAATGAACTGTTTTAGCATTACAATACCGTTTAAAAGTTTGGAGTCAGTGAGATGTTTTTTATTCTTTTTCTGAAAGAAATACTTTTATTCAGCAAGGACACATTAATTTGATCAAAAATTACATTAAAGACATTTCTAATGTTACAAAAGATTTCAATTTCAAAGAATCCTTAAACCTGTTTCTTGAGCAGCAAATCAGCAGGATCATGTGACACTGAAGACTAGAGTAATAACGCTGAAAATTCAGCTTTGCCATCACAAAAAATAATTTAAAATACAATAAAATAGAAAACAGTTATTTAAAATTGTGAAAATATTTCACAATATTACTGTTTTTACTGTATTTTTGTTCAAATAAATTCAGCCTTGATGAGCATTAGACAGAGCCCAAACCTTTGAACGGTAGTGTATATTCTGTTTCTCTATATTGTTATTAATTGTTGATATTTTTCACTACCTGTTGAAGTACACATCACAACCCAACATGCACTTCTTTTAAGCTGTTGAGGCCAGAAACGGTCTGACAAGGCTTGATAAATGACGTCTTAACGTGCTTGTTTCAGGAGAGATAAATTATGGATCAGCATGGAATACTGTGGTGGGGGCTCTCTCCAGGATATATACCATGGTAACTATTGTTACTGATTCCAAAACGGGAGATTTTAATGCATTTATCATGTTGAGCTGTTCTCTCATATAGATGTATATGTCTGTATCTTCAGTTACCGGGCCGTTGTCAGAATCCCAGATTGCGTATGTATGTCGGGAGACTCTGCAGGTATGTACACGCATTTACTGATGCATAAAAGTTCTTATGTGTGACAGTTTTGAATGACTAATGTGGGTTTCTGTGTTCATGTCAGGGTGTTTTCTATCTTCATAACAAAGGCAAGATCCACAGAGATATAAAGGTACAAACTGGACTTTCAAATATAATTAAATCTCACAGTGTTGACACAATTCAGCTATGCTCTAAAATATTTCATTGGCCAGTAATTGCTTTTGTGTAGAGTAAAACTTGAGTGAATTGTTTTCTTAAGATGGTTTTGTTCAATGGTTTGATTCATTAATGAATTAGTCAGAATCAAATAAACATGTTTTACTGTTTATTTCTCACTTTGTAGGGTGCAAATATTTTGTTGACGGACAATGGCTACGTTAAGCTAGGTAAAAAAAAGCACTTTATATGAATGACTTGGCAGTTTATCATTTAAAACAGAACCACTGAATTCCTCTCACAACTTCCATTTGTCTCTCTCCAGCTGATTTTGGAGTTTCGGCTCAGATATCAGCCACTTTAGCAAAAAGAAAGTCCTTTATCGGAACTCCTTATTGGTATGTCTGTCCTTTTTTGTCTCTTCTGTGATAGGATGTTTTTAATAGATTGATTCAAGTCAGCACTGTAGTCACATGTATATCATTTCTTTTCGTTATGCGTCTTACTCTGCAGGATGGCACCTGAGGTGGCCGCAGTCGAGAGGAAAGGGGGCTACAATCAGCTGTGTGATATTTGGGCAGTGGGCATCACAGCTATTGAGCTGGCAGAGCTGGAGCCGCCGATGTTCGACTTGCACCCCATGAGGTGTGTGTCCAGTTTCCTCCATCATGTCAGATTCTGCTTAATGAATTGGATCGTTTCATAGTTAATGTATATTACTCAGGTCACCCGTAGGATGACAACACTCTAGTGTTCTCCCTCTTTTCCACATTTTTCTTACTTTGGTCCTCTCTGTTGCGTTTCCCCTTTAGAGCACTCTTCCTAATGACTAAGAGTAGTTTCCAACCACCTAAGCTGAAAGACAAAGTTAAGTGGTAAGTATTTCTAAATGATTCATAAGTACCATTCCAAATCGAATGGTACTTTTTTTATGTAAGTCTGTTATGGTCACCAAGGCTTAAAAAGCAATAATATTGTGAAATAATAATTTTTCATTTTAATATATTTTAAAACGTAATGTATTACTGTGATGGCAAAGCTGAATTTTTAGTGTCCTTCAGAAATCGTTCTGATATGCTGATTTGATGCTCTGGGCCCAGTTGTTCAAAAGTAATCTGACTGGGTTTCGGCAATTGGATTGGATCAAACCTTGAAAATGGTTTGTTTCAAAAGAAAGAAAGAAAAAAACGATTCTGAAATCAGATTAGATTAAAAAAAATCCAATCTTGCTTTTGATCTGGATCAAATAATCTAGAGTGTATTCCAAACTTATTTAGTAAGATTGGGATACCTTTGATCCAAATCCATGTCCCTTTAGTGGCGCCGTAGGTCAATAGTAATCCAGATTTGTTAATCTGAAAAAATGTGTATCTGGATCAGGGTTATTCAATCCAATTTTGCTCTGGAATCAGTGGCAAAATGCTAGTTTGCTGTTATTGGGTTCCCCTAATCAGAAGGTCATTCACCTAAAAAAGTTTTCCAACTACAAAAAAAGATGATTTATCACTAAAAATATAAATAGGCATTATTAATTCCCAAAATTATTTTATTGATATGAGATGTCTGCTTTTAAACCCTCCCTATTTCTATTCTACCCTGTAACTGTAACAGCAAACTTAGATTTATTCAAATGTTTGTACATTTTTTTTCATTCTCATCTGGTTTGTTTTGGTTCATGAAGGACAAATAATTTCCATCACTTTGTGAAAATGGCTTTGACCAAAAACCCCAAGAAGAGACCAACAGCTGACAGACTACTGCAGGTAAGATCTGCCCTTCCTTCAGAGAACATATATGATTGGCTCCATTGATCCACAACATTGCATCACTTCTGTTTTTGCAGCACCCGTTTGTTACCCAGCCGCTTAGCCGGACTCTTGCCATTGAGCTACTGGACAAAGCCAACAACCCTGACCACAGCACACACAGTGATGCAGAAGAGGATGACATTGACCCAGAGGTAATTCCATATAAACGACTCTTTCTTTACATTTAACCATTGGGAATTCATGCTAGGGCTTTAAACTGAAGCACTAATTGGTTGTTTCTTTAGATGTATAGATCCTAAGTGAGGGCAGACAGTTGGCTCTGCCAGCTGCCAGGTACAAGTGTGTCAGGTTACCAATGCTGCATTGTGTATATGCGATTGTGTGTGTATATGAACGCATGAGTTTATTGGTTTTAACACGTAACGGGAGTGGCTTGCGGTGTTGCCTTGAGGAAAGATTAGGGTCTTGTTACAGATATGCAGAAAAGGTGTGTATATAACTAAGGCTTTTTAGCTTTCAAGTTTGAAAACGTAATATCAGGTCCCTGTGTTTGCAGTCTCCCGTGTCTGTTCCACATCGAATCCGCTCAACTAGCAGGAGCTCACGAGACGGAAAGACCCTGTCTGAGATTAACTGTAAGTCATTTGTAAGCAGCCCTTGACTCACTGAACCGAAATAAACACAAGAATTCACTTATAAGCACAAAAGGAAATCTGAAGTCTATGTGTGGCCCTCTTCTAGTTGATAAGGTGAAGTTCGATCCACCTCTGAGGAAGGAGACCGAACCGCATCATGAGATGGTTTGTGACAGTCTGACATTGATTTATTGTTGTTTAGTCTGTTTGTTTGGATTACGTGTATGACTGTCTTTTTGATTTATGTAGGATCTACCGTTAGAGCCCCAAAGCATTCTGGGAAATAACAAGTGAGTGTGTTTTATTCTTTATTTTTTGAGTTTATCTATAAATGAATGACTGAATTAGGAATAGTCTAAAACTAGTCAACCTCATTGATTAAAAATAACAAAACTGAATTGTCTAGTCTAAACTAGTCTACCTGACTGATCAACTTGGTTGTTGGTTACTAGTTGATTATGCTACAATTGTAACCAATCCCTAGTTTAGAATAACAACATTGTAAATAAATGGGAACAGTTTGCAATAAGGTTTCATTTGTTAACATTAGTTAATGTATTAACTAACATGAACTAACCATGAGAAATACATTTTTTACTGTATTTTTTAGTCTTTGTTAATGTTGAGTAATAAAAATACAACTGTTCATTGTTTGTTCATGTTACTTACCAGTTCATTAACTAATGTTAACAAATACAACTTTTGATTTTAATAATATATTAGTAAATTTAGAAATTAACATTATCAAAGATGAGTAAATATTGTAGAAGACGTGCAATACATTATTACTTCATGTTAACTAATTTAGTTAACTAATGAAATTAATTCCTTAATAAATAAAGGAATGCCTAAAACTAGCCGGACTCGCTAATCGGTTGTTGGTCAACTAGTAGTCATCCATCATGACTCATCTCTAGTTTAATTTAAAGCAACAAAGCTAATAAAATATAAAGAAATAAGAGAAAGTCTACAACCTGTCTCTACAGTAATTAACTAGTTTTGTTGTTTGATGACTAGTTGACTAGTCGCTTGTCAATTTGGTGTTGCAACACATCTCTGGTTTACTAATATGTTTGTGCATGTGTGTATGTGTATACATACTAATATGTTTTTGTGTGTGTGTATTTGTTCATAAAACAAGTTCTCTCTTTTATTCATTGTTTTTCAGGAGTCTATTAAAGTCTGTTGCTGAGGAGCTCAATCAAAGGTACCCCCGGTGTCACTTTTGATTGGTCAGCTAACCTGCTTTGCAAACTAATCACCTCTACAGTCTTATCTCTGCTTGGCACCGAGAAGCTCTTACTGCTGAGTGTGTGTGTGTGTGTGTGTGATCTCTGCATTCTTCTCTGGCTGCTTTACCTTCTTAGCCTCACCCTCTTCATCTCTCTCAGGGGTCATGTGACACATTTAGAGGATGAGGAGGAGGATGAAGGTGATGATTTGCAGTAAGTGAGAGGAAGATGTAATGTTATCAAAAACATCTGTGATCATCCGTGTCTTCCTGTCTCTTAGTGTCAACTGGATGTGAGATTGAAGGATGTGCTCGGTTTGTTTTGTAGTGTGTCTGGTTGTAAGTTGCTTGCTGGTGCCCAAATGCATGATCCTTGTGAAAATATGCGTTTGTGTTTGTAAGTTCATTTATATTATGAGAGTTTATGGTGAGCCAAGAAGACATTTAAGTACGTATTGAGTACGTATTCACCAAAATTGAGAATTCTTTTATTTAAATGGCTAAATGGTTTTATGCCTACTTTAATACAACTGGATATGCTATTACTTTTCTACACTATAAGACTTAAAAAAAATCTGCCAGATGACAAAATGGGCAAAAAACAAAACAAAACAAAAATCTTAAAATTTACTTTGAAGGAGTAACCCGAATATAATACCCGGGTTTTATTGACTCAGGACAGTTAGCAACCTCCTATCAATCACATAGCAACACCCTGGCAACCACCAGAACACCCTAGTATTGTGGCAATCCATTTTGCTGGGACAAGCACCACTCACATTTTCTATTCCCAAAATCTATTTATAAAAATCTACTATACTGAATTATTTGTGTATGTTGTGTGTGGATTCTGTTTTGTGTTTCAGTCATGGACTTTGATCAGACATTTGCTTTGTTTAATAAGTTGACAATGAGCACAAGACATACACTTTTGTTTTCCATCAGTTTGAAGGATTGAAAGAGTGCACTTTAAGAAGTTTTTTAAGATATTCTGCTCTGGATTAGGTATATTAGATGTGAACATATTTAACACTATGTTTGTGTGTCTTGTGTCTACATGACCATTTCTTGCTTGCCGGCGTATACGTTGACGTTGTATATGGTCTCTTTCTTCAATCTGATTGCATCCCTGTATGCGTTTCCACTGTCCAAAGAAACCGTGCCATTGGTCCTTGTGTTCTTCTTTTGTGTTACCTAATCTTGTTTGGCATTATGACTATAAATCATTACAATATGCTCTTGTGTGTCTGTGCTTACAGCTGTAACTCCACTTCAACCATGAGACCTAAAGTACCACCTCCTCTGCCACCCAAGGTAAAAGATACGCATACATTTCTCTGTTTCACAGACTTGTGACAGAACGTGTAACTCACACTCTTTCTCTTTATCACTTCTTAGCCGAAGCTTCTGTCTCCCGCACAGAACAGTTCCATCTCAGAGGACAATACCGGAGAAGGGACCATTAAGCGTTGTCCAGCTTCTGGGAGCTCCACCCCTCCTGTTCGGCCTGCTTCCTGTGTGCCCCCCAGACCGCCACCTCCTCGCCTGCCCCCACACAGGCGTAGTAGTCTAGGTAACATACCATCTGAACACGCTCAGACAGAGCCAGCAGGGGATGATGGGATTTATAGGTTCTGGGAATGGCTTCATGCAGAACAACAGAACGAACAAAGTAAGCTAAGCACGGCCTACTTGAGTGTGCCCTCTTGTGATTGGTAGACAGCCTTGCCAGTCTTCCTCTGTTCCTTGTGTCATTTTGACATTAGTTCAGTCCCACAACATAGAAAGCTGTAGCTTTAGCATAGTTTAGTTGAGAGCTACTTAGTGTGACCTAGAAGTTAGAAGGTGTTGTTTTTACAACTCATTAACAATTGGATTATGGATTATGCAAATAAGCTTAGCTAACAAACATGCCCATGCTGAATCATCAATCATGAATGGCTCTTCTCCATTATTTTATCATTTGTTAAATTACCACTGCATTAATAGAAAATGTACAGATATTCTGTTTACAGTTGTTGGGATCAAGTCACATGAATAGCAGTTTTTTTTAAATAGGAGTGCCTCTAAAATGAGCCTAATTTACATGGGTGTGTCTTTGTTCCTTGAATGTGATTTCAGCTTTCAAAGGACGTATGATACAATATGAGTGTTTATGTGCAGGTAATGGAGTTCCGGTTCAGGAGAATGGAGAGAAAGAAAAACTGGCCTCCCTTCCCTCATCTAGTCTAAAGGTGCCATTAATCTCCTCATGGTTATTACGTTTATGTTTTTTGATATATAGAATTTTCCTTTTTTTAATTTATTACTTTCTTTAAGCAGCACTATGCAGGTTTTTTTACCTTAACTGAATAGCTTGGGACTTATTGCAATGGTTATATGACTATTCCCCCCCTATTTTGTGACTATTTTGTCAGAGTGTGTGGAATTTTCAGTTATTGCCATGGAATTACGATTCCCTGATTAAACAAGGGGAAAAATAGTTTAATAAAACATATTTTACTCTTGTAAACTGTGATGGCATCTTACAGACTATCTCTTTCTCTTTTTGTAGCTACCATTTAGTAATGGCCTCCCACCAACCCCTCAAGTACATGTGAGTCATCCAGCTCTTCCTCTTTCTATCTGTCTTTTCATCTCTCCATCTTTCACTCATTTTCTTGCTATATCTCTTTCATACACACAAACATTGATATATCAACACACCTGGATTAACACAAATGTCATAGCAACTATAGTACATTTTGAGCCCTGCTGCCATGATGTTGATCTTTCTTTCTGCTGTGCAGATGGGAGCTTGTTTCTCCAAAGTGTTTAATGGCTGTCCCCTGAAGATTCACTGTGCCTGTTCATGGATAAACCCAAACACCAGGGGTGAGAAACGGCACATGCAGAGCTCAGGCATTCTCAAATCAAAAGCTTCTTACATCATTATCATTATTATGGGTTTTGTCAGTTTTATGAGATTTTTTTGTGACTCATTTTCAGACCAGTATCTGATTTTTGGTGCAGAGGAAGGAATTTATACCCTCAATCTGAATGAAATTCATGAGAGCTCCATGGAACAGGTCAGGAATAACTTAGATGGGCTTGGCTATATAGCTAAAATGTTTTTGGGTTTTTTTGCATTATGAATATATATACACACACACCGATGATCCAATTTGCATTACGAATATATATACACACACACCGATGATCCAAATGAGCCAAAACATTATGACCATTGGCAAGTTTTGGAACATCAGTGTAATATATATATATATGTGTGTGTGTGTGTGTGTGTGTGTATACTGTAATTATGTGTATGTAATAATATACAAATATATAATCAATATTTATGTATTTGCTCTAAAAATTGTTGAGTTTATTTAATCAGGAGGAACCGACATTGAGTTTTTATTTTTTTTATTATTACATGCAGCTGGTTCCACGGAGGTGTACATGGGTGTATGTAATGAACAACTGGCTGCTTTCTATATCAGGTGAGATAAAAACCAATAAGGAAAATATTTACATGCTTTTGAAGGATGTTTATAATGTAATTCTATGCTCATATGTTTGTATGTTCCACAGGTAAAGCGTCGCAGCTTTACTCTTACAACCTGGCAGGGCTCTTTGAGCAAGCTCGACAGATGCAGAAGTTACCTGTTGCCATACCAACACATAAACTCCCTGACAAAATCATCCCACGGTATGATTCCGACTAATCCATTTCAAATCTTTTTATTTTTATTTTCAAAACTTTTTTTCTGATAAAACTCATTTCATTTAAATATTTGTGAAATGCACATCCTATGAAATCTCATCATTTTACATTTTATTACTGTCATGGTAATGCCTTTCTTTCAGAAAGTTTACCGTGTCCAATAAAATCCCAGATACAAGGGGTTGCCAGAAATGCTGTGTAGGTCAGTATAGAACTATAGTTGCGTTCTTATGTTTTGTGTTGAAATTATGTGATACAGATACAGTCTGTATCATATAAGACAGATACAGTCAACATGCTTCTGTATGTGTATCTATAGTGCGAAACCCATACACAGGTCATAAGTACTTATGTGGAGCTTTCCAGTCCAGTGTAATGCTGTTGGAATGGGTTGAAGCCATGCAGCGCTTCATGCTCATAAAGGTAAGTGAGATATTGAGAAACACAATGTGAATCTATCTATAAATCTATCTTGTACAATCCTGTGTATTTGTGTCTGTCCAGAGCATAGACCTCACCCTGCCGTGTCCATTAGAAGTCTTTGAGATGTTGGTGGTTCCTGAACAGCATTATCCACTGGTTTGTGTGGCAGTCAGTAAGGGAAGTCACCCTGATCAGGTGGTCACATTTGGCACTGTTGATCCCAATGCTGCCACCCCCGCGTTCACAGAGCCCGGTCAGTTTTACAGAGTCTCGCTGTGTTCAAAACAGAAGGATTTTTTGGTTTTGATTGGATTGCTTCAAAAATTTTTGAAGTTTTAAGAGTGTTGCTATTGGGTCATCTATGAACCCTTCTTGTCTTTTGTCTTTCCAGAAACACCTCAGACATGTGTCATTCATGTGACTCAGTTGGAGAGAGACACTGTCCTTGTGTGTTTAGATCGTAAGTAAATCAAATAATATAATCATATTTTCTATTTCTCCTAAAATAATATTCAATTTAAAGCTGCAGTCTGTACATTTTTTGAGTTAAAAAGTATCCAAAATAAATTTTTGAGTAAGTACATAACCAGCCAGTGTTCAAAACTATCTGCTTGTTAGCTATCCACATCGGCGCGGTGACTGATAGTCTCCTCAAAACATTAGATTCATCCATGCAGTGCCGTGACGAGGCAGAACCCACGTAAAGTTGATAATTCCACGAATAACTGCAATTGCAGATTTCGAACAGAGGTGGCGACAAAGAGGAAGAACTACAGACTGCAGCTTTAAATATAATAGCGATAATAATGAAATGCATAAATATGTATATATACTAATTAATATTATTTAGAATATTGTTTAAACTAATTATAATAGTTTTCTAAAAGCAATAAAAAACTTTAAGCTGTGTGTTAAAGGTGTATTTTTTCACCAGTCGAGGGATGGTTTTTGGCACAGTGTGATAAAACCACATGTATATTAACTTGATATTGCCTCCTTATTGTTGAATTCACACAGGATTTTTCTCTCGATATTTGTCAGCGCTTGTAGCACAGATTCATGTTCAAACAAGCATTTGCACAAACTCAGTTCCATCTCTGGAAAGTCATTACTACATTATAATTAGTTTCTACTGTATATTTTCCAGGGTGTATAAAGTTGGTGAATTTACTGGGCAGGTTAAAATCCAACAAGAAATTGTCAACTGAACTTACCTTTAACTTCCAGATTGAGGCAATAGGTAAGAACTAAATTAAGTTTTAAATTAAGTGAAGACAGATGGGAGAATTCATTATGAGCTTTGATTAATAATAATTTGTCTTTTTTCAAGTGTGTCTGCAGGACAGTGTTTTGGCATTCTGGAAGCATGGAATGCAGGGGCGAAGCTTTAGAAACAGTGAGGTGTGTTATGCCTGTGATCTTTTTACTCAGTGGTTCTCAACTAGTTTTGTTTTAGGACCTAGATTTTACAGCTGACAACAAGTGGTGCCCAAAACATACAACAATGATTTTAATGGACATGCACACACCATCGAGACCCACTGAACTAGATTATACATTCATAGCTGGTAACCAGCACTCTAGCTTTAAGGTGCGGTCACATTAGCGTAATTTTGTGGGCAAAAAAGTCTATTGTCCATGTGGAGCAATTCATGAAGTCACTACCAAACCAAACAGCTTTGTAACCTACCTGAACATGAGCAAAATCTTTGCGGGGAACATTTCACCTGCATGCGAAACAATGACAGAATTTTAGCCACAATGTTTTGCAGACCAACGATAAATGTGACCGAACCTTTATAGAAATATGCGTGTAGTTGGTAACTATGTAAAATGGTAAAATTGGTAAAAATGTTCTCTGCTTTAGATTACTCAAGAGATCGCTGATAACTCACGAACCTACAGGCTGCTGGGTGCAGACAGGTGAGAGCTCACCAACACTTAAACTATACCACAGCAGAGCCACAGTCAGCACGGTTCTCATAAACATTTCTGTCTTTCTCAGAGTGGTGGTGTTGGAAAGCAAACCGACGGAAGACCCCACGGCTCAAAGTAATCTGTACATCCTCGCAGGCCATGAGAACAGCTTCTGAAAACACACTGCCTTAACACACACCACGTAATGCACGCAACAAAAGTCATATTCCTGAGACTTATACACCTCATTTTCATTTTTAATCTATGGAACACAACACTACTGAAAAACTAAAACACTACATATTTTTGGTTCAGTGTGATACCAGCCCCTGGAACCTTGTATTGATACAAAATCAATACTTAATACAAAGGTGCGTTCACGCCATGTCGTAATTACTGTAATTACATACTCGTAGAACTTGTAATTAATTGATAGTGTTGCCATAGAAACACATAATGTCCAGTCCGAGGATGTGAACAGCTTCGATTTAAAAGGCTTATGTCGAATGCTATGTCACATGAACAAACAAAATCTATCCAAAGATAGTCAATCGCATAGCAATTTGCTTCTGCTGAACCAGAAGTGATGCGACCTGTTTTACAGAATATGGAAGTTTGTTGCGCATAACCCCAATAGAGTGGTGCAGGTATGATGTCACTTTGCAGGCCAACCGGCCGTTAGTATCACACTGTGGCTCCCTCAAAAAATTCAGTAGGAATTTTCCATAGGTTTTTGGATTATCGCAAAACAAAAAAAAACATTTTGTCCATTAAGATCATTTTTCAGAAAAATACTTATGAATTCAAAATATATGAATTTTGAAGCCTAAACTCAGTCACCAGAAGTAAAAAGATTAATGTAGGCTATAAACGCTTTCGGTTTTTATCTAAAAACATTTTTCCAGAACGTTAGAGTTAGAATAGTGTGTAAAATTATAAGCATAACTATGGCGCAATGGATAAGACACATGCCTTTGGTGTGAGAAACCCGGGTTCGAATCGACTGTGAGACACCAATGTGTCCCTGAGCAAGACACTTGACCCCTAGTTGCTCCAGAGGCGTGTGACCTCTGACATATATAGCAATTGTAAGTTGGATAAAAACGTCAGCTAAATGAATAAATGTATATGTAATGATGCTGTAAAAGTGGACTGAGCTTACCTTTTCGGCGTGATGGCGTTTAATCTTCTCGACAGCCTCTGTACTCAACCGCCTTTTTCAAGACACGTTACAGCTTCAAATAATCAGGAGTGGGGTATTACTGATATATTTATGTTACAGAATAAAAACCTTATTTCAGCCATTTAACCAAAACCCCATTAAAAAAAAAAAAAAAAAAACTTTAAATTTTGATGCTGAAAGTGCTAAAATGCTAATTCGTTTCCACGTTTTGGCCTACAAAGTGATGTCATACCTGCACCACTCTATTACGACATGGTGTGAACGCAGCACAAGCAGACGTAGGTAGACCGTTTAAAATGCATTATAGATGCGCATAGCATGTAACGGCAACATTAACAAATCTAATAATGGTCAAATCAATGGTACTGGTAAACTGCATAACCTTACTATAGATACATTTCAATACAAAGAAACTGTGCAAACTAAACTCGACAGACACCTTGATACACAACCATCAGATCAGTATGACTTAAGTAACTAATGTAAAAACACAGACGTCTAGTACAACAGTTGTCTAAAAGAGGAAACAAATTACCTGGCTTTTATATCTGGCGTGATTTACAGGTGTCGTGCCATCTTGTTGGCTTCGTAGCTTTCAGTACTGCAGTGAAGGCAGCCCTGTAAACAGCTCCTCTCTGTCATAATACATTTCACAGTTGTTTACATAGAAAAACAATTCAAAATAGTCCAGTGGAACGCCAAAATGCGCTTTGTGTCAACCCGTGTAATTCCGAATTCTGTTACCCACCTAATTATGTGACCGTACACATAATGTAGGGATGTTTGGTTAGGATTTGCTCAGTACAGCAGCTACTATGGACAAAGAATTCAGTGAGTCACAGAATTCGGCACAACACTCACCAACTCACTGTTTTTTCCTCCTCCGTCTCTTTCTCTTCATTCAAATTTATGGCGCCACTTTTTTATCTCAAAAGTGCAGTAATATTAGTGAAATTTTGTGATCAAAAAGATCCATTGTCAAATATAGGGATCCATGAATCACTGTTCACACAGAAGTCACTTTAAAACCAAACAGCTTTCTGCTGGTCGATGTGGGGAATTTATGTGACTAACTTTATGTGAGTGTGGAAATATTTTGGGCGATCACAATTCCTATTTAAATGGCTGGATTTTGCACACAATATATAGCTCCATATTTCATTTCTAACAGCACGGGAACAGACAGTGGAACCTTAGAGTAGTTGTTTCTATTGTTTTATAGATTATGAACCATTTTTGTTAGCACAGCCTTGGTGGATTATAAGCATTGAATAATTAAATTATATCGCCTATATTTGCTGCCCTACACTGTAACAGCGTCATGTTTAGGATCATCATGAGCCACTTAATGAGAATAGAGTGATTTTAGAGATTTTATATTTCATTATTTATGCAGAAAAGCCAAGTGTCATATTTTCATTACCAAGCACTGTTATTGAAGGTTTGCACAATACGTTTGCTCACATGTGCTTTTTTCAGCGTGCCGCGTGTGTTAATGAGTGACGTCTGCGCACTTACAGGCTGTGATGTCAATAGTAGAGTATAACAGGCAAAGAAAACCTATTTATCAGACTGAAAACCGATTAGAGATAACGATGTCTTATGAATGCAGTATGTGTAAATATGAAGGGGGAAGTCAGAAAAAGAGCTCTTTCTAGAATGTAGCTGTCTGTAAAGCTTTCTAGCATCAGTTTGTATGGTGTCCTATCTGTTCCTTTTTTGTTCCAAAATAACAAAATCATGTTTTGTTTAGTTGAATGCGCAAATTTAGCATGTCGCCTCTACCTCTAACATGCATTTAAAACCATTATAAATAAGAAAACATCACTTCAAATAGAGTGTCTCCCTAACAGCATTTTTAATGGTCTTGTCACATGGTCCATGATTCTGATTTTGATACCGAATGAAACCATGTCTGAGCCTAATCTCCAGTAACCTTTACTCGGTATGTTTGAAAGAGTCACAAATGTGATATTGGATGCTTTGAGTACAGAGCGTGTGTTCAACTACTCCATGTTCACTACAGCATAATTCTCTCATGAAATGTGATGCACATGTTTTGTATATAGTGTAAAATAATTTGAGTTTTACAGACTGTATAAAGCCAATATTTTGTTTCAAATGTGAAACTCTTTTATGAGATTTAACACATTAAACCAAGGTGGAAAAAAGATCAAATGCAACTGAATGGTGTTATTTTTGTCAAATATACAGTCATGGTCAGAATGATTGGCTATGAAAATAAATCTGTATTGTTATCCTTTGGATATTTCATTCAAAAATCAAAAGATTATTGGTACACAATTATTGGTAGCCTACACATAGAATTTCTTTTGAGTAAAATATCTATGAAGTATAATCCCATTCATATTAATATTTTTTTTAGCACTGAACCCTATAGAAAACTGAAGAGAAGAGAAACCAACATGGACCTAGAAATGTGAAGGTTCTGGAGAGATTCTATATGGAAGAATGGTCTCTTGTCTTTTGTCGTCTGGTGTTCTACAAACTCATCAAATCTGAATATTTTATGCATACGACATTTTTGGCTTTCGGCCGCACATGCAATTTTAGTAAGGATTCTACGCACAGTTTTTATAAATGAGGCCCCAGGCCTGTACAAATACACACATTTATACTCAAGAATACATTTTTTATATTAAAATATTACTATTTGTACTTTATTCTAATTGTTACCATTTACATTGCATTCAAAGGTATGTACATGTGACTTTTTTTTAAGTATACAACATGTATTTATAACATTTTTATTTATGAGTAAATATTGTAATTAAGTTAAATAAGAGTTATTAATATAATTTGTCATTTTATCCCATATAGTTTTACATCTTGTCAGCGCAGCCCAGCAAAAACCCATGTTTATATGTTTGAGAATATATTTGCGTCAACAATGCAAAATGGTCTTTATTCCTCAAAAATCTGACCAAAATTATATTGAAAATGGATTTATCATGCAAAATGTTTCGTGTGCTATGTCAGAAATGTTTAATGATGCTATGAAGCAGCTTGAGCTCGGGCTCATTTTGTTTTTTTTAGTGTGTTTGTGAGAAATACAGTGGTTCTCAACTGGTGTTGTGACTAAAAAAAATGTGCCATAGCCTAGCAGGTCTATTCTAACAATCCTAAAATCCCTCCAGAAAACACAAGGTATTCAGTATTTTGATGGAAATTTACCTGTCATTTGAACGACTTGTGTGTGATAAACCACAAAAGAAACCCACATAAAAACAAAGGTTCACTTGCAACTAGAAAAACAATTGTGCCAACCACAATTGCTGGTTACCGAAAGCATGAAAAAAATCAACATTCAAGAGATATTTAGAGACCAAACACTAAAAACCAAAAAGTGTGTTGGGTCACCCCTTGATGTTCATTGTAAAATCTGTCCTGAAACCAGTTGAGAACCTCTAGTTTTAACCTCTGTTTAAACAGCAGTTCCTCTGTCAATGAATCCTGCATGAGGGGCTTTGGTGGACTCCAGATCTCCACTGCTCAGACAATCAGCTTTTACTGTTGTCTTCTCCTTTCCATCACCACTAGACCTGAGACACACATACATGCATCATGGCTTTAAGTGTGAGTACAGTATGGAAAAGCAAAGCATCTGTGTGTCTAGTTCTTATGAACTCACTTCTTCTTAAAAAGTTTTTTGAAGGAGTTCCTAAATCCTTTTCCTTCTTTCCGACCACGTTCACTCAGGGGGGTGTGGTCATAGTCGTCAGACACACCCCTCAAATTGAGCTCCTCCCACACCAGGCTTCTAGGATCCTGAGGAACAAGCAGAATGAGCTTCCACACACGTACAGTTAAATAAATGCATCCTAAATCAAATAATATTTCATTTTAATTTATGACAATTTTAGGGTTTTGCCGGGGTTGCCATGATGTTACTTGCTAAGGTGTTTTTTTTTAAACACATTTCTACTGCTTCGCTGTTGTGGGTGGTTACAAATTAGATATGAATATATAGATACCTCAAGACTAATAACCAAGTCTGTGTGCCTGCCATCTTGGAACAGTCAGAATGTCGTCATTCAAAGAAAGAATCAATGATGCCACAACATTGTGCAGCTTCTGGTTGTGAAACGGCCGCTAATGAGACATCTATGTATGTATACTATGGTTGGCATGGCGTTTTTTAGTGGATTTTTTTAGTGGTAATTAGGAGTTGCTAGTTACCACTAATTGTCAATTACACATGTGTGTGTTTGAGTGTTAATATGTAAATGTGCGTGAGTGTGTACCTTTTGATTTATTAGTCTTGGCTGCTCCTCTGTGTCGGTGTGTGTCTCGAATCTGTGCTTTGGGCTGCTGGATCTCAGTCTTGATTTGCCACTTGACTGACGCTCTAGCCTCGGATGGGCAGGATTTTTTGTCTGGTGGGTGTGGCTATCAATACTGTCCATTTGCAGGCCATTCAGCGATTTGCTCTTTCTCTGCACTGCCTGTAGAGGGTGTGGTCTCACAATATCTGCAGAGTCAGGTGACACACAGGCCCTGTTGGGCCTATAAACCACACCCCCAGCACTTCGCCCCCTACTGTGGGATTGTGGAGGTGGACTATTGGAAGGACTACAGTGCACAAAGGCAATATCAATGCTGGAGTCCGAGGAATGAGATGGGCTTGAGCAGCGGTAGTCTCCGGTTCCGTAGGGAAAGAGTGCACCCAGAGCGTCAGTGGGGGCAGATCCTGCTCCTTCCGTCTCTGGGATGCTGCGCAGAGGAACTGAGACAGCTTTGTGGCGAGAGTCAGAGTCGGACAGGAAGGAGACAGGGGACGGGATTTCTGGATCATAGTGATAGGGCGTCGCTTCATAGTCAGGGTAGCGTCTGTTACGTCGAGAGGGATCTCTTACAAACAAAGACAAATTGGAAATGTATAAGTGTGTCTCTTCAATTACAGGCAACTTTTCTCATTATTTGAGATGTAATTGTGTAACTAAAATTAAAATGTAATTGCAATTTTATAACTTGTGATTTTGAGTTTATAGCTCCCAATTGTGAGTCTATGTCTCACAATTCTGACTTCATAACTTTACAGGGTTGTTCACCCAAAAATGAAAATGATGTCATTAATGACTCACCCTCATGTCGTCCAATGCCAGTAAGACCCCCGTTCATCTTCGGAACACAGTTTAATATATTTTAGATTTAGTTTGAGAGCTTTCTGTCCCTCCATTGTAAATGTATGTACGGTCCTTATCCAGAAAGGAAATAAAGACATCATCAAAGTAGTCCATGTGACACCAGTGGGTTAGTTAGAATGTTTTGAAGCATCGAAAATACATTTGTAGTTACATGGACTACTTTATGTCTTTATTTACTTTCTGGACAAGGACAGTATACCATACACAACTCTCGGACTAAATCTAAAATATCTTAAACTGTGTTCCGAAGAAGAACGGAGGTCTTGGACTGACATGAGGGTGAGTCATTAATGACATAATTTTCATTTTTGGGTGAACTAATCCTTTAAAAACAATAAGTCCGAATTGATAGTTTATATCTTTTTGTCTATATCTTCTTGTGAGATTTAAACACACTTCTGAAAAAAAAGTCGCAATTGCGAGAGAAAAAGTCAGAATTATGAGATTGAAAAGTCGCAAGTACCTTTGTTTATATTCATTGGTGAAAATAAGCTATCATACCTACTCTATGTACTCACTTTTGTGCACTGTTACTGCTGTAATTTTTCTCATAGTCGACTTTATACAGCTGTCTCACTGTAGACCTGACATGAAAAAAAAAGAGCCAGTAAGTCCTATAACACAATAACTCACATATTTGTTCTTTTGCACTTACCTGCTTAGCTCTTTTCGGGTGTGTGAGGGGCGCTCCTGTTGGTGTGTACACAGGTTGTGTGTGTGTTCACGCAGGGCATGACTGTGGTCATGCAGAAGCTCCTGGTTGAGCTGTAGTAAATGGCTGTACTGGGTCATGAAAGATCGGAGTTGTTGCACAGACACAAGTAACAGGTAATAGTCTGGATGCTCTGACTCTGTCTGCTGCAGAAGACTCTGTAAAACACATGAAATACAAATGGACACAAGCATGCATTTTCTTGATTGGACAGTTTTTATGTAGCAATACTTGACCCAAGGTAATTTCACAAGTGTCACTTCATCAAACATGCACAACCCATAAACATACAATGCTGTTGGTATGACAGTAACGAGGAGTCTGATTACCTGCAGGTGTGTATGGTATTCTGGGATACGTTGGACAGGCTGTAAAAGCAGAGAGTGCAGCGATGGACGTGTCTCATCCCCTGCGATGTCACTCTGGATTGGAATGCATACAGCAAATCAGAAAGCAGCCGTATAGATTCATCTAAATTTTCCAGGTAACCTTAACGTGTTTCATGTGGTAACATCTAAATGATCTGGTTTTAGTACAAAAAATTAAACTGAATTAAATGAAACTAATTAAATGAAACTAATTTCAATGTTCAATAACTGTTTAATCAATTTTTTTTCATCTTTTTACATTCAAAATGACAAAGACAAACAATCAGCCAGCAAAAGTAAGTGGAAATCAAAACAAAAGCAACAAAATAAATATACATAAAAAGGTAGACTGTTTAGTTATACAGAAGGTTGAATGACGAAAAATACACAAAACAAATAAATGAGACATTATATGCAGCAAAATATACACAGGACAATGCGTGTATCAAAAATGTTGTAAATATAGAGCCAATGCAAACATCTAAGATACATGAGCATATGTCTATATGTCTTTATGAGTGGTAGAATCCAAATTAATTTACTGAAAAACTTGGACTTTTTTACCATTAAAATAAAGCTGAAAGTCTACGATAGTTAGAAAACAGCAAATTTCAAAGTAAACGGGGAACCATAAAAAATTACCTCTCTATATATAAAAATAACTATGTATATTTAAAAAAAAATAAGATTTCAATGTTCTATTATTATTCTATAATATATTATATTATCATTATATTAGTAAATATTAAATAAACATTAATTATTATATATTTATTCTTGATGATATATATATAATTCTACTAATATAATAATTTAAATGAATATAATTGTATTATTTATTTATTTTTGTAATCATTATTACCATTAATGTTAATATTATTTAACATGACTAATTCAACTCAACAGCTGGTGAAAATGAAATGAAACTGAGACATTCATAGAAACATAATGTAAATGCCATTTCTCTGACATAATAGTATTAAATCTGCCTCTATGTGCCTCAAATATCAGGATCTTTAAAAATATGAAATGTTAAGTCTTTTTAATTTTGTATTAATTAAATATAAAACATGTGTATGTATACATACCTCCAGTAAGCTGCCTGATTTTGAAGAGGAAAACAGACTTACAACCGTCAAACATTCTGGCAAGTCCCGTAGATACGATACGTAATGGTCCAGAAAATCACTCTGCAAAACACACATTTGATATTAACATAATGGAATATAGGAGAAGGTAGGATGGTAAATGTAGCTCATTTTCACTCATCATAATATTTTACTTCTTTGCTGGTGAGCCTTAAAAATACATCTCCCATGATGCCTTGCCAGTGGCTCTTAAGAACCCTCTCCTGGAGGACGTGCAGGAGCTCCAGATGCTGCTGAATCAAGAAACGCAGAGAGGGAGGGAAAGGCCTGAGAGAGAGAAAAGAGAATAATAAAGCAGCGTGATGCACCTCAAAACGCTGTTTTACATTATATTCTCTTCTCCAAATGTGTCAATACTAAAATCAACAACAGATGAGAGAAGAACATATGTAGTTGTGTATGTGTTGAGTTGTGTATAAAACCTGCTTTATACTGTCCTGTTCATATTAGACATTCAATTTAGAGTCTCTGTTACACTAAGTACTGTCATGTCTAATTGCAGTTTGTGTGAGGATCTGCATACTTTTGTCAGGGGAATTTTGATCAATTGGGCCACTTTTTGACTCTGAGATGATGCTATATGTGTGAGAGCGATACATACTTACCGTTTATCTTTGACGTTGAGGTTCTCTGAGCCGTTAAAACTGATGTTGGCCTTTAACAGGAGTGAGAGATAGGATACATACACTCTTTCAGACTCCAAAAGCTCCAGCGCTGCCGCCTGCCTCTGAGCTGAAAAAAGACATGATTTTAAAACTCTTTGTTCATTTTTCACTTCTATTGTTGTTATGACAAATGGACAATAGTAACACTTTCAATTATATTCCACTGCATATCACTCACTTATAGCAGAGTTGTTTTGTTCTTTCAGATCTCGGCTGTTTTTTTTCTCCCTCCAAATTGGAGACTTTTTTTGCCCGTCATGCTCAGGATAAGAGTCTAACCAAACAAACACAACTTGTAGTACTCTCATACACTCTCATGCAATCATTTCTGGCTATAGCTCATGGTTGTTAGACTTTAGTACAAAAAAAGAGAATTCATTAGACATCTGTCTCTAAATTGTTATACTCACTCGGATTGGCTGACAGGCTACTGATGTAATGCTGAATGAGATTGAGTTCTGTTTGGCTGTTTGAAGAGGCGTGGCCATCCATTGACCCCTCCCCCCTTGAGCCTTTCCTGTCAATGATCCAGCATGTTTATATGTTTAAAATGCATGCCCAAGCTTGCTAGATTGCTTTTAATTTAATGTTTAATATACTGTAGCATAAATTGTAAAATAATATTTAACAATTTAACAGACCTGTGTTGTGTGCTCTGCATGAGGTCCAGGTCCCTCTGTTGGTCTTTTTGGTTGCTCCGGACCTCAGAGAGCTGCGTTTGAACTGTACTTATGTCTTCCTTCACACACACAAAATAAAAAAAGACAATATAGCCAAAATATGAGCAATATTTTTAAATGAAAGTACAGAAAAAAAACATGAAATTGTTCTAGAAAAGAATTGCAATATATTTTGACTATTTTAATATTTAATTTATTTTAAAAAATATGAATTTAATTTGTACATAGAATACACTACCATTCAAAAGTTGGTACATTTTTGAAGTCTTTCAAAAATTTTGAAAGTCTCATTTTTTAAGTCTTACCAATGCTGCATTTATTTGACTAAAAATAGAGTAAAAATATTATTTAGTTATTATTTATAAGTATTATTACAATTTAAAATAACTGGTTTCTATTTGAATATATTTTAAATTGTAATTTTTTCCTGTGATGGTAAAATTTAGTTTTCAGTAGCCAATAGTGTCACATCATACTTAAAAAAACATTTCTTATAATTATCAATGGTAAAAAACACTAGGGATGCTCAACACTTTTTTTCTTTCAGCTTTGATGAATGGAAAGTTCAGAAGTTTTTTAATCAACTTAATACATCCTTACTGAATAAAAGTAGATTTTTTTTAAGAATCTTGCTGACCCAAAATTTTATGTGTTTATCCATTTGTTTTAAGTCACATAATATGTGTGTTCGAACCTGTAATGTGTTAAGTGTGTTTCTGAGAGACAGGATCTTGTCATTAGTTTCTTGCTGATAGGTGGAGACCCTGTCCTCCAGTCGGCTGTAGGTTTGCCGTAGGGTGGCGAAATCTTCGACCATGCTTCCAACTCCAGATTTTAGCTCCACCCACATTGCCTGCAACTGAAACAAGGAGTCAGAGGTCACCAGGATTGAGAGACAAAACCAAAGAAGACAGAAGGAAAAAAGAGGTGAAGGTTAAACAGGATTAGCATTAGGGAGAGTCAAACTAAATGTGGCCTGAGTTCAGTCACACTCTTCCTATTAGCGATTAATTGTCTCAACAGCTGTAATCTGTGTGCATGTGATTAGAATGAGCAATTATTTAAACAATGTAAATAAGTCAAATTAATTTTCTTACAATTTCTTAATAGAGTATGAGAGAGAGCAATTTAGATTACCTGAAGGTCTACAGCATCTATGTCATTACCTGTACCTGCAACACACATATATTTTCATACAGATTATTTTTTTTTACAGATAATAGAAACATGCACCTATGCAAGAGAAGCCATTATTTGAACTCTAAAGTGGACGTCATTAATGATCAATTATGTATGTAAATAAAGAAGGAAGATCTAAGCATTTCTTCAGATTTAAAAGAGAAATTGTTTACCCTCTATTTTTCCATTCTCCATGATCTGATGGTCTTCCAGGTCCATATCCAAGATTGTTTCAGATCCTGTGGTTTGGATCCTTCCTAGTCGAGTTTCTTTACTCAAACTAACAAGTTTACAACTTGATGAAATGTCAGTCTTCTATGAACCATTTAGAAATGGTTGGAAATGACATGAGAGCTCTCTGACTCTGGTCTTTCTATCACTTTTCTTTCTTTCTCACTTCTCTAATCTGTCCCACCTATCTCTTCCCCTCCTCTTTGAAACATGTGAGTCTGATGAAGTCAAGACAAAAAGAGGCCTTGTTTTACAGTAAGTGGATGGATAAAGGGAGAGAGGGAGAAAGATAGAGACGGTTGTTAGCATTTTTATGGCTCAAAATCAGACTATTTAATTTCCTCTTCAACCTTTAAGACCAATTTTCCATTTTACAATGAACTCTGTATGAGCTCTGGAAAGGATCCGTTAGACACATGAGCAAAAACACCCACAAAATTATTGTCATAAACTCACAATTGAACATTGAGTCATACCAAATTAAATTAAGGTATAGCAATGAAAAGTAATTAAAAAAAGAAGTTCAGTTTCAAATCTAATCAAATGCACTGGAGCTTCAGGTTTATTTAAAGCAGGATTAGAAGTGGCCTATAGGGCAGTAGATCTCTAGGAGCAAGATTGAGCTTTCCTGATTCACAATAAACATGTTCTCACTCCAGAGGACAGGAAATTGGGCTTCATGCTTTTACAAAACTCCTGACTTCTCACTGCAGTCATGAGCTCAGCTGCTTGTGCATGCTCGTGTATTTTGAAGATGCACTCCACCAATGGCTGTACACAGAGAGTCACATTCCTCCCACAAAACAAAGTCATGATTCTTTCTGAAGTGCAGTGTGTAAGAACATGTGTTTTTAATCTTAAAGTGGATGATGCTGGAACTGGAGTCATTTAATCTGTATAACAGATCACATCAATGCTTCAGGGCTGCTAGCTGTGGTAATGCATCACTGTGTATCTTAGGTCTCTCTTAGTAGCTTCACAGGCGTTAATTCTTAATGATTATCCGCAAGTTGACTCACTTTATAGTCTTGAAAAGATGCTCATATTTTACTTTCACTATTTGATAATTCAGTGCTTCAAATTATAT
This sequence comes from Pimephales promelas, assembly GCF_016745375.1. The sequence goes on along the minus strand of NW_024121099.1, from coordinate 7,622,563 downwards.
TTTAAAGTTGAGCTTGATCCAGTGATTAAAGTAAAAAACAAAACAATAAAACACTTTTTAGTGAGTGCCATCAAATTGGGGTCGAAAATAAAGGGTTTCACTGTATTCATTTAAATGGTGTGTGTATCTGTGCATGTCACATGTTGACTTTGAGCTTCAGCCCCAGTGCTGCTTTGTTATGGAACATCCCAGTCCACACAAGTCCTTGTGAATCTGTGAACTCTCCGTCACCTTCTAATCTGTAAAAAAATCAAGTGAACTTTTTCTTTTCATATAAAATCAGTTTTTCATTGAGACCAAGGGCTGATTTAATATTGTTTCACCTGTTGTTGTGGAAGTTTCCAGTGTATTTTGTCCCATCAGGAAATCTGTAAATTCCTTTGCCATGGTACATGTTGTCTCTGAACAGGCCACTGTAACTTGCCCCTGATGGGTGTGTAAGAGTTCCTCTGCCATTCATCTGCTGGCCACAACAACAGAAACCAAGACTTAATTACTAAATTCACATTTGATTTCACTTTTACATTTTAATTTACATTTAATGAACTTTACTGCATAATCCATTCAAAACTGAGACAAAAGCATAAATAATAGTAGGCTATGAAAGGAGATCATATGACTGAAGCTCCAGTATGTCACTGACTTTCAGTCCAGCCCAGAGCTTTAGCGCACATGTGACTGTTTCACTTAATTCTTTTTTTTAAATCATATCACACACACACACACACACACACACACAGAGAGAGAAAGAGAGAGAGAGAGAGAGAGAGAGAGAGAGAGAGAGAGAGACCTTATCATTGGCCCATTCCCCAGTGTATGTAAGTCCAGAGGGTGATGACTGTGTGCCAGACCCTTTCCTTATAACCACACCATCTGAAGTACGAGAGCACTCGCCCTCTAATCACAACACACAAACAGACACATTTTAATGTGCTTAATTAAAAGTAGTGAAAAATCACGGACATGTCAAAAACTTACAACTAACTCACCATATTTGTCCCCATTTGGAAAAATGTAAGATATTTTAAGTGTTGTAGTCTCTGCAACAAAGAGTAGCAAAGTTAAATCAATAAGACTGTTATATCTTGAAGTGACAACTAAAAAGCAACAACATAGTTTAAGTGGTTCAGCAAGTAACAAGCGTTTATATACAGAATATTTATTATGCATTATATATTATGAATATATTTACCAGACATGATGCTGTATTCAATTTGTTTTAGTAAAAACTACTAAAAACTCTAGAAACCTCCATAGCAGCATAGACTGTTCTCCATAGCAACGATGAAACAACTCTGCTTCGTCTGATTGCTTTCAGTCGTGTGCTGTCTACTGCCCTCTAGAGATGAACGCGCACATAACACGAGCCCGCGTGCCGACCCGGAAGTTATTCGAGCGGTTGTCCAACGTGTTTACGGTGAGGCAGCTGCGTGTTAACGTGAGTAAAGGAAAATGTATATATCTTTATCACTTCTACTTTAATTACACATCCATAATTCATAATGACAACTTGATAAAAGTGCGCTTATTGCGAGATAGAAAGCATGTAAAGGGGGTTTGAGGGGATGTTTTTGGTGAATGTATTTGATTGGCTGTTCTTTGCGAGTGATATAACACTGTCATACGAACTGGTTTTCTCTCTCCCAAAGACCCCATTTTGCTAATTTTCAGACTGGAGCTTAAATTGTAATTTTTTTTTTCTTCATTTGATAGCTCAACTTTTCTGTTGACAGATTAAAAGCATAGTTCACCCAAAAAGGAAAGTTACCCTCAAGTTGTTCCAAAGCTGTATGAGTTTCTTTCTTCTGCTGAACACAAAAATATATTTTGAAGAAATAGGTTGGTAACTAAACACTTGATGGACCCCATGTTCTTCCATAGTATTTTTTTCTATGCTATGGAAGTCTATAGAGTTCGTGTTTGGCAACCCATATTCTTCAAAATATCTTCTTATGTGTTCAGCAGAAGAAAGAAACTCATACAAGTTTGGAACTTGCAACTTGAGGTTCAGGTGGCAGATTTTAGTTGTAATGACATTGGTTCAATGATACAGACTTTTGGAGAAGTTCAAAACTCCCTAAACTCACTTCAGAAATGTAAAAAAAACTGTTTTCTCCTCTTGTTTTCAGATCATGGGTAAGTCCAAACAGGTAGGAAACCACAAAAGTGGCAAGAAGAAGCATATTGCCAAGACATGGAAGACCAAGCGCAGAACAAAGGACCTTGACCAGATTCATGCAGACATGATCCCTGGAAATGCTGCTAAGTTATTAAAGCAAGAAGTAGATTATGATGTTACAGGCAGTGCCCAGCATTACTGTCTGCACTGCGCGTAAGTCACACCTCACCAACACGGAAAACAAAGCACGCACACACCATACAATTCAGTTTTTAATCTGAAATGCTTTTTTGTTTTTTTCTTTGCAGGAGATATTTTGTTGATTTGAAAACCATGAAAGAGCATTTCAAGACCAAAGTTCACAAAAAAAGGTGAGCAGAGCCTTGATAACTTCTTCCTCTTCTCATCCTTAATGTTGAATCTTTGGATCATATGTAATATACATGTACCTACATAACTCGAATAAAATTATGCTTGGGTTTGCCCGTTTACAATTAGAATGATGCTCATTCTAAAAGCTCCATAACACATCCCTGGTTGTTTAGACTTCCTTCCTAATATATGTATATATTTTATTTTTAGATTGAAAAAGCTGAGGGAAGAGCCGTATACACAAGCTGAGGCAGAGCGGGCAGCAGGAATGGGCTCTTACATCCCCCACAAAACCATAGAGGTTCACACACAGCAAGTTGAGGAGAATATGGACTGAAATCGACTACCTATCTATGGACTTTTCTGAGTAAAACCATTAGGTCTGAGGACTCAGACCAACAGTTTAACTGTTTTCAGAGTTGAAATTAATTTATGATAATGGAAAAACTCCTACATTTAACCAGTGTCAGGTTTAAAATTCCAGTGTCAGGTATATTACAAGTTAAAATAAGTTGATATAATATTTGATGTATATTCATTCTCAGTAAATTTGGACCCTGTTTGATTTTGGAGAAGTTCTGGAACAGCTGACTACTTTCATACACTTGTGAAATTACGTTGTTAAAATCAGCTTACAACAAGCAAACTTCTGGGACTGTAAACCTCATAGTGTTTACTCTGTGTGAGTGTGTATATATAATAAATGTGCTTTAAGAGAGCTGAAATAAAATTATAAATCCAGTAATGTCTTCTCTCAAATGTAGTTCTTACTCTGTGCCAATATAGTTTTCACCTATAGTATTACATTTTGTCATGTGCCCTTCTTGAACCATGGTATTTAAATGTATAATATGAACCATGCCAGCAAACTATGAATTATTTGTTAAAACCCGAATCTGTCATGGAAGAAATATGGACATACGTTTATTAAAGAGTGGGACCCTGCATTATGTTTGAAATTTGCTACAGTTGTAAATGTACAGATCCTTCTTATAAGTCATTTATTCATTGTTTCTTAAATGTTAATAATAATAATATTGACCCAATTCTTAATTTTTTCACTTAATATTAACTGTTCACGTCCAATATCCCTGTGGTTGAAATGCCCGTATCTTTCATGGACATTAAGCGAATATTTACCATTAGCAACACGAAGGACAAAAAGACATTATCTGACCCCGAGCCGTAGTATTATGGTCACACATTATACTGTGTTTTTAAAACCCACTCTGCTGCCTATCTAGACAGCATTTTCCTCATCATAGCCACGTTCCGAATGTTGTCTAAATAGGCAGCGCAGTAACTAGATTTGATCATCGATCACACACCCAAAGTGTGCGCACTGTCCCTTTAAGAGCGTCCGACATGATCCATATTAGCAGGAGAAATCTCGGAGAAGCAGGAGTGATTTCCTCCTGCTCCACAACAGTGTGAGTAGTTTTCATCCTGGGCTGTTTTTATGCCCCTGTAGTAATTTACAGAGCAGATAGAGACATTTATTAGAGTATGGCCGCAGACGTGGATAAAACTACTGCTGCAGACCCAACGGCTGATCATGATGAAGATCGCGCGACCCCATCCAGCAGACGCGCCCGCTCACGTCTCAAGAAGCTCTTCAGTTTATTCTTAATCGCTGCTGTTCCTTTCATCGGCTTTTGCATTAAATATTATCAGGACACCCAGCTTGTCAAACGACATGTAAGTTAATATCAGTTTGTTCAGGATTTCATTACAGTTTGAACCCCGGGGGACTAGAGGGATGCTTCCCAGAGCCATTCGAGAGATATTGCGTGATTGTCTTTATTGTAGCTAGCGGTTCAAGCCACATATTGTATTTGTAGTTGGCTAAAATGCGGTACGTTTATTTATCTCTAAACACTCCTCTTTTAATATTCGTCGTTAGTGAAGTAACGTTAAAGTGTAGATTATTTGGCAGTACAAACTTGCGCTCTCTTTGCCACGTCCTCTTTTGTTATTTCCGAACAGTAAACTCACATCTGTTGCCCCAGTTGTCCGCTGTTTTACAAGGGTTGGGTAATTGCCACTGCTGGGAAAGATTGAGAGCACCAACCAACCCCCTCCTTTTCATACATCACTGTGTCACTTTCTAACATTCTCCTGGTTGCCCTCCTTCTAAGACCGACAATAAACCCAGACACAACACAAAAAGTATGTCAGTAATTCAGTGACGCAGCCATCATTGTTTTGTTGCCCTCTGGGCAAGTATTTTTAGCTGTGCTTTCCAAACGAATGGTTTGTTCTTTTGAGTCGAATCTTTTCAATTGATCAGTTGAACCGGTTTACAGTACCTGTTCTAATGTTTAAAATCAATCACCCACAAATCTGACTGGAGCGGTCCCAGTTCTGTAAAATTCAAGTCGTGTAAAACAATAAGCACAGAAGCATGCTTATTATAATAATTACATTATAGTAAAATAATAAGCATGAAAATATTATTATTAAAACTCGCCGAGAACTAAGACGACATTACAATAAACGGGAAGCCAAAATTACAGCATGGTAAAATAATTTCTGACACCCCCCCCCCCCCCCCCCCAGTTCTTTCAAACAAACTGTTCAAAATAACTAATCGTGAAGCCTGTTGTACAATTACTAGTTCTGAGCTTGCTGAGCTTTCTACTCTGTTTGGATTGCATCTATTGTAGGAAGAAGGATTGAAGGTGTTGGGAGCAGATGGCCTCTTTTTCTTCTCATCCCTGGATACTGATCATGACTTTTATCTCAGTCCAGAGGAATTCAAACCTATTGCAGAAAAACTCACAGGTATTATTTACCCTGTATGTTCTCTTGGAGAGCATTAACAACCTTCCACAGGCAGATATAGTCTTTTTAAAGCAGAATTAACGTGCTTCAAGGTCTGTATCCATCACTGTAGAAAACTGAATGCCAGCTTAGAGTTTTAAAGCAATGTATTTTTCATTGTTGTAATCTGTAATGCTTGATGTCCATCTCTGTTGCCTAAAGGTGTGGAACCTCCTCCAGACTTTGAAGAGGAGATACCACATGACCCAAATGGAGAGACGCTGACCATGCATGCTAAAATGCAGCCATTACTACTGGAAAGCATGACTAAGAGCAAAGATGGCTTTCTAGGGGTAATTTAAACGTTAGACTTCATTATTTACATTTGTCACTAATATATATATATATACACATACACAATGTTACAAAGTAATAGAATGAACAATTCAAAGTAATAATAATGTATTTATTAATTTTTATCATTATTACAATTTTATAAGTTATAAGTAAATTCAGTGCAGTGTCCTTCTCAACAGGTTTCACACAGCTCTCTTAGTGGGCTGCGGTCTTGGAAACGTCCAGCTGTTCCTTCATCCACATTTTATGCCAGTCAGTTCAAGGTCTTCTTGCCACCCAGTGGTAAATATGCCCTGGGTGACACTTGGTGGATTGTTCCCAGCGAATTGAACATTTTCACTGGCTACCTTCCCAATAACCGTTATCATCCTCCCACTCCGCGAGGCAAAGAGGTACAAATATACCTTTACCATTTTGAAATTAGTTCAGTGAGTTTAAATGCTCATTGTTCACACCCATTAAACATTTTTTTTAATATCACTTGTATTTATTCAAAGCATGTTTTTTGAATAATAGGTTATCTAAGATTTTGAAGAGTATTTTGATTCGATTGATTGATTTGATCTCTTTAGTTGTAGATGTGTGACGTGATTGTCATTTTTTTGCAGGTGCTTATCCACTCTCTGCTGAGCATGTTCCACCCGCGGCCCTTTGTGAAATCCCGCTTTGCTCCACAGGGAGCTGTGGCTTGTATACGGGCTGCTAGTGACTTTTATTATGACATTGTTTTCAGGTGAGTTAAAAAAAACTGCCATGCTAGAAATCTAAAATAAATGGGAATTTCTTCAAATCCAGTAGTAATCTAGTGTGCATGTAACTGTAACTGAAATATTTTGTTTTAACTTTATTTTAACTGTGAGCCTCCAACGGATTCTGATGGTATTTTGTTAATAATTACAGAATTCATGCAGAGTTCCAGCTAAATGATGTTCCCAACTTTCCATTCTGGTTCACTCCTGGGCAGTTTACTGGTAACATCATCCTCTCCAAAGATGCTTCTCACATCCGAGAGTTTCATCTCTACGTCCCAAATGACAAGTCAGTCTTCCCTCCACTATTTCTAATTGCAAGAATAAGCACTTGCAGGTGTTGAGTGTAGGGCTGCGTATTGTGATCAAATACTTGTGATTATCTGCCATTATTGTGCAGCCCCAGTTGAGTGTGTGTTTTATATGGCAGAACTCTGAATGTGGACATGGAGTGGTTGTATGGCGCCAGCGAGAGCAGTAACATGGAGGTGGATATTGGATACTTGCCTCAGGTTAGAGCTGATAATTATGCACAACACATTCAGAGGGTTTTGATTGATGGTTATACATAATACTGAAACTGCTTCCACTGACTTACATGCCCTTTAATCAGTTTTTCTTATTGCTGATGAATCAAAGCTCAAATTATTAGTTTACTGTCATCTTGGCATGATTAGCTAAAACATGATACATAAAGTAAACGGGCTGTACATGTTTACAGATGGAGCTCAAGGCAGCAGGACCCTCCACTCCCTCAGTGATCTATGACGAGCAAGGGAACATGATTGACAGCCGAGGGGAGGCAGGTGAGCCCATTCAGTTTGTGTTCGAGGAGATTGTCTGGAGTGCAGAGCTGAGCAGAGATGAAGCATCAAGATGCTTGGAGGTCGCAATGTACCCATTTAAAAAGGTGAGTCTACACTTTTTACAATTGCTACAATTTACTCCCTTGCTACAATTCCTACAAATTCATAGTTGAACATTAGCAACACGATTAGACATTTTTTAGAAAATAGACGCACTCAAAATTTCACTTTTAGAAACAAAAATGGTTATTTATTACGAAATGCCACCAATATATATCACCAATAAAGCTTTCAAAAGGGGGTTTTCACGCCAATGCCATGGAAGAAGGGTTCCCCAAAGAACCATTCAGTGAACATTTCGTAATAAATAACCATTTTTGTTTCTAAAAGTGAAATTTTGAGTGCGTGTATTTTCTAAAAAATGTCTAATTGTGAACATTCGATCCATGCATGCTTTTTTGGAGGCCATTATTTTCACACAAAATGTCACATCAATGGGTGGGTCTTCTCTTTGGAAGGTGCCATATTTACCATTCAGTGAGGCCTTTAGCAGAGCTGATGCTGAGAAAAAGCTGATTCACTCCATTCTGCTCTGGGGATCCCTGGATGACCAGTCATGCTGAGGTAAGACACCCATGGTCGACTATAACAAAGTTATACTGTATATTCATGCTGCTGGAAGAGCTAATTTGGCCATAAGGGTCAGCATTAGGGATGAACTGAAATTTCGTCAGCCAAAGATTACTGGCTGAAAAGGCATTTTTGGGTTTTTTTGGGCTTAAAAAGCAAAAAAAACAGCCCCTCAGTCCTTTCCTCTCGCTCTAGCTGTTATCACTGCGGGATTTGATGCTCTGCTCAATTTCATCGGAAAAGTCCACTCAAATAACACGCCGACATAAGTTCTATGTAGTAGTAGTACACTTTTTTTCTGTTTGGAACAGCTGTACTGTGCTGTAACATGGTTGGTATATCCGTGCTAGGCAATGCTGGTAAAATTACTCTAGCCTCTCGTTCACAATTCCGCTATGCTATGCTTATATAGACCATTTCACAAGATGTAAACAACACTGGTCCAGAAGCACTTCCTGTCTCAGTTTGTAACTGTTTTCTTTATTTCACATGTAAAGAAAACATCTTAAAGATGTTTGTTTAACTTTTTGATTCAGTTTTAAATGTTCTGTAGGTTGTATTTTATCCCAGCATTTATGTAGTCTTAAAAAACTGAAACAGGAAGTGCTTCTGGACCAGTGTTGTTTACATCTTGTGAAATGGTCTATACTCTGATAATAATAGCTTTTTAGGACTATACTTTATCTGGATAATTGTTCAAATAATAATATATTGAAATGTTATATTAATAGATTTTCTGTCCAGTTACTTGCAATAAAAGTGTGGTTATTTTATTTTATTGGCTTGTCATTTTTTTTTTAAATTCGGGGTCATTAAAATGAACGAATGATTGAATTTCAAGTCTAATATTAATACAATAATACAAAAAAAAGCAAGTGCCCAGAATTTTAATTTCGGTGTATGACATGTGTATAGATCAGTCAGCATGACATAGATCTTCTGGTAGTGTTAATCATTGGTCAGAGTGTGTTTTAAAGCTAGAGTACTGAAGTTCTTTCAACTATATTAGTTGTTTCTCTGATTTGCGTTCTGTACACTTCTGTTTCTCCTTATCTCTGGTAGGTTCAGGGCGGACTCTTCGGGAGACAGTCCTCGAGAGTTCGCCCGTTCTGGCCTTACTCAACCAGAGCTTCATCAGCAGCTGGTCTCTAGTCAAAGACCTGGAGGATCTGCAGGTGAAGACTTTCAAAGTTAAAATTAAAAACGTACAGTTGTAGATGCGTATCAGTGCTAATTAAGTGATTTTCCTTCCATTTAGGGTGATAAAAAGAATCTGGATTTGAGTGAAAAGGCTCGTTTGCATTTGGAAATGTATACTTTTCCAGTGGAGATGATGGTGGCGCTGCCTAACGGCACTGTAGTGAGTCTGCTTTAGATTTCTTAATTTGTGCAAATCTTATTCAAGTTGCTTAGATGAATGTCACTGTAACTTCTCCAGGTCCATCACATCAATGCTAATAATTTCCTGGACCAGACATCTATGAAACCTGAGGAAGAGGCGCCAGCTCTCAGTTTCTCTGCAGGTTTTGAAGATCCCTCAAGCTCCACATACATCCGCTTCCTGCAGGAAGGACTTGAAAAGGCCAGACCTTACCTGCAATCATAAAACTAATTTAAAGATCAGATTTCTGCCTCTGGAAAAATCAGTGCACTTCAGAGAGAACTGAAGAGAGTGTATGAGGGGAAAATGAGGGAAGTGCTGAAATCAGCTCTACTCCCCCATGTCTGCTTTGAGGAAAGGTATGCAGAGGATCTGATGCAATTTCTTCATTCAGAAGGCAGCTGTTGACCACATCTTCTTGTACATGGTCCTTAGTGTGACATGTAAAAAAGCACAATATAATGTCACTACGATCACAAGAGTGTGGTTTGTCACCCCAATGAAACCGGGGTGTTAGCTATACACAATCTCAATTAAGTTATATATTTTTATATAGAAATTTGCCGTTTTATGTGCAAATGTCTTTAGTCTGATCTATTGCTCAGATTAATGAACTTAAACAGCATTATGTAGTATTACTGATCTGATAAAACCACTTTTATACTTTTGTTTCATTAGATACAAAGCCACTTATGTTTTGCTGCATTATTTTTCGTTATTCCAGATGGTTCTGTAGGAGACAGAATGATCCTGGCTGTGGCTTCCACGACTAGGCAGTTTGTGATGGTCTCGTCTGAAAGCCCAATCAGGGTGAGGCCAGGCCTGATGTTGTTGTTTAAGTCTGGAAGCAACGCCTGCTTTTCTGTCTCAACAGAATACTGTGCTTAAATACACACAAAGCACAGCTTTGGATCTCTGCTCAACCATACAGCTGCAGGAAAGCTGCCATGGGCTCTAATATATCTGCTGAAATCGTCTTTTGTGTAAAGTTGGAGATGCATAATGGCTAGTTAGGAATATACATTTTTTTTTCTTTTAAAAATTAAATCTATTGCAAAGAGCTCACATGCACTCACGTCTGATTCTTTCTACCATATTTAAGCTGAAGAGCAGAAGGAAGGACGTAATATGTAATTACAATGTACAATGGCATAGTATTCACTGCCTTTACTAAATGATGCAACTAAATTAACTTTGCATTACTAATTATCTACCATTGTCAAATAGATGCAATTTGCTTTTTTATAAATACAACAGTGTTTATTGTTAATTTGAAGTTTATTAGGCAAGTTAATGAACACTTTCAATATTGAGTGACTGCATTTTCACATGTATAAATATTGCATTGGTCTTGTATGACTAATTTATATTTTGACCTTTATTTAGAGCCATTGTTTGTACAGATATCTTTGTGAACTGATTTTATTACCATTGTTCGAGTTTTTTGCAGAAAGAGTTTTTCCTACAGGCTAGGAATCCATCCACAGAAGTGCTTAAGACTTTGTGAATGTCTAAGAAAGTATTGTGACACCAAAAGTCTCAAGACATGAAACATGCAGCTCTGAGGTTTGTGTGTGGTTTTTAAGCCAAAATCATTTCAGTCTTGTTTTTGTTTTGGCTTGAGTGACGAGGAACCTTTTCTATGTGTAAAGTGTAGCAGAAATTTAAACTAATGCCTAAGCTACTGTGTATTGCAGATGCTTAGCTTACTAACAGCAGGTGAGGCTTTAATCAGTACCATTTAGTCAGGTTGTAGCTTATTTAAGTTGTTATACATTAACACAGATAGAAAAGGTTTCCTCATCAAAGTAACATGCGCATTGTAACTAGCGCTGCAGTAATAATGTGGGATCCATGATTGACCTCACCAGTATGAACACATACAATTCAGAGGTTATTTGGGCAGATAGTTTTCCATTCTGTCCCAGAATTCAACTTGAGATGTAATTTCTTGTACGATGAAATGCACTCATTTAAATAATGAAAAGAACCCAAATGGATCTTAATCTCTTAATCACAAGACGAAACAGGCTTTCTTTTAAGTGGTAAAGATGATAGGTGAGCTTTCATCCATTGGTGCAAAACTCTTCCCTTGACTTCACTTCAGGAAGAATATTCAGTTTGCAGGGTCTCTTTGCCTTCATTTACAGGTCTCATATTTCCCACTAAATCATGATTATTTGGAGCATGAGTCAGCCAAATGTCCAGGCTTCCAAATCCAAAATTGTGAAGTCGTTTGTCTCAGACAGGCTGCAGTTATTAAAGGTGAAACAGGGGCTGCTTCTGCCCAATAACAACCTCTCATCCACCCACAGACCAAAGTGACCACTGAAATGAAGAGAGACAAAAAATTAAGTTTACTTATACAAATCACATTTGCAAGTCTAAAATAAAAGACAAGAGATATGCAGAATATGAATATGTACCTTCCTCCTCCAATGGCAAAAGAGTCCAAATCCCCTTTGATGAAAAATGAGTTTTCTCCAGTCCATCGAAAACACTTAAATGTAATAAAAAATAATCTCAGACGTGTTTAAAAGAAATTCCCATTGAGAATTTCATTTGATCTCATAAACATTTACAGTTGTTTCCCTCAATGATAATAAATTTGCTCAAATTAGTCTTTATATGTACCTTAAAGCGTGGGTGAGACAGGAACAGGAAGGTCTCTCCAGTGCCATAAAATGCATCACTAGGATGCAGAGGATGTGAGAGGAAGCTCCCAAAAATCTGAGGCGGAAATTAGAACCACTCATATAACAATTCACATTTACGAAAACAAAATGGAATGAATATTGCAATTGAACAGTAACCCTTGACCCTCAGCTGTCCACTTCACCAGCTGTGAAATAATGACCTGCTGGTTGTGGTCCTTGATGATTATCAGCACAGGCGAGTCGGTAGAGCTGAGTTTTCTGTATAGAGTCTTGAGACTTGCCCCGTGTTTGTCCGTGCTGTAGGACAGCTGCCACGTGCGTCCAATGGTACGTGGAGGCAGCTCTCTCGAGATCTGAGAGAAGATGCATGCTACATATTTTACTACACATTACACACACCAGATTAAGATCAGTTCTTAATTTTCCAAAACTGCATGACCATGCATAAGTATTCATGTATACTGAAGTGTGTGAGTACTGACCTCTCTAACTTGTTGGGCATCCAGTATGACACTCTGCTTCAGTATGTTACTCAAACCGTCTGGTTCAGTAGAGACAGAAGCTTTCAGCCCACTCTCCTCCACTGACACCATCTGTACAGGAACAATATGCGTATGACTCACCAACCCATACACTACCGTTCAAATGTTTGGGGTAAGTAGGATTTTAAGTTTTATTCAGCAAGTATGCATTAAATTGATGAAAAATGAAAAAGACTTTTCTATCATAAAAATGAAGATTTTTAGCATGGTCTTAATATGACAATGTTAATGTAGTCGGTCTTGGTAGAATAGCTCTGCTATGCTGCTGTTGATTATTGGTGGTATTGTAGATTATTACTGCTTCTGCAGAAATATGAAATATTCAACAATGATTCTCAAAACTTGTTTACCGCACATTTAAATGTTGAGCAGCAAGCTCATTGGCTGCAGATGCGACAGGAACCAATGAACTTGTTCCGTGTAGTTAAAAATGTAAAAGGATGACCCATCAACCTCTAGAGTTTCACAACAGAACTTACCATTACTCAATTTCAGATAAATGCTTTTTGAAATTTTTATTCATCAAAGAATCCTGAAGAAAAATGTTTCAGTTTATTTAAAAAAGCACAAATGTTTTCAACAGTGATAATAACAAATGTTTTATTGAGCAGAAAATCAGCATAGGATGACTTCTGAAGGATTGTGAGATAAAGAAGACTGGAGTAATGGTTGGTTAAAATCAGCCATCACAGGAATAATTATGCACTTGGTGAAAATATGAGACTTCTTTAAAAAATGTTTTTATAAAAAGCGTTTAACTTTAAACTAGCACCTATAAATAATGAAAGCATGTTAACTACTATAGTTTCTAGTTTAATAATAAGGAGCACTGGACAGGTATATGAGAGGTTTAAACCAATTTGCTCATTCACGGTGTGCCATGTGCAATAGAACTCCACTGCATGAAAATCTACAATATTTTTTAACCTGTGAATTAATTTGTCTTCACATTTAAGTACTACTTACTCAGAATTTGCTTTACAAGAACTTTTGTTTTGATAAAGTAATGATAAAATCAAACTCCAGTTGAATATTGAAGTTTTTATTAATATACATAAACATTTACATCTGTGAAATAATATATATTTATATGTCTCAGTGAAAACATTATGCTGTTTATGTTTGAGTTTTTTGAACAGCTTCATACAATACTTGATGGATCTTGAATTTAACCTCAGGCTTCCGCTGAGGATCAATTTTTGCCAACATGTCAGCAATGACGGCAGCGAATCTGAAATCTTCAGTGTCCTGCATCATGGTCCTCTCCCTCTCCCAGTCCAGCTGCTCCAGTATCTTCAGTAAGGCTTCCTCAGTGGTAGACATTCTCTTTGGCATTAAGTCAGAAGAAGATGGTGAGGCATTGGAACAGGATGAGATGCTTGTGGTAGGGTAAGCTGAAATTGAACAAGGCGAGGAGCTGCGTTTGGGTAATGGACAGGGTGGAGGAGTGGATGGAGTGGGAGGACGTGGCGATGATTGCATGAGGGACAGGGGTGGAGGTATGGCAGAAGTCACAGTCTCTGATGTTTCTGATGCCGGAGAGGTTGGGAAGCTGTTTGTCTTCAATTGTTCCTCAATGGAGACCACTTTATATGTTTCCTTTACACGAAGAAACAAGAAAATTAGAGAATTACATTCAGGTCTAAAAGATGTTGTAAACGTACTAAACAATAGGTATAGTTTTCAAACATGTATACAACTAACCACTATATTCAATATTAATAAAACATTTTTTTTTAATATTGAGTATTAAAGCCACAATGAAATAGAAGTACAAATATTTAATTCCATACTAATCAGTACCATATTACTACTATTACTGAAACCAACTATTTATTTATAACAAGTGTCGGACTCGGGCATCCCATTCCACACTAGTCTGAGAACACAGTAATCGTTTCGTTCAGTTCGATCGTTTTACATAGGAAGTTAGCAACATTCATGCAAGAAATGCCTAACTATATGCATTTGTGCATATTATAAAAAATGAATTAAATATAATTTGTGTTTCTTACCTTCACATTTGGGCCTTTTCCCCGATGTTTAACAAATTGGCTTAACCATTCCAGCTCTGTCATGATCGTGTATGGACTTGGATCAATGCTTCCTGTGTAGACCCTCTTCTTGATCCTCACAAACTTGTCTCTTAAATTCTTCCACGCTTTACGGCAATCTGCCTCGTCTTTTCCGGTGGCAGCGGCGATATCGTTCCATGCATTTTTAATAATTTGAACGTCAGTATTATCGCGCATAATCGGGTCATAGAGGTACCTATGTCGACGGACTTGGTCCGCGACCATTTTCTCGAAATTAGTCATTCTCATATTGGTTGCGAAAATCAGACTGTAAAAACATGAACGCGCGAAACCTTCCGAAGCCAACGCGCGCGATACTGCGTGCGATGACGTCACTGCCGCGCGCGAGTGTTTGCTGTTTGGACGGTCACGGCTGGTGGCGCTCTTTCTTACAAAGATTGATATGACTGGTAAGTACTTTTATCTTATATATTTCTTATAATGCAAGACACACATATTTCACAACAGGTAAGTTACGAATGCCCACTCACTCTTTATCCAGTCCTATCTATCACACAAATAAATCCAATTATATGATAAGTTTACCACGCTCTACTCTACAGAAAAATATAGAGCACCACGAAAATAACTATAGGCTACTGCCAATAACTGAGCTGAAGAGACAAACGCTTCCAAACAGTAGTTTTACAGATGTAGATGTTTGAAAACCTTGAATGAATGTTCAGCATCTTTATTCATGTTTGAATTCCCTAACATACAAACATATTTGTGAAAATATGATTTAAGTCTCCAGGTTAATGCAGATGCAACAAGATCTAAAACATAACAGATAAAGCTAAAAAATATTTACATTATAGTTAACACTTAAAGATTAAGGTTACGGTTAAAGTTTATTTATTTATACATTCTTTTTTTTAAAATACTGTTTTGTAATTTAATCTATTTTAAATGTAATTTATTACTGTGATGGCAAAGCTGGATTTACTGCAGTCTTCAGTCACATGATCCTTCACAAATCATTAGGTGTGTTTACTTGAGTCTAACTATACCAAGCTTCCACCAATAAGTGACATCTCATCTGCCAGTCGTGGGCATGGAAGAGTTAAAAATGGAGACCCGAAGTTGGACACTTTCTGCTTCTTCTCATGACATTTGTGAGATGTTTGTGTACTTTATCACATATGAAGTGCATAAGATGCAATATTTGTCAAATACATTGACGTTTAGATGTTTTCATGAAGACAACAAAAACACTTTTCATTCAAGTCTTTATGTACTGCTTAATACAGCACCATCTGTACAAGCATAAAGTTCAACATAAGCCTATACTATTTAAATACCAATTAAGTGGACCTCAGTTTTATTTTGATAAACATGACTTACTATAACATTAAGGTTACATGAAAAGAGTTTTTACTTTTATAAAACCAAAAAAAAAATTGAACATCACCTGAGCTGAATGTGTCAGAATAAGGCTTCAAGTTCTTGACCTTTGACCATGATTGATATACTGAGGGTGTGAGTAATCTGGTTGTCATAGAAGCAACATTACAAGTCCATGAATATTGTTAAGCATATTCTACCAGTGAATTACCATGTCTGTATCTACAAATGCAAAGTGTTTTAGTTTTAGTATGATTAAAGCGAGCAAAAAACATCCTCTGCATATTCCAACCAAATCAGGCATTTTTTATTTTCATTCCTGCTCTATTGGCATGTATTATCTCAATTTATTTATTTAATCCATGCATTTAGAAAATTACTGACCTCCCAGTCCTCTCCGGCCTGGCCTTCTCGTGGAGAACCCTCTTCTTCCTCATCATCATCGAGAAGCACAAAATCCTCTTCATCATGCTCTGCTTCATCCTCCTCACCTCCCTCCAGGATGCACAGGTCCGGTCGATGCTGGCTCATATAAGCGTACAGCTCATCTGAGCTACAGCACAAAATCAAAAGGCAGAAATGGAAAAAGAAAAAGAAAGTGAGATGAAGTAACCTCACAGTTAAGTTCAAGTACTATAACATTATCAGGACATTAATTAAAACATTCTGCCATGTTTAGCTGTTTATTTCAAGCAGGCTGTGTACTGGTAGTCTAGGTAAGGCTTAAGTACCTTCCCTGCTGCATAGTGAACCAGGTGTCTCTTGAAGAAACTTTAGGTTTAGAGAAAGCCCTTTTCTTCCCATGCTGCAGTTTCTGTCGAATTCTCACAAACATCATAGATCTGTTTATACCACTACTAGATGTAGAAGGGCTAGGACCTAATGAGTGAAGAGAGATAACTAAGTGGATTGGCTGATGAAAAAAAGAGTGGTCACTGTCAGTACAAGTTAAATGTCAAAGTTCTTGAGTAAAAATCTTGATTACCTAACAGCTGTCTTTCCAAATATGACCGCTGTTCGGATTTGTCACAGAATTCATATTCTTTGTTTCCTCTCTGAACACTGTCTGGTCCTCCACAACAGAAAGTAGCAGCAGCAGATGTTAGCATTTCCTCAGCTTCAGACATGTCCCTAGTCTCTCCAACTGCCTCATCCTCTTCTTTAGCATCCAGAGTCGCTGTCAGATCATGTGAAACGGAGGACATAGGAGCGGGAATGGCCTCTAATGCTGACTGATGGGTTTTCTTGTGGCTGTTTGTTTTGCTTTTTGATGACTTGCAACTGTTAAATCTGAAAGAAAAATTTGATCAATGAAACATTTGCCTTGTTGTGTGCAGTAGAATTTTGATGCATTGCAATGCATCATAGAATCAAATTGTTACCTGGTGAATCATAACCAAATCGAATTGGGAGGGCAGTGCCAATGCACACCTCTAATATATATATATATGAAGAGTTCAGATGCAAAAGCCTCTAAATGCCATTTGAAATTTTCTTCTAAAATGACCATTTTTATCAAGCTTGTTTAAGTTTAGTAATTTCACTTAAATGGCAATGAAGATTACCTATTAATTACCATTTAAGTGAAATTACTGAACTAAAAAATACAAGCTTGATAAAAATGGTCATTTTAGAAGAAAATTTCAAATGGCATTTAGAGGCTTTTGCATATGAACTCTTCATATATATATATATATATATATATATATTCAAGCAGTGAAGCAGAAAGTACCTGTATGTGGTCTTGTTGAAGTGAATGTGAGAGATATCTGTGTAGAAGGACACTGAGGCAAGATCATCCACAGAGCAGGAGAATACATATTCTTCACAGCCATTCTCCTGAACAAGTGGGTGAGACTTCTGAGGGTCAAAGAAGATCTTATTGGACGTCACCAGCAATATTCCAGAGACCACACCCTAATGAGACAAGCAAAATGGTGAGTCAGAACTCAAGTTGATTATGCTCTATTTTATTAAATGTAATGGGAATATAAAACAGTGTTACATAAACCTAACATTGTCACCTTTCTGTCTGTGATGTAACGGGAGAACAGTTTGAGGCAAGACACTGCGGCTGGTCCCTCCCCCTGAGAGCATTCAGATGGAAGAGCCAATAGACAGACATTTCCATCAGGTAAAGGAACTGCCTCCACATCCTACGAGTGACATCACACAAAACAGTAGAAGAGAAGCCATTGTGAGTCACTACATTACAGTTTGACTGACTATCACAAAGAGCTTAAACTCAGAATTAATGCTACAAACAAGCTGTACTGAGAATTGTCTGGCTGTTCACTATTTAAACCCCAATTCATTAAGCGCCAAGGTTTGTAAACACACTATTTTTTACTCACTCACCGTCAGTTTGTCATATTCCGCATCCGTGGAAGGAGACACAAGAGTTGCAGTTCCCACAACACCAATGTCGAGCGCAGGATCAAGGCTGTGCTCTTGTCTCGGATGTGGGTCAGAAGCTGTCGCCGTAGAATTTGAGACCTTGTTCTTGGGTAACTGTTTGAGGTGGTGCATAAGGAAAGACATTGTCACACTGAGAGCAGTTTCACTTCCCTTCCTTCTTTCCACAATGCTGTACATCCCCTCATTTCCTTATTCATAGCTCTGTGACATCAGATGTCTGGATCTAGTCACAGCACCCAGAAACTATTAGCTAATCACAAAGATGCATAATTCATGCAAATGGGATCACATGACATTGTCACTTCCTGTCATAGATTATTTTCCTTTGTCATGTTCTGTCCCGAGAGATCTTATACAAAAGAATAAAAATTAATATGATTTTAGCTGCTACTTTCTTAAAACCATAAAAACTAGTGTTTCTAGTGTTTACCTGTGGGAACTGAGAGCACATTAAAATGAACATAACATACAAAAATGTAACTTTTGAACGTTATTATAATGTATTATACTTCATATAAAATGAAGTATAATACATTAATGTGCATAATTAAAAGTACATACGGACACCATAAAAAGAAAACCTCTGCAAAAAATATTCTGATCTCTATTTATGATTTTATTCACATCATTAACTGAAAGGTGGACTTCTTTTTGCTCCACAAATGTTCCACCAATCAATGAACTGCGCACAGTGTAATATCTGACCATCGAAATTCTTCATTCCCTATGGCTTTTCTACAGACAACTGTATCCAGACATGCAAATAATGGTGGTAACATGTATTACTTATACTGGTAGTGGTATCTAATGATTTGCATAGTTTTATCTTTAAACCAACAGCCCAGTGTTTTATTCTGAAACTGTTTAAACCCAGCACACTTTTCTAGCAAACTAATGTCAGTTTGTTTCCAAATGACAGAAAGGTCCAACTGAGAATCTGAGGATTGTTTATGCTCTTGTTACACATTTCATCTGGTGAAGCTTGAATAACAACGGACGTCATGTATTTTCAAGGGTGTCTCTGTGTAATACAATTAAATGGACATCAACTTGAAAAGAGAAAAGCCCGTTTGAAATTGAACAGAAACATTTGGCTGGGTCATCAAATTAGCCTAATTTATGATTTCTAGTTTATTAATTGATTTTAAATAATAAAATATCAGTTACCAAAGCCTTCGCAGTCGGCATTCTCCCATTACATTTGCTGTAAAGTTTCCAAGTTCTCCTTGAATTATCCATCAAACAGTTTCATTGAAGATCTTTTAAAGCTTGACAAAACAGCATGGGGTGTTTCAGTAACCTTTGTTCCAAAGTTATCAGTATATGATAGCAAGGAATGACAGTGTTGGCAGTTATATATATGGAGACTTCTATCATATATCAACAGGAAGGCGAAGGCGATGGAGTGTGTAAATAAGCTTAAAAACTTTACTCACTCCGTGTTCATTGTTTCTGCATGACTCCAAAATCTTTGTTATTGGATCTTTGACTGGAAATGCCGCCTCTATGAAGATAGATGCAAAAACAGTTCAAAATGCATACAAGTAACTAGAGTGAAAACAGATGTGTTTGTTTCTTCAGCTGTTTAAACTACAAACATGCTGAGTACATTTAGTAAGCAGGAACTGTGATTTTAAACCAGTGTTTGTGAGTCACAGTTGAATCTTAACAAAAATCATCACCATTTACAAAATGTCAGTTGGGATTTTAATGTCAGTTGGGAATTATTACTATTTAAAATTATTACTAGTATTTTGTATTAGAACTATAATATATTTTAAAATGTAATTTATTCCTGTGATGGCAATGATTCTTTGATGAATGGAAAGTTTATTTGATACAAATATTTTGTGACATTGTAAATGTCTTTACTGTCACTTTAAAATTTTCGAAATTATCTTGATAATTTTAATGCATTCATGCTGAATTAAAAAAGTATTCATTTCTTCTAATTATTTTTTTTTTTTAATCTTACCAACCCCAAACTTTTGAACGGTAGTGTAAACCCTTCATGCAGTACTGAATTATGTATAGGTGTGTGGTTAGGTGCCTAACAAATCAGAAGCTAATTGTCAATCATTGTTGATAGTCATTCACTTACCCTTTAGATAGTACTGTCTTAGTTTGGGGTTTCGGATTTGGTGATTTCCTTTGCCACACTCCTGCCCAACACTGTTCCCCAGCACACTCTGACCGCCAATGGAACATTGAGCTGTAATGAAGCCTGGAGACTGCGAAATTCCAGCCGGCAGCTTTGATCCCAGTCTAAAGACAAGATGACAGGCCTCTATATGAGCATAAGCTACACATTAATGATTTCTTTTTCATCTATCCCTTAAGTCCCAAGACTCCCAACCAAACCTTACCTATTCTTAACATTTCCAAAGTAGCTAGCCCTGCTCTTGTCTCTCTGCGCTCTGTGGTCCATGAGGTCTCACTGCTAAAACTGAGAGTTGACCAGTCAAAAAAATGTAACCCTTCCAGTACAGGAATCAGTGATGGAACGACTGCCCACTGCTGTGTCGGCATCTGGAATTCTTCCTCCTGGAAGTCCTTCTCTCCATTCTCATCAGCATTCTCTGCACTTTACAGGAAACCTGAAATATGAGAGGAAGAGGAGTCTGTAGGCTAATGGGTGGTTTACTTTGTACAAACCATTTTTATATGCACAAGACATTCTCATTGTATTCAAATATACACACAAGTATTATACATATTATAAATATATTCCATAATAAATTATAAATATTATGGAAGTTTATTTAGTTTTACTATTCATTGCATCTATGTTTACAAATACTTTATTTTCTGCAGTATTTCAATACTTCAGTTACTATGTTCTGTATATACTTCAGCCATTTTATAAGGATAGAAAATAATGCCAATAAAGCGTAGTTGACTGAAACAAATCAATCTCTTTCGGTCAAAATACAACCATTTAATATTCAGGAAATGCATATTGTAAATAAGACAGATTCGTTCAAAATGGTCTACTTGAGGCCAATATTACAGCAAATACCCAGAGCTGCTTTAAAATTTAGTAATTTAATGTTTAAGTAATAATCAGGTCCAAAACACAGTACAAGGTGTGGATTGTTGATAGTGCTGTTGCTCCAGGCCCCAAATGCAACACATTTTCGCACTTATGTGTCTAGAATCCACAATATACAGTATTAATAAACGATATCTTTTCGGAATCCATTATCTCTCCCGATTAAAATTCGTCAGCAGTATCCACTGAAGGACCACTCATGGTGCTCAAGTTTTATGTATTACTTTAAACTTGGAACTAAAAATGAGTTCGAAAATCACCAAATATGTGCGTTCAGCTTACCTTTTTAATGATCCCATATAAAGACCAGCTGATCGGGACGCTCCGAATGATGCACTGTCATGTGTTTTGATTCCTCTGCAGTGAATCTGTCACCAGTCATTAGATAATAGATAGGACCGCTCAATTCCCTTTCGCTCAAATTCCCAATTACAATCGAAATGTCGTTGCAGAATGTACCAGTTAAAAATATCTTCCTCAAAATATTTGAATTTCTAAATCTACATTTGCTTCAATGCAGTTCCATCTCCCAGGTGACTTTTATTTTGTTTTTATGTAGTAGTTTAAATAAACCAAATTCTTCTGTATTTAAAATTGTGTAAACATATCAAATATAAAATATATTTACATTTATATTAAAAATATATATCTATATTTCAACTGTATATTTTATATTTTAAGCAGTATATTTCTACTGTGTGCAAGATTACTTTTATTTTGCACAGGATGATGTTACCTTACGCACTTCCGACTCATGCACCGCTTGCTAAATTCCTAAGGCAAAATTAGCCGGGGGCGCGCTGGTGGGCTAACAGCTAAACAGCTAACGAAACAGGGAGAAAGGAGGCTTGGACATTCACAACACACAGACCATAATAATCTGCACCAGTGCAGAAAAATAAACCGAACTAATCTGACCACACACGGTATGTCTTGTTTGTTTTCTAAATGCATAATTAGCAGCAGTACATATGAGGTCGTTTGTTAGCTGTGATGCTAAAAGAACGAATTAGGGTTACAGGACGTCTTTGATTTGTTTACCTCCTTGTTTACATTTGAGGGTTTATTGTGTTTGTTGATGTGCACAATTTGCACCGTTACTCTTTTCTATCGCATAACGCTAACGTATATAACATTATCGTCTGTTCATTTAATTTCCCATATTTATTTCTTTACTCTTATAATTTTAGTACTCAACTTATCAGTTCATTTACTTAATTGATTACGTATAAAGCTACATTATGTAATAGAGCAATTGCTCGTCATAACCTTATTGATTTGCTTACACTGCTCAAAGCTTTATTTACTTTATTCACTTGATTTACACAAACTAACACAAATGAGGCAATCACTCACTGTGCTTATGATTTCTTGATTTGCATTCACAGTGGTGTTGCACATAAAGTGTAGATTTTTGTTTTAATTTTATGTTTTACTTGCTAATTTTTCAAGGCAAAGGAACCCTCGTCCCAGATGAACATGTTCAGTGTGCTATAATTATTATCAAAACACCACTGTACAATCCAAGGCTGCAAGTGCTCACATTCAGAAAAATGGAGACAGAAGCAGTAAGTAAATAAACATCTAAAAGTGCTTTTTTATTTATGTTCTGTCAGTGTTTATATATTTTTATAAAATACTTATTATTTTGTTTACTTGCTTTTTAGGAGGTAATCCCTATTTGGCAAAATAAACCACATGGATCAACTCGTAGTGTGGTGAGACGAATTGGTTCTACGCTGCCTCTTAAACCCTGTCCCAGGGCTTGTTTCCAGGTATGGGAATAAACATTAGCCGCGTTTCCACTGCCGGGCCAGGGCCGGGCCGTGCTAGTGCGTGCCAGGGCCAGTCGCGTTTCCACTGTCACTTCCGGGGCTTGATCGGGGCTTCCTCAGGGCCAACGGCCAGGATTTCTGGCCCGTCGAATACCTTGGGCCAGAGGGGGCCAGCTCGGGCTAGAGGCGTGTTCAAGGTAAAAGGCGGAGTTTATCGGTGTTATGGAACGTTATGATCTGAAGCAAGATGCACATAGGGGTGTCCATGTTTAACCGATTAACCGTTTAAAATTGCATAACATTTTAATTTGAAATGTAGGCCTATGCCAAATGCTGCGCAACAATATATAGGCTATATATAGCTATACATATCGACGAATTTTCAGATATTTGTTTGATTTTTTTGCCCCTTAAACATTTAAAATATTTGACAAATTAATATGAAAAAAATATATATTTTACTGGTTTTCTGAGGCCAAATTAGAACCTGGAAATGATATTTTCCCCGCAGTGCTGAATGAGAAGAGCCGTAACCACATACAGAAAGGGGATTTATGGGTGATTTATAGGCTATAATAAATGTGTCTGATAATAAAATAATATAAAATAACGAGGCATTAATTGTTTATTAATAAACTATTGTTTTCTAAATGATTTTCGGCTAAAAACATCTCCATCTCCGGATGCACATTTAGAGAGAAATTAAGCTACATAAACATAGAAGATATTGGCTTTCGATTCGAATTTGTTCGTTTTAAATTGGACATTTAAAGCTTTAATCTACAAAGGATATAACCCCTGTAGACTAAAGCTTTAAATGTCCAATTTAAAACGAACAAATTCGAATGCGGTGGCTGTTTCAGGTCTCGCGCTTCAGTTCACGGAGATCATGAAGCGCGCCTTGATTAATTGTTAAAGCACAACGTTTTCTTGTTATAAATAAATGTATTTGCGAATAATGTATTATTATTTTCTGTATGACCAGAAATTAAAGAGTATTTTAAGTTGTTTCCACTGAAAGAAATGCAATGAAACTGTTCACATGGGCGTCTCGCAGCCATCAGTGCGTGCTCCACACACACTGGATATGCGCTGATATTTGTCAAAAATATTGTGTTTATTTGTGCTCTGTTCCTTTTTTGGATAAAGACGTCTTCTACATATGCAGCCTAATAAAATGTTACAATAATGATGATGATGATGGTTATTATTATTATTATTATTTGCAGACACGGAGTTTTTGTGAAATGGAGGTTTTGCTTATTTTCAATTGGCAATTTCAGTTTGAAGGGTGATGGAAATATGGGCTTTAACTGCTCCGTACTTGCTGCGTTTTATTTCTATAAATTAATTTCGTTTCAAATGGGGTCCAATCAGTTATTAAAGGTGTTAAAAATTTACTCTGTATCTCGAGGTTGCGGCGCGCACACTATGCACCGAGTATTAACCGATGGGCCTCGGTTAACGATTAATAACTTGAAAACGTGCCCGCAGCCCTACTTGTTATATCGCGCAAAAAATCGCTGCTTGAAATAGAGAATCGCCTGTACTGGTCTCGGGACACTATTGCAGCCACTACGGCAGTTGAGTTAATATACATGCTATCTTCCTAATTTAAAAAATAAATTAATTCATAATACCCGCTGAAATGGGTTGGGTTTTATGACGTTTGATCCTGAAAGGCGTGTTAGGGGTGGGGTCTGGGGCAGCGCTGTGGGGCTACTGGCCCGGCAGTGGAAACGCAAGCCCGGTGCTTGAGGCCCGAGGCCACTAGCTCGGCCCGGCTCGCTGTTAGCTCTGGCCCAGCCCTAGCCCGGCAGTGGAAACGCGGCTATTGTTCATATAAACTAGCATATTAAACTAGCATATTAACAAAAAAATCATTTTGAAGTCATTTTTGCAGAAGATGGGTCGGTGTTTGAGTTTTTGCTCTCTAAATGTATTGTAATCCCACCCCTTTATTTATGTGTGTATATATACCAACATTGGGGCTGATATATAGATTTTATTCAACAAGCTCTGCATTAGGGTCTTTCCCATGATTTCCTTAGGGTTGGGGTGTGACCTTTTTTATGATGACTTATCAATGAAATTATAAATTATGAGACTTATCAAATGAAGTCCATTTTTGTTTGTTTGTTTAAACTTCCTAAGAACTAAGATTGAGGAAAGAAACCATATATACATATACAAAATCTGTCTGTTTTCTGCTTGTGTTCTTTAGGAACTCCCAGGCCTTCCTCCAATGCGCTCTTTGGATGGCCCACTGGTGCCTACGCTGGCAGATATTGCCTGGATTGCAGATGATGAGGAGGAGACATATGCCAGAGTGAGGTAAGACTGCTAGCCATGCTAGTGCACTGGATTTCCTATTTGACTGCTTTATTAATGGTGTTTAGTATGATTTAGAGTAGAATTTGATTTTAGTGTTGGATCCTCACTAAAATATCAAATGAATTAATTTTATCCCAATGCTGTCTTGCTTTTTGTCAGGAGTGACACACGTCCCCTAAGGCATGAGTGGAGGCCAACACCGCTGCTGATCATGCACAGGAACTCGTCTGTGCCCAACTTCAGACGAGAAGGTAGGCGAGTCGAGGGTCTGAGGAAACCAGGTGTTACCGCTCTAAACCGCACCACAGCTTTACAAGATGAGTTGACTCGACTCCGAGCCCAGATCGCCAAGATCGTTGCTTCAGAATCAGGTTGAGTATTTGACTAAATCATTTTTTTTTTTTTACATTGGCAAGTTAATACTTATGATGTATTTAGCTTTAGACTCAAAATTGAGAATAGTATGCAGTAGCAGAAATGTATTTGCTTAAATGTTTTGACCTGTAGTGCTTCATGAAATTTTTGACCCGTTTTAGATTCGAACCCCATCACCCCTGACCTGCTGTCCCCTGATGACACTAGTGTGGGCTTCTCCATGGCTCCTTTTGAGACTGCTGCTTACCAGGCTGCTCCCACAGCCTCCTTTGTCATTAGTGATGTCACAGAAGAGGAAGAAGAAGAGGAGGAAGAAGAGGACGAAGAGGAGGAGGTGTCAGAGCTGGTGCCTGATCCTGTGCCGCCAGTTTCCATGACATCATCTGCAACTTTTGATCTTGATCACCCTACTATGGACTTTCGAGAGCCGGAGGAAGACACAGTGTCTCTTTCAAAATCGACAAGCTTTGCTGATGTAATGGACATCCTGAAAGACATGAACCGCATGAAGATGAGCAAGGACAGGTGAGCACTGTTTCAACACCAGCATGACACACTGACTGTGCAGAAATTTGGTGGTGGAGGCCTTTTATTAATAAAGGCCTTGTATTAATATTCATTATTGTATTAATATTATATTACTATTCTACTTATTGAGTCTATGGCAGCCCATAGAAACGCTTGCAGGAAAGTTAGAGAATTTGGCACATAGATAGAAAGGTTTAATGGTCTCATGTTACCATAGGAAATCTGGAGTCTCTAACCCAATCTCTCTAGCGCCACCATCTGTCCAAAGTTTAGCTCATGTTTATGCTAAACTTTTAAACCATAAGGGCTAGAAATTTTCATTAATTCATTTAGACAGTTATGTTGTGTTTTGTGACCAATAATCATAATAATATATATTATTTTATCATTGCTATTGATTATATAGTGAATACTGTTATTGTGCACTGTATTCAGATATAACCGTGGGTGCACCTCACTGAGGGAGGAAGATTCTGCCTCTCTTATATCTGAAGCATTGAGGAAGAAATTCGTTCTGAAGGATGATGACATCAGTATGAGGAAATGATCTGTTATCCAGACCTTCTCAGCAGACTCTCTATGTAAGGCTGAACTTCTTGGATTTATTTTCTCTGGTTTAAACTTTTAGTCTGAGATACAAAGCCGAGAGAATAAAACATGTGGAATTTTAACTACTTTTGTGTTCTTAAGTCTTTTTTTTTCTACTGGGTCAGTAGGGCTGTGCCTGTGGACTGTTGCCATGGAAACCCCATAAAGCCTCTGAATAAAACAAGTTATTCTGCATTCCTCAATGCTACCACAATGCTGCGCTGTTGTGACACGTCTGAAAGGAAAAGAAGCAGATTTCGTCAGCACACACACATACATACTCCAACTGGGACTGAGCGACCAAGTTTGTAATGTGTGTGTGCGCACATAATGATAGCCTTTATACTCAGCAGATCAGTGATCACCTTTGTCGTTCCATCATAGATTTTGTGAAATCTAAGCACTACTTCCTGTTTCACCATCATTGTTTTGTTAATTTCAATTGGACATTAGTATCTTCAGATCCTTTATCAACAAGCACGCAGTCGATATTTCAAAACCACATCATATTCAAGCCATGAAATGACAGAAGAATCCTGAAGGATCCCAGTTCCAATTTTGTATATGTGTAGTATGGAGCTGTAGAAGTGTATCTCTTGCCTTACACTTTCCCTCATACAACCCTGTTATACTTGAAGCAGTTTTGATTACTGATCTGATGTTACGATACATGCGTATTTTTGCCTCCGTTCAGAGACTAAACAAGAGGCTGTTCTATTTAAAGGGTTTGTGTGTGTGTGTGTGCCTGTGCACTGAAGACTTTGAATTGCATTTTGATGTCATTAGCACTCTGTGATTTCCCCTTCTACCCTACAGACTTTTGAAGTGTATATTGTGTAAGAAGACTGATGTGATTCTGCAAGATAAGTTTTGAATTAACAATTTGTGTGGTTTATCTTTAGTTGGTACATGAGGGGAAAAACTATATTTGGCTTTTGCTAGTGTCAGGCAGGTTGTAAATGTTTCTGTAAAATCGGAATAGCATGTGTGATGTGGCTGTTGGCTGTGACTGTAAGCCAGTTGAGAGGGTGCCTCATGTTTTTTATGATGATAGAAGATGTTTTTTCCTTTTACAAAGTGTAACAAGAAGTTTTATGCATACATTGCTTTTGTGCCAGGATCGCTCGTCCCTCACTAAAGTGGAAATTGAACCCGAAATGTGCTTTTCTTTCAGTTTCTTGTTTTGGACATGGCTGCAGCCTTTCCCCATCTGTCTGACACATTGCATTAGAAGATATGTTTTGGTGTTTTTAATCCAAAACCTTTCTTCTCAAACTTCACAAGCCTCCAGCTATGTTGAATCACTTTTAATACGAATTTGTTACTTACAAAACAAAATTTAAACCCACTACTACATAAAATTCAATTCATTAAGTGATATTCTAGTTTACAGACTGTTTTCATATCCACACTATATTCATATTTGAGTCTGATTAATGTTGTCATCAATGCTAATTTGTGTAATATCATGCACTGAACGTACTAACGTATGTTCCTGTACCTGTCATTAACAGGTAAAATGTGCTGCGCTTTCATTCTGACTGC
Organism: Pimephales promelas; assembly: GCF_016745375.1. The sequence goes on along the minus strand of NW_024121099.1, from coordinate 7,594,153 downwards.
AGGGTTTCATTTATAGTTTTTACCATAGTAAACACTTCAGGTTTGCTTTTATTCAGGTCAGTCTTGCAGTTCCATGGTTTGTTTTAGAGGACAGAAACTTGTGTACATGTGTGTTTGGTTTTTGTCAAATAAGGATATTCTATCTGCCTGTTGTTTGTGTGTAAGAGGAAATAAATGGTTAAATGCATTATAATTTATGCAGGTTTTTTTTCAAAGTGATGACGTTTATTTCCCACATGGGGTGGCAGAATGCAGTCTTAAAGGATTAGTTCACTTAAAAATGATAATTCTGTTATCATTAACTCACCCTTAAAGGGTCACTTCACCCATTTGCATTAAGCTTTGTATCTTTAGAAACCCAGTCATATTTTTGAATGGTCATGGTTTATGCCCTTATTTTCCCCTGAGATGGGAGGAATAAGGATTTAAGTTTTTTATTTCCTGCTTATCATGATGTAAAAATCGTCATTTTGCGTCACGATAAGCATGAAGTGACATTTCATTGAATTGTCAACAGACTACAATGATTAGCTCATTATTATTCAAGGGTGTGGCACCCACTCACCAACAGGCCTATTACAGATCAGTGGGTGGGACTTCACTTGCAGAGACTGAAATCAATATCCGCCATCTTGTTTGGAAGCTAAGCTAACAAGCCCTGTGGAGATATGAAGTTATGATAATGATGGAAGAAACTAAACGTTATATGGAAGAAGAGGATTTTGAAAGTCTGCTGCTCGAATCCGATGTTCGTGGCTATCTTTACGAGCTGCAGTATAGTTTAGAACAGCTGAGGCTGATGAAGGAGCAGGAGACGCCTGGCTGTCGGTCGAGACGCCCGGACTGGGTCGAGCTCGGCGGCCTGCTGTTGCCTGTACTCTCGCTGCGTGTCACGGCCTACAGACACAGAGTCCGTCTGCTGCAGAGAATTTCAACGATGGCAGTTTCTCCTGGAGGAAATCTCTGAATCAGACGAGCACACGGACGTTTGTGTTGTGATAGTTTCGCCTTCAGAACATCCAGGTATCATGCAGTAATTCACGATAAAGAAATAAATACAAACGCGAGTAATTCACTAATGTGTTTACAAATGTAACGTGAACTGGGTTTGTTGTTGTGGAAAGAAAGAGGCTTGAACCACCGAACATTTATACATTTTAATAATAAAATGAACAAATACAAAACGAAAGTAAGCCAGCGTTACACACAACAGAAACAAATAAACATAAAATCAGGCCTGTTTCTCTCTCGATCTGCCGTCGTCGCTCCCCATTTTATGCATTCGCTCCTTTGTGACGAGAGACGCACCGGCGCGCGCCTAACAGGTGTCTTTCATTATCACTCACGCCACCGGCAGCGCGCTGTCCTCTTACATCCCTCGCCCTCGATCGTCCTGCTCGCCACAGCCAACTAACTAGACATTTTGTTTGAAATGAATTTCAAACTCTAACTCTGGTGACAGCTAATGTTAGTGTTGTAGACGGAAGAGTGTGTTTGCGTCTCTGTTTCCGCTGTTCCGTTGGGTGGGTGGGTTAGTGGGTGTGGCTTGCGGAGCTGTGCAATGTTGGGGCATTCTGGGAACTGTAGTTTTTTAACACAAGAGGTCAAGAGGGCACCAAATTAAAAAATTATTTTACATTTCGACTACATATATGATCCACTTTCAATAAAGATTAATGTTGCAATGGGTGAAATGCTCCTTTAAGATGTTTCAGATCTGTATTCATTTCTTTCTTCCGCTGAACACAAAAGATGTTATTTTGAAGAAGTTTGGTAACCAGACATTTGATGGACCCCATTGACTTCCTTAGTATATATTTTTTTCTCCTATAATGGAAATCAATGGGGCCCATCAACTATCTGGTTACCGTTGTTCTTCAAAATATATTCCTTTGTGTTCAGCAGAAGAAAGAAATTAATACAGGTTTGAAACCACTTGAAGGTGAGTAAATAATATTCTTTTGTTTAACATTTACAATACCGTTCAAAAGTTTGAAAATTAATACTTGTTTGGCAATGATGCATTAAATTGATCAAAAGTCAGATTTTGAAATTGATATATAAACTTGTATATATACATTCTTTTCTTTTGAGCTTCTACTCATTAAATATCCAGAATAAAGTCGTTGTTTCGAGAGAAAAACTAGTTAAATTTCGAGAAAACAGTCTAAATAATCGTTAGAATATACTCATCAAATTTCAAGAATAAATGACTTTATTCTCAAAATTTTAATGAGCTTATGCTCAAGATTGTATTTCTACTTTTTTCTTGAAACAATGACTTTATTCTCTATATTTACTTTTTTTCGCATTACAATGACTTAAATCTTGAGATGTTTTTTAAATTATTATTATTATTGCCTGGCCCTAATCCTCTTCCGTATTCTTTGGGTTGTAAGTGTTTTTAAATGATTTATCTAGTCACATGATCTTCCCTGAATACTAGCTACTGTTGCTAAAAAACGAACAGTTTTTCTTCTTTGACACTGATAAATATGCCAGCTACAGTGTTTGCATGAGTGTCCTGTCTGGTAAAATGATGATGTCGCTGCACCTCTAGCACTGAGTCTCTTGCACCTATCAATGCACGTGGGGCCTGTTCCTCACATTACCCCCCAGGGACACCAGTGACTTCGAAGATTCTAGTTAACCTGCTTTTTTTTAATTTTCTCTCAAAGACCTGATTTGATCCAGGCCAGTTTTAGTGTTTAGTCTATTTTCTGTGGCAGTCCTTGGCCTACTTCATTACACCTCACCTCTGGAAAGCAGTTTCTGTCTATTTTAGATCAGAGAGGATTTTTAGATGTCTGTGGAGATTTTGTTAAATAGAGTCCAGTGACACAGTGGCATTGTTTGAGACTATAAATATTGACCTTTGTGTGACATTGACACACTAATTTAGCCTGTTGCTCAAAAGTTTCACAGATCATTTTCCGGCTGTTAAATCTACGTTTGAATTCTCACAAACTGGTCAAATTTGATTAATTTCAGGTGTCGCTATGTTGCTAAGATGAAAGCTGTCACACCAGCTCCCGAAAGCTTCTATTCAGACCTTGATTTACTGAACAATAAATTAAATCGGTCAGACTGGCCAGTTTATGAGAATAACAAATAAAGCATTTTTTTCTTAATATTTCAGTCTCCAGAAACATGTTTGCGATCCGCTTTATCTTGAAAACCAGAATGTTTATGTCTGACCTGGGGCCAGTTGCATAGCCATCTGTTAAGAACAGAGTCTTAAGAACTAGTTTGACCAACTAGCTAACTTTAAAAAGTTAAAAACTTGTAAGACTAGTCTTGGCAATTTATGCAACTTCTGTGTCAGATACTTTGTGATTGAAACAGTCTCATGTTGCCATATGGAGTTTCACCAATAATGAGCTTGATGATTCAACATGCAGGTTCCTTTATTAAAACATACCTGAAGCACAGAGTCTGCGTTATTTAAATTAGAGCTCGACTTCAAGAATACTAGCCAATAAAACCATTTCCTTAGAAACCGAGTCTGGACTGAATGCATCTTTTATGCTTTAAATGTGGCAGAAGTGGTGTAGAGGTCTACATGAGAAGTATAATGGGCCCAGAAGAAAAGGGGCGCCTTCTGCATGAAAAATGTAAAAGTCTTCAATAATAGATTTTGCATTTTTGAACAGTTAAGAAAGGCTCTTTCGTGGTTGCAAGATGTCACCAATGGGAGAGTTTCTCCACAGAGAAACACAGACGTGTATTCGTCCATATGTGTGAATTGATGGTCTGATTGAGATCATTAAAGAAAAATGAGAAGTGGGTTTATTCTAGTTTATACTGGGTCATTTTTTCAAAGACTTGCATCATACACATTTAAGGCGAGACATGCCAGGCAAAAACATTGATTTTTCATGCAGTGATCAGTATTGAGATTTTATGCTAGTTTACTCCTTCGGTATGTGTTCTTTCAAGCTGCTATAAAGAAAACGTTGAAAATATACATTAAGATGTTTATTTTATTACATTTTTTTCACTTGCGGCAGTAAATTTCTCCCAATATTATCAAGAAAATTCCAACGCGTCACGCCACGATCCATATGTTTACTGAAGTCTGTGGTCATGACCGGTATCGTTAGAAAGGTGCTATGTAATTTTCTTTAATATATACACATATACATATATATATATATATATATATACCTTTAACATAAACTAATACTTAGTTTAATTTTTAACTGAAATTATTGAATATAAATTGTAATAAAAAATAATGAAGTATAAAAAAATGCAAAATAGAAATCTGTTTTCACTAGTAGTCACTAGTGCCCTGAAGTAATCTGTGTTTTCATTGTCAATGCAAGATACAGTAACCTTCAAAAGCCATTTACATTCTTTCCACTTCAAATTACCAGCCACATAAAATACTCTTGTCAGTCCTGTTTCCTTACAGCTAAACATTTTTAATCCTTGCTTGCTTTAATCCAATGTGTTTTATCACTATAGATGGCCTTGTACACACTTGCTTCGAACACACCGAACACAATCAGTGCAAACATGTCCTTTGTGCTTTAAAGGACAATTGTTGCCATGCACAAACGTGATATATTTGTTTCTGATGAGACATGAGGATAAAGAGGTTTGTCATCTGCTCGAAACAGAATGATAAACAAACTTTGTCTTTCAAAGCGTTCCAAGTGTGTTTCAGCTGATGTGTGTTTGATGTGGAAGTGTGTGTGTTAGATTAGGACATATCAATAGTCTCAGACAGGTTTTGTGCACTAAATAGAAACGATAAACACGTCTGTCAGAGAGTTCCAAGTGTTGTTAGCAGATATGCGTTTGATGTGTGTGTGTGTGGGGTGGGGGTTATATTAGTAGACATCAACAGTCCCAGACAGTGTTTGGAAAACATATGTCATCACATGTCTGTTATTTATTGGACAGTGTTCTGATCTTGATACTATTTTTTTCCCTTGTTTTTATGAAACACATCTAAATTTGACTCTCACACCTTTTGTATTCAGTTGCGTAATTAAACCTTTTTTTTATCGTATAATTCAGCCATCTGCCTCCACCCATGCATCTGAGGAAGAGACAGGCGGAGAGAGTGAAAACAAACTAGGTGGTTTTCTTGGCATGTTATTATGAATTACTGCCTTCAAGATATTTTTATTGTTTGTGATCAAGTTTTGAAAACAACAAACTCCAAGAGGAACAAAGCTTGCCATGAAGTTTCAAGCTAATCTGACATCATCAAGTGCCTTCTGAAAGTGACACATTTATCTGTTCTTTTTCAGAGTATCAGAGAGAGATTTTGGCATCATTTTATGGGTATTTTTGCTTTTATAAAGCAATAGAACTAAAAGGGGGACTTGAAATTGGGATATAACGCAGGATGAATTCAAACCCGTCCCCAATGAGTACACAACACTCATCGGACGTCTACATGAGCGAAAAGCATGTGATTTTGCAATAAAAAAATTGTCAGTTTGATTAGTTTAAGCAGATTATTTTAGTTCACAATTCATCATCTGATTATATATATTTCAATCTGCATTAAAATCTCAGACTGTTTCATGAGTCATTCTTTCCATTGGAGCTGACAGTTGTGCGTTGTTAAAAAAAAAAGAAGTCTGCCAATAGTCATAGTCATTATGTAATTGTGCCCAGAGTCACCCACTCACTTCCATCTCATGCTATAAACTTCAGTGTAACACTTTTTATACCAGTGATGAAATCAATGCAAAACATTTGAAATATTTACATGTGCAAGTACATTACAGAAAACTCGCAGTACATGGCATTTTCCTGTGAAATGTTATGTGAACTGAAAATCAGGCTTCAAATGCAAACTAACGCACTTCTTTAAAGTTTCTGTGGTATAAACCGAAACTGATATATCTTATTTAGATAAATGATGCACTAGAGTTGGATTGCAGTTCATTGGAAGTTTGTTGAGGTCCAGACCCCTAGTTAACCATTGCTCTTATGAATTACAGCAATCCCAGAATAATCCATATATATATAAACCATTCCTTTATCCAACCTCTGTGCATACACTAAGAGCAGCACAATATTTTACAGGAAGCAAAATGCAACCAGTAATTACAATCTAATTCTGAATGCATTTTGTTTAGTAATGCTGTGCCATTAATGAGCCAACTGGGGTCTCACTCTTATCTGCTCTAATAAAACAGAAATAACTTACACTCAGTCTAGGGCATTATTAGCAATATAACTTATATCATCAAGTCAGAATACACTAAATCACTGTAGGGGGATCTTAATTATAATTCTAAGGACAATAATGCATTGTGGGCAACCCAAACTGCACAGGTGTTTCAAGCTGTTGCATATGTGCATGGATGCAAGTTTGTGAATTAGCCTCAGCCCAGAACATATGTGTGTGACAGAAAGGATGTCCCTCTGGTAGACACACAGCACGCTGTTTTTAGCTCTAGTCTCATTAGAGATGGCCTGAACAAGTAGCAGTCTTAGGGGTTCATTGTGCGTCAGAGCACTGCTCACATTCCCCAGAAGAGAGGAAATATTATATTTCACTCCCTGACTCAATGTACTGAACAGGAAATGATGTGCTTTATTAAAGGGATAGTTCACCCAAAATGAAAATTCTTTCAGTTGTTCCAAACCTCTATGTGTTTATTTGTTCTGCTGTACACAAAGGAAGATATTTGGAAGAATGTTTTATCAAACAGATCTCAATCCCCATTGACTACCATAGTATGTATTTTTTCCTACTATGGAAGTCAATGTTTAATTGTTTAAAAATATAGGTTAAAAATATAGGATGAAATAATGCAGCCAAAGCATATTAAATGGCTGTTGTGAAAGCATTGAACTTTAGCGTTACCGGAAGAATCGTTTGCGTTGTAAATCATGACTCCCATCTCCCGTTCCTCTCATTCTCTTGCTCTCTTTCCTGCTGGGATGGATGCTTAAATCCCTCGTTAGGGGGTGGTTTAATTGGTACTAATGCTCTGGAGAACTTCGCAGGAAATCCATTTAGCACATTCCCGAATTTTCCTGCTGTTCTGTCTATCCAACATCTGGTCTATCTAACAGCGGTATTAGAGAGGACCATGTTCACCGTGTGGACGTCTTGTTTTGGGTTCATATTGAGTTCAGTTTAACATCTATGCTGTTTAATTTCATGCTCTTTGTGGAACAAAGTCATTTTTTCCTTAACATCCTAATATAGTAATTTATGGGAAATAATTTTTGACAATTATTCAACAATAGCAGCAAATCAGTGTAGGCCTATGTCCAATCAAAGTATGCTTTTGATTTTTGTATCCCTCGGACTGTTGTGGGCCAATGAGCCCAAAAGTCAAGCGCCCTCTGGTGGAGCCAGTAATAACTGCTATGCTTCTGACAGTCTTTCTCATTTTGATCTCTCATCTACGCACAGGCTACACCTTCACCTGCTATAGAGGATATGGTGTGTTGAGGGTGTTGTATTGCGTGTTCAGTTTTTTAATTGTGTGTTGGGGTTGTTTTGGTGTGTGTTTAGGATTTTATTGTGCATTGAGGGCGGCGTTGGATTGTGTGGTGGACTTGTGTTGTAGAGATGTTTGTGGATGAGCAGTTGCTCTTTTTGCAGTATTGCTATTTTTTCTGGCTGTACCATCATATTTTTCACTTCCTTTAGTTTTTACTGTTTGATTGTATTACCTGAATGGTGCTGTTAATTTTATACGTATATTATATACATTTATTTTAAAGCTGCTGAAGAAATAAACAAACAAGACTTTTTTTCAGCTGAAAATAACACTGTATCAAACTGTTGCACACAGAACTTGCATTTGGTGGTTTGCTGGCATCTGGATATGCATGTAAAATTTGTTTCCCTTAAAATTGTTTTCTGTTCTCTGCTTCGATGTTGTTTCATCCAGAAGTGTTTAGAGCAGAAGCATGCCGACCTGCCCTGGTGAAAACGAGCATGAAATGACATTACTGCCACTGCCAGTGTGTGTGTGTGTGTGTGTGTGTTTTCTCTTGAGGGCATATTGCAGCTTTTATGTTTTTGACTCCATGATTCATGTGGAGCTTCGAATAGAACAGATGGAAAACCCCGAAAGCAGTTTCATCACACTCTTACGCTGAGAGTTTAAGATTTCCCTCTGTTTGTGTTTCAACAGTGGATGGAGAGAGACTAGTTCAATGAGGCTGTGCAATGAACTGGGATTAAATACAAGTAAATGACCATAATTTGTATGTCACATTAAACTGATTTAAGGATGAGGAATATCAAGTATGATATTTAAGTGTGGATACTCTTTAGACTAAGATACTGTACTGATCCTCTCCTGTTTTATGATTCTGCTGTCACACCTTATGTGAGATTCCATTAAATATTCAGTGTCATGGATATCTGTCTGTATGTCTGTGTGTCTCTCTCTCTCTCTCTCTCTCTCTCTCTCTCTCCCTCTCCTTCTCTGTTTGTTGAGTCATCTGACAAACAAGCAGCAAGCGCAATTACCTCAGTCCATTATTCACATGCTAAACTTAGCAGGGATCAGAGGTAAAACAGATGAGAAGAAAAAAATATTGTTGAATCCATATATAACATGAGCCATAGTTATTTTTAGAGACGGATCAACACTATTTTAAGGTAACTGCTCAGAAGGAAGTGCATGGATCTCAAAGCTGATGTCTGATTGAATCAGATTCATTTTATTTTCAAAGCAATGCCAAATCACCCTCTGATCACTTTGTTGATTCAGCACATGGGGGAAATGTTTGAGCAGTGATTTTATATGTCATATTGTAAGCAACAGATGAAGCCTTATTTTAGACTGGGGAGGAATTTGCTGAAAGAAAGTAAAGCGTGTTCACAGCTGATGATTCATTAGCTGAAAAGTACATCATGATTCCCTGAGAAATGTTTGATTCTGGTTGAAGAAGTAGATATCCTCCTTCTTTAATTCTTGTGATTCTAGAATTGATCTGCTGTGATTGGCTTAACCCATGAAGAACTCATATCTAATTAACACATAAAAGGGGGGCATGAGCCATAGTTTAAGTTGAAAATTTCACACTCCTCTCAGGAAAGATAAATTTGAAGCCCTTTTTTTTCAGAATTACAAATCAGTTTATACATGTGTATCTGGCATATATATAGCCTGTTAAGATATTTCATATTTAACAGCAGCCAGCTTAAGATTGAAACTTTAATCAGTCTTAATAAGACAGTGATGCTGGAAAATACTTGTGTCCTTGTGCGAGAACTTGAACTAATAGAGCAAAACCCTTCTGTCACCTATAATTAAGACCCTGTTTTCCTGCCCCGTGGCCTTCAATGCTCTTCTGCAGCTGGGGGTGAAAATTACAGCCCTTCCTCGCTCTCCTGCATTCTTCCTCTCATACAAATGAGATGCCATCTGTTGCCATCACAACTGATGGACTTTTAAGAAAAAAATCTGATGCCACTAAAATGCATTAAATTGGTAATTCTTGCTTATTTTCGGCCAAATCTATAAATGACGGGATTAACTGGATTTGATTGAATGAAAACAGCAGAATGTTTGTGAGCCGGCTCCAACAGCTCATAGGATATTGATGCAGAAGAATCGCACACATATGGTGAGACTAATTAAATAATGATGGGAATTAAGCAGACCAACAACCTTGACAAAACAGAATGTGATGAGTTTTAAAAGATATTTACAATATACAAAGGATGCTCCAAACAGTGTCAGTTGCAGGTGGTCTGTGACCCTTTTATGTAGCCTACAGTAAAATCATAGGTGTGTGTGTGTGTGTGTGTGTATGTATATATATATACACACACACACACACACACACACATATTTGGTTCCCTTATACTTTAAAACATTAATTAACAGATTCTGCTTTTGTGCAGGCATATCTGTAGATTTAAAAACATATTGGCCCTTTTTCAATTTGTTTTCCTGACTTTATCCAAACATTTTGTTTAACCGCGTACTTTTTTTTTCTGGATATCTTTTGGGAGCTGAACATCTGAACACCTATACTTTTTGAAAAAAAAAATTGAAATATACGGCTACATGTGTTAAGCAGTGAAAATTACTTTTTATCAATGAATATTTTTATTTTATCGTTGTAACGCAGACTACTGTTGCTATCCTTAGGCAAATGAAAATTCCATTCACAACTAGCAAATTCATCCTGCTTAAACTGTAAATATAGCTTTTTCGTAGGCCTACGTTGGTGTGGATATAGGCGTGTCATCTTTGTAACCAAGTTATGAATGGCCTTATGTAGCCTTGCCCCACACATTTACTAATTTATAATATAATTTCTGTGCGTGCTGAAATGTTGTCCATAACCCTATTTGGCCTAAATAGAATAGGCTACATCCTTTTTGACACCCAAACTTATGTTTTTAATTCCTCCAATGCATAAACCTTAATTTGGGAGTAGGCTAAGATTCTCCCCAAATCACACATTAAGTGCACATATCATTCCAAAGATAGAAATAAACGGTAACACTAACTGTTATTCTTAGACTGACAATTTGTGGATGAATGTGAAGATAATAATACAGGTAATAACAGCCAGTCTACTCTGAAAAAAATGCCTACTTAAATAAGGATGAATCAGATCTGAACTCCTCCCTTAGTCGGTTCTGATTGGCTAATCCACACCCTGACAGCCAGATGATGAGATCAGTCAATCTGCTAGAGCTGGACTGTAAAGTGAGTTCATCTCGAGCGGACCCCGTCTCCACTGCATTGTAGCCTACAAACTGATGGAAAGTCGATAAACGTGTGAGATATTGTAGCCTACATTCAGACCATTTATTCTCAGCGCATTTGGCAGTCACAACTTCCATCTCAACTCAGCATGTAGAGCGCGCTGGCATCCAGACGTAGGCTACCCAACAGACTGGTCCTTTTTAACTGTTATTATCAACATGATTCCGCCAGCGAACATGATTCAGGAGGACACGATGGGCAAGGAGAACGAACGGGAGCACCGTGAGCCAAAGTCCCCCACATCCATCAGCCAACAGGAGTCAAAGGTTTGAAACGCACATCTTATAACAACATCAGTCACAGCAAACCGACAGAGATACATATGTGTAGCTATAGTGCGCAGTTTACGAGTCCTTTCACACTTTTACTGTCATTACAGAGACCGCGGAGTGTTGTGACAGGTTTTCAGCGTCTGTTTTTCACGCTATGTGTCAAACTTTGCATTCTTAATAATAGCCTATTCATTTACTTATGAAAGTTGTCATATACCACGTATCCTCGTGTCAATTGTTGTTAATAACCTTGTAACACTAGGCTACTGGGGCTTGTGTTTTGTTAATAACAAACAGAATGGACGTTTTAAATTTTGTGCATAGATTAGGCTATACTTACAAATTGTTCAGATAATTATAATGTCACCTCCATACCTCCCTCGCCCTCGTTTTATTTGAAACTTTTTAATTCAAAATGCTAAACAAATTCTACATTACATTTTAATTCAAAGCAATAGCAAAACAAATAGTAAGGCTGCTAACAAATGTTAAGATTAACATGATCGCAAATATGAAGTCATTAAATTTCACACAGAGTAATTGGTAACACTTTACAATAAGGTATGTTAGTTAACATTATTTAACTACATTAGTTAATATGAACTAATAATGAATAGCACATATACAGCATTTGTTAATCTTTGTTAATGTTATTTTCAACATTTACTAATACTTGATTAAAATCTTGTTAACATTAGTTAATGCACCGTGAACTAACATGAACAAACAATGAACAGCTGTATTTTCATGAACTAACATTAACAAAGATGAACAAATGCAGTAACAAATGTATTGCTCATGGTTAGTACATGTTAGTAAATACATTAACTAATGTTAACTAATGAACCTTATTGTAAAGTGTTACCGAGTAATTTTCTTTATTTTCTCCCCTGTGTCTAGGCTATAAAGTACAGGCATGGCTGCATCCGACATCGCACATAGACTTTCCTACTACAATATAGGAGAAAAACAGTAGCCTAGGCTATCTGACAAAATAAGTATGTCCGAATTCACAGTAATCATAAAAGAGGCAAAAGGTACCTGGACTGCTTCCTGTGAGATTCAAAAGTGGGCATATGATGATCCCATGAGGCCACAGGAGAGGATTTGTGAATGGCAATTAAGCAATGTAACTGTTGCTGGTAGGTCACTTGATAGTGACAGCATGGCAAATGTAGTATGTCCAGATTACAACCATACTACACACACTCAGACTATATAATGTACTTTTTTTTAGCAGTAATGATGTAATTGTTCAAAATATGTAGCCTACCTACTCAAGAGGGTGTGATTTTGGATGCAGCCAATGTGTTACATTATGACTTTCCTCAGTCTCTCATACAGTCAATTTTAAGGTGTTCACTTATCCTATGAAAGAAGAATCCCCTTTTCAAGGGGAATTTGTGATAAGGCTGTATTTTCTGCATACGGCTTGTATCATCTTGATGTCTATCTGTTGTTTTAAGATGAGGTTGTAGTTGGTGGTATTTTGTAACATTGGCCCTGAGTTTGAGCTCATCTGTTTTCTGGGTCATCTGTGGCCCTGAGTTCTACATTCAGCCCAGAAATGTTGGACGGGTCACTGTGCTTTTAAAGCTCAATGCCAGTTGGGAATTTTGTATATTTATTGTCTTTGAATCAGTAGAGATAAGTCATGAAAGACAGTTGTGCTTTATTTATTTATGTATAGTTATTCAGAAACTAATTTATCATTTAGATTACTTGGTGTCATTTCCCTTCACTCCACAAATGCTGTTTGAGCGTCTGAGTGAATGTTTTAAACTTGAACATTGATCACTGAATTATGAAGTTAAATGTTTTCTTCACTGAAGAGTCTTGAGGGCTTTGTATAAATACTGTAGTACACACAGTGCTGTTACTTTGAGCACTTACAATTTTATGTTATTTACTGAAGTCCCGTTGAAGTATTTTAAAAGGAAAATTATTTTTTGAAATAGGAAAAATCTGAAAACACATTATATTTGATTTATGACTAAAGGCTAGTTCTCTTACGAGAGGTTGTCTCGTACTGCGTGATAGGGGAAAACCTCTTTTCCACGAGATATTGAAGCCCAAAATTATCCTTAATTTTGAATTAATTTAAAACGTGTTGCGGCAGCATCCAGGCATAGGCAGGACGGCTCGGGTGCCTATTGGGTGTCCTGCGCAACTTCAGCAGCCTATCGAGAGAGGCCTTTGGTGACGTCAGATCCAATTTTCTTATCAGTTCTTTTGGGCATCCATATAAAATACATTCAAGAATATGTCAAATCAAGAATGTAATATCCTGCTAAAGGAATATGACCTATTAGTGGTTAATGGGAGACTTTAATGCAAAATTAAACCATTAATTCGTAACTTAACCCTCCAGTGCTGGTTGCATTTCACAGATTTCCAAGAAGCGAAACGAAAGGCTTTTAGTGAGCAGGGTTTTACATCCCTTGTTTGAACCCGGTTATAGAGTAATAATGACTTCTAGAGAGGAAATTGGGCATAATAATCAGAATTTTTTTTTCAGTATCAGGGCTTTTATTTGCTAATCTATCAAGCATCTCATCTGAATTACTGAACCAAGATCTGGTTATTTCTGTCCCTATTAACATATTCTTCGTGAGCACATGGCACCTTGAATGGATCCAGGAAAACCTTTTATGACTAAAACCCAAAGTGAATTATAATCTCTATGTGTTTCTGTTCTCTACTTTGTGTCTGATTGCTTTGTGTTTGATAAGAAAATGTATAAAAGTCCATCATTTTCTAAATACCATAATCTTGTTCCAAAAAATATGTGACTTCCACTTTAATCAGCTCCATCATTCATAGTTTTCCTTCAGGGTAGAACAGGACAAGCATTTGGTGCTGACAACACCTGAATGAATTCCTAATAGATGTAGAATTTTTGTGATTTTCTTGAAGTACTAGCCATTATTTTTGGAAGAGACACATTCATTGCATTTTAAATTCAAAACTTCATATCCTATGTGAAATTTCTATAAATTATCTGGTTTCTCTAATGATCATATTTTAGGTCACATTTTAATCAGTGCAAAAGACTGGAGTTATCTTCGATTGACATTTATAATAGCCTATCTAATTTCTAATATGTGAGGAACCGAGCCTCAAAAGCTTGAAATAAAGACGTACATTTGTCAGCAGCAGTAGTCCCAGGCATCATTGATTTTTTTTCTCTCCCCGTTTCATTAATTTTATTGTAACTGCTTGGCAAAGTGTAACTTGAACCAAGGCAATGGTTTTCTTGATAACCTGTGGTTTACAGTTCTGTCACAAAGCAAGTGCCTTGTAAATATCAGGAAGTACTTTTAACAATTTTTTTTTTACCAACAGCGCTTGCACTTTTATACTTGATTTGATGCAATTTACATGGATTTCAAGTGGAAAAGCTGCTTGTAAGTGAAATTGACAGTGAACTATGAACGATGAGGGACAGAAGCGGCAAGTCGGGACTGGGGACTAATCGATCTTTCACTCTCTGTTGGGCATTAGAGATCAATAGGTCAGCATCATCATCATACACAGGCATGAAGCTCACTAAACTCTGCAATGATTCTCTATTCTGATTGGTGGAAACACAACATCAGAGGATTGACCAAATGGGCCATATCTCTCTCTCACACACACATTTACATACATGCATACATACATATAAACAAACATACACATTTAGGGTTAACTATTTTTTCTAAATCTAATAGTCTTTCTTTGTACATTGACCATACTGCAATCTGTCCTTTTTCACAGGTTAAAACAAAGTTTGGGTGTCATCATGGATATAGCACACTATCCTTTGAAGCTCAAATTAATAATATCATGCGGATTGCATACTTCCACTTGCGAAATATTTACCATCTCCGTCATTTTCTTTCAAATAATAATACTGCAGTTCACGCACTAGTCACTTCAAGTATAGACTAATGCTCTTCTCATACAAGGGTGAATTTGGGTGTTATGAAAGGTGCCATTAAATAAAATGCATTATTATTATTATTAAAAAGGATGGACAGATGGCAAAGGACTTTTTCTTTCTTTCTTTGTGCCAGCAAATAGAACAATCACTCATTTGATCATTAGTTCTGTTGATCTTTTACTGCACATGTGTTTTTATGCCTTGCAAAATAAACTGAAAGCTTTCTGATGGAATTGCTCTCTGTTCTGGAATTAACTTCAACGCATCAGTTAAAAAACAAAAATTATAGACCATTCATATAATAATTTGCATTATATGTCATTGTTTTCCAGCAGATGTGTGATTGTGAATGTAAAGATTCTGTATATTGGAGCTATATATTGTGTGCAGTATAATTTCAGTTATTACTGCAAATAAAAAAGTGTGTTTTTTTTTGTGGAAAACTTTTTAATAAGTTTTTGCCACATAAAATTATTTGCTAATATTAAATTATTTTAATCATTTTAATTTATATATATACACAGCAAAAAAAGAAAAAAAAAAGAAACGTCCCTTTCAGTATACTTATTTTAAAGATAATCATGTAAAATCCAAATAGATCTTTATTGGAAAGAGTTTACCCTTTCCTTTACCCTTAATGGTTCAATGAACAAGCATGTTTTCCTTTTATCACTTTGTTCATATATTGGTAATATATGAGGAGTTATAGAAAGTAAAGCTAAAAACAGATTTAGGTACTTTTCATTTTTATTCAGATTTGAAATGCGTTTTCTGTGCATAGTACTTGGAAGTAGAGCAGGTTGGTGTGTCCGACAGGACATTTTTAGTAGGCAAGCATAATCCTGGTGGGTGTTGTCAGCTAATTTAGAGGGCTGTCAGAGTATGACTGATATCATGGGTAATGTGCTCCGCACAAAGAGGTTATGTACCAAGAGACATGACAGCCCATCTTTCTCTACTTTGTCTTTTTGCATTTTTTCCTTTAAGCTCAGTGAGTTACATGAACATAAATAATATGTAATTTTAGCCTTGTTGAGGTTGGGTTAACTTATGATAACTGGAGAGATCATATAATCATCTGGAGGTTGTTTCATGGAGAATGCCCTCATTTGACTTTCTGCCAAGCATCAACAATTACCCACTCACAGAGTTTAATGTTTTGGGGGCTGTTTACGCCATATGGAGTTGAACATTTATCAAAATCAGATGCTAAAAGGTGCTTCTTCTTTTTCTGTACTCTGTTTTGTGTTTATTTCAGCTGCAGAGGCTAAAGCGTTCACTGTCCTTTAAGACCAAGAGTCTTCGGAGCAAAAGCGCTGATAATTTTTTCCAACGGCCGATGGAGGATGTGAAGTTTCAAACCGAACTGCTCTCAGATGTCAGCAGCAGCACAGGTCATCTGAGCACCATCGGTATGTCCGTCTCAGCCTCCCCAGCGATGTCCCTTCCTCCACCACCACCTCCGCTGCCAACCGTCATCCCGGGCAACCTACCCATCACAATCTGTTCTCCATCCCGTGCCCCCCGCCAGACGGACTCCAATGCACACACCTTTCTCGAGCACATCTTCAAGAAGCCACAATTCTGTGACATCTGCAACCACATGATTGTAGGTAAGAGGATGTGTTTTATCTTTATATACCGATGACAGGCTCAAGAGTTTCATTAAACAGGAAATGCACAAACAAACCTGTGCTTGTTTAGAAAGAGGAGCATATTTTGATCCCTAACATAATGATTTTAGATTAGACGACTCAACGCATAAACCAGAATATTACATTACCCATCTGTTGTCTCGCCACCAGACACTAATGTTCTATTATTTTGGACGACGCCAACACACAATGATTTGGCCATTTACAGAACAGTGAACAATGATAGAGTGGCAAAACATAATGAGTTAAAGAGTGACTCCATGAGAAACAAATTGTCTTTGTGTTTTTATTAGTTATTGTCTAATAGCTTTAATGTCATATTTGAGTGCTCTTTTGAAAGCTTCAAATCATGGTTAAAGGGTTAGTTAGTTAGTTCATCCCAAAAATGAAAATGATGTCATCATGTCGTTCCAAGCCCGTAAGCCCGTTCCAGCTCATAGTTGTTAAAATGTATGCGTTATGTATTAGAAATGACTCCTTCTACCTGTCCGAAGCACAGTGAGTAGAATTTTTCAGCCGTCCGGAACAACGTGAGTCAACGTTAGCCCCTTTAATGGAAGTTCATCAAAATAAGACAAGGAAGTGGCTTCATACGCGGTCTTTAAGGCTCTCAACTCTTTCCAAATTAAGCCAATGTTTTTTTTTTTTGTCTCCAAATTGTATTTTGGCTGTTGTAAAGGGCTGTAAGACAAAATTATGTCACATTGAGGTGTTTTACAGCCAATTCAAAGTTTCATGCCCCATATTTATGCACCTGTCCAAACTGGATTTGCTTGTCTATATCAAGTAAATAACTAAGTTGATTCAGTTTTAAACATTGAGGTGGTTTTACGATAAAGAGCTCTACTTGTGTGTGGTGTCTAAAAGCATATGTGCTCAGCTAAGCCTACATACATTAGGGTATTTGTGGGTTTATCCTAAAAGAAGGCAACAAGGTTTTGGCTCAGCTTTCAATTTGTGTGTGTGTGTGTGTGTAGTGAGATGGACAGATGTCTATCTGTTTAAAAAGAAATAGTTATTTATTGCACTGCACAATGGGTGAACAGAACACACCATACACACATTTTTTAATATATGTATTTATTGAATATGTATATAACCCCCCCCACACACACACACACATATATATATATATATATATATATATATATATATATATTGTATATTTGAATACATTTTAAATAGTGGTTTGTGTTTTTGTATGTGAATGTGCAGTGAGAGAGAGAGAGTCTGCTTGTGGCTGGCATATGGATCTGTCAGGCCTCATCACTTCTTTAGCTCACTAACATTCACTCAGAAGAGCGCACTAATGAGGGCAGGGCTCCTAATCCTGTCCTGGCACATCCTCAAGAAAAGGACATCCATAGGCCAAATTATGCATTTGAAATCTTTGTAGTAAATGTTGAGGAACCTGAGCTTGCGCAGCACTAGATGAGGGATGATCTGTCGGTTCATTATCCCACAGAATTCTGATTACTGCCATGCAGGAAGGTGGATTTTATGAAATCTCATCAGCTGCTGTTTGGAAAAAATAGCGAGTGGAGGGTATAGTTCTTCTGCTTGTGTGTCAAGTCTCAATTTCCTTCTGTGACTAATGGGTCATTACTAGATATCTAACCGTGAAATCTCCACATGTGGATCGGATATCAGGATACCTGTGTACTTGTGTTTGACCCAAATCTCTACAGGTTGATTAAATATGAGCCCACATATCACTGACCCAAATCTCAGCATTTGGATCAGATATCAGGACACTGCACACAAGTGTGTGTGTGTGTGTGTGTGTGTGTGTGTGTGCGTGTCTGCACGTGTGTGCGTGTCATTAACTAGGGCCACTTTTATAACACAGTTTTTAGTTTTTGCCTTCATCATCATCATCATATTTTATTATTCACTTTGTGTAGATTTCATTGTTTTGCTATATTTTTTCTTTTTTGTTTTATTGATTTTGTTCTCAGACCCAAATTTTCAATCTTAATCTATGAAAATCCATCATAAAATATGAATTATTTAGTTTAACAGTGAAATAAACATAAACCATTTTAATATTTATTTTGTGAAAATTGTTCATATAAACTTAAAAATAAAAAATTACATCACAACCAACAATTTTGCCCTTTTTAGTTAGGGGATTAATCTAGTTTCATTTCATTGGGGATCATTTCCAATTAAGCTGTAATTTTTTTTCAGTTATTCTTAAAAAGTATTTTACAGAAATAAATTACATTCTGGTTGCATATATTTTCACGGTTGGGCATTGTTAGTAGACATATTAAGTAGTGTGGCTGTGCACATGTGTCCTTCTAAAAGACACCCACTCAGCTCTCTGCTTTAATGGTCAGCTGTGCAGCTGTAAAGATATTTACTGACCATAAACTGATTGCGTATTTCTTTCAGAACAAGATTTTAACAAGCGTGTTCTGTGTTAATATTTATTGAGTTTATAAGGTATTGAGTTTATTGCAAAATGTCAGTCAGCAATTTACAAAGCAGTTTCTGGATCGGAGAGCAACACGTTTTTCATGGTGATGTTCTCTCATGTTTGGATGGAGCAGAGGCATCTATTTCTGAAGACACAGAAGCCATGCTGTATATCAAAGTATAAAAGGAGGCTTAGCATATTGGGAGTATGGTTGGCTGTCTGTGTGGGTGGATTCCCATTCCATTGGGCAACTGATGACATTAACAACATTGAAATTAAGTCCACATAACATCTCATGCTGCTTTTGCAAGTGTTGTTCAATGATGAAATCATTTTCAAGTCCTAAAATAAAGAGAAAACATTGAACGACTTTCTAAAAAAACATTATATACTTTACTTTTTCAGGCATTTTATTGAAGAATACATTCAATACATTATTGTACTTCAATTTACATTATGAAGAAATTATGATAATTGTTCTGCCCAGTGTTATCTCTCGACCCCAGAAAAAACCCTCAACACATAAATACCCAACCATTAAACACATTAAAGATGCAATAAAGATTTTTTTCCGAGGCTGAAGTGATCAGCTCAGGGATGCATGAGAGAGTCTGGGCAGAGCATGTGATGTTTGATTAATCGATGGCTAGCTGGAAGCAGCTTGTTGTAGCAGACAGAGGCAAATGAGCCCTGTGACAGTGTCATTCCCACAACAGTCGGACCTGATGTTCTCACCCTATTAATCATTTCACATTCATATTTCTTTATAACAAAATTTTCAGTTTTCGTTTTAAATCTTTAGGTCACTCAAAATGAGAAAATGTATTTTTTTTCTACTCTTTGATCTTGTGTAGTTAAATGAATAGTGAATAGTTCACCTAAAAAATGAGAATTGTTATCATTTATTCTTTTTTTTTCATTTTAAAAGTCATTTTGGTCAAATATTCTTTTGGTCCCCATTGACTTTCATTGTTTGGACAAAAAACAGATTTCTTTTCTTTTTTTATTTATTTATTTTTTTTACAAAATTCTCCTCTTCTGTTCCACAGAGGAAAGAAAGTCATACAGGTTTGAAACGACATGAGGGTGAGTAAATGATGACAGGATTTTCATTTTTTTGGTGAACTAGTGCTTTAAGTCTTTTACATTGCGTCATTCGGAGAGACTTTTTTGTTTTTACCTCGAATGAGCTGTAAATAATGTCATGTTGACTTATATGACCACAATTTTATTTTTTATGATACACGGAATAATTGTAATGCAAGAGGGATTCTCTCCTGTAATTTTTTTTTTTAGCTTGCCAAGGGGGAGCAGGCAAGGTGTTCGGTAAGTCTGTTCTGTTTGATAATGAATTGAACCGAAGAAATTTGATTCGGTTTCTTTACTTTAGAAACCGAATCAAAATAAGATAACCTCCTTCATCTTCCCCCCACCCTCTCCCTGCTTCTGTGCTCATAATGACTTTTTCAGCACTCTCAGGAAATGCATATGATGAAGTAGCTCCTCAATGCTTGATAGAATTTTTCACTAGAGCGGTCAATATCAAGCCCCGGTGGATTGAGGGGTTTGTTTTTGAATGTTATTTCTTGTTACTGCCAAAAGAATATAGATTAAATTATTCTGTGTGTGCTGTTATTTTCCAGAGCTGTGCTATGCATGCTGTTATATATATGCTGTAGATTATGTGTTAATTTTTTCTAGTGGTTGAAAGGTACACTATGTAACTTTTTTTTGTTGTTTTTCTATCACGAGTGAGTCCATCATGAAACTATTTTCCAAATCATGTTTTTGTCTTATCCTGTATCACTATAGCATGCCTATTATAAGCATTTCTATTTGAACTATTTTAGACCTGGGAACCGCTGCAGAGTACCTGAGTGACTCGTCATGAACATAAACTGCGAGAAAAAGTTTATAAACTGAGAGAAGCTACAATGTTTTTTTCAGCAAGACGCTTGCAGTTTTCTTTATTAACCGCTAAAAGTTACATAGTGTATGTACCTTGAAAGTTAATGAAAACAGCTATTGTGTGTGCTGCTGAGATACACTCACTAAAGGATTATTAGGAACACCCGTTCAATTTCTCATTAATGCAATAATCTAATCAACCAATCACATGGCAGTTGCTTTAATGCATTTAGGAGTGTGGTCCTGGTCAAGACAATCTCCTGAACTCCAAACTGAATGTCAGAATGGGAAACAAAGGTGATTTAAGCAATTTTGAGTGTGGCATGGTTGTTGGTGCCAGATGGGTCGGTCTGAGTATTTTACAATCTGCTCAGTTACTGGGATTTTCACACACAACCATTTCTAGGGTTTAAAAAGAATGCTGTGAAAAGGGAAAAACATCCAGTATGAGTGTTGATAGGTCTTGTTGATGCTAGAGGTCAGAGGAGAATGGGCCGACTGATTCAAGCTGATAGAAGAGCAACTTTGACTGAAATAACCACTCGTTACAACCGAGGTATGCAGCAAAGCATTTATGAAGCCACAACATGCACAAACTTTGAGGCAGATGGGCTACAACAGCAGAAGACCCCACAGGGTACCTCTCATCTCCACTACAAATAGGCAAAAAAAAGGCTACAATTTTCAAGAATGCTTTCAGCACCTTGTTGAGTCAATGCCATGTAGAATTAAGGCAGTTCTGAAGGCAAAAGGGGGGTCAAACACAGTATTAATATGGTGTTCCTAATAATCCTTACGTGAGTGTATAGTATACTTGAAGAGACTTTTTCCAATAGGTTATTTTATTCTCAAGCTCACTCTTGGGAAGCAGCTGGAAAGACTAATGACTTTAACAAACTTTTTTTTTCATTAATTTGTATTCATCGTATCACTGCAATAAAATCTGATTGTTTATCCCGCAGAGGCACTTTTTTAATTTCTGTAAGCAATTAGGCCTTATTAATTCTTCATTACCTAAAGATCATCAAAGAAGCATGCAATAAAGTGATTCATAATTTGTGATGGGAACATTTTTTTGGGTAATAAAACATTCAGTACTAGCTGTAATAAATAAGTGTAATTGTAATGGTAATATTTAAATACGCAATACCCGGAGTTATAATAAGAGAAGTCAGAGGATTATTCATTTATGGAATAAAGGATTGTATTATTATTTTATGGCACAAGAGTGTTGTTGTTACTGGAAAAAGCAGAGAATGGATGTTGTAACATGCTGTCCCTTGGTGAATTTATTTATCATTTTGTTTACATTTTGTATGCAGCTTCAGAGTTTCACTGCTTACACATAATGCCTTTTGAGTAGATTTACATTCCCTGCTTTCAAATGAATAAAAATATTATTTTGATAGCAGGCGAAGCACACATGCATTGCTACTTCTTCCTACTTCATTCTTCCTCTAAGTCCATCCATAAAGCGTCTAAATCAATGAAACCTGTCTCTATATACATGTCCTGCGCACCAGGTGTTGTGATATTAAATGCTGAAACTGAGCAAATAGAAGAGCAGGATTAAGGATTCCTGTTTGATAAGAAGACTGCTGTTTTATTGGATAGCTTCTTGTACATGCGTTCTCAAACTTTATGCTTGGCTATTGTTTGTCTTCTGCTGTCTCTGTTCAGCTTAGCAAAGCATTAACACCTGCATTTTCCAGTAGTACTAATAAGTTTGGATTCTGCAAGTGTTTCTGGGACTGTGAAGCCAAAATTTGATGATCCGCTTAAAAGGGATCTTCTTTTTAGGTAAAAGAAACGTAGACCAGAATAATGACCATCAACCTGAACACTTGCAGAATTGCACCCCTTAAACCCTTTAATAAGAATATACATACATTTATTTAGAATTAAATATTTAATTGCCAATTAATAGTGGATGGAAAAGAACAAACTGTTAGTCTTGATTATCGAATTTCACATCAAAACTGCACTAATGGGAATTTCCTACTCTGACCTGTATTTATTGATCACTTTTTGTTTTGCAGTAATATATCATTGTTTTTTTTACAAATAGTTGTTCAATACATATTCAATATGTTTGACTATTAAACCTGACATTAACTCAATATGACCTCAACTGCTAGGCACCAATGCTAAGCTGGGGCTCCGGTGCAAAGCCTGCAAGATGGGTATCCACCACAAGTGCCTGGATGGAGTTGGACAACAGAGATGCATGGGGAAATTGGTAAGATATTTTTCCCGCACACACACTTTGTTTGTTTTGTTGATATTTGGTTAATCTTGGAAATTAAATGTGGAACTAAACAAGTATTCAGTGTTCATTTGTTGCTCAGGTTGATCAATGTTTGTTTAAGGAGCACTTCTCCTTTGCCGATATAGTCCATTCAGCTCACAGGTGGCCAGCCTAAGGCACACCTGTGCAATAATCATGCTGTCTAATCAGCATCTTGATATGCCACACCTTTGAGCTGGGTGGATGATCTCCGCAAAGGAGAAGTGCTCACTAACACAGATTTAGACAGATTTGTGAACAATATTTGAGAGAAATAGGCCTTTTGTGTACATAGTAAAAGTCTTAGATCTTTGAGTTCAGCTCATGAAAAATGGGGGCAAAAACAAAAGTGTTTTGTGTATAATTTTGTTCAGTAATTTGTAATACCACTTTCTTGTTGTTACTTTCTGCCAGTAGGTGAAGATTTGTGTTTGAGTGTTAAGATATGTTACTCTTGAGAGTGTTATTTTTGGTGATTTGAAGGTGTGATTCATCAGTCTGTCTTTTCCTTCTGTGAATTGCGGCGTGAGTATGAATGTTAATGATTCTCTGGTGTGTACTAAAGAAAGTGAGGGAGAGGAAGGATAGGATAGTTGATACGGAATATCAAGATGCATCTATCATGTAAACACCTCTGTGCTTTACTCGGGGGACCCACAAGTCACGACTCTTATGGGAAATTCACACGCCCCCCACACACAGGAAAAAAATGGCAAGAAGGAAAAGAGTGCTAAAATTTCCATCGGTTTTCCCATGGTTTCACTGCGATGCCAGAGTGAGTCCGGTTTCTCAGAGAATGAGTGACTGACCATGAGAACAAGTTCACAGCTTTCTCAAAAAAATTATTATCTATTACTATTGTAGAAATTTTTTGCATACTTCTAGGATAAAATCAATCAAATAACAGATTATATTAATATCAAGATATATTTTTATATATGTAGAATTTTTACTTTTGAATACACAAAATGCCATTCAAAAAAATCGTACTAATCCCAAATATGTTTTTGTTAGAAGGCACTTATGCTTATGGCATTAACTAAAAATGCAGTAAATCATTAATATTGTAAAATATTATTACAGTATGATCTGAATAGTAATAGATAAAAATTTATAATAATATAAAATATATAATAAATAATACCTAAAATTTAAGGTATTATTTATATATCTGCATTATCTCACCCATTCTGCTATAGAGCCCATTATGATACATTATTCATCCTAACAAATGTTTTTTTTTTTTTTTTTTTACAGTTGTTGAATGACAAGTTACAGTTCACCATAAAACACTACAGAAGCAACTGTTGAAAAGAAAAGTACTTTGGGTAGAATCGCCTTTGACCAATGTTTTTTTATTCTTAGACCCAAGCACTTTTGATTCTAGATCTCTACGATTAGATCATCAAGAAAGGAAGTGGAAAAAATGCTGTGCTTGTGCTTGAGACGGTTTGGCAGGTTTGAGTCTCCTGATGATGTAGTGGGCTCTCGCAGATGGAAAATATAGCTGTGGGGGGTCAGGATTAAAAAGAGAACAACTCCCCACAGGATTCGGCTCTAATTCCACTTTTGCTCTAAAGTGGACAAGTTGCTATTTTTAAACTCTGTTTATTTCTTTTGGCTTGTCTAATCAGTGAGAACCTTTGAGCTACGAGTGCTTTTCAAAAGAGTGCTTTACTACCAGTCCTGATTGTTAGTCAACCATTAAAACTCCCATTATTTTCAAGTGGTGTAGCTGTTGTTGTTGAAAAAAAATCACATGGACGTTTTTCAGTTAAGTCAGTTCTGTATTTTAGGCCACTTCCAGACATGGTGCACTTTTGTTAAATGCATTTATTAGCATCTACTTCAGCGCTGAACATGTCTGTTTACACGATTCCCCTTGTGAGCTCTTGGAGAAATGTGATGCAGTAGCACTGGAGAGCTTCTCGCTGGGTTCGAGTGGTACTTAAATGAGTCCCTAACCCCAGTCATGGCTAACAAATAAGTCTTTAAAGTAGATTTGTGATGCTGATTGCGTAGGTAGACACCCTGCCTGGACTAAACACAACAAATACTAATAAGGGCATGGTGAGGTTTCTTTCTTTCTTAGGCTATGTGTGTGCCTGGATATAATTCTGGAGGAGCTTGTTCTTTGTTGATTTAAATCACTGTATCTTGGTGTATCTTAAAGGCATAAAATCATTCAAATGTATTCAAAAAGCTTTAATCAAATTAATTTGCCTCAATAACAGTCATTTATATAGTGTGTGTGTGTGTGTGTGAAAAAGAAGTCGAATGCTATCAGACTGACACTGGATTAATAATTAAAAAGTTAACCTTTTAAGTCATAACAAACCAGCTGTTTTGCCAGGCATGAAGCAAATGTACACTGTAATGCTGCAGCTATAAAGAGGCCTGTTTGAGAACACTAGGAACATTTATAGGTGTATACTAGTGCATATTAGGGTTGAGAAATATATAGTTAAAATTATACCTCAATATTTTTCAGTTTGATTGATAAGTAATGTATCTCAAAATTTATGTATAAGCTCTGCTCTGAAATATTTACCAAACCATCATTAAATAATCAAGGCGACTCAATAATCATGTTTTTAACACAAGGAAGAATGAAATCTAATTATTACCATTCATATGCACCAATATACTGTATGTACATATATTGGTGCATATGACATAATAAACACCAATATTTATATTACCAATATTATTTATCATCATCTCTTTATACCAACATGGTTTTAACAATAATGACTCTAAAAAATGCATTTGCATTTTTTTT
Organism: Pimephales promelas; assembly: GCF_016745375.1. The sequence goes on along the minus strand of NW_024121099.1, from coordinate 7,568,175 downwards.
CAAAAAAAAAAAAAGCATATTAAAATCTTTGTAATTTGTGAGTCTCTCTGTAATGTCTTTGATGTGGTGTTTTTTTTACTCATTTAAATCTTAAGAATCAGCTTGAAATGTTGGCATGGTAACTGTTTGAGGCACTTAACATGAGACTATAGCAGTGTCAGAGATTAAACAGAGCTCAAGCTAAAATGCCACTGAAGGTATGAGTTTGGTGTGTTGTGCTATCTTGCGATTTGTTTACATTTTTATTTGATGTTGGTTTTTTTTTTTCATGATAACAACCATTTGTTAACATTAACAACCAATTGTTCAGATTTAGAATTATTGGTGTTTTAAATAATTGATTCAGGTATTTTTTGCATAAATACATTTTATTTTTGTTTTTACATATCATTATCAAGGTGCTCATGAAAACCAAAAAGATATGAAGTTATGAAATTAATGAAATGATAAAATCCACTGATCCTGTTTGTTTGATTGCAGCCCAAAGGTTTTCGGAGATATTCTAGCTCCCCCCTGCTGATTCAGGAACAGTTTGGCTGCATTAGGGAGGTTATGCCTATTGGTGAGTAATATGTAGAACTTTATTTATTTAATTTTTTACTTTTGCATAATATGGCATAGCATCACCAGCTTGAACATCATGGTCACTGACATTTTGTAGCATTTTTACGTTTTTTTTTTTTTTGTCCTAGCCTGTTGCAGTAGAGTTGACCCGGTGTATGAGACTCTGAGGTTTGGAACCTCTCTGGCACAAAAGAACAAGCGGACCAGTGGATCGGAGTCACCACAGAGAAACTCTGTAAGAAACACTTGTTAAGTTGTATCCTTTTTTTCTCATACATTTTAAAAATAGATGATTGTAATTAGTGTTTTAATTAAAATATTTAAAATATAATAAAAAATATATATATTTAAAAAAATATTACTATTTAAAAAATAGTAAAAAAAAAATATTTTTAAAAAATATTAATATTAAATATTATATTAAATAACATTTTTTTCCTACAAAATTAAATCAACTGAATTTGTTAAAATATTCAAATAATTTTTTGTTTTGGAAGTTACATAAAAAAATCCAGTCTGATGGGAATGTGTCAGTTAGAATGGATGCAACGCTTGTGTGTGGTGTGTTTGTGTGTAATGGTTTGACCTACATTTTGAGGCCCCAAAGGATGTTTTCACACTAGGCGATCTGAACCGTGCCCGGGCACGTTTGACACCCAATGTCTGGATCGTTTGACATGTTTGTCCACTAGTGTGCCCAGACGTGGTTCGCGGTACACTATAGTGTGATCACTGACCGTGATAGAGCTCGGCATATCTACTATTCATGTGTGCGCTACTGTCATCATTACTACAGAAAAACATCTTCTATTACTATTTGGATGCTACACTTTTATAGGGCAATCAATAGGCCAATCGTGCCAGGGCACTGTACAAGGCAACGTGCCTAGTGTGAGTACACCATAAGCTTGTGCTAGGTGCTATAACGGTTCAACTGATGCACATGGAAATTTGGCTTATCATTGACATAATCCCGGACAGCAACACAAAGTTGATTCTGTGCTAATATGATCAAATATTTAATGAATTTTGATGTATGTAGATTTATGTAGCAAATGCTAATCGATGAAAATTGACTATTTTGAGACAAAGGCCTTCATAATGTTTTTTAGTTTTGTTCTAGGTAATTAAAGCAGTGGTATAATGCCCTTTTCACACAATGTAAAAAAAATCTCTGATGTCCCCAGAGTGTGTATGTAAAGTTGTAGCTCAAAATACCCCTCAGATATTTTTATATAGCATGTTAAAGTTGTCACTTTTTGAGGGTTAGCAAAAACGCACCATCTTGTGTCTGGCCCTTTAAATGCAAATTAGTGTGTGCAATAAAATCGACTGGGGTTTGGGTTAAGATGATCATAGTAAACATGCATCCATAATTTACCTGCAGACAATCTGCTTCAGTTTTGGCTTTTAAAAATTGATAACACATTTTAATGTGCATTTGCTCGGCTGTGAAATGAAGCTCTTGTGGTAAAAAAAAAAAGTGGTGATGATTAATTCAATGAAACATTCAAGACAATTAAATTTAATCTCTTAAAGCTTCTCTTTGCTCAAGTCTTAATTCACAATTATTATTTCCTATATATATTTTCTCTACAGTATATAAAAAGTGCTTCTTTATTCTTTTATTTAAAGGGCCAGTTCACCCAAAAATGAAACCCTCATCTTGTCATTCCAAATCCGTAAGACTTTTAGTCATTTTCGGAACACAATTGAAGATATTTTTTTTTTGATGAAATCTGAGAGTTTTCTGTCAGCTTTCACAGCTTTCATTGACAGCTACGCAACTACCACTTTGACGCTTTAAAATGTTCATAAAGGAGATTGTAAAACGAATTCATATGAACCGAGTGGTTTAGTCAAAATTTTCTGAAGAGACACGATCACTTTATCTGATGAACAGATTGAATTTAGGCTTTTGTTCACATATTATAAACATTCATTAACACATCAGTTGTGGTAAACAGATAAAACCAATGAGGTTCATTCTTGTGTTATGCAGCATGTTTGAGCTTCAGAAAGCTTCCGTCTCTTCGGAAAATTTGGACTAAACCACTCAATTCATATAAATTAGTTTTACAATCTCTTTATGAACTTTTTGAAGTGTCAAAGTGTCAGTCGCATAGCTGCCAATGGAGGGAAAGAAAAGAGCTTCATTTTTGTTCCAAAGATGAATGAAAGTCTTACGGGTTTGCAACGACATGAGGGTAAGTAACTAATGGCAGAATTTTCATTTTTGGGTGAACTAACCCTTTAAGACATTATCCCAGGGATCTGTTTCTGTAAATCGCTCTTATAAAACAAGAATGTTGTCATCATTATGTTATTTATAGATTCATCTTTGGTCCCTATCATATGTACAACAAATTATTACTTTATTACATTTATGTTTTTTTTAGTACTCAAGTTTTCAAATCTGTGTGTTCATGTGAATGTTTAAACCATCTAATGTGAAGTTACTATGGTTGTAAGGGAATCTAAGCGTCCCAGATGTAATGTTTTACTGCTTGAAACAAACACAGACACGCATACCCTGGAAGGAAGTGATGGTCAGCTTCAGATAATGCCTCTCTAAAGCAAATATGACCAAAAAGGGAGAGAATGAGATGAAAGAGAGAGAATAGACAGAAGAAACAACATGAAGCCAGGATGAAATAAATCAACCATGAAATAATTTGCAAAAGAAAGATAAAAGCATAATTTATATGCTATTAATAAATCTGTCAATAGTAATGTTAACATTGTCTATTATGTATTTTAGACATAAAACGTTTAAAGACATTTGTTAAGACACATTGTGTTCATATATGTGTATTTGAGAGAATTCATGTGTTTACTCGTTTGTTTAGACCAGTGATGTGGCTCAGGTACCAGAGGAAAAGGCGGCCCACTGCAGTCGTGCTCAACTCACCAGGAAACCCAGCGACAATGGTGAGAACTTGTTAAAAAAAAAATTATTTCCAGACAAATTGAGCTTTCCTAAATAAGAATAAATCTATATTACAAAACTACAATTGTAAAAAAAAAAAAATGTAAGAAATTAATTTTTTATTTAAAAGTAGTTTTTGAATTCAAACTCTGCCTTAAATCACCCTATGAAAAAACTGACCAAGCAGAAACTGCTCATACATATCTGCTCATCCATCTCACAATCCTCAGTTTAACTCCAAACTGCCAGCTTCTGATCAGAGCCATTATTCACACTTATTAAGCCTAAATGGCACACCGTTGTTTGGACAGACTGTGATATAGTATCAGAAAGTCTTCAGTTCATCACAGACTGACCTCCAGCTTCAGTGAATTCATGTGTCCACGACTGTGCTTGCTCTGGGAAGAGAGACTTTTTTTTTCTCTGGTGCCAGCATGACCGAGAAACTATGATTATTTTTGTCTAATCAGTCCACCACTCTGACCAAATGACCCACTATAACAGCATCATTAATTTAACTTCATGTTATAATGAGAAAACAAGCAAGGTTTGTTCTTCAATGAGAGTTTTCACTCACTGATTTTTACTGTACTGTGTGTTTTAGTTTTTACACCCTTGGAGAATGGAACGGAACATTTTCATATTGCTGAAAGGAAATCTGAAGAATCATCTGTAAGCATCACAAAATCTCTTTTTACACTTTGTATATATATATATATATATATATATATATATAAATATTGTTTATGCCATTGATGGCTGTCAAGCATCTATGGGTCAGTCAATATAGGCACATACTGTAAGTCTTGGTTACCAAAAAGCTATTGAACTTTGCATCGTTATTCTCCACGAATAAAAATATAGAGTTCATTGAGTTGTCATAATAAGGCAAATTAAACAGCAAAACAAATATGAGATTCACTACTATTAGAAAGTTTGGGGTCAGCAAGTTTTATACTTACCAAGGATGCTCAAAGGAACAGTAAAGACTTTTCATTGTTACAATTTTTTTTAATTTAAAAAAAATGCTGTTCATTTGAACTTTTTATTCATAAAAAAATCAGTTCCCACAAAAATGATAAGCATTGAAACCATTTTCAGCATTGATGTTAATAAAATGGTTTATTAAGCACCAAATCCGCATATTAGAATGATTTCTGAAGGATCATGTGACACTTAAGACTGGAGAAATGTTTACTTTAGACTCAAAACTTAACCGCTACTGAGCTTTAACCATTATGACAACAATCCATCTTTCCTGTTTGTTACTTTCTAAAAATTAACCTTTTTTCAGCTGTGTAGCACCAGGCTATGTAGCACAGAGTTCTCTCTGTGTGTGTGTGTGTGTGTGTGTGTGTGTCTGTGTGCACACACTCATACTTAAAATTTCCCTGGAGCTGGTGGAAAAAGTCCAAATTTAAGAAACATATCCACCTTTGCCAATGTCTGCAGCCCAGTAATGTTTGCATTCTGGAATCTGTCTTTATTTAACTCATCCTTCTGGCAATAATGTGTTATTATTAATATTTCCGTTCATTGCATTACATAAATGCTATCTGAAATATTTAATAAACTCAGGAGTGATAGGAATTTAACTCTAAAACATTAAACATTAACACCTAAAATTAAAAGTTTAATGTCATTTTCTTCACTACACACATTTTCAGTATAATTTCTGTTGATTTGTGATGTAAATTGTAATAATCTCTTTCTGTTTATGTCCCTGTATGTTTAAACTGTAGTCAAACAGAGAACTGAAGAGGGACCCCCTGCAGCTCAATACTTACGTGGCTTTGTTCGGATTCACCCAACAAGACAACCAAGACCTGGAAATGAGGTGAGAAGAACGCATTTTTTTAGATTTCAAAGGAGGCAAGAGCTGCTGTTCTATTCCTTTCCTATATTTATTTTGTGGTATTAACAGCATTAACTATCCTACTAACATCTATAATACACTTCCTTCTCCCTCTCACACACATACTAGAAAAGTGCTGAGATATTCAGTGTCACAGCTGATTTGAGTCTTCACTCATGTGATCGATTTCTCTCTCTCTCTATTCCCGCCCAATATCCTCAACAGGATATGCAATTGGTTGTCACAGGAAGGCTGTTGGCTGTCTTCTGGACAACTTCCTGGTGATAATAACAATTAGCTCATGGTTTATTTGTATGCTGAACACACACCTTATGCTTACAAGCATACTCCTGAATAAACATGAGTTTTGATGGGGAAAAAAGTTTTCAGTTTTCTGCCTAGACGGATTTTATGTTGTTTCTATTCATCGTAATCAAGCTTTATTAAGGACACACATGGTCCAAAACGCAAACAGTAACAGACAAAATCAAACAAACAAAGAAAAAAAACCTCAATTTGTTAAATAAACATTTAAATAATCTGTTAAATAAACATTTGTTCAAAAAGATGCTGACCTTGTAATTAAGGTTTGGTCACACTGGAGCGTGCAAAATTTACTTCAGAATATGGGCAACTGTACAGGGTTTCTGTTTTTGATAATAAATTATAAATAATAGATTCTAATTTTAATAAATGAATGAAGGTCAATGGCTTTTTAGCAGTGCAACTTTTTTTTCTTGCAATAAAATAACAGGTTGAATAGTGCCATAGTACTATTTGTGATGCAGCTCACCACCAATTTGGAAAGTAATGAGGAATTAAGCTTTCAAGCTTCAAAAAGGACACAAATCATCGTAAAATATCATTGAAGTGATCTACAAGTTTTACTCTATATGTGCTATATTCCTGTCCATGGAGCGCTATAAACATAAAAACTGTATAAACATGAAAAGTCCATTAACATAAACCTGTGGTTTTGGCAGATGTTAAATTGACAGAGTTTGAACAGCTTGGTTTGGTACTTTGATTGTGACCTCTGTGTTATTGTCCCTGCTGATTCTGATTGCACGCTTTTCTCTTTACAATCACTCATACAGTAGCACTTTCATATCCTTTGGTTCAGGTCAGGTTCTCAGAACCTCGCCGGGAAGCTGAGGCAGCAAATGACTGTTGACTTTAGATCTCTTTGCATGTGCAGTTTCATTCTGGCCTCGTGTGATGGAATGAGGGTATCGCCAAATATTTTGCCTCATCAAAGCTTTCAATCCAAACTCAATTCCAAAAGTTAATTCGTACTATTGAAAGGGGTTGTAATGTCTAATTTGTCCTAATGTGTTCCTATCTCCCTGCAGACCTGGAGATCGAATAATCCTGGCAGATGATTCCAATGATGATTGGTGGAAGGTAAAATCATGACAAATTTGCAGACTTCCACTCTCATAGTTAAAAATTGATTCTCTCTTTTATGAAATGTTCTGTACCAATCTGCAACTTGATTTAAAACTTGATATGCTCACAAAAAAATTAATTACAAAAAGTGCAATTAAAGTGCTATGTAACGATCATTTGAAGTATTACAAAATTTAATACACAGAAATTCTTAGTGATTAGTCAAACAGGAGAATGCCCTTATCCATGCAATTACAAATTGATGAGGAAAAAAAGCTTTCAAATTTCAGAAAAAGACACCAAAGCACCATTAAAATTTTTTGAAGGGGTCTATATAAATTTCACGCTACATGTGTGCTGCTTCGTGACCAACTGAACAAAATTAATTTTTATGTCAAAATTATTACTTTATTCAATAGCATATTTAAACATACATTTTAGTGAGTTAAAAATGTTGTTCTTGTGTATCTTACTAATAATTCCAGGGTGTTATTGAAGATAGAATAGGTTTTTTCCCGGCATCCTTTGCACATCAGGTGAGGGCAGGCGACAGGGTGTTCAGATGTCACCGAACCTTTATTGGCTGTAAGGAACAAGGGCAGATCACCCTGAAAGAGGGACAAGTGAGTACATTTAAGCAATTGCTGTAGTCCAATCATTTCTAACTTGGATTTCCGCCACAAACAGCTTAATAATGCTGCACTTTCAGATTTGTGTCAGCAGTGAGGATGAACACAATGGCTTCATCAGAGTAGCCAGTGGAAAAAAGAGAGGATTTGTGCCCTGTGACGTCCTGGAGAATATATGAAATGAAAGAACAGAGAAAAGAAATGGTTTAGGTTGAAGAAAAAGAGACTTTCCAGGGCAACAACTCGTGCCACACCTGTAGGAGGAGCAGACACTGCCGGGCTCTCGGGAGGGATCACAACAGCCCTGTTCTAACCCCTGCTGTGACAAAGGAAGAATGTAAGTTACACTGACTCCAAAGAGTATTTGGACACCTAAGTTGATAATTCTGCGAATGCAATTGCAGATTTCGAACAGAGATGGCGACAAAGAGGAAAAACCCCGGACTGCAGCTTTAAAGGGTCACTTCACTCATTTGCATTAAGCTTTGTATCTTTAGAAACCCAGTCATATTTTTGAATGGTCATGGTTTATTCCCTTATTTTCCCCTGAGATGGGAGAAATAAGGATTTAAGTGTTTTATTTCCTGCTTATCGTGACGTAATAATTGTCATTTTGCGTCACGATAAGCAGGAAGTCACATTTCATTGAAATGTCAACAGACTACAATAATTAGCTCATTATTATTCAAGGGTGTGGCACCCACTCACCCACAGGCCTATTACAGATCAGTGGGTGGGACTTCACTTGCAGAAACTGAAATCAATATCCGCCATCTTGTTTGGAAGCTAAGCTAACAAGCCCTGTGGAGATATGAAGTTATGATAATGGAAGAAACTAAACATGATATGGAAGAAGAGGGTTTTGAAAGTCTGCTGCTCGAATCCGATGTTCGTGGCTATCTTTACGAGCTGCAGTATAGTTTAGAGCAGCTGAGGCTGATGAAGGAGCAGGAGACGCCTGGCTGTCGGTCGGGACTGGGTCGAGCTCGGCGGCCTGCTGTTGCTTGTACTCTCGCTGCGTGTCACGGCCTACAGACACAGAGTCCGTCTGCTGCAGACAATTTCAACGATGGCAATTTCCCCTGGAGGAAATCTCTGAATCAGACGAGCACACGGACGTGTTGTGATAGTTTCGCCTTCAGAACATCCAGGTATCATGCAGTAATTCACCATACAGAAATAAATACAAACGCGGAGTAATTCACTAACGTTAATGTGTTTACAAATGTAACATGAACGGGGTTTAATGTTGTGGGAAGAAAGAGGCATGAACCGGCGAACATTTAAACATTTTAATAGTAAAATGAACAAATACAAAACGAAAGTAAGCCAGCGTTACACACAACAGAAACAAAACATAAAATCAGGCCTGTTTCTCTCTCGATCTGCCGTCGTCGCTCCCCATTTTATGGGAGAGACGCACCGGCGCGCGCCGTTACAGGTGTCTTTCATTATCACTCACGCCACCGGCCTCGCGCAGCGCGCCGTCCTCTTACATCCCTCGCACTCGATCGTCCTGCTCGCCACAGCCAACTAACTAGACATTTTGTTTGAAATGAATTTCAAACTCTTACTCTGGTAACAGCTAAAGTTAGCGTTGTAGACGGAAGAGTGTGTTTGCGTCTCTGTTTGCGCTGTCTCGGTGGGTGGGTTAGTGGGTGTGTCTTGCGGAGCTGTGCAATGTTGGGGAATTCTGGGAATTGTAGTTTTTTAACACAAAGGCGCCCCTTGGTTATTTTCTGTCTTTTCTCAGTCAAGAGGGCACCAAATTAAAAAAATGATTTTACATTTCGACTACATATATGATCCACTTTCAATAAAGATTAATGTTGCAATGGGTGAAATGCTCCTTTAAAGGAGAACTTCGGCGAACAATGAACCTTTGGTCTAATAAAACATCGGTACCTAGTCAATCGTTCTCTGAGATTTGTTTTCATGATAATCGAATGTAAAGAGTTTTATCTCTAATAACTGTTTAGCGTATAAGGCCTAAAAAAAAAAAAGTTTGGTTCCGGTTGGTTGTCAGTTGAGGTCATGGGTCGGTAGGGATTTTTTTTTTTTTTTTTTTTTTTTTTTTTCCAGTGGCAGCAAGGGATGGATAGGAAATTATTCAGGGCTCGACATTAAAGGGATAGTCAAACCTAAAAATATCAAAATTGAAACTACTGTGGAAACAAAGACACCTACATCTTGGATGCCCTTGAGTTAAGCTAAAACATATCAAAAATTAATTTCAAAGTGAACTATCCCCTTAAGCCTTTTCACGTGCTTGTCCTTCGGACAAGTAAGTAAATCTGTCAATCACTTGTCCGAGTAAAAAAGTTGCTTGTCCGGATTTTTAAAATTTATTTATTTTTTATTCTGAAGGAATATTCTCATCAGTGTTCAATCAGCTTTGATATTTAAAAAGGCAAATTGTAATATCTGCACCTTTAAGGGCATCCCCTCCACCAATATTATTAAATGCCCTATAGTGTCTTATTATTCTAAATAATTTAATTTATTGATCAAATTTAGGAATTTAAAATGAAAGATGAAGCATACTGTTACCCTAGGTAGGGCTGATGAAATTAAATCATTTACACTGAAAAATTACAATTTCATAAAATAATGTTATGAAATTGATTTAAATGTGCAAATAAGAAATATTGGAAAGAATTATACTAGGCTACTTATAAACATAACACTAAACTGCCAATAGGTGGCGGCAGGCGGCCGTATAAATGAGTGAGTTATTGATTCATTAATTCAAACGATTCGTTCAAAGGTTGATTCATTCAAGAATGAGACAGATGTTGATGTTTATGAATGGGTCATTGAATCCTTGACTCAACCGATTCGTTCAAAATGCTGAATCATTCAGTAATGAAAACAGGATGAGTTCCTGTGAGATGCGTCGTGGTTCTGCTGTGACTTTTCTTTGGAACTATTTTCGCTGCTGAAATGGAACAAAAACACCCAATATTGCTTATAAACAGTAAGTGACTTAATCTTAACTGTTTATTGAACTGTTGTAGGAAATCAATGTCACTTTTTCAATCGTGATGGTATTGAGGAAAAATAATTGAGGCTGCTTAGTGCTTAACATATGTTAAAATATAAAAACTCCACATTTAGATTTTTTATAGGCAGAGTATGTTGTTGACTGTGTGTGTGTGTGTGTGCTCCGCTCATGTGTGTAGATTTCTCTGCGCGAGCGTCAACAGCGCAACCTTACCATCAGTAATACAGTAGCTGCTGCCTGCTACATTTATTATCCACAATCGATCGCAACTTGCAATAAATGTAATAAAATCAGAATCATTCTCTCGGTTTAGTGATTCCCTAGTTATTTTTTTTGTTTGTTATTTATGTTCTAATCAGGCTACTTGTCCGTTGGGGCGAGTAAAATTCTCTTTTACTTGTCCTTCAAAAATCTATTTGTCCTGGAAAAGCGGACAAGTTAGACGGGAGATACGAACCGCGGCAGGTTAGAGTGTTTTGGATTGCATAAAATAATGAAAGAAACGAACAAATACATGGCGAAAGAAGTGCTAGACAGCAGAAGATGGGATTGGGATCATGATTGGATCATGATAGGATGATTTTTTAATAAAACTAGGCGGATGGAGGTATTATGTGGTGTGTGCATGCCTATGAATGCATGTATTTGTATGTGTGCGAATACGAATAAAAATATCCTAAATTACAAAAAAAGACTTGTATAATATGTATTATAGTTCAGTTTGACGAACGATATCTGCCTCGTTTGTTAATAGATTGCTGGAGGACAAGATGCATCTTACATCACGTGCTATAAAAAGACGGAGCTGTAAAACGTAAATTAATAGTTCGCCTCAGAGTTTTTTATTTGTGTATTTATTTAATTTTTATTATTTCTTCCCCAAGCTCATAAAATAATTTTGGGTCGCACATAAATTGACAGGGTCGGTCGGAAACCGGAAACAAACAATTTTTTTTTTACGCCTAATGCTAGTAATGGGGGCATTAACTAAAAAGAAACTGCTAGTTTATACCACTAACAAGGCTCAGCCCCAAACTAACAAAGTAACATAATGAGGCTCAGAGATAAAACTCTTTACTTTCGATTATTATGAAAACAAATCTCAGAGAACGATTGACTAGGTACCGATGTTTTATTAGATTCATTGTTCGCCAGAGTTCTTAAATAACAAAACCATCAAATCATCTGCAAACAAATGATACCAAGCTTTTCTCTGAACAAATTTCACTTTTCTAAGACATTTATTTTCCAACGAATTTTAACCAAATACTATCAAGGTTGTTGACAACTAGAATGTATATGTATTATTTAATTTCAATCTTAAACCTATATTTCTTTAAACGCCACTTGGTTTGATATTTTGATATCTACAATGATATGCATACTTCAAGTTTAGCTAAAGTGTCCAAATACTTTTTGGGGCCCATTGTATGTGTGTTTCGCATACAATGAATGTAAGTCATACTTTCTCTCATCCGAGAGAATTGTGTTTTCTGTATTTAATTTATTGAATGCTTGTGTAAGGGGTCAGCAATTGCAGCAGTTTTAACAATCAACTATTCACTATAGCATTAAAACTCACTTCACACTGTTTTAAATTTAAAGCAACATATTTAATGCTTCAAATATTTCCATAAAAGTTTTTTTTCTTCAATAAATCTACAGGTGTTTTTTTTTTTTTTTTTTTTTTTTTGTCTTTGTGTTTTGCCATCAGTAACACTTCAGAATTTGACCATTTACTTTTATTTTACTTAAAGGGACAATGTAGGAATTTCTCCCATCTAGCGGTGAAAATGTATTTTGCATTCAAACGAATTGTGCTCTCCAGCGCCTCGCTTTTTCAAATGCGTGTTGCATCTACGGTAGCCGTTATGTACCAAAAAGCTATGACAGGATTAGTACTTCGTTGAGTGTTCCTTCGGGTGAACAGATTTGATCTCTATCCACCTGGAAAAAGCTATCCCGACATTAACTGATATTTTTTGTAATCTACGGTCACGTTTCCTTTTACGATTTATTTTGGACTTTTCTAACGACAAGGATTTGCAATACAGCCTTTTAAACTTGCCGGGCAGTGACAAGTGCCTCTCACTGCTCTGCTCCTCCGTTTCTGCTGCTCTCAGTCACGTCACGCTGGCTCTGAACGAAAACGCGTTGTGGAAATGCGTTGGGCTAGTACTTTATGTCATGGAAGTATAGACATTTAATTTAATTTAATTTCAAACAAAGTTAACTCATCTTGTCTGGTCTTTTGATATTATTTTAATTTGAGTTAAATGCTGGTGTTAAAAGCGAGTTAAAATTTAGAAGCTGGCTGATTGTTGAGCATTGTCATGATATTTCTGTGTATATACTTTATGTACAGAAGTAAAGTTTATTTACTGATCTTATTTGTGCTGTGCTTTATTGAAATAAGTCTGCATCACATTTAACAGACAAACAGATATGAAATATTTTGAAATAACAAGGTATTAAAAGCTAAATGTGGACCCCCAAAGGGGCGACTTAACCTGATATCAAGTAAAGTTTTGTTTTTTATCATGAAATTGTATTTTTTGTATGTCCTAATAAAATGGAAAGATCAGATCCTGATGGATTAAACTGGATTAAGATGGATTAATCTTATTATTAATAATACTAATAATAATCTATAAATAATAGTTGTGATAAAGCATTCCTGTTCATTTTTGTACATTTTTTTAAATTGAATTTTAATGTTACGTGTAACCAAACGCTTTCTCATGTATTCAGGTTTGACTGTAGTAATGCAAAAACGTGTACACTTCACATCAAATTTATTTTTTATTTTTTATGAATCTTGAAAAAAGTAATATTTGAGGATTTATAAAAAAATACATTCAAATCCACATCTTAAAAGAAAGTAATTTTGTCCAAAAACAACTAGAGAATTTACAAGCCTCTCCATAGAGAGCTAATACAACAAGCATGTAAACCATGAAATGACTTGTTTTATTTTATTTTCCATCAACAGATGGTTTTGACTTAAAAAATAAATAAAATGGATTTAAAAGGCCTTGTCTCTATATTAATCTGAAATATTGAATTAATTGAAAAACTTTTTTAAAATACAAAAGATGAATGGATGGATATTGAACAAAAATAAATTGCATTGGTTTATGGGGTGGAGGAAGTTTCATTTTTAGGTGTATGGTCACTTTTGACAGGGAAGATAACAAGAGCTACCCCCAATTGAGGTGCACCTGAGGGTTAAGTGCAGTTTTCACGTGTGAATCTAACACGATGCACTTTTTTAAGCTGACAGTTCAGCAACCTAAACATCTCTAACTTCCCTTATTTGCCATATAAATATAATATTCAGCCATAATAGCAGGCAGATCATTGAAAACTGTGATACAGAGATGACAAAAAAAATCACTTGTTTTTCTCTTGGGGTCCCTGCTGTGTTTATATATTGACTGTCTGGGTGTATGATTTGAAAGCTTTGTTTGATTTTGAGAACAGTTGAAATGGGTTCAAGCCGATTGTTTGAATTTGTCAGAAGAGTCAGGGGCTTGGTGAAAGTAGATTTTATATGCTTTAGAAAATGCATCCTAACACCAGAGAGAGAGAGAGAGATGAAAGATTAATCTACAGGGTTCCTATTACACATACAGTATAATTATTAGTAACAGTAACTTTATACAAGGGAAATTTCGGTAACACTTCAGTAGCCTATGGGGAACACATATTCCCCTTCAATACAAAGTTTGTACGTTGTTGAAATTGTGTTTAAAGGATAATCACACTGCTGACAACTTTTTAAAATAAAAGTTGCTGATAACTTTGAAATACAAATGTGTTTGTGGTAAAGCCGCGGATGGATCAGTTGCGCACTGCAAACGCAGCATATGTGAAAGCACTAGCGCCTGCTGCTCCTGTACCGTACGCACTGCACACTGAGTAGGCCATATGTGTGAAACGAGCGTTACTCTATCCTCTAGTCTACAGTTAAAGACCTGGGTGATTAGACAGCCACTTGTCTTCCACCTCAGCTATAAAACATGCTTTCTGTTTCTGATACAGAAAAGCTAGTTCATGCATTCATGACCTCTAGACTGGATTACTGTAATAGGCCTACATTATGGTTGTCCTACATCCTCAATTAACAAGCTAAAATGAATCCAAAATGCAGCTGCTAGAGTTCTTACCAAGAAAATATGATCATAACACCAATTTTATCAGTTTTATACTGGTTAACTATATTAAGTTCCACGTTGATTAAAGTATGCTTCTGACCTAAGGCCCAAAACAGTTTAGCTCCTGTATATTTAACCAATCTTCTTCTATCATCCTACAATCCATCACACTCTTTTAAGATCACAAAACTCAGGGCTTCTGGTGGTAGCCTATATGCTAAAGGAAAAGGAGGGAGAGCGTTTTCACATTTGCTAGTCACATTAAGTTTTAAACACTGGAATAGCATTCCTGATGATGTTCGGGGCTCAGACTCAGTCTCCCAGTTTAAATCTAGATTAAAGATCTCTTTAGCCAAGCATTCACATAATGCATCTCATAACCTTGTAATCCATTTATATCAAAGGCACATCATTATCCACGATTAATATTATAAACAGCAGTTACGCTAATTATTTTCCATTTGTACATCAACTCCAGTTTGGATCTTGGTTCTAAAAAAATGGTGAAATGTTTCATGAATTGTGTGTTAGCAATCCAGAAAAAATGTACTTGCTTCTGCATTTTCTCATGTGTTATTCTCACGCTTGCTAAAAGAAAAAAACAGTACATTTAGTGCCTCTCAAACAAAAGATAAAGCAACCGTTTAGCACTGTGGTGTTGTGGTGCTTTTTAGATTTCTCTCAGCTTCTTTACAGGACATGAGTAAACAGTTTTAAATCACCAGAAGAAAAAAACTGCTGAAACAGTTTTGGTCAAAATAAAATGAAAATAATACAATACAATAAAATAATTAATAAAATTAAAATTAAATTGACTTCCCAGTGCATGTATTTTTATTTTCTGTGTGTGATATTAATACTGCACCTCCAAGAATGGTCATCCTAATCACATTGCAGTGACTCCAATGACCTGATTTCATAAATTAGACAGCAGTGTATTTAGTTGTAACAATGTCACATTTATAGTTATTTGAGACTGGTCTGTTGTGCCTCTGCACAAAAAAAAAGAGAGAGAGAGAGAGAGAGAGAGAGAGAGAGAGAGAGAGAGAGAGAGAGAGAGAGAGAGGCTGGTAAGCTAATATTAAGCAAAAAGGAAAGTGAGAGGGAATCAGTACCTGAATCCGACACAATGTTTTTAATCGTTTATTTTGTTTTTCTGATCTCTTGCTCAGGTAAGATATATCATTTGTTGACATTCCAATATTGATTTGAATTGATTTATTTACTATGGAATCATACTATCATTCAGTTTATGTGAATTAAAATAGTGATTTTAGCATTTTCATTTAATGGAAAGCCCTAGGAGAGAGTGAAAATGAAGCTCTTTCAGTTTGGTGGGAGCCAGAAATGCCTTCGCATTCTGAAAACCTACACAGTTTGACGGACGGCTATGGAAATGACTTCTCAGTACGTACATTACTACGGCCACTTTGCATAAGACTCATTCATTTCATTATTCTGATTTTTTGAGCTCATTTTCCCATTCCTCGCATGCAGAGAAAGCGTCCGAACATCATCTTCTGTTGCGTATGCCAAGAGGCCGTAAGACGAGCTAGGAAAGCAGTTAATCTAAAGATTTCCAAGGTAATGTTCAGTTGTCTCAGAACAATTGAGAAAAAGCTCAAGTTTGATTTAGTCTGAGTAAAGTATTTGTGATTATCCAATTTAATCAAATGAGTATAGCTAGAAGTTAGAATAGTTAGAAGTAACTTCAATGTGAATTTATTCATTGGACAGCTTGTGTCACACAAGGACATTTAATTAATAATGAAAAAGAAAATATAGCTTTGTAGCTAACAGTTGTTTCCGTTTAATCATAAAGTTCTATTTTGTACATTTTTATTTTACAGAAGATAAACAATGTCTGTTACAAATTCATAGAGGGTTTTCGAAAGATCTGCTTGAAGCGTGCATGGAGATATCGGGACATCATACTGCACAAACTCTTCCCTGGTGGGAATCCAAGGGGCACATGTTTGAAGATAAAGTTATGCTAACAAATGTGACAATGGCTGTAGGATACATTTACATTGACTGTTACTAGCTAACTTCACTGTAATCTGTTTTTAAAATGACCAAAACTGCATGTTTTTCATTTTTTGAGAGAAAATTGGTAATAGAATATCAGTGTATTTTCAATGCATACACATTTTTTTTGTCATCAACTTGAATGTTTGCCTATAGGGTTTTCTGTTTTTCTTTATGCTTTTCAGGAAATCGATAAAAAATGTGCTAAATGGATTGAACCCTTTAAATCTTTCTGCTATTCTGTAGCCATCGGATACAAAAATTCCATACTGAGAACCTTTTTTCCTGGACGTACTCCTATAGCCACCTGCAGAGTGATGAGGTTATGTGATTACAAGATCAACAAATGCAGTTAAAAGATATGTTTAACCCCTTTAAAATATAATCTAGATGGATGTTTATTGTACTGGAGGTGCTTTTTTGTGGATCCTGGGGTATAAGATTGTCTTATGTTTCACATAAATTACACATTCAAAATCAAATAATATGCATGTGACTTTCTGGTTATTTTCTGTTGATTGTAATAATGCATTTCCTTGTTTTTTCATTAAAGTTGTTGTCTCTCCCCAAGACCCAATAATTCACATCAATGCAGTTCAAAAAATCTATGCAAAATTAAAATAATTCTGTGAAATAAATATTTTTCAAATGGTGCTTTAGAATTTAAACTTTTGTTTGCTCCATTCATAGTCAAACAGTTGAAGTTTATGATACTTTATCAACCCAATAGAGAATATTTTAGGTGCTGTAGAAAAACGTAGTCAATTTAGTAGAATACTAGAACTTTATGACATCATTTATTATGGATTTGAACACTGATAAATTCCATTCAATGAAAGTAACCACAGGGCTGTCAAGCTTCAAAAATAAAAATAATAAAGTGAATGCACTTTAAACACTGTTGAAGTTTCCAGACCCATGATGTCTTTTAAACTTATTCAATAGAGATCAGCAATGAGAAGCAACGGAATACTTTTGTTACACCATTGGAACTAATGAACAGTTGGTCCAGGGTTGGGGGAGGGTTCAACTTACTTTGTTTAATTTAGCAGCTTTGTCTGTGCTCATATCATGAAAAAAAACAAGGAAAACAAAACGAGGTTTTTGCTCTTATAGAACAATGTATCTAGCCTGTATCGTTGGATCTTTCGTGATTCTCTTTGGTAAGAAATGTTTTAGTACCACTTTTGTACTCATTTAGTACTCATTTGTTTGATCTGATTACCTATATATATATATATATATATATATTTATATATATAATGACATTATTTTGTGCAGCTGCTGCTGAAAGTTCTCCATATGAGGCCAGTTGTGAGACGTTACAGACAATCACCTTCTATGACAACGAGGAAGATCTGTGTACTTCCAAGGTAATAAAATGGATATATCTATAAGAATGTTGTCATCTCTCATGCTAAAAGTAAAGATTATGTACAAAATAATTCTGTGGTGAAGTTTGGAGGACATTAGTGTGGAATATAAATTCTAGCAAGGAATTTCTTAATTACAATCCCTTATTATTTCTCTTCCTAGATGGCCATAAAATGTTGTATATGTTTGAAAGCGATAAAGACATATATACCCATTATAAACGCTCTAATTGACAAGGTAAATATCACTTTTATTCCTGAATTACTGTTTTTAAAATTTTTGTTTGTTTGTTGAAAACACACTATTTGTGAACTTAAACACATACATTCATTTAAAAGGGAAGATAACATAATATGATTTGCTGAGCCCTCCTGGGATCTTGGTATCATTAGCCATATGGTTACAGCTCTGTTACTTTGTTTACGAAACTATTCACAGAAAATGTCAAGAAATGTATGTGTGTCTTATATTGTCTTACACTGATGTAAGTTTACTTTTTATTGAAACCATCTTATTATTTGTTTTCTCTCTTATAGTATATGCGTTCTGTATGCAATGCCAACAAGTTTCTCCGAAAAAAATGTACAAATCTTGTCAAGAAGATGAAAATTAAGCTCTTAATTGTATATCTAAATCCTCTACAGTCCTGTTATAAAAAGAAAATGTGCAATGTAAAGGAATGATGATTAAAGCTAAAGTAACAGGTAAATCAAATATCAGTTTGTTTCCTTTGTTTTGTCAAAAGGTAATAAATGGTTTAAATGCAAATGCAGTGTGTTGATGATTCATTTGTTTTTTAAAAAAATACTAAAATGCCAAAAAGGAAGCACATAAATTCACATCTGAAACACAAAAGTAATAATTTAATAATGCTGATGGTTATCTTTTATCTAGCCATTTCACTTTTATAGTGCAATCTAGTATTTAAGGACATCTGCTTATGTATTACTGATGGTTAGGTGGTGAACTGAACAGACATACAGTGTTAGAAAATGCTGACAGGAGCTCCATTAAAACTTGACACTCCTGACTCCTGTCACGAATTCCACATGGGTTCAGCAACTCGCCTTCAGTGACACATTGTAAACCATCTGTCAAAATAACTTGTAGATTTTAAAAAAGCATGATCATATTATGAATGGAAAGTTTAACGATATTTGTAAACATTTCTATTTACATTAAATGGTGATCTGTTAATTATTCTGCAATGTTGAAGTTAATTAGTACACATTAACATGAGCATTATCACATATTTATGTGAATATATACTAACTAATGATCTGTTAAGCATAATGTTTAATGATTTATTAATTATAGTTATGATGTTACCAAATAAATTCAAATAAAAATATTTTTAAATACTGCTTTTGATCATTTTTGTTTCCTCACCATTCTTAATCAAACAGTTGCTCGTAACTGGAGATTGGAGTTTATATCGGGTGTTTTTCAGCTGCTGTTTAGAATAGTTTCAAATGTAGTCAATTTAGTAAAAAAAATTGAACGTTTACTATTTATGACAGTACTATTTACTATTTATTTATAGTCAGGATCTGAACGCTGCTCTTTTCCATTCAATGATTGTAAATGGGGACCAGAGGGCTGTCAATCTTACAAAAAGAAAAAGAAAAAAGTAAATGGAACTTTTGGGTGTATAGGATGCTAATATAAAATGCACATTGAACACTGATGAAGTTTCTGACCTTGGGTAATTAGCATTGAACTATCAGGACTGCGGTTCCAGACCCATGATGTTTAACAGAAATTGACTTGTAAACTTGAATTCAATAATAGAGATCAGCAACAAGATGCAACTGTCTACTTTTGTTACATCATTGGAACAAATGGTCCAGGGTTAGGGGAGGGTTCAACTTACTTTGCTTAACACACTTCATTTTGCAGCTTTGTCTGTGCTCATATCAGAAAAAAGAAATGAGGTTAGAGTGCTCTTTTAGAAAAATGTATCTAGCCTGTATCGTTGGATCTTTTGTGATTCTCTTTGGTAAGATATTGGTATATTTTAGTACTTTGACTCATTTATTTTATCTGATGATTAACTTCAGTGGAATGTTAAATCAGAATCACATTTTGTCTGCATTTTGTAAGATTATAATTTACAGTATTATATTATATACATTTTTGATGTTATATTTTGTGCAGCTGCTGCTGAAAGTTCTCCATATGAGGCCAGTTGTGAGACGTTACAAACAATCACCTTCTATGACAACAAGGAAGATCTGTGTACTTCCAAGGTAATAAAATGGATATATCTATAAGAATGTTGTCATCTCTCATGCTAAAAGTAAAAATTATGTACAAAATAATCCTGTGGTGAAGTTCGGAGGACAGTAGTGTGGAATATAAATTCTAGCAAGGAATTTCTTAATAACCATCCCTTATTATTTCTCTTCCTAGATGGCCATAAAATGTTGTATATGTATGAAAATGATAAAGACATATATACCCATTATAAACGCTGTAATTGACAAGGTAAATATCACTTTTATTCCTGAAGCTGTTTTTCAATTTTTGTTTGTTAAAAACATAAGGAATTTAAAGTTCTATTCAATTAAAAAGGAAGATAAAATAAAGTTTATAAATATGATTTGCTAAGCCCTCCTGGGATATATCTTTGTATTATTAGCCATATTATGGTTACAGCTCTGTTACTTTGTTTACGAAACTATTCACAGAAAATGTCAAGAAATGTATTTATTTGTCTTACACTGATGATAAAAACTTTATTTTTATAAAAATCTTTTTTCTTTTTTTTTTTCTATTTTAGAAAATAAAGTCTGTATGCAGTCCCACCCTATATTTCTGGAAAACGTGTAGAATATTAGGCAGATTTGTGAAAAATCGGGTCATCAAAGGATATTTCCCAGGAAGTCCTCTAAGGTCCTGCATTAAGTACAACATGTGCAAAGAAAGGGTCAAATATTGATTAAGTCAATCAAATTATCAGCTGTTTAGAGAAGACTTTTTCCTTTGTTTTGTCAAAATAAATGTTTTAAATGGAAAAGCAGTGTGAGTTTATGATTCATTGTTTGTTTTTTTTAAATGCAGAAAGCACATAAATTCACATCTGAAACTCATAACCTAATAGCTGATGGTTATTTAGCCATTTACACTATTTTACTTGTAGTGTAATCTAGCATTTAATTTGGACATCTGCTTTAAGTATGTATTACTGGTGGTTAGGTGGTGAACTGAACAGACATACAGTACAGTGTTAGAAAATGCTGACAGGAGCTCCATTAAAACTTGACAATTTGGTTCACTGTGGTTTTGGTGCCCTGAACATCATCACTTTAAAAGACTTGCGTAGACATTTATTATCTTCAACGTTACACATAACTGTGAGAAAAGGAGAGCACATGACAAACACAGAGCGTGTCCGAACTTAAAATCACCCAGACGTGTAGAAGCCAAGCAGCTTTTTTCTAAGGAGAAGATTTGCAGAATCATGTCACCTGTCATTCATGTGGGACTGCTTATCATGTGCTCAGGTGAGTCTCATTTAACTTCAAACTTCTACTGGGGCTCTTTTCATTATCTCACATTTGCTCTACTGAATTTTTTTACAATCACATTCATTCAATTCTGCACATAAATGTTGTCTGTTTTTATGGTTCAGTTCTTGTTGAGTGTAGCAGCACTAACAAAGCAGATTGGAAGAACATGCTGGAGAGAAATGAACTGAACTTTCCAGAAGAAGACAAAAGTCATGAATTAAGCATAGAGGTAAACTGACACACTAATGCAATACAATAAAATAGATATAAAGTTACTAATGTTCAAACACGTTTTCCTTGAAGTCTGATATGAACGTCATTACGTGCTGGGTTTGCAAGAAGTCAATTCATGAGATCAAGGGCATTATTCTCCATGAGATTAAAAAGGTAACTAATACTTTGACCTAAATTGATTACAGATATGGTGCTTGAAAATACCTCCCCAGGCTTTAATTAAATGTGTTTTTTGTTTCAGGAAATAAAGGCTGTTTGCAAAGCTATGAAAGTCCTCGAACACATCTGCGAGAAATATGCATATAAATACCAATTCCTGATATTTCACCTACTGTTTCCTGGTAATAGCGAAAAAACCTGTCAGCATTTGAGCATGTGTAAATAAATGTTACTGATCTGACTTAATGAACATGGTAATTTTGAAATATCTGAATAAATCAGCCTGTGGTCTGTTTGAGTTATTGGATAGTATGTGCTCTAATTTCCTGCGCATGTTCTACAAAATAGAGGAACTGTCTAATGTTTGGCTACTCTTCTAAAAATATTTGTGCATTATTCACTGTTAAATCTAATCTATAGCAACGATGCAATAAATACTAGGCAACTGCTTTTCATGTGTATATTTTGTTCACTAACCACTTGAATTAGATCTTTGTTGTATTTAGTCAGTTGAGTTATCAAACTATTTCAAAAATAATTTTATAAATATATGCGCAAGTTTTTAAATGCAAATAAAGCCTTTCCTAAATAATCCCAACTTGATGTTTTACATATCCATTAGTGTTCTGACCTCTGATTGAAGAATATTTGACCATGTGACTGCTCACATGATTCCCGCGCGGCCCAAGGAAGAGCAGGTGCACGTGCGCGCTCGCGCGAATAGCGTGTCTTTCATTTTGAAATATTTATTAAATGTTGATTTTGTTTTAATTCACATTTAGAAAAAAAATATTATTAATGCTAAACAATTTTTCGTACCAAAAATTTAATCGTACCAACTCCAGTAGTCTATCTAAACACATACCTGAGAGCGCGTGGCACCATGCGCGTGCCACTAAGTCGCGGTTTTTTAAACTGAGGTAAATCTGGTTTACAATTGAAAACTCGCTTATATAAAATTGTAATTACCACAACCACAAATTCGGCATATAAACATTTGTATTTATATCTTAGTCCGATAGAAATGGTGAGAATTTGTTTTTATCTTTCTTTAGGTCATGGATTTCAAGACGCTACTTTAAATTGATTTGTATTTAGCAAAAGTCTGACAAAACGAACAGGAATTCAATAGATAACGAAATACGCATGCCATTCATACTAAAATAAATATCGAATAATCATATAATTATACTATTTACACAGTGGCACTTTTGTAATATCGGCTGATTTAATCATTGAAACATGATTAAACTGAGTCGACCATGGGCCGAAACCGCCCCGTCTGCACCCACTCACGGTCTGCAGATCCGGCGAGGCCCGCGGAGAACGAGGCCGACCCCAACGGGTCGGAACCAGCCGGACTCTTCATCTCAGCAGCCTCGTAGGAAGACGACCGGACCGACAATACTGATCCAGAGGCAGGAGATGGCCGCCTTCTTCAGACTGTTCGGTGGGTTCAGGAATTCTTCTTAACAAAATTAACCTCTGTCACACTGGTCACTTTTACATCAGGTTTATTTCTAGTTTAAATAAAAAAAAATTAAATCAAGATCTATATATATATATATATATATATATATATAATTCTTTAGAATAATAACGCTTTGATTTGCTGTCTGCTCAGATGATGATTTAATACAGGACTTTCTGTGGATGGACTGCTGCTGCAAACTTTCGGACAAGGTAGCAAGACGTATTTTGGTGTTTTATTAATATTGAGTGGTTTATAGATTATTCTCATTATTGAATTTAGAAAATTGTATATTCAGCTGTCTATAAACCCAGTTGTGTATGTGTTTCTATTATAGTATTTGTTGGCTATGACATTTGTTTACTTCAGGAGGGCTCGTTTCAGTATCACTGAACACAACAGAATGAACTTCTTCCTTGCCCTGTGAGTTGATCATTATGTGCATGTTCTGTACACTGTAAAAAATATCCTGTTACATTTATCATAAAAAAATAGCAGCTGTGGTTGTCAGAAATGGACTGTAAAAATACTGTGACAGTGTTTTACGGGATGCATGTATATTTAACAACCTATCACCATTTTATTTGATAGAATGTCAATATATCTGTTTTGAACTGTGAACCAAAGTCTGAATCACCAATAATAAATAATAATGGTCGTACAATTGAAAGCCACATGATGAATCAGAGTTCATCATAAGTGTCCATAAAACATGCTCAAAACTTATTAGATCAGGTAGGTCAGACAAAACAGTCAGACTTTATTAGTTTTTACTTTAGCATTTTTCTGTATTTACAGTATGTAGTGTTGTACTTGGCGATGTTAAAGTTTTTCAATAGAACTGCAATATGTTATTATGAGCACAACAGAGAAGTCCTATTTATGGGTACAACCTTAATTCCTCATTACATTTTTCATACTCTAGCTATCTGGCAAACACAATGGAAGAGGATGAAGAGGAGACCAAATATGAGATCTTCCCATGGGCTCTGGGAAAAAGTTGGAGGAAAAATTTCCCACGTTTCCTAAAGCAAAGAGACCACCTATGGGCACGCATAGAGTATCGAGCTGCTGTCAGCAGACGATGCTGCGAGGAGGTACGCAGCTCACTAAACATGCACTGTAAATCATTTTAGTAGTTGCTAGTCCTGAAATATAGCTCTAAATCACTTTTTGCTTGATTGCAGGTGATGGCTATTGTGCCATCTCATTTCATCTGGCAGCGTGAGCGTGCAGAGCATCACAGTGGTGCTCAGAGGTTGTACCAAAACTGTGAGGGGATCCACATTCCCCGTGGGCCTTCTGCTTCTCCAGAGCCTTGTTCTCTCTGTGCCAAGACCTCTGCTGTTCCTGTGCCTCGCCCATCCTCTACTGTGGCTGGTTCTTCGTCTGTACCCCCGAAGACCAAAGCTTCACAAAAGCCCCGTAAGATGACCAAAGCTCAGTACACCTTTAACTGCTCAACTATAGCAGGTAAATGAGTGTGTGACGCCCTCTAGCGGTGGAAAGGAAATGTATGGTGTGCACCACTACATTTTATGATTGATGGGTTTTACTTTGGCCACTCCAGCTGAAATTTTCACTTTCAAATTTTTCAGGAAGTGATGGGGTCAGCGAAATGTGTCAAGATCATTCGATGGACTGGATCAATGAAGAGTAGCTTGATTGCGTAACATTAAAACGATCATATTTGCCTGTTGTCTATATCAGAGGCACTTCAGCTGTCTAAGGGGCAGAACAGAATTTCAGTCTCTAAACTGACCTTAAAAGAAATGTACAGCATTGGTGTGAAAAGAGTAATGGTCATGTACATTGTTCATATAAGATCTATAGAATATGTCAAAAAAAAAATTCCTCTCACTATGTGAAGGTTTGTACATGTATTTTACTGTATAATAATTCTCATCACTATTTATTTATTTGTTATTGTTGTACAGAGTACTTTGCTATTTCTGTGTTGTGCACTTACTGTCGGAGAGTCTATGTCTTAATGAAACAAGTATAACATTTGTCTAATATGAATGTGAATGAACACCTATGAAATGAATTGAGCAGATATTTAGATTCAATTTACTCGTGTCTTAAATACTCAAGAGCATGAAAGAAAAATGTACAATAAAAGACTTTTATTGGACAAGTTTATTGATAAAGCATATATACGAGACACTGCAGCTTTGTTGTACTCTTCTATGCACGTAAGTTGTGTACATCTATTTCAAGATCTTTCGTAGTTTTATGAGGAAAGCTGAAAAGAAAAACATAAAGAATCAGGTACACACTTCAATCACATATAAAATACCTAGGTATGGTATAGTACTACTACTACTATTTCTATTAAATGCAACAATTTACTAACTCACCTGTATGACCAGTCTGATCAGGATGAGGACGTGCAATGTACGGGACATCTCCAAATGGCACCGGATCTTGACAATTCAAATCCCCTTAAACACAGATAGGTTAGAATGATTCTAAACAGAAATGTTTTTTTCTGATGTTTGAAGTTTTGTGTAATATAAGCAATGCAGAATCTGTTATTTGTATGATACGAGAAAGACCATGTTATAAATCACCTGCCGTGTCTTCACTTGGATCACATTCATCGTCTTCATGTGGAGCTTTTCGTTTGTTAAATGTTCCATCCTTTTTGAGTGACGGGCCAACAAGCCAATCCCTGTACTGAACCTCAACAATGCGTTCACACACCAGAGGAAGCGCGGAGCATCGCAGACCCTCCATCAGATCAATGACCTGTGTGATACTGGCAACAAAATCAAGAAAACATTATTTATACATTCTATACACTACTGTTAATTTTTTTTATTAATAAAGGTATAATTAAATAAACGTAATATTAATTATTATTAAGTTTAAAATAAATACTGTTCTTTTGAACTTTCTATTAAAAAACATGGTTTCCACAAAAATATATGGCACAACTGTTATCAAAGTGGATACAATAAGAAATGTTACTTGAGCAGCAAATTAGAATGATTTCTGAAGGATCATGTGACTGAAGACTGGAGTAATTGTGCTGAAAATTCAGCTTTGCCATCAAAGGAATAAGATACATTTTAAAATGTACTCAAATAGAAACCAGTTTTTAAATTGTAATATAATTTCACAATATTGCTGTTTTTACTGTACTTTGATTAAAAAGACACAGCCTTTGTGAGCTTAAGAGACTTAATTGACCCCAAAATTTTAAATGGTAGTGTCAGATAAGGTTTGTATGTTGCTTTTGTAGTTTTTGTACAGAATTTTGTATTACTTTGCTTGATAAACAGCACACACAGATCCCGGATGGAGGTGAGGAACCACAGCAGGTAAGGCCAAATGTGGATTAACCATGTCCAGAGCGATCTAAAACAAGAAGTCTTGAATATACAGACAGCAAATGATTCTTATATTATGATAAAAACATAAAACACATCACAGGTTGTGGCTCCTCACCGAGTTAAAACCCCGCCCAGCCAGAAGAGCACCGGCAGATATGAGGTCTCCATGGTGAAAGTGAACATTATCAGGCCATTCCTCCCCTCGTCGAAGACTCCACGTGGACCGCCAACGCTTGTAGTTTAATACAGCAACTCTGTGATGGTCATCTCTTATCTCCACACTCAAAACACTTCCTTTATAACCCACTGATGACACAAGCATAAATTAATTCCTACAGTAAGTGATATACTGTACTGCAATAGTATACCCACATCTACAATACCCTCACAATCAGGCGACTCATTTCATTGCTTTTAATGAACACTTAAAAGATGGAGGAAGACTCACACACCTGCCCTGGACAGGAAAAGGCTCATAGCACCAGATCCAGAGCCTGATTCCAGAACACAATCTCCTTCGGTCACATCCATCATTGTCAACATCGCACTGGCGTCCTGCAGAGAGAAGAGATTTGAGAGATTTGTTTTCATTGGCATAAAACTCGTGGTGTAACCATCAAGTAAAAAGTAATAACATATTTTCCTTACACTTTGAATGTAAATTACCTTTCAAACGTTTGGGGTCAGTAGACTTTTATTTTTTAAGTATTTTATTTGTAAAAAAAAAAAAAAAAGTAGTCAATATTTTTTTTATATAAAAATGTAAAAGTCTTTGTTACTATTGATCAATTTAATGCATATTGACATTAAAATTATCAAATGAACCAGATCTTACGAGAGTGTCACTGACCGAAATGCAAACAGTGCAGATATTACAGATTCACTGATGTATAGATGACTGACTGCAGTTTTGTGATGAAGCTCATTTCTTACTTTAGGGTATGCAATAGCTGGCCCTCTCTTCATAAAAAGAGTGAACTCATCCAGGCTGGGTCGGCGAATGAGAATCGGGATTCCCATTGAAGTGCGTATGATGCTTCCAGCAGGACGTCCCTTCATGTCTTCATGAGCTATTAATCCCCAGTTACTATGGAGCTTCATGCCCTCCTTTAGCTGGAACATCTTCCGAAACTCTAAACGTCTCTTTCGACTGAACTCGGACAGTACAGTCTCTCCGAAACACATTGGCCGTTCCCCAGGAACACATACATGATGTGGAGCAAATAATTGAGGTTCCTCTGTTGCCTCTTCTCGCTCCTTCCCCAGACTCGGAGTGTCATGTTCAACCTCATTGTTTCGAGTGTCTCGTAGTTTCCAAACCTCTTGACTCAGACTGTCTTCAGGCATAAGTTGACTGACTCTCTCCAGTGGGGACAGAGGTCGACGTCTTCCAAACAAAGAAGATCTTTGAGAGAACGGTGGAAAGGTGGACACGGGTGGATCTGAACCCTTGTCAGAATCATTTGGGTCAGTCCCAAAGCTCCTCGGGCCACAGAGAAATGGTTTAATCCGAACCACATGATGTCTGCCAAATTTACGAGTCATGAATGAGAGACCCAAATGCAGTAAAACTGTCATGGTTTTGAGCTGAAGAAAGAATAACTTGAAGGATGAAGATGGCACACGTTCTTCTCACCACACAGATTTCAGAAACATCACACAGCAGCAGCTATTGAGCCCTTCTACACAGACCAGAATAGACGTAGCCTGCTACTGGTAGGAACTCGCAAATCATGCATTTAATTCACTACAATATACCTCTACTCAATAACCTTAGCTTTGACAAAAAATAATAAAGTCAAACAAATTTGTAGTAATTGGATCATTTCAAACGACCTGTAATAATACCTAAATAATTCGCTATATAATTATTTACAGGCAGGGTATTATCGTAAATGACAACTTAACCTGTGTCCATTATGTTAAAAGGAAAAACAATCCAGCATGATTCTCAAAGGGCGCCGCCATGATGGAAAAGACGTCACTGATAGATGCAGTACCATCTGGTCACCGGTAGATGGTTTCTTTCTCTTAAACTTGTTCAGATTTGTCTGTCCTGATTCAGTTTCCCTGATAATAAATATCTTTAAAATATTAAATATAGCAATTTACGAGGGTTTATGATTAGGTCAAGGGAATTATTTTCTTAAAGCCTATATATAGTCTATGTGTTTTCCTTATTATAAAACTTAATCACCTTATTAGTTACATTTAGGTTTAAATCTGTTTGACTCAATACATTTCTTTATACAAAATAAATAAAAATAAATAAGTAAATGGTAACACTTTACAATAAGGTCTCATTTTTTAACTTAAATTAGTTAATGTATTATCTAGCATTAACGAACAATGAGCAATGCATGTGTTACAGTAGGCCTATTTATTAAAACGTAATAAAAATCCAGCTGGTCATTGATTGTTCATGTTAATTCACAGAACATTTACTAATGTTAACAAATACAAATTTGATTTTGAAGTAGGCAAATAATAAATGTTGAAATTAACATGAGATTAATAAATGCTGTAGAAGAATTGTTAATTCTTAGTTCATGTTAACTAGTTAATTAATGTTACCTAATGAAACCTTATCATAGTGTTACCAAGAAATACAAAAAATATATATTTGCAGCAACATAACCAAATGATTGTAGGCTACTCGTTTATAAACGTACATATGAAGAGTTCAGATGCAAAAGCCTCTAAGTGCCATTTGAAATTTTCTTCTAGAATGATCATTTTTATCAAGCTTGTATATTTAAGTTAAGTGATTTCACTTAAATGGCAATGATAATTACCTATTAATTGTTATTTAAGTGAAATTACTGAACTTAAATATACAAGTTTGATAAAAATCAACATTAAAGAAGAAAATTTCAAATGGCATTTAGAGGCTTTTGCATCTGAACTCTTCATATATATTTTATTTATATCATATATAAATAAAATAAATTAAGGTTTTTCAAATAGAACGTTTTTGGAATTATTTGTTAAATGCACATAAATGTTAGTTTAGGCTATTTAAATGCTAAATAGCCTATATGAAGAGATATGACCCATAATTATTTAGAATAATTGTACAAAATAAATGTGTAACCGTTTCCATTATATGTCACAGAATTATAATTTTGAATAGATAGTCTACTAATAGTCTATTTTTTTCTGTAATAGTTATATAGTTTTATATTTTATGTTACAGTTAGTAAATACATATAATTTAAAATGATGAAATATACTTGACTTAGGTACTATGTAGTAAAGCGCATTCATTTCAGTTATAGAAAGCAAATGAAATTGCATTTGATGATAACAAAGATAATTCAACTTCCACTATATAACCATCACAAATTCCATAGCAAAATTCGAGTATGAAACTTCCGCGTCCGTCTGTGGTTGGTTAAAAACAATGGCACGCCCACCAAACCCAGGAGGGCCAATTAGCGTCTTCGTAGCGCTTGTGCAGCTGCGCATGTGCGCTTTGGAACTTTCTCTCACACGTGTTTCCCGTGAAGCAGACGGACACACGCGGACTGCTAAGATGGCGGCGGACGGAGGCCGAGCTGCGCTTCCCTGCGCCTTCAGCCCCAAATCACAACAGTTTCTGGCTCTCTGCGCACAGGACGGGAGACTACGAATTTGGAATACCGAGAGCAAAACTCTACAGCAGGAATACGTGCCTTCCGCGCACCTGAGCGCAGCCTGTACCTGTGTGACATGGGGACCGTGCCGAGCAGTACAGGTAACGTTAACACACAGTGTTCGGGGTTCAGTCGTGGGATGCGGCCTGTTGGATCGCAGTGCACCGTTGCAGTCTTCGGGTCGCTTTGTCTGTATTTAACTAGCATATCATAAAACTGATCACTGATAATTTGACAATGTAATTTACTGGGAGCTTTAGAGCTTCGCTCGTGGAGTGCGCTACGCACATGTGCGTGTGGCACATGTTCAGACGCAGGCCGCGAGACGCGCAGATGCTACACTAAACTAATAGGCATATATTCTCAACATACAGCCTTTAAAATCACTACACTGATTCCAGAAGTTCAGCTACATGCGCATATTGGGGCTCGTAAACATTGTTGTTGTCTTCGGTTGGTTGTCTGTGGCTAATAACGTAAGCTAATAAGTTGATGTTGGCTAAAGTTATGGTTCCCTGCTATTAATTTTATAACTATAAAAACATGTCAACATCTCTTTAGTATTACTTAATTTTCTGCAGTTTAAATGACCAGTGAATGTTGGATTTAAATGTTTTTTTAGCAAACTAACAGTTAGCACATGGTCACATGGCTGCACAACCCTCACTCGTGAACTGTCTCTTGATGCTGTATGTAACGTTAAAATGAAATCAGAAATCTGTCTTTCTGTCAAACTAACAGTAACGTTAACCGTCAGAGTAGTTGATTCTATCTACTGTTGGAGAAAGATGAGCTTAAACATCTTTGACAAGTAACTTTTCCATTGTTACTAGTAACAATGTTAAATGTTTGATTTGGAGTTCTGTTCTGTTTGTGATTCAGACCTCAAACACTAACTTACTAGTTCTCAGATGCTTACAACTGTTCTTGATTTTAATGTTGAGTTTTCTGATTGGTGTTTTCGATGTACACTCCATCATTTGTTTTGCAGTCTGTCTTGCTTTTTTAGATATGTATCTTGTTGTACAGTACAATCATGGCAAACTATTGTTGCTTTTATTGTGCTATATAAAAAAAGTTGATGGTATGTTTTCTTTTTTTGCTTTGTATTGTGAGTTTACTGTTTATTAGCTATTAATGTTACTTTAGTTGTAACTGCAAGTGGTTATTCATAACTGCTCCAGTTTCCTTGTGCAAATGGATCCTAGTACCCATATAATCGATAATAGCCAATTACTGGAAGCTAGATATCCTTTTTAATACTTAATAAATAGTTTGTCACTAGTAACAAAACATGCTAGTTTTTGTTTACCAGTATCAAATGAATTTTCTAGTGAAATTGTGAGAACTTGTCACTACAGTATTTTAATTATTTGCTTGTAATGTTAAGACAGGTTACAGACATTAATGTATTTTTTAATGAAAATGGGTAAACAATGTCCAGTAAGAAATGTTTCAATATTATTCATAATTAAATAACAAATAAATTGTTTTCCTGTTGGACTTCACTAAAAGGAAGAATAAATGGCAATTAATGGTAATAATTTTTCTTTTTATGTGTTCACTTTAGGATGTTCCACAGAGGAAGAGGAGGAAATGTGAGGCCGGGTCGGCAGTTGAGCAGACAGATCTGTTGGCTCTGGGCACTGCTGCTGGGTCTGTCCTCATCTACAGTACAGTAAAGGGAGACCTGCATTGCACTCTGGTAAGAATTCATCAACAACTGGGCATTGTATTTGGCCAGTGCAACTCAAAGATCTAAAGACTTAGTTCTAGAGATACACCGATTGATCGGCTGGTGACCAGAATTGGCCGATTTTCACGTGATCGGCGGCCAGCCGGTCAGTATGACATATCCAGGTCAAATGCATTTTGGCGCCTCATGATTAACATCATGCAACATCAGCATCACGCGTGCAC
Source organism: Pimephales promelas (assembly GCF_016745375.1). The sequence continues at coordinate 7,535,977 of NW_024121099.1, read as the reverse complement.
ATGGAATGCACATGTAGGAAATCTTGCGAATTACGTCCGTTTCACACCACAAACTTGAGCAGCGCGTATTATTCACAGCGAAGCACGGGTTTTGGAGCAGAATCTTTTTGCTCAACTGCTGACGCTCAATTAAAGTGAAAGCACACTTTTGATGGACAAAATACATTTTTCACACAAAAGTGCCCAAAAAGCACAGAATTTGCATGTCTGGTGTGTTTTATCAAGAACTGGAGTATATATCAGAAGAAGAAAAAATCTTTTTGAAATGAACACATTTTTTTAGTTGGATATTGGATGTGAAAAGGAAATGGTTCTTCCATAACACTGCTCTTTAGATGTGTGTGAATTTCCCACACCAGGAGTAATTTATATAGTCCTATTTTATAGCGATTACTGTTCAAAAATGTTCAATGTAAAATGTTCTTCTAAAGAAAAGAGAGAAAATAAATATTTGTGTGTGCTGTAAAGTAGTTCGAAAAAATGAAGTCGGAATCAGCTAATATAGTTATCGGCAGGTCAAACTCTGAAAAATCGGAATCAGCCTAGAAAATTGTAATCGATGCATCTCTAGTTAGTTCACTCAAAAATGAGAATTGTCATCAATTACTCAGCCACATGTCCTTCCAAACTAGGGATGTTAATGATTAATCAATGATCGATTAATTGATGTTAATACATTAAATCAATAAAACAATCGTTGATTAAGCAGGTTTGTGCGTGTGCTGCTCAACTTCGAATCTTGTAAAGCAGACACGAGGATAAGCGAACAGAGTTATGTTTTGGACCATTTTACAACTAGATACATTTTCATCACGACTATGAATTTGCATGTGCATTCACAGCCTTTTGTCCTTGTGTTTTGTGCCAATGTAAGTAAGTAATATTATTTATTTTGTGTAGGCCTATCTATATCCGATTCATCTCATATAGGATTTGGTTGAGAATTTTAACGCTGTATAAAAAGCACCGGTGATCCGCTTCAGGGCATGCAGCTCAAACAGCAATTCACAAATAATGACTATTATTGGGACTGTCATATTACATGACATTTTAAAGAGAACAATATTGTAATGAAACATTTGGGTTATTGAATAAAATTGGGTTCAGATGCCATGTTTTGTCACTTTGCTCCAAGAGCGTGTCCACAACATGAGTCACACATTCTGAATAGAATGTAAATTAGTTCAAGTTCACTTGTACATTCATGTGATTTTGTGCAGATATAAATTGTAGGATCTCTTGTAGGATTTATTTCTTTAAGTAACTTGCTAGCAAAGGGCTTCAGTTTACCGGTTTTTCATTCAGTGTGCGCAGCTCAAACGGCAATGCACAACTAATAACCATAATTGGACTGTCATATTAAACAACATTAATTAGAACACTATATTAATAAATTGTTGTGAATTTATTGGGTTTAGTTGTTTTTAGCGCATTGTTCCAGGGAGAGCGTGTCCACAACAGGAGTAAACTTAATGATAAGCATACATCTAAGGAGGCGTTGGTGACATGTTGTAGTAGTTGATATATTTGATTATTAAATAGGTAATTTCATAAATAATCAATCACATCGACTCATTTTAGATTCCTACTAGTTAGGACTAGTCGATTCATTTGGTGAGGAAGTGGTGTTTTGAGCAGCATTTGCACATCCTGTCATGCTGTTGGCTATATGCCATTGCAGTATTAAGGCTAACGATTAATTGATCGTTAATTTAAACGACGATCGAACATAGGAATTTGTGTAAATTGACAGATAGCAGTGCAGCTGCGCTTTCCTGGCATTTTGAGACGCAATATGTCAACGACCCCTTACACAGTACCTGCATTTGTAACACTTCTTAATTGAAGCCAAAATATTGCCATATTTCAGACGGACAGTTCATTTTAGTAACAGATTCTTCGGTGTTGTCATTTTCCTCGCTTGTCTCTACTCTTGCCATTAGTTTTCATTAGGGATGCACCGAAATGGAAATTGACCGAAAACCGTAAAAGAGGAAAGGAAACCAAGGCCAAAATAAATTATGCCAATTATTAGTACGATTGCATTTATGGCTATGACTGTGTACAAACTTTAAAGAATAAATCAATTAAATTATGTAAATATTTATTTAGCACATTGCAACAATGCACAGTATAAAATAAAATTTGAACTAAAATGTTTAATTTGACCCCACTCAAGTGTACATTAAATAATAAGCTACTAGCCTGCAGAAAGGTTTCAAAATTAAATGTTCTCTCATTAAAACAAAGCACAGCACAAACTTCTCATCACACCAGCACCCAGTTTGCCCATCGTAATTAGTTGCTTACATTTAAAAAAATATATATATATACATGTTCCCATATACATATTTTTTTGTAATGTCACAAGTAATAATCTCAGAGTTTACATCCATTGTCTTTTACGGTCTATCTGGTCCACACCATAGACCTGTTGCTTCAGACAAGCATGTGCAGGTTGCATTTCCTGTTTGCATCATCACAACATTACGGCTGTGTTGTTTCGGTGATAAAAGTCTTTCGGCCAAAAACGAAAATGAACTTTTGTTACATTTTCGGACAAAGACTTTCTGGCCCTAGTTGCATCCCTATTTTTTATTTTCCACTCTCTGCTCTTAGCCACTAGCATAATAGCACCTACTGGAAAGGCTAGTATAAAGATTGTGAGGTCCCATTTGATTGGTCGAATTTGGATAAACAACCTATGCATGCATGCAACACAGAAATGCTTGGCACATAATGTTTTAAGCATCAGAATTTTGGGCGAATAGACTGTCATTGGAGAGACAGAAATCTCTTATTTTATTAATATCTTAATTTGTGTTCCAAAGATGAATGGAAGTCTTATAGGTTTGGGATGACATGAGTGTGAGTAGTTGATAATTTTTAATTTATTGGTGAACTATCCCTTTAAGGGAAGCTTGGTGAACTACAGTGGACTTGAAAATGGCAAGCAAACTGCACACGTTACTTCCATAGGTTTGTAATACCCAAGGGAGAAAGTAGTTCACCTAAATAAAAAAGACACGTATGAGTGATTTCTGTTAATTTAGGTGAAATTAAGAATTTTCAAAGGTGTCTTATCCTCGTAGGATGGAGAACACAGTGGACCAGTCAACAGCGTCCAGTGGCATCCAGAGGACTCTGTATTATACAGTGGTTCAGATGACACGCACATAGCCGAATGGGACCTGCAGAAAGGAAAAGTTAGTTGGTGAGTGTGTGCAGTTATTTGTGTTGGATGTTGGACCAAAGTGGGTTTCCTCTGGTTTTATTCAACGTAATAATTTTGTGCATCTAATTTACAAGCAAACATGTTCTGTGTTCAGCAAATGGAAGGCAGACAGATCAGCCGTCAGCAGCTTGTGTATAAGTCCAGATGGAAAGCTGCTTCTCTCGGCAGGAATGATCATCAAGATGTGGAACCTGGAGACTAAGGAAGTGTACAGGGTGAGTCTGACCTCTATGCTATTAGCAGCCACGGGTAAATAAAAAAAGAAAAGTTTTGGATTTAACAATACCTCCCAAATTTGCAGAAATTCACAGGTCACTCTACCATGGTAACAACTCTCTGCTTCGCCACAACACGACCCCCAGACAGCAATGGGATGTACTTTCTGTCAGGGGCTGCTCACGACAGGCTCCTGAGTGTGTGGTATGTTACACCTTTACTAGCTAACCATAGCACACAGAGATAAACCCATAATGATCATTTATTGTTTGTGTACAGTTGTTGCAATTTGGCCTATCTAATAATTAGGGATGCACCGATCCCAAATTCGACGTGCTTTTCAGATCAGGTATCGTTCAGGAGTGCATTTCCCGTACAACGACGAAACTCGCTATTTAACTACCATAATATGATGCATCGTTGAAGAAATCAACTAGCTAGTCACGAGTGATTCCCTAAACCATATCGCTGTGAATTGGTCATTTAACCACATTGGTTAATGATGTCACACAGATGGAGTAATAACTACTTTTAATGAACGTTTCAAATCGAATTAATGCAAGATGTTTTGCTACAAATTATGGACAGGGCATCTGAGGACTAATTCTCATTTTTCTCAGTAATTACTCAGTGTATATATAGAATATTATATATACTATATATATCAATGTATACAGGGCTAGTATGAATTGTATAGATGTACACCTAGGTATCGGATCAGTACTCGGTATCGGCCGATATCCTGAGTACAGGTATCGGGAAGAGAAAAGGTTATCGGAACATTTCTAATATACACCTAGGATGGCATCAGGGTATGTAAATCATGGGCAAATTTTCATTTTTGGGGGAACTGACCCAAACAATACAACCAAGACTGCTTGTTCATGATATTGTAAAAAACAAAACAAAAAACAGGCTCATTGAAATCTGAGTTTCAATAAAATGTCTGATTTAGTTCCATCTGTGCTTCTCAGGCAGGTGAGGTCCGATGGCAAGGACAAGAACTCAGTCGTGTCATTTACTCTGACAGATGAACCACAACACATAGATCTTCAGACATCCAGCCACAAAGAGGAGGTGAGGATTTAATGGGCTTAATCATTATCCATGATTGGAGTTATGTGTTTGGGTTATGACACCTCTCTCTATGTTTCTCAGGCTATGAGGTTAGCAGTGGTGTGTAAGGATGGTCAGCTTCATCTCTTTGAGCACTTTCTGAATGGGTGAGTCTGTCCATCCTCTGTTTATCAGTGTGAATGGTTATGCTTTAAACCAGGTCTGTGAAGCTCATGTTCATATTTTTCTTCCTCAGGATATGTAAGAAGCCACTGTCACCAGTGTGCTCCTTGCAGGTGTCCACTATGAAGGGAGACACACCTGTGCCAGTGCCTCTGCTCGCAGCAGCTTTGTGTGCAGACAGACAGAACCTAAAGCTGGCATACGGACATCACCTGCAGCCTGTGATGGAGAAAACTGTAAGTTCAGCAGAAATTGATCATTGATTTAAGTGGGTTATTCAAATGGTCAATTTTCTAACATGCCGCCTCTTCCACAGCCATTTAACACGTCAGAAAGACACGCGTGCTTAGTCCGAGATGTACTTTCCACACTTTCTCTCTCTGTAGACATGGCTGTCTCCAAGGTAAGACCCCATCTGTGCCATCAATAAATGCTTTGTTACATGTTCAAATGCATACGATCACTAGGGATGGGGGTTGTTTGCGGTATAACGGTACAAATTCTCCTTATAAGAATTAGTCTTCCCACGATAATAATGATAAAGCCTTCTTGATTGACATAGAAAACAACTATGGCAGAAGGTAGACTTGATGCTAGGGTTGTGCAATATCACGGTTTGATCGTGGACAATTAAAATGTCTCCACGGTCTGCTTCTGAAGAAATATTGTAGTATTGTGAGCAATTTATCGGCGCTTTTCCATTACCAGTACCAGCTCGACTCGCCTCAGCTTGCTTTTTGCTCCGTTTTCCATTCTAGGCAGTAACGCCAGAAATAGTACCCGGTCGTCATAGCGACGTCTTTCTCGTTACCCCATCAAGCTCTCGCTGGATCCTCTCTTCGGCAACCAAGTAAAGGAAAGTCTGCACCTCCGGTGTATTTGACCACGGTGTATTCTTCTGAGTTGCCATAATAGTAGTAAGTTTAGTAACTATCTCTGGCCAAACTATTTAAAAATGGCTGGGTTGTTCTGGATACTCCATCTGGCGCATGCAGTGATGACACAGGGAATAGTGACGATTCTCTCTGACCAATCAGCAGTCGGCATTGTTTTCTTATCACATTTTAGTATCACCTCCGCTTGCCTCAGCTCGCTCAGAACCTCGCCGGAGGCGATACAAAAAAAAGTACCCGAAAGCAGGTACTGGTACAACTTTTTCACAGTAGAAAACCAAAGGCGAGCTGAGGCGAATCGAGCTGGTACTGTGTAGTGGAAAAGCGCCATAAGTGAACCACAAAAAGAAAGAAAAAGGTGATTTTAAAATATTTTGGACAGGGGTGTCCAAACTCGGTCCTGAAGGGCCTTAGCTCTAACTTGCCTCAACTCACCTGCCTGAAGTTTCTAGTATGCCTAGAAAAACCTTGATTAGCTGGTTCAGATGTGTTTAATTGGAGTTAAAGTTAAACTGTTCTGGACAGTGGGGCTCCAGGAGCAGGATTGGACACCCCTGATTTAGAAGAAATGGAATCCAGTTACAGCATATGAATGTACACCACAGTTCAAAGTCGACAAGATTTATACTCTCTAAGGCTGTGTTAAATCAAAAATAGTTATTTTAAATTATAATTTAATCATTTATAAGCTCCCTTTTCAGCAGCCATTATTCCAGTCCCCAGTGTCACATGATCCGTCAGAAATCTTTTGTTGCTGATTTGCTGCTCAAGAAACATTTCTTACTGTTATTATCAGTTAAAAACAGTTATTTTTGTGGAAATGCATTTTTTTTTTTGGTCCGGATTCTTTGAATAGAAAGTGAGAAAAGTGAAAGTGAAATCTTACGCAACAATGTAAATGTCTTTACGGTCACTCAAATTAATGCATCTTTGAATAAAAATGTTAATTTTTTTTAAAGAGAAAAGTTCCTGAGCCCAACCCTTTGAACAGTAGTGTATATGTAAAGAAAATAAAACCTTAAATCAAATTGTTCAATAAGTTCATGGTCAAATTACTAAATCAACTACCCATTTCCTCTGTAACACTGGTACAGTAATGGTTTAAAACAGTTTATTGACTGTGCATTAATTAGAATTTAATTAATGCTTTAATCTTATAGGTGAAGACACCAGTTGTTAATCAAAATAGCAAAGTTTTAATGCCAGGACAAACAGGACACAAGGCACCAATAAAATTAACTCCCAATGAAGCAGAGAAAAGGAAGAAAGAGGCCAGTACCACAGAGGTAAGACTTTGTAAAATGCTTAAATTTTATCACCCAAGAATTCAATTAAGGTATTTCTTAAACTGAATATATGAAAAAAAAACCTCTTCATCCTACTAGTTGTCTATCGAGGAGCGGTTGGAGCAGATTGAGTTGACTGGCGGCAAGAAGGGTGCTGCTAAAGGCTCGTCCTCCCTGCAGACGGACAGCTTTGCTGTACTGCTTGTTCAAGGCCTAGAGAGCAAAGACGAGAAGATCCTTAATGTAATTAACACTCAGATTGTTTTCTGTATATAGGCCCTTTGTCAATGAACGCTGTTCATGTTCTCATTCTGATTTGATTGATTCTAACAGAAAATATTTCAAACCAAAAAAGAGATATTGATAAAGAACACCGTTTCCCGGTTACCACCCCCAGCTATCCTGCCATTGCTGGAAGAGGTATGTCGACATTGTTAAAAAGTGTTAAGTATTTTTAAACAAACTACAACAATCTTTAAAAAGATCTCTAAACTTTTGATATTATATACATTAAATCTATGTTTTTTTTCTTTAGCTGTCCAGAAGATTGCAGGGGCATCCGTTTGCGTGAGTATATTCTTGCTTTTGTTTTTTGTTCCTTTTAAGGCATTGAACTTTTTGTAATGTGATTCTTTTACTGCGTGCAGGGCCTTGCTTATAGTTCAGTGGTTTAAGGCTGTACTCACACAACACGCATCATACTTGTCTTCGGTAAGTACGTGTGTACATCTATACCTGTCAAATAGATTTGCATAGATAATAATTGGTTGATAATATTTCTCACATTTTTGGGGCGGTTCCTCATTTGATCTGTTCGTCTTGTTGCCCCATAGCTGCCGGATCTAGTGTCTCAGTTGGGCTTGATCTACCATATGATTGAGAGCAGGGTAAAGTTATATCATCAGCTCAGCAGGCTTCATGGCAAATTGTTCCTGCTTATGTCACAGGTGAGCTGCTCAAACATGAGCAACCAGAACAAATGGCTGAAAGGGATAGTTCACCTAAGAAGGAAAACAGATTTTTCTCACTTTTGCATATATTACCACTAGGTGGCGACCAGCAGCACCTCTCAGAAAACTGATGTCGATCGCACAGCAAAACTGGTTTATGAAGAAGGTAATAAGCTCTTATTTTGTAGTAACCATTAGCAGTTTGTTTTTGTAGTAAAATACACTCAAATATAATGACCCAATAATATTGTATTTTAAACTTTTAAAAGTATTATTCAGGATTTAGCAGTAAGCTTTTTAGAAAACCTTTAGTATTTTCTTTTGCTTTCTGCAGTCGCCATTCATTGTTTACATGCACATTTTTTGCTTTAATCTAACTGAATTAATTCCGATTGGTGAATCTGAATGTAGTGTTTACATGAACGCTAGACAAGTGATCCGGTTTAATCTTAAAAGTGTTTATTAGTGTACCTATTTCGACTGATTTTACCCATCAAAATGTCATTGAATATTGTCACGGCAAAAATAGATAATAAACACCTTCCTTTTTTCTGCAGAGTCTTCAGATGAGGATGAAGGTTCAGAAGATGAAGGCCGTCCTGAGGATGACTCTGATGTAAGATGCCCTCTCACAGGTTTTCCTTCTGGGGTGTTTGGAGAGTGACATTATGGGATTGTTCTCATGTTGACTTGTCTTTTCAGAACTGGGAGGAGGATGAGACGACAATGGAATTGACAGAAGACAAAAAGAACCACAAAGAGGAGGATGAAGACGAAGATATGAAAGATGAATCAAAAGCAAATGGTGATTCAGATCTGGACCCTGAAAATGAAAGCGAGGAGGAATAATACCCCCCCTAAAGCACCCTTGCATTTATATATGATTTCATTTTATTTTTCATTTTGTTGAATTTTATTGTAACAAAACAAAAGGTTATGTTTTATAGAATTCCGATACACAATGCAGCCTGGACTTGTGGTTGTCTTTCTCAGAACAGTCATAAAGGGCATGTGACCCTCATTCTGGGTGACTGACAGCTCCTTGTGCATAGAGAGCACACACACATTTGAGGTCCATTTGTGACACTTTTCCTGTGACCTCAGAACTGCCTCTGTTTTGTTGCCCAGCTACAATGGGATACTGTGGGTTTCCCCAACTCGATCCCCCTGCTCGATTGCATCCTTAAACAGACGTCTGATGTCCCGGTGGTCCGAACATATGAGCTTATCATGATTATGCTCATCAGCATTTGTCCTCTTCTCACATCCTTGATTTATCTGTCGTTATTGCTCTCTTCATCACAGTCATTTCTCATGTTTGATTTCTGTCCTGTGTGTGATTTCAGATGAGGTTTTTTTTACACCCTCTGCAGTCATAACCCAGTTCTTGGTCTCGAGAACAAAAAATGTGAACCTCTCCCATTACAACATATAAATATAAAAATATAAAACACAAAACCTTAGGCGTGTATGTTAATTATACAGTGGGTTGCAGTTGGCGTCAACCAAAACCTTTCATGCAAACAATATATCGGCGACTGTTGTACAGTTTAAATGAAATAAATACAGCTTTGTTCTCATCTCTTGTTTGGATTCATTTCATCTCACATTTTCTTTCCTGGCTCTAAATGACAGCAATGATGTGAAATGTATCAACCTGAAGACTGTCTGGATGCATGGCCTCTAAACGATTTCATCACCTATTTCTGGTTAGTGCAATCCAGGGTATGTGAGCGGAGCAGTGGTGGAATGTAACGAAGTACAAATACTTCGTTACTTTACTTAAGTACATTTTTCACGTATCTTTACTTTACTTAAGTACAATAAATAGTGCCTACTTTTTACTTTTACTTCGTTACATTTTGCAGCAATTATTATACTTTCTACTCCACTACATTTCTACAGCTTCTGTTACATTTTCGTTACATTTTCTGATCAGTTTTTCCCCTGCCGTAATGTTCGTTGCACGTTTGTCTCACCGGTGACGTTTGGTTGCCATAGATACAGTATATCAACCCGGTCACACTAAATGCGTCTCACACGCAGTGTGTTTATCATGCAACTCATACGCGAAAATTTGTTTTTACGTGCATAGGAAACACACCGTGTGTAATATATGTTTGGTTTGGTTAGGATTATGGCAAGCCAAGAGGTTCAGAATTACACCATAAATGAATCGCGTTTACTGCCAAACATAGTTATTAACATATAGTACTAAGGATAAGCATGATGTTGCCTAATTGCAAGCTTGTTTCAGAAATGGTGACATTTTTTTCCATCATTATTGAACATCATTATAGGAGTAGGCTATTAGGTTGAATGAGTTAGAATTAAATGTTTTATTAATCATTAGAAAATAGACATTAAGATAATAAATTGTTATGCAAGTACTTTTACTTTTAATACTTAAAGTACATTTAAAATAAAGTACTTTTTACTTTTTACTTAAGTATGGTTGTCATTGTGTTACTTCTACTTTTACTAAAGTAAATATTTATCTGGGTATTTGTACTTTTACTTAAGTACTGAGATTCAGTACTTCCTCCACCACTGGAGCGGAGTGGAGCGGCAACAATTTCCCCTCCACGCTCCAAGCATTATATAATCACTCCGCTCCAGCTCCGCTCCGGGTTCACCATTTACCGCTCCCGCTCCACTCCTCGCTCACTGATATCAGAAACACCGCTCCGTGTTCGCTCCCCAAGGAAATTCCGAATAAAGTATTTAAGTATGCTTTAAAATCTCACAAAATGTCTCCTCATCATAATAGATACATAGGCATAGTAAATAAATAAAAAACAACGTTAGGAGAATAGTTGCAATGTTGTTTATTGGATTTGGATAGTGTGCAAACTTTTCCTATGACATGCTATGCTTATTACAGGTTATCAGCATTATAAATTAAATATCATTGCTGCTTTTTGCAGAGCACAGTTTGTTTGGAAAGAAGAAAATAACGTTTTCATCAGTTATTTATCTACGGGTCGCTACATTTCTCACAGATTCATGCTCATTTAAAATCAAATACTGACAGATAGCCGACTGTATGATTACATTTGTTTGAATGCCATGCATTAGTGAGAAAGCGATTGCGTTGGTGAATAAGTGTTACCTGTTTAAAATGTGCTTTCACCCCGCCCGATCCAGCGCCCCATCTCATGAAAGTGCGTAGGCTATCTATATTTTATTTCTCGTGGGCATAGCCTACGATACGCACTTAATGGCAAGAACGCACTTCACACCCATCCTAACCAAGGGGTTTAGTGTGCGTCATTTGCACGCACAAACAATTTTTTGGCATATAATAATAGGCACGAGAAATAAAATGTGTGCTATAGATTCGCACTTTCATGAGATCGTGGTGCCCGCTCATATTCAGTACAGGCTTGACTATAACCTCCCCGCAGCCACTCATGTCCATCGGCGTCATCATATTCATAACCCTCACATTTTTTTCTGATTTGAGTGATCCATCGGTATCATGCTAGCGTAATGTGTTTAACACGTGAATCCTTACTAAAAATGCAGTTCTATAATGAGCCGTTGGCATGAATTGTCCTCGTGAGAGCGGTAGTGGAGCGCGCTCGGAGCGAGTGAAAACCACGACGCTCCGACTTTTAAAAAATCCGCTCCGCGCTCCATTCAAAATCATGCCGCTCCACTCCTCGCTCCGCTCCCACTCCACTCCGCTCACATACTCTGGTGCAATCTGTTAATGTTTTTTTTTATAAATGCTTATTCAGTAGTCAAAAATGACTGGAAAAATATGTAAAAGATGAAAATCCCTGGGTCATTACCATAAGAAATGAATGTATTAATGGTTTTTATCCAGTCAGCACAAGTGATTTACAGTTTTTAGGATACAGTTGCTCTCCTCAGGTGTTCATTGTACAGGTACATCTAAAAATGAATTGAATATGAAGTTGTTTTTTTTTTATTATTTAATTATACAAAGGAAACTTTCATAGATTTTAGGTTTATTGCATGGAAAGAAAATTATTTCTAGCAGTTTTTCTAATTTGGGTACAGCTAATCAAAAATCCAGTATAGCAAGATATCAGACTACGTTATAAGATCAATCAAAGGATTTTTGAAGGGCATGTGCTGAAACTGAAAAAGGGCACCCCCCTGATTTTTCTATCAAGATTAGAAAGCCTTCATAAAAAAGGAGGATATGGTCACATCTTCATGACAAATAAAAAAATAAAAAAAAGTCTCAAAAGCTTTAGATTAATTCACTATTAATAACAACTATAATAATAAGAATATAGATATACAAGGGCTTCTTTAAACCTTCTTTATTTCAACAGAAACCTTCTCGAGTCAAGTTTATGACTTCACTGTGATCCAATGCGTTGTGGAGAAGTCTCTACTCTATGCAAAGGCTTCAGAGTTGGTTCTTAACCGGCTCAAGAACAGAAAAAAATTATGAAATAGTGTGAAAAGTAGAGTTGCAGTGAAAAGCATTTCTGAAGGATCACTTACGTGACACTGAAGAGTACTGACCTGGAGTAATGATACTGAAAATTCAGCTTTGACCACAGCATTAAATTACATTTTAAAATATATTAAAATAGAAAACAAGTATTTTAAATTGTTAAAATATTTCACAATAAAAATAACTGAAAAAAATGTTTTTGCTTATTTTGGATCAAATAAATTAAGCCTTGGAATGAATTAAATCATGAATTAGCCTACATTCTGCATTATAAAATATAAAGATTTCATAGTGATCTTCTTTGCTGTTTTTTTTTTCAGTTACTACTACAACATTACTATAGTAAAACCATGTTTTACTACATTTATATATGTGAGGATGACCGGAGAATATAGAATACTATAGAATAAAAAAATTACATAGAATACGTGCATATTAACAGCATTGAATTAACCATAATTTAATATTATAACCATAACATGATTAAATGTTAAATGAAGTATCAGCAATCATAAATCAAGAAATAGCCTATAGAAATATATGTTACCTAGGCGACAGGCCCGGATTGGCCACCTCCTGGCCAATTCTGGTACATGCCAGAAGGTCCGGTGTGATTTTCTATTGTTTTGGGCCGAGACACTGATAGTTGCGTGTTCTGAGTCAGTTAACACAGTCAGAGAGTAAAAATATGGCTCCAACAAACAACTCCACTTTCCAAGTATTTGCAAACTAGTGGAATGGATTTGCTCACGGCCCATCGCTTTGTCACAAGCACACAAGAAGACAATCTGAAAAAATATGCAAGGGATTTTAAGGGGGTAGGCTAAAGACAGCAACAGACGCATTTGTGCAATGGGCCAATGGAGAATGGGCTTTAGTTTATTCACAGCTGCACTACATGCTTTTTTTGGTAACAGCCACTAGATGGCGCTTCGGTAGCGCGGCAGCCATATCGGGGTGAAAATTCCAACTGGAGTTACTGGACAACAGCACAGATAACAGTTTTTTGAGGTAGCCTAGTTTTTTCTTGCATTAGTGAGTATTTCTGCTGCTGGGCGCTGGTGTTGCAATGGGACGTTCTATTGGCTTTCACTTCTTGTCAATATACGTTCTTTGCTTAAGCCAGCTCCTTGTTTCCTGTCTGCCATTATTGGCCTTATTTGATTGGCCTCATTAATTGATTAATTCAGGTGTGTCTAATTATTGTTGCCGTGACTACTGAGGACCGTCAGGCACACCTGAATCAAACAATTTGGCCAATAATGGACAGGAAACAAGGAGCTGGCAGAGAAAGTCTAATATGACTGGCTTAAGTTCAGGGTGTGTGAGACAGACGCAGAGGTGGAACATGCGCTGCCAAACCGGAGACCAAAGAAGACAAAAAAAGATGCCAGACGAGTTATGTAGCCTAATGACACAACCATAGATGCTGACAGCAAGTATGAGGTACAAGTGCACAATGTCATTCTGGATACCATCATTGAAAGTATTTCCCGACGATTTGTTAAAAACAGAGAACACCGATTTCGCCCTGCTTGATCCCCAGAATTTCAATGACTTGAAATGTAACGGTGTAGCTACCTGCAGACGCACTCAATGCCCTTAGCGCCAAACTGATCAGACACGATAGCAGAGCAACTCCTGAGGCCTTACAGGGTGAACTACTTAGCCTGGCTACGCACTGGGACAAGCTGAAGGTGTCTGTGCGCGAAGAGTAGGCTATCTGACCAAGATGAGTACCGAGGAAGATGATGAGGAGAGTCCAGATGAAGAATGGGATGTTGTGAACAAATCCTGCCAATCTTGCAGAAAATGTCCCATCTGTTGTAATTATGTCCTACAAAGGTACCTGCTCACTGATTCCTATCTAATCGGACTTGGATACAAGTTTCTGTTAACTCTGTCTGTGACACAAGTTGCATGTGAGCGAAGCTTTTCCACCCTAAAATTAATCAAGAATCGATTAAGGAGCACAGCGGAGGAGCATCTTGAAGCCTTTATGTTGATGGCAATCGAAAAAGAGACTCTGGTTTCTTTGGACACGGATTGCATCATTGAAAGGGGAGAGGAGCGCGCTGATGCAAGCTGCTGATAAGGTAGGTCATGCTTCTTTTTATCATACCCATTTTCCGCACTAGGCTATACGGCGAAAAAATATACTCGGGTGCGTGTGTTTTTGGCCGCTGTGCCATGCTCGTGTGCGTGTGTTTTTGGCCGCTGTGCCATGCTCGGGTGCGTGTGTTTTTGGCCGCTGTGCCATGCTCGGGTGCGTGTTTTTTCTGGTCGCTGTGCCATGCTCGGGTGCGTGTTTTGGCCGCTGTGCCATGCTCGGGTGCGTGTTTTGGCCGCTGTGCCATGCTCGTGTGTTTTTAGCCGCTGTGCCATGCTCGGGTGCGTGTGTTTTTGGTCGCTGTGCCATGCTCGTGTGCGTGTGTTTTTGGCCGCTGTGCCATGCTCGGGTGCGTGTGTTTTTGGTCGCTGTGCCATGCTCGTGTGCGTGTGTTTTTGGCCGCTGTGCCATGCTCGTGTGTGCTGTGAGGGTCCGAAATAAACTTTTTGGCTCACCTGCCACGGGGACTATATGAAAAAATCCACCAGCAAGCATTTTTTTTTTTACCGGCCAAAATAATAAACAGCCTTTTTGTGTCACATATAGGCTACATTAATTTATATATAGGTAGGCTATATAAACATTTTTGTCATTATATTTCTGGCCTATTATATTCCATTCTTACTTTTAAATACACACATATTACACAATTTACACACATTAAATTAATATTTTTGTTGTTGTGTTGTGGCGCCTATGAAAATAGTTCTGTAAAAATTAAATGTATCAATTGTATATTAAATAAATAAAATGTAAATAAATAATAAAATGTATGCAATAATAATAATATAGGCCTAGTATAATTATATTTTAAAAAATAGTTTTACTCTGCCTATTTTTTACTCCATTCCCTGACTAATCCGATCAGAAACTGAAGGACTGGGAATATCCATAGACAGTAAAAGGAAATATCAGTTGTTTTAACCATTCATTAAAATGAATCGGTAGGAGTCATTAGTTCGCGAATTTTTCCTGCCACACTTCTTCCTTCCAATCAACTTGATATGCTTGACGATGATCGTCTTCTGGACAACTGTCAAGTCAGCAGTCTTACCCACCGTTTGTGGTTGCATAACTAGAACTAAAGAGACTGGTATATTTATAACAGGTACAGTTACACACTTTACTGTTTTCTCCTGACCATAGATGGCGCAACATCCTTAAATTTGTCACCTGAAAAATCCTAAAAATTTCATCTGAAACAGTTTTGAGGTGAATGGGGATTTATGACATTGTATTATATTGAATATCAACGTTTTTTTTTTTTTTTTTTTTTTTGTGGAGAACGTTACTGCTTTTAGATTTGTGGGGTAAAAGTTTTTTTTTTTTACCGAGATTTTACCCCATCTTACCCCTCTTTAATATTTGAAATTTTGTCATTTTGTAACTAAATTAGCAAATATCACAATAGCTGACGCATCATCATCATCATTCACATGCTAAACATATCTAAATATGTTACAATTTGAAAGTAGGCCTAAATCCAGATTGTTCTTAAGGGGGCCATCTTCCCCATCCTACCCTGCTGTATGTTTAATGTTATCAAACTTAAAATTAAATATTTTGAGACAATATGTTATCCGTATCAACATTGAAAATACAAATGTTGCTCGAAACATTTTAGTTTATGAGTCTAATATAGGCCTAAATGTATTACAAAACTCAAAGCGTCGCTCATGATGTTCTCCACTAGGTGGCGTCGATGTGTACACTTCATCACACGTGTCACGGTTGTGTTTGGTTTAATGTTAACAGTTCGCCAGCCCGACCCTGTACAACAGAATCACGGCGCTGTGACTTCAGTGAAGACGACTGTGAATCCTCAGACTGTAAGTAGGCTATACACTAAATAATCATTCGTTGGTTTTATTAATACATCTGGTGTTAATATATGATTATCAAGTCTCATCTACACATTCCGTAAGTTTTTTTTTAAAAAGTCAAAAACTTTTAGATGGCTTTTTGTAGATGCATATTTGTGAATCGAGTCGACAGTTTAAAATATGCGGCGATTGTACACAATATAGCTACAAAACATTAGAATAAAAGTCTCAATATATTTTTTCGTTTAATCGCATCTTATAAAGTTGAATTATAGCCTAAAGGCATTTTTAAACAGTTTTTGCCTGAATAGTGAAACACAAACGGGATTTTTACCATTGTCTTGTTTATTCTTATAATTGTTTGATCACAGCTCATTTTATGATAAAATAAATAAAGCATGCAATGTTAAGTGAACTTTTTTTGGTGGGCAAACGCTGCTTAAGTGAAAGTTTAGATAAATGCTAATGAGCCCCCTTCATTCAGATGTAACGTTATTTAGTATCATTAATAGCCTAGAAATATAAATGACTGCACATCACTAGCAATCATTTTAAAGGCTTTAAAAGCAACATAAAGTAAGTAAATGTATTAATAAGGTACTGCTTGTAATTATAAGCCTGCCTTCAAATTCCACACTCAGTTGCATACAATAGAACTTGTTTAAATATAACTTTCTAAAAGATTAAAGACCTCCTGCTAATGTGTAGTTTAACATTATATAACAAAAACGACCCAAATAAATTGTAATGAGTGATAATGGCAAGTTTCTTTGAGATGTTTTGTCTAAATCACTCTCTTTATCTCTACACCCCTCCCTTCCGGATGAAAGGTATTCAGGTGAGATAACCTGATCGCTCGCCAGGTGCCATGAATTGGGCTTTCCTTCAGAATCTCCTGAGCGGGGTCAACAAGTACTCCACCGCTTTCGGTCGTGTCTGGCTGTCCATAGTCTTTCTTTTCAGGATCATGGTCTTCGTTGTTGCTGCAGAGAAGGTGTGGGGCGACGAGCAGAAAGACTTTGCATGTAACACTGCTCAGCCTGGCTGTCACAACGTCTGCTACGACCACTTCTTCCCGGTGTCCCACATACGACTGTGGGCGCTGCAGCTCATATTCGTCACCTGCCCATCATTACTCGTGGTCCTGCATGTGGCGTACCGCGAGGAACGCGAACGCAAGCAACGCCTGAAGTACGGTGACGACTGTCAGCGATTGTACATCAACACTGGAAAGAAGCGCGGTGGTCTTTGGTGGACGTACGTCCTATCGCTGGTATTTAAGATGGGAGTGGATGTGACCTTTGTGTATCTGCTATATCACATCTATGAGGGCTATGACTTCCCCACCATGGTGAAGTGTTCTGAGTCTCCCTGCCCTAATGTGGTCGACTGCTTCATCTCTCGACCCACAGAGAAACGAATATTCACCATCTTCATGGTGGTGTCAAGTCTGGTGTGTATCCTGCTCTCGCTCGTCGAGACACTCTACCTGGTGGGCAAACGCTGCTTTGAGTGTGTCCACAGGGTGCAGGGGTCACGGCAGGTAAACAAGGCAAGGTCCATTGCAAACTTGAGGGGCTCAAATATTCTTTTGGAGACAAACAGCAAGAAACTGACGAGGAATGACCAGCCAGCACCAGCATACAGTGTGGTCATCTCATCTTAAAGAAAATATGAAAAAAAATAAATAAATACTTTGGCCCAATGTGGGACTTCAAGAGATGGAAAATATTCTTCACGTTCACCACGATGTGAACTTGAACCAGACTGACTCAATGGACGGTTTGCAATAGAGGATGCTGCTTTTATGCTTACACTATATCCACTGGATCTTTTTGCTGGAAAAAAAGTTGTGGCCTGATAAAAAAAAACTTGAAAAACGCCATCATTCAGGTTGACACTGTCTTTAGTCTGACTAAAGCATGTCAGTTCAGGGTTTTGGGTGTGGTGTGGCTTCTGTTAGGCCAAGCTCCAGAACACCAGTGGGCACTTTGATCAAATAACAAATACAAAACACTTGGTATAAGACCAGATAATTACTATTAAATACTACATATTTGCCAGTTTTTAAATTGACACTAACAAGCAAAACGTGACTTCAAATGATGCTAAATAACTCTTCAGTTCACATATTTTAATAATTGTTCAATTGTACTGATTTTTTGTGTGTGCAGGAAACAAAAAGGCCATTATCTATGAAAACCTGTTTCCATCTTAATAATTCACAATTTGAAAAATCTGTCATCATTTACTCACCCTCATGTCATTCTAAACCCATTTAAAATGGGATCCAAAACAACATTTCACCCCAGTGACTTCCATTGTATGAACAAAATACAGTGAGGATTTCTTTTTTTTTTTTTTTTTTTCAAAACATCTTTTGTTTTCCACAGAAGAATGTAAGTCAGACTGGTTTAGAATGACATGGCAGTGAGTAAATAATCACTGCATTTTTATACATTTTTGTAAATTTAAATTTTTCTGTAGACTATCCCTTTGAATATCAGAATTCTGATTCACAATGTGACTTTATAGGTCGCAAATTATTTCTTATTTTAGTTTAAACTCATCTCATAATTAACTTTTCTATTCATTCTTTGAGGCGGAAACAGGTTTGATTATCTTCAATCGGCTTTTACTTGAAAAATTGTTTTATTCTGTTGGATGTAAGAACAGCATGCAAAGATGTCTACATTTCTTCTCCATCTATTTACAGTCATCACATAAAGCACATGCTGTTAAACTCAACACATTTTTACAAATACCTCCCCAAATCCATTATTTTGTAAATCTAGAAAGTGAGCCCTAATTTATACTTCAATTTGAATGTAAAGTTGTTTACAAATTTGTCGATTTTATTTTTTATTATTACTATTCAATATTTTGTAATTTTTGCTGAGTTATTTTTTTGTATATTAGCTGGTGTGTATATGTGTGTGTGTGTGTATGTGTGTGTTTATGCTAATGTGTGCATAAACTGTGGTGCTTCAATCCAATGTTTTCCAAGAATTTGCAGTATTTAAAATTTCAAGAATTTATTGATGAAGACTGTCAACACTGCCAAGATGAGCAAATTCAAAAGAGGCTGTTTAGCCTGTGTGTGTGTGTGTGTGTATGAGAGAGAGTTCTTCATTCAGTGATAAACATGTATCCATAAAAGTAAACATTCTCTGAGGTTCCTCTGTTTGTATGCTAAACTTTCGGGATTCTTTCCTCATTGCTGTGTTTAGAGTTGTTTACATTTGAGATACATTAAAATCTGCTTTTCTATTTTCTTACAATCTGTTGCCTATTTAAATCAGTGATGTCTGACTTTAGAGGAAGCAGATGAAAGCTGTGACTTTGCTGTTTGCAGATTTGATTTAACTTTTAAAACCAGTTAGGCCTACTGTTCGGCATGTGAGTGTGCTGTGGAGCAATAAAATGGCAAGAATGAAAATACACAGAGATAAACATCATGTGCTGTGTCGACATGACATTTCATTTTCTGCATCAAGCTGCAAAATGGCAAGACAGAATGAGAAAGAAATCTAGTTTAATTTTTAATGTACTTTCAAGGAAAATATAATTCTTCATATATATATGAAGAGTTCAGATGCAAAAGCCTCTAAGTGCCATTTGAAATTTTCTTCTAGAATGATCATTTTTATCAAGCTTGTATATATAAGTTCAGTGATTTCACTTAAATGGCAATGATAATTACCTATTAATTGTTATTTAAGTGAAATTACTGAACTTAAATATACAAGTTTGATAAAAATCATCATTAAAGAAGAAAATTTCAAATGGCATTTAGAGGCTTTTGCATCTGAACTCTTCATATATATATATATATATATAGAGAGAGAGAGAGAGAGAGAGAGAGAGAGAGCGAGAGAGAGAGAGATTTTGCAAATGCCTGTCACACTGTGGAATAACAAACCACTATTCTGAAAGAATCTTTAGGCCGTTTTGTAACTAGATTGTATTTCAACTTCCGCTAACACCATTCAGTAATCACACCTTTCAGTAGATAACATTACCCCAAGACAAAAAAAAAAAATGTCCCTCCCTGTTTCACTACCAGTGTACCTCAGCCTGTCTCTCTCTATTATTCTTCATATCTTCGTAACCTCTGTACAGTGAAAGGGTAGGGTCGATGTAGTTAACTTCATGTTGAAGCAGGTTTTGTAAGTCACATAAGGCGTAGAAACCGATCCAACGAGTCTCTTTCCTTTTTTAACACAACCGACATTCCACTCCCTGTTGACTGGGTTCTTGCTTTACTTCCTCCATCTCTTTTCATCATCGTTAATGGTTCAATTCACAAATACCAACATTTGGTAATCATACATATTCTGTATATGCACTGGTGTATGTTTAACTAATGTTTTTGTTGGTAAAAACCAAATTTAGAAGTTCAATTCCGTATACAAAAGCAAATCCAAATGAGGTTAATCATTTCCCCACATAAACAAGAAGTATAAACCATTTGAAAAACTTAACTGGTTCAGTGTTTCTTTTGCAATGTTTCATAATGTTTCCTCTTGTGGAACAAACAAGTTCAGACAGCTCACAAGGCCTGAGTTATTCAGGCAGAGCAGGCATGATTTCTTTTAATACTTTGAAAACACATTAAAAGGAAGACTGGCAGTCCTGTAAAAAAATTATGGATATTTTTTTTTTTTTTTTTTTAACTAGAGCTTATTGAATGCCCCAAAGCAGAGAATGAATCATCATTTTGTGGATGTTTTAGCAGTGAGTCAGAGGGCTTCACACGTGTGACCGGACAGAATTTCTCTTTGCTTTGATGGCAAAACCACAGAGACCTTTCCTGTGGAAAGCTCAACTTCTGGCTTACTTGGAATCAAATCTGCAGTCTTTTTTATTACTATCCCAAATCCTTAACCATTAGATTCCCACCACCAGCTAAAACTATAAATAAACTCACATCCAAACCAAATGA
This sequence comes from Pimephales promelas, assembly GCF_016745375.1. Next base: position 7,514,842 of record NW_024121099.1, on the reverse strand, counting down.
AGGGCTTTTGCCAAGGATTTTCCATAGCAAAAGTTGCTTGGGATACATAAACAATAATTGCCCAAGATAATTAGTACCAAATTCTCAGCACAACACTAAAAGGGTGTCTGACAAAATATTAAAAGTATGCCTCCACAGACCCACTACACAAGTTTCTAGGCAATAAAAAGTAAAAAAAAAAAAGAAATATTTAAAGCTATTGTTCAAGACGAGGTGTGGTCCTTTATGTGACTAGGGAGCACAGACATTCATGGACAAGTTTGAACAGAGAAGCCTGCAGACGTTGGCAACTCCACAAACCACTAACAAGCAGTGTTTGGTTGACAGAGCTGTCCAAACAAAGGGAGTCTTATTTATTAAGCAATAAGATGGAAAATGTTACTAGGCTTCACAGGCAAGGGTTTCCTATTTGTCCCCATAAACATATACAATGCAGTATCATCATGTTAACTGTAGGGCTATACAAAACAACAACAAAAACTTGATGGAGTCATATTACCAAGTACATTTAGACACTGAAACTTATAGGAACAATGTTACCAATGTTCAACAATGTTCACCACATTGGACATTTAAGATAAGGCTAAACGGGAATGCATGGTGATTTTACGGGCATTTTACTTAGCCTACTATACTTACACACGCACATGTATATTTTAGGCTATGTGTTATTATATTAACATGCTATATCTTTAAAGTAAGATGTTTATAGTAGGCTACAGTGTCCTTTTCTCTGGATACTGAACTCCACCCTCAGTGAGGCGTGATAACTAAACCAGTTCCACAAGGAAGAATGAGAAGAGAAGAGTTTAGCCTTTGAATTAGCCTACAAGAGAACAGAAACATCCAACGTAAGTAGTAAACTTTGTTTTGGGGCAATTTGTTCAAATGACAATCATCTGCGCTTGTAGTGAAGTATTTCATCACTGTAATTCACTCGTTTCCGTTCATTTACCTTGATATGGATTTTCTGCTTGATCAAGATTGAGGGCAAAGAGGTTTAACATTTTTAAAAGAATATAGCAATTAAACTTTCGCTTTTAGTCGGTTCAATTTTTTAAAGCTCTGTCACAATTATCTCATTATAATAAATATGCCTGCCTTAACAAAAATGAATATTTATAAATTATAATCAGTATTATAAAACCGCGAATGGTAACGTTAGCCTAATTAAAAACGAAAACCGCCGACAGCCGTAGCAAATAAATTCTGGACATAAAGTAGCGAGAAAGAGAGCAGCACTCGTTTTACTTTGATTAACGTTACAGTGTAGAAAAAAAAAAATACAGACTAACATCAGCATACATAGGGTGACCAACAATCCTGTTTTCCTAGGACATGTCCTGTTTTCATGTTCGGTCCTGGCAGTCCTGGCTGTTTTTAATAAATATATATTATATTATATAGCCTATTTTTTAATACAGAAGAGACATTATGTCTATCATTATTTCATTCATTATTTTTAAAACCTGTAATAAAACATGTTGAGTAACCTCTGAGAAGCCTATCATAATTTGTGTCTTGTTATATAATCATTTTCTATTCATACAGAGGAGCAGCCTACTTTAAATGTATTGAAATTAATAAGGCATCACTGAATAAATTTAGAGTATAATTTGAGAGTATAAGGTTTGTCGGGCTGAGTGTCCTGGTTTTTGGTAATCAAAATTTGGTCACCTTAATACAGATTCAACACGTGTAGCTACTACATCGCCTACTTAAATATCATCAAATGTTAAATCACATTCATTCAGTTGAGGGAAAAATGTTATGGGTCTGTCACGTTTCAAAATAACAAACGAGCACCATAAAAGTATCTTTACTCTGTAGACTATTTAGCCTTCTGAAGTCATACAATAACATTCTGTGACTAACAGATTAACAATTAAGTCATTAATCACTGTTAATTCTCCTACTCGTGAACTACTGTTTTCAGATCATTGAGTTGATATAGGCCTATTCATTGATATTCTTAAAAAATAGCTTTGGGGGCCGTTTACACAACACCATTTTCAACTAAAACTGGAAAACTTTTTAATGTGTTTTGGTCAGTTATTTACACGCCAACTACGTTAGCAGAACTTCACCTGCTGTTAGCATCCCATTGACTTCTATTCATCTTGGCATCACTTTGATAGCGAATACATTACATCTTTACATCTGAGGCGTTCAAAGACTTAATTTGTCATTTATTTATTTCTAAAGAAACACAACAATGTATAAAATGCTCCATTACTTTGTATCTTACGTTACGGCCACGTAGAAGCCGTTTTTGTAAAAATAGGCTAAAGATGGCGTCTTAACCACGGGACTTTTACACAATGCAACGCAAGTGAAGTTCTGCTACAAGATGTCAGCTCCTGCGAGGCTTCAACTTCTGGTTGATGGATTACCCCCTTGGGTCGCTGTCTATATTTCTAATCTGTCGAAATCGCGGCACCAATCAGAAACATTCGGGCAGGCTTTACACGATGACGACAGCACAGCGACGGTGAAGCAGATTTTGTACATTCACAAAGATGGATGCTGCTGTTGAACGAGGGGTGTCACGGTTAGTTGAGTTCACCCATTGTGATTTTTTTTCCTCCTGTTTTTTTCTATTAGACAGATTCAGTGTCGAAGAGGATCAGAGGAAGAATTCAGAGAAGAGTAAAGTGAGTTGTCTTTGCCCTGAGCCATGGACTGGAAGACTTTTCAAGCCCTTCTCAGTGGGGTGAACAGATACTCCACTGCGTTCGGCCGCATCTGGCTGTCTGTGGTTTTTGTGTTCAGAGTGATGGTTTACGTTGTAGCGGCCGAGAAAGTTTGGGGCGATGAGCAGAAGGACTTTGACTGCAACACCAAGCAGCCTGGCTGCTCTAATGTCTGCTACGACTACTTCTTCCCCATTTCCCACATCCGACTGTGGGCTCTGCAGCTCATCTTCGTCACTTGTCCGTCGTTGATGGTCGTCATGCACGTGAAGTACCGCGAGGAGCGCGAACGCAAGTATTGTATGAAGCATGGTGATAAAGTCAAGCTCTACGACAACACAGGGAAGAAGCATGGTGGACTGTGGTGGACGTACTTGATCAGCCTTTTTGTCAAGACCGCCATCGAGATCTCATTCTTGTACATCCTTCATCACATCTATGACAGTTTCTACCTGCCACGGCTGGTGAAGTGTGAAGTCCAGCCATGTCCCAACATTGTGGACTGTTACATTGGCCGACCCACAGAGAAAAGAGTCTTCACCTACTTCATGGTTGGAGCTTCGGCACTCTGCATAGTGCTCAGTGTCTGTGAGATCATCTATCTGATCTCCAAACGAGTCATTCGCTGTGCCAACAAGTTTAAGAGATCCCACAGAAGTAGCACACCGCTTGATGGACGATACCGAGACGAGGACAGCAACTGCACGCTTCCTATGCATGAGTTGGACAGAAAACCCCATTATAAGACAGAGTCTAAACCAGACTTTAAATCGGAGTATAAACCTGGGTCTAAACCGCAGTTTAAATCTGAAGTCAAGCCAACATTTAAGCCAGCCTACAGGTTGAGCGTGGACATGAGAGCTTCTGCTCCAAATCTCTCAGTACCTATGTACAAGTTGCAGTCTGATATCCTCTAAAGAACATGTTTCCCTCTGTGTCACGTATTCACAAAGTCACACAGAGTTGTAAAACAGGCTTTAAAGGTCTGGAGAATCCCAAAGTCTTTCGTTGTCTATCAAGACCTTTTGAACTGTCAGTCTTAGGTGTTTGACATTTTGCAGAAGGTTCTGAAATTCTGTGTGCCAAATACATTTCCTTGAAAATAGCAGGGATAAAATGTTTTGCCTAATGGCGAAGTGGGGATTAATCAGTATTGTGATTTCACTGCTACCTGGGTTCAAACCTGGAATAACAGCTCAAATGACAGAGCATTATCACAATGATCCTAAGAAGTATGTGCTGACGAAAGCATTCATTTTCTTCTGATTCATTCTTCTCATCATTTCTTTGAAAGAACAAAGGTGAAAAATTGCGAAAAAGCAAAAGAGTAATCAAATAACCAGGAAGGCATTCATAGAGAACACACCTTACAAAACCCACCTCTGTCTTCACACGCACAAAGAACGATAGGAGGAAGAGTGGTTGTATTGTATGCGAGATGTAATGAAAATTCCTCATGGGTCATTGATTGTTTACTATGTATCATTTCTCAATGTCCTGGATTTGTAGTAAAGATCAGAATCAAGTTTCATTGTTGAAGCTGTTTTGACTATCACAGTTTCAGAGAGATTATAGTTGATGTTTATGTGCGAAGACTCCTGAACTCTATATGAACTCAAATTCTTATGCTGGAAAAAAATGAGTGGTATATAAAATAAACCACAGTGTCTAAAGATGGACAACAGTGGAACGTTTTTTTGTTTTTTTTTACTATTTGCTGTAAAAGACTGTGGACTAACCTCTTCTGATCTACACTTGGCAAGCATTTGTAAGAATCTGAATTTGTTCAGACTTGCTGTTATGATATATGAATATATGATATATGTTATGAATATGTTACATATTTTTGCTGAGGTGTTTCATGCTGTATATGCTGCCTTTGTATAAAGAAAAATTCAATCAATGCACTGACATATTATTTTATGAAATATTTTCAGGTTATTGTTTAAATAGCTTTTATGACAATATGAGATGGTTTTGTAAATTGAGGAAGTTTTAAAAAGTTTATTCATTTTGATACTCTGTAAATAAAGTATAAAAGAACCATTTTGTCCATTTTACCATTTTTAAAAGATTTAACTGTGCAAATGTTTAGGGCTAGTTAGATAAAAAAGAAAGAAATGAATACTGTTATTATTCGTAAATTGATCAAACCACAATAATACATTAACTATAGTCTATGGATTGTGAAAAAAATATACAAAAATGGATCAGGGTTTCCTTTAAAGTAATGCTGTCCAAAATAATATTTTAATAATCAGAATGATTTCTGAAAGATCATGTGACTCTGAAGACTGGAGTAATGATGCTGAAAGTTTACCTTTGCAATCACAGGAATAAATGACATTTTAAAATATTCAAATATAAAAGCGATTTTAAATTGTAATAAAATTTTACAAAATTACTGGTTTCTGTATTTATGTTTTGACTGCTTTAAAAAAAGTTTAGTTGCTTCAAAATCTTAATGGATCAAAATCTCTGGAACCCTACCCAATGTATAGGTACCTTTTGGACATGAACACCATCAAATTAAAAAATGAAAATTGTGTTTCATATAGAGACATTAATAGAACTTTTTTTTTTAAAAGTCATTCTTCAGAATAATCGATTTGATCACATTTTAACTGCTGATGAACACATCAAACCTTAGTAATACATGAACTGTAAAATATGTTTTTGAGGGTGTGTCTATGATGTCAAACAAAATGCGTAAATATACAAGAGTTGTTGATCTAGTACATCAGCCTTCAAAAGATAAGTACATTCTTTCCTCTTGGCAAGAAGATTCCAGTTTGATACAATTGTAAAAAGAGTTAATCTGCCTGTCAGCCTAACCAGCAAGATGATTCCAGTTTTTTGTTCGTCACAGTTCAGCTGTCAGCCTAATCAGTTTTTTTTAGTCTAAACATAAGTTTCTCACATTGCATAAGGACTCATAAAATCACTTTTTTTCATTTTCTTGTCTTTAATCAATACAATTAATTACATCAATTAAACATCATAAACTGTGACCAAAAAAGATAAAGAAAAAAAAATCACACAATGTCAGTTAACAACACAAAGAGAAACAATAATAAGCCGTTTTACCCACAAGACAAGTCTAAAAACCTTTAGCTTTAGCTTGATTTCTGCCTGTAACAAACATTTGCATTTACAGTTGCTTGCAAATGTAAAGGGATTTTCCTTCAATAATTTTCCTCAAACTATTCAAGTTTTTTCCTGGAGAGGAACAAAATTCACCAGTAATCAGTTATCATATTGTTGCATCAATTCCACTCCCAGAGAGTCTTGTAATGAGTTTGTTATGACTACCAGTTTTGCAATGCATTTTACTAGTAATAACAGACACTTCCGTTTCAAAATTAGCCAAATTGGCACTCGCAGACACATATCTGGGGATGTTAGACATAAAAATGTGTGACGCCTCATTCCATGTGGCATTACAGTAGTTATAATACTAATCAACATTAGTAATGTGATTCAGTCTAACCAGCGAGACATTTGCACCTGTATTATTAACAATATTCAGCAAAGTCAAATTAGGTCCATTTCAAGCATTTATTGTTTAGGAATCATAAATGAATCTTACTTCAGCTGTACATAAAACACTTAATTATTTATTAGAAATAAAAACTCTGTATTTATTGATTGGCTGTCATCAGTTATCAAGGCACAAGAGAACATTTTTGGTCTGTCTAGTTGTGAATATTAGGTGATACAAAGTTCACGAGCGTCCTTTTACACCACCAGACTAATTCCCACATTCACAGAACAGATGTGTTCAGACTAGCTTCACTATGATTAGAGATACTTATTTTAAATATGCTGTAAATTAAGAGGGTTCTCTGCATACTAAGGGATAACACCGTATGACCCTCACAGTATGACCCTCCACAAGAGTGAACCCAGACTACAATCACTAAGAAGAGAAAAAAGACTTCAGAGTTTGCAGGAAGCCTGAGCAACTTTTGAATTTGTTCTTCTGTTAAGTGAATTACAGATGTATGAGCCAGCGTCCAACAGTTTGGGCAAGTCCACTCCCTGAAAAACAGAAACAGCAGCCTGTGATGACTGGGTGGTATAATCGATTAAAAATTTTTTTTTACCCAGAGCCTCATGTAGCAAAGATATTTTTGTGACATATTTCATTTTTTTCATTACATTTCATGGCAATTCTCAGTCCCCATTTTAAGCCGGGTACACAGTACAAATTACAATAGTCCTTTATGACTGTTGCTTGTCAGACTCTATGAACATGATTCCCACTGTAAGCATGCATGTCACACTGCAGGATCTCAATTAATTAATCAATGTTAGACTGTACGGCAGTCAAGACGTGTTGAAAAGGGATGCAGGCAGGAAGACACATAGGGGGTTTTACATCTATCCGTGACAAGAGCTAAATTACATGCGGGATTGAAATGTTGGCTGGCAAACAAAAACAATCTCTAGCTTTAATTTTGATCATGGTTCTCTTGAAAAGTTAAAAAACAAAGACGATGTGTGTGGAGCAAGTGGTGATTTGCTGTATCACTAATTGCATCATTAGGTTCTATTGGTTTTGAATCGATGGTTGTCATAACAGGACTTCTGATACTGCAATCAAATTTGACCTCAAATTTGAAATTCTGGCAATGGTCATTAATCGGCTGTCGGTAAACATATAAAAAAAATAATTGTCAAAGACATCTTTTAGGATTTTCTAAATTTGTCTCAGACAGACAAATCGTGGTCAAAATCACGCAGTGTGACTGTGAACCAAAGTTCAGATTGTTATGAAGAATATCACATGGCTAATGCTAGTATGAATTGATTGGCTGGATTTTACAAGTCCCTAATTTTAAGGTTCTCTAAATGATTACTAAAATCAAAAGCAGAGGCAGAACAATTGGTTTAATTTATGATTCTTTGTTTTTCTTTCTGAAGCTGATCATTACCTTTTACTCCCTTACGGCATAACTACTGATTAAATAATGCAGCCTTGGTGAGCATAAGAGACTTCTTTCCGAAAACATAAAATCTTACTGACCCCAAACTTTTGCAGGGTGGTGTACTGTACAGAAAGCCCCAATTAAGAAGATACACAATCATCCAGCAAAATCAGTAATTAGGTGTAACAACACCTATCAAACCCAAGTTGTTTGGGTAGGGCTAGTAAAATAACGCATTTACAGACCAGAACTTTTAAAAAGAAAAACCCAGATGACAGAAAAATTTACAGAAAGAATTAGTACAGACACAGTCGTGTTGGACTTACAGTATGGATTCCCAGTCCGTGCAACATATAGACCACATCTTCAGTTGCAACATTCCCAGAAGCCCCCTGAGCATAAGGGCAGCCGCCTAGGCCTGCAACAGATGAGTCCACGACACTTACCCCATTCTAGAATAGATCGCAGGAAACAAAAGTGTTTTGTATTTAAAAAGTAGTTGCTCATTTTAAGAATGTGAAAAATAACAGAAATGCACGGAATGTACACAAAGAGCAGGTCTCAATAGCCAATTATAGCTGCAAGCATCGAGGATGGGCCCAAGCCCTGACACCTCCGTCACCCCGATGATACACACACACACACACACACAAAATAGTGTGCTAAAGAGCCCTTCTAATACAACCATATAAAAGGGTGCACCATAGAGCCCCCCTTATGTCAACTTGTGCCTTGCCCTGAAGGCGGACAATTCCAAATTCAAGAGTTTTTGAGCATGAGAAGGTCCACAAAAATGCCAAAAAGATTGGATTTTTTTTTTACCTTAGGAAAACAATAAGGCCCAAGGCAAATACAATAAAACAATACAAATATAGTAAAAAATATCCATCATGACAGACAGGCACACCATGATTCCACACACCCTCTGACTCACTCACCTGTAATGCCACAAGTATGTTAGCAAGCGCTTGTCCATAAGTGTCATGACAATGAACTGCTAAAGCCTCCACAGGAACCTCTTTTTTCACAGCATTCAACATCTCCGACATGCCGCTCGGAGTGCCTACTCCTATCGTATCGCCAAGTGAAATCTCATAGCACCCCATGGAATACAGTCGCTTAGCAACCTCTGCCACTTTGTTTGGCGATACCTTCCCTTCATATGGACAACCGAGCACACATGACACATAGCTTGAAAAAATAGAGCAAAAGAGGATTTTTCAACAATAAGAGCATAGTAATTTTAACTTTTTGCACACCGGGTTATGAAAAATAAATAGAAAGACAAACTGTGCAATCTGTGTTTGTCTCACCCTCTCACAGGAATTCCTTCTTGTTTGGCCGCTTTCATCACCTCCTCAAAGCGCACAAGACTCTCGTCCACTGAACAATTTATGTTCTTCTTGCTGAAAAGCTCTGATGCAGCACCAAATATTGCCACCTCTTTTGCACCAGCCTTCACCTGAGATAAAAAAATTGTACACTGCAACATTACTACCATTTAAAATCACTGTTTTCTATTTTAATACGTTTTAGCAAGGTTGAATTTTGAGCATTCATGCCTTTAGTGTCTCATGATGCTTCAGAAATCCTCCTAATATGCGGATTTGGTGCTCAAGAAAAATGTCTTATTATTATCAATGTTGTAAACAGTTTAATGTTGTTAAGAGTTAACTGATTAATATTTTTTTGTAGAAACCATGATACGATTCTTAGAAAATCAAAGTTCAAAAGAACACCATTTATTTGAAATACATTTTTTTGTAACAATGTAAAAATGTTTGCTGTCATTTTGATCAATTTAACGCATCCTTATGGTGAATAACAGTATTAATTCTGTTAAATCTAGTTTACTTCTATTAAATATTACTGACTGAAATCTTTTAAATGATAGTATAAAAATATATGTTGTATAGCACTAGCACATGACAGTCTGCTGTTATTCACTTACAGCAGCCAGGAATCCCTTCAGATTAGGGGTTAGAACGGGGTAATTCACGCCAGGTTTCTTGTGGAGACCACACATCACTTGCTCCTGATCAGCCATCTGCCAATCAAATGCAGACAAACTTCAATGGTTACATCAAAGATCCTCTCATAATTCCATATTTTTATCGCAAGATGAAAAAAAAACAAGAAAAAAAAATATATAAATTAAACCATTTTAACCATACCACTAAATCTAACTGATGCTAACATGGTCTTCGATGGTGTTCAACACACATTTACCTGTTAAAATATCAGAACATTTTGTTTGGGGTTTCATGACCCGTTAATGTAATGTTTGCATGCTTCATTGGTGTGCTGTAGCTCACCTGAGGGACCCATTTAGGTGAAACAAAACTTGTGGCCTCAATGACAGGAAGTCCCGCCTCAGAGAGCATGTCAATCAGACGGATCTTCACTTCAGTGGAAACGATGGCCTGATGGACACAGAAATTATATAGCGCCTCTATTTCACATCACATGGTTCTCAGAACTATCACACTAATACATTTCCATGAACTATCATTTTCGATGACTTGAAATGTTTTTTATCAAATAATTAAAAAATTAAATAATAAAAATATATATATATATATGATTATATGTATATGCATACATACACCCACACACACGTATGCTCTCATATGTGTATACATACAGACACACACACACACACACATACATACATACATACATACATGCATGCATACATACATATTATATATAAGTACCTATATGTATGTGTGTATATATATATATATATATATATATATATATATATACACACACACAACTATACCTTTGAAATTCCATGATATTTGCAAGACTGGCTTAATAATTTACTTTGAGACACCCGTGTTTGACAGTAGGTAAACTCAAAACAGAAGTGATAACCACATTTCACTTTGTCATGTTGGATTGTGATCCAGGCTGATTAACACTGAAGAATCTTTACCTTCTCATTCTGGAGTCCATCTCGGGGTCCAACCTCCACAATCTTAACCCTCTCTGGGAATGACTGAGTGGCAGACACACTGACCTGTTAAATCACACACACAAAAAAATAGACAAACACGCACACAAAAGGGCAAATACAAACCACATAACATCGTCACATTCAGAGCAGCAAATAAAAACTTACGGATCTGAGCACGACGGCAGCAAAAGAGTGCAGAGCAGGTCGGTGAACCCGAACAGAAGTGAACGTACCAGGACCAACTCTCATCATAACAAAAGCCGCCATCTTCACACGCCCCCATTAGCACTGACGTCATAACGCCATATAGTAATTTAGTTCTCGCGATAATACGGGTCAGACTTCGAGAGCTAAATAGGCTTGTTTGAGATGCGCCTCGCCTCGCCTGCAATGTAGTCGAGAGTAGGCGGCTGCAGTGAGGGGAGGAGTGAAAAAAGCGCAATCACGCCGGACAGATCTAGGTTCTCGCAGTGAATCAGACACCTGTGAGATCAAAGGCGGATATCGCGGGATTAACGGGATTCACGCTCGTGCACGTGTTGCTAATAAACTGGATGTGATTTAAGTTCTGTTGCTTTTATATAAAAATAAATATAATGTAAATAAAACCCAAAGTACTTGTTATTTAATTACATTCCAAATAGCCTATGGTTTATCAATCTTTTTTTTCTTTAATACAGACGTGTTTTTATATAGCCTATTGTTTTAACAAAAATGAAATATAACCCATATGGCACTGTCAGAGAGTTTATTCACCCATATGTATACACATAAAACATGATATCAGTTTTAAAATCAAACATTTTAAAAGAGAACAATTCATCTGTTGTTCTTTTATTTTTATTTATTTTACTTTTTTATTAGAATGCAAGTTACAAACATAGCCTACCTACAAGCACCACAATTCGTGAAACAAATAGGCCTATTATACAGCGACAAATACATAAACATCAGAATAAAATTAATAATAAAATAAATAAATTAATCAATCAAAATAAGCTTAGCTTAAATAGACAGACTTACAAACTTCATCATCTATAAAATGAGAGCTATTTTTCATCATCTATAAAATGAGAGCTATTTTTCTCTTGAACATTTTAGAGTAGGCCTAGTATATTTGAGTTACTGACTATAGCTTTCTTATTTTTAACCCGTTTAAGAGATTCACAATATAGATCAGTTTCAATTTGAAAAAAATAAATAAATAAAACATGGCCTTGATTTGGAGAATTTAGCTTAATGAATATGGAATTTACCTTCATCACTGTTGTTTAAACCAATGAGCATTAAGCTGTGTCGTCAGCAAGTCGTTTCCCATCATGCTTTTGATCAGCGCAGTCGGTGGAGAGCAACTGCGCGCGACTGCAGAATCCGACCCTTCCGCCTTGCGCTCGCGAGAGTTTTTTGACATACGTCGGCATGACATCAGAGCCAGGCGGACCGTTCTCGGACACATTTCTAACCGGCATGCATCTCGCGCTGATCACCGGTGATCGATTCTGCGCAGAATTTGCTCATCTCAAACAAGCCTAATGTTTTCTCGTTTGCACAAAAAGTCAACAATTCCAAGAGTTTTTGTTAAATGATAGTCTACTCTAAACAGAATGAACAAATTGATTTGCGTTTTATTCTGGTTAAATGTAAATGATGATTCTTACACACAATGCATGTATAAAATACATTTCTTAAGTCTAAATAATCAAAGCAAATAATTGTCATGTCAAAATTAGACAAATTGCAAAGATGATATTTCCAGAGTCAAACAGAAACATATACATTCATACATACAAAATTTTATTTAGACAATGTTTAAGTTGAGCATGTGACTGATAATAACTTGTTGCAATTTAAATAAATAAATTAGACTGCTACACATTACACAAAGTAGGTCACGTGGACTCCATGCAGGATAGTATATAAAATGATAAATGTAAACCTTGGCATCAACTAAAGTTTGAAAGCTTGATATCACAGATTTTTTATTTATTTTTAATTAAAGAACAACCCCAGTGTGTCAGCCTTGGATATAAATTGAATTACCACCACATTGTCCTTTTGTCCATAAATCCCTTTTTGAAATAAACTAAATATACTTTAAATTACAGAAATATACTTGTACTTTTATAAAAAAAAAAACTTTAGATACTTAAATACTTTAGATTTGTGAGAGAGTCTTTTTATTTGTACAAAAACACAATCATTTCCCTTATGAAATTAAGAGAAACATGAACAGATTTTAAACTGCCAAGCTGACAGCTCTTACCCATTCACCATCACAAACACAAACATATCATCACTTTCCACTGGCTTCCTCGTCACTGTCCTCCACTTCCTGGATTATGAGATCTGCTCCAGAATCTTCTGCGAGGTCATCGTCGTCCATGACCCATGTAATTTGCCTGTTGTCACTCATGTTCTCTTCCACACCCAACAACAGGCCTTCCTTCTCCTCATTGTCATCAGTTCCATCTGTGATTAACTCACTGTAGCCACTCTCCTGAATGCAAATGTCGCACAGCCTGTATTTGCGGGTTCCCTCGCTTACCACTCGCCCATTGACTTCGGTTACATGCCGTTTACACTTCCTGCACACCAGCTTACGGGCCTGATGAATCTGCGTAACAAGTGTTAAAAAGGAGAGTGGATGTTTTAGATCTATCTCACATCAATATCATATTTCTTTTGTTTAACAAGTTGAAAAATGTATATATAATAATCATATCTAAATACATTTGACTGAATTTAACCCTGACTTAATGGGATCACAAGGGAAGTACAAGATATGATGAGTTAATGAACTGGACATGTGTGAAGCTTAGTGTGTTTCTCACCGTCTCAAAATGGCTGCGCAGATGTTCCAGACGAGTGAAACGTTTGCTGCAGGCCTGACAGGGATACGGACGCTCACCTGTGTGACAGCGGAGATGACGCTTCAAGTCTGCCTTCCTCTTTACAGTGTGCGTGCAGAACGGACATTTGTAACGCATAGAAGGAGTGGAATCTGAGACAGAGAGAGAGACATTGACAATTGGTCGTGAGATAGGGTAGGACAGTCAGATTCCTTTCACGCATTACCACATCAAATAACTGAAAGCCTGTTTAAAAAAAAACCTAAAAAAACACACCTCTTGTTTACCCAGAAACGGTGCATAATAGAGATATAAAGAAAGAATCGGGGGCAAAATGTGTGATAAAGGCATGAAGGAGAAATGTTTTGCCTTTTTATCTACTGTCCAAGTTTTGTCTGTTGATTAAAATCTTGAATAGCTCCTATTTACAAAACAGATTTGTCCAATATGACTTGACTCTTTCACAGTGGAAGGCAGAGAAAGTCTTGTTGGAGGACAAGAAAAACACTTTATATTTATGTTAAATAGAAAAGAATAATACAAAAAAAAAATTCTATTTTTTTTTATAGAATTAAAGGCAACCAATTTTTTTGGGGTTCCCTTTAATTCTATAAAAAAATGTTTTTAAAGTCTTTATGCTCACCAAGAACGCATTTATATAATAATAATTAAAATAAAAACAGTAAAAACAGCAATATTGTGCATTATTACAACAATTTAAAAGTTTCACAGTTTCTATTTGAATATATTTAAAATTATAAAGTGTTTAAAATATAAGATATAGTGTTTAACATTTAAAATATTTAAAAATATAAAATGTGCTGCTTATTTGCTGAATAGAACGTTCAAGCAAACACCATTTATTTGAAAATAGATTATTGTGTAACAAAGTTAAAGTATTTACTGTCATGTTTGGTTAATTTAATGCATGCATCCTTGCTGAATAAAACTTTTAGACGGTAGTGTGCTTGCTTACCTTTATTGAACACCCCAACTACCCCAACAATTGACGGAAGGTTGGCATACAGCTCGTCTGCTTTCTGTGAGCAGTGTGACACCACCCCCTGTAGGTCAATGAGAGAAGTGTCTTCTGTTACCAAGCGACTGGTGGCGGTTCTTTTCCTGCTTCCTCTTCTCCTGCGTTCCGGGAGCCCAGAGCCGTACTGCTCCTCCTCCAGGCTAGACTGCGGAGGAGAGTTCTGCTGAAGCCCTGACGGCTGTGGACTGGTTCCTCTGAAGTCTTCCTGTGGCTGTTCATCCTCTTGTTGATCCCAGAGTCTGTTCTGAGGGCTCATACTGACGTCACACATGTTGGACGGCTCGATGACGTTCTCACGTCTGTCCTGAAGAGGACTGCTGTCCGACAGACACAAATACCGATTCTCATCCTCCTCTTTTGCACTGATCTCAAGGAAAGATTTAATAAAGGCCTTGCAGTAGGAAATTACGTCATTCATCTGCAGGTAGCTGGCGGCTGACATCACTTCTATTACATTAGAGCTGTTGAGCTCAAGTTGACCAGAGTAAATGAAGTCCAGGATTATGGCAAAGATTTCAGGACTGAAGACATCAAAAGAAGCATTTACAGACTCCAGAGTGTCTTTAGATCCCTGAGACAGCAACATCCTGAAATATCCACTGCTGCCGTACAGGACATTTCGGTGCGCACGGAAAATCTGACCCTCAACCAGGACGTTGCAGTCACAGAACAACTCCTGCTGCCTCTGCTGGTCCAGCTGTTTTAGCAAACAGCTCTGGTGAATGGCTGACATATCTGCACTGGTCCATTTGTGAACAGGTCTGAAAAATAAGTGAGAAATTTAATGGAAAAACGCGTTGCCTAATTAACTTATTATTAATTTTTACATTAATTCTGCAGCGTGTATGTGTGCTTTTCTGTGACGTAATGGCAGCGATTTGATTTCACACAAGGAGGCAGCAAGACCCCGCCCACTGTTCTCTGATTGGACTACACATCTGTCAATCATAGACATTCGCTCTGGAAGGGGCAACACCCGACTTTGCGCATCGGGTAACAAGGGAGAGAATCAGGGAGAAAAAAAGGAGGAAATACAGAAAGCGGGAGAGAAGACGAGAAACGCGGTGTTTACACTGACGTTTAATACATTTAAATAATAACAATAAAGAAAAATTAGGGGACGTTCTTGCTGTTAAAAAAAATCTCAACATCATTCGTCTCCCCTCGCAGCACAGCACTCACACAGTACCAAAACTGGGTTACACCGCAAGTCAAGACATAAATAAATAAATAACCAAATTAATATAAAGCCATAGAATTCGTAGCAACCGAGAAAACACTGGACAAGTCAATCAGCTATGAGATGAAGTGCTCTGCCCCTTTTATGTGTAAAACGCCCGCCGGAAAATAAAATATCTGAGATAACGCACGCACACGCTTGTACTTTAATAAAAGGACATTTAAACATTAACCGGACACAGGATTTCTTACATTACAAATTAAAGGTGTCAGATAAGGGAATAGAGGCAATGGGGTGGCTTCTGACGGGAGCCCTGTCGTCCGTGGAGAGCCGCCCACCGAACCGACCTAAGGCTGGATCTTAAAACGCTAAACACCCGGCTTGCAACACCGTATCCTTTTTTTTCATTTTTCGGATTACCTGAGCTCGGACGCCCCGCGGGTTGACGCTGAACCTCGTGCTGGCCCCCTTTGCCCACCCTCTTCACCCGGGCACCGTTTCCCCCAGTCTCTTTAAACATAATACTCACAGATGCCCCGCGTCACCCGCACTCCGGTACGGTCGACATGTCCCACTTTCACAAACCATCTCCATTCTCTCCTTACTTTGGATGTATTCGTCCAGCTTTTGTTTTCAGGGCGAACTGCTTTCACTTCCTGCTTTGCCCGAAAGACCGAAACCCGTTTGTGCTGGAAAAACGTTTTGCTGACGTGGGTGTCCGGAGCGCCCGGGACCGGAGAACCGCTTAAAGCACACGCGTCCCCGCACAGCAAAACCAATACATTTACGCCTTCTGGCCTTAAAATTAATAAATGTCCCATTTGATTAGATATTTTAGCACTATTGTTGGCCCTCTCGTCTCATAGACAGGAAACAGCGCAAATGATTTGACAGGGAACTAGTTTACTTTCATACACTCGAGTCTAAGGTGTTTCATTGAAGCATGTGTTTTGTTACAGTAACTTGCCAGGTAAGCCAATAACCAATTAGTTAAATGCTGAAAAAATACTGCAAAAATGGAACCCCCTTCCAGATAAAAAAAAGAAAACAAAAAGAGACCACCACATATGAAATCCGTTTTATTATGTCAACACTGACAAGGAAGTATAAATAATTCTATATTAAATCAATGTACTTTAATACAAGTGAGATGACATTAAAAAGAGAGAGACAGATGCTGAATTAGTTTGAATCATTTGGTTAGATTCAGGCTTCGTGTAATATAATGATTTTACATATAATTATTACAAATGAAAGAAACCATAATCCCAGTTTGGCTTTGTTTTGCTATGAGTGCAATTCCCTTATTTCAGCATTCAGCCAGCTTCAATGCATTGGTCCATTACTGAATCCCGTGGGATTCTGGGATTGCCAACGCCATAGATCTTCACCTGTGTGATCAGATAAAACAGTCAAATTAATCGTAAGCTGTCAGTATTTATCTATTTATCTTATCATCTTATCTAAATCTATGTAAATTATTTTAGTTTACACTTACACATCCTCTCCAGGCCATATTCAGCCTTCCAGCCCAGTTCTTTCTCCGCAAGAGTTGGATCTCCATAGCAGGAGGCCACATCTCCACTCCGGCGAGGGGCAATCTGATAGGCAATCTGAGACCAAAGTAAAAATACTGCCATTGAAGAAAATATTGGTATTTTGGAAGTTTAAACATCACATTGAGATTTCATAAAGGTGGCCACAGGCTAAACAAATTGTATATGCATGCATATATAAATTGTAAATATGTGCTTTTGGACCACAGCAGGTTTACCACTCACCTTTCGACCTGAAGCTTTTTCCATGGCATTCACCATCTGTAGCACTGAGTAACCTGTACCTGTGCCAAGGTTATAAACCTTCACAGAGACCAGGACAGAAAGGTAAAACTGAGAAAAGGGGATGTGAAAAATAGTACATCAAAGAGGATGAAAAAATGTCGTACTTTACACCCACAGCTGTCCTTCAGTTTCCTGATGGCAGCAATGTGCCCCTTTGCCAAGTCAACAACATGGATGTAGTCTCTCACACCTAGCCAGGAAGAGTAAATCAGTTTTGAATAGGAACACGAAATGGAAACGAAATGAACTGAAATAAAAACTGTAACTAAACAATTTTCATGAGTACAAAGAAAGCAAACTAAAATAACATAACATGGTATTATAAAACTTGAAACCTTTGCAACCATTCTGCATTAAACATTGAAATGCTTCTGACTGAATAGAAAAACATTAGAAACTGCAGAGAATTTTAATTGCATTCAGTAAAATGATAAATGATACTAGAGTTAGACTGCACTAAAATTAAAATAATGATTAAATAAACAGAAATTCAGAAAAAAACAATCAATGTTATTTTAGTATTATTTATATACTGTTACAATATTTTATTCGTATTTTGGAATAGCTTTCATTTTTATATTTTCAGTTTCATTTTAAATTGAGTTTAAGTTTTAGTAATTTTGTTATGTGCTTTGTCATTTTGATCATATTTTAAAAAACAAATACATTTTCTATTTCTATCTCCTAAGTTTAGTTTAGTCATTTTAGTACTTTACATTAAACTGATTTTTCCAGTTAAATGCCAAAGGGAACTTTTCTAAATTTCATTTTTAGTTTAAGTTTATCTATCTAATATTTACATTTTATGTCAGCTTTATTTCAATTAAAAGTAAATATATGAATGAAAAACTAATTTATTATTCAAAAGTAATAGATTGCAAAATGTATGTCATTTATATGAAATGTATAAAACTCCAGAAATTAATAAATAAGAGACAGATGTTAATTAAGACAACAATAAAATGCTGAAAACCATCTCTTATTACCAGTCCCATCAGGTGTGCTGTAGTCATTTCCAAACACATTCAGATGTTTTCGTCTTCCAACAGCAACCTGCCATACAAAGTGAGAAAGAACAACATCCTTTACAATGCACAGAGACTCCTCTGAACCTCAAGTGCTCAGACAGGTTACCTGGGCAACATAAGGCAGAAGGTTGTTTGGGATTCCCTGAGGATCTTCACCAATCTGTCCTGAGATGTGAGCACCAATGGGATTGAAGTACCTGAGCAGCACAGCATTCCAGTCCTGCGAGACATTTGATCAGTTACACACCTACCACACAGACACAAAGGCGTCATAACAGAGCGGTCAGTTACCTTATCTGCAGTGCACTGGTCTCTGATCATTTCCTCAATGAAGTACTTGGTCTTGCCATAGGGGTTTGTGCAGCCGCCCACTGGATGCTGCTCATCAATGGGGAGTTTCTGAGGGTCTCCGTAGACGGTGGCAGAACTGCTGAATACCAGATTACGCACCCCATGAGACTGCATCACCTGATTCACACACACACACAGAGCCACAGCCAGTAAGGCATTCCTTAAGAGCTGGAAGCACTAACATGAACAAACAGACCCCTAACTGTACTAAATTTGGATTTCAAGAATCAGATACAAATGGACTCTCCATGCAAAGACATTTACATTTTCACATTTCTTACCTCCAGCAGATTGATGGTTCCTGTGAGATTGACTCTGTAGTATCTTAAAGGCTGCTCTACTGATTCACCCACAGCCTTCAGTCCAGCAAAGTGCATCACTGCATAGAAGGAGTGCTGAGAGAAAACAATAAAAACCATTTAACCATTAGGGTACGCTGTTATACATTTAACCAGCTCGGTACAGAAATGAATAGATTGATTTGAATCAAGAAAATGCTAGTATGAATGAAAACGCACACACACATACATATAAGTGGTGTGGACGGTGGTGCAGTCCTCACATATTTTTTACATATCAAATGTAAATTTATGTCCCTGTTAAACTTAGTTTTCCTGGTTAAATAAACGTTATATAAAAAAGAGAAATAATAATTCTCCAACTAGGAAACTCGTATTTTCTCACTAGGAAGTCTGAGTGTCTTAGTGTGAAATATGATTTGAGAGAGAGTTCATGACCAATTTCTTCAGCAACGACAATTAATTATATTAATTTTCTACAAGGAAATTCATATTTTCCCACTAGGAAAATCTATTTAATATTTTATGTATTACACAATGTAATGTTCTATTTATTAAAACCAAGTATAAATTTAATCAAGGTAGTGTTTTTATGCATTTTTACATTTAATCCAAAATAACTGAAGGCAGAAACAATTTAAAATTTGTAAACTAATGTTCAGCTTTTCTTGTTAATAGTCAAGACTGCACACAGACAAAGACTTAGCTTTAATTTTCCCAAACTGACTGCTCTGATGTAACTTTACCTGGGGGTGTCGCTGTTGGACACTGTAACTTTATAAAAATGAGTGACATTTACACTTTGTAATGTCACATTTCCAATACTTGGGTATATATAAACAGTAGACATGTGGCTCAATGTATTACAGCAAAATGAAGAATAGATTTCCATTATACAGGATACGTTGATACAAACAAGAGTAGGCGTTCATTTTTACCTTTTTAAATATTGTCTCCAGTCCCGGTTTGTCCAGAAGGTCCAGCTCATGGAACTCAATCTGAGTGTTCAGAAACTTCTCTATCCTCCGCAAGCTCTCTGGAATATCACCCTCTCCTCAACACAACACACATCCACAAAGAACGACGGACATTTAAAAAAAATACATTAAAAATATATATAACAAGAAACTGAAGTTGTCAAACCAAAATGCAGAGCAAGCAATATTATAACAATATTTTTTTATTTAAATTTCAAAATGTAATATATAAATATTCAATACTATAAATAAATACTATGTAAACTATTTAATATTGTAATAAAATACTTTTAGTGACTTTATATATTCCACACATGGGCTCACTGTGTGAGTAGGATATTCTGAGACTTTTTGTAATGCAATGTGTTCAGGATTCTACCAAGGACCTTCAGCAGTGTAATGTGATTTATAGAAATCTTTTTACCTCTGACAGCATTGCTGAAATTATCGATGACCACAGGGTGATAACCAGCCTCAATGAGCTCCACAACACAGTGGCTGCCAATGTATCCACCTCCTCCTGTCACCAAGATCTTCTGACCCATGTTGAGAGGCTTCAGCACAGACAGAAAGATAGACATACAAGGGTGAATGTAATTACTGGATCATTGTTAACAGGTATGTAGGTGTGTCCTATACTTCCTCAGCCTGTACCTACACTACGTGGCTCTGCCTTCACCAGTAACAGCCCGTTTCAGTGTATTTGAATGGAGCTCTTTCATTCATCAATGACGGTCAAATCACAACTGCATTTAAAACTCACTAATGATTCCCAAAACTTTCAAGAGATCAATTTTAAAATCAACCTCACTACACTGATATACACTGACTGCACTGATATAAAAACACAGTAACAGACTGTAAATGTCACCTGTCCGAAGGAAGAAAGTAAGATATCTGATCTAGAACAAAACAAACAATATAACACAACAGTTCACATTCATATCTATTTACACTCACCATGCTGATGAATGCGGTTCAGTGTGGGTTATTGGAGAGCACGCAGGTGACAGGCGGGGAGAGTTTACAGAGTCTGTTTGGTTTATTCATTCTTGCTTCCTGGTTTCAGAGATACGTGAAGAAGTCTATGAAGCAGCTAATGCATGTGCTGCGTTATTCATTTTCAAAGTAAAAGTCTTTCATATTTTAAATAAATTTGTCATTTTCAACTACCTTTCTGTCTTTGTCAATCACTCATTCATCCATGCAGAATTTAAGTGTTCTTTAGCAGGAGATCAGTGTCCAGTAAACCAAAACTGTAAATGCCCTCCTAAGAATATGCTCATTAAAATGCGTTCTTTGGAGAAAAAAAGTTATATAAATATATTACAAATAAATATATTACAAAAATATATCAAGTATATCAAGGGAAGCATTGAACCATAGTGTGAAAAAATGTAATGTATTAATGTTGTGAAACATTTTTATTGTTGTACATTTTTTGTAGCTTTATTATTTTTGTTGCATTTTTTCAGAAAAAAAAAACAAGGGAGAAATGAAAAAAAAAAAAAAAAAAAAATCACAAAGATTGAAAAAGTAAAATACAATTCAATACAAAACCTCCCAAAACAGAAATAGACTAAGGCAAAAGGAATCAGTAGTGGTATATATAGCAGTACACACACACACACACACACACACACACACACACACACACACACACACACACACACACACACACACACACACACACACACACACACACACACACACACACACACACACACACACACACACACACACACACATTAATTTACAGTACCAACATGAAGTAGCTTTGATTAATTATGCCACAATGACTTGTATTATGAAAACAGTTCTTTCCTCAAAGGTGAAATATTTTCCCTTACGCACACAACTTTCATTCTGACCTATGATTCTGACGTGTCCAATGATCATGTGTCAGTCAACTGCTTTATTCATTCAATTCAAAACAGGAAGAGTCACTTTTATCCATCAAAGACCACTTAACTAAAAATTGCATGTAGGAATATGTAAATAGGAATGCATTTCCAAGAGTGCCAGAGAGAAAAAAAAATACTGAAATCAAATGTGTGTATATTTCTGTTCTACTAACATTTGAGACTATTAATCTGTAAAGTGCAGTTAACCATTTATGAATTTATGATGACGCCGGTCTCTTTCATCCACACTTTTAAATAAGGTAAATTCATTCATGTTCCTACACACATTTTCAATCACTTACGCATCACTCTAAAGTTTTGCCAAGCCGTCACTCCTCATTGATCAATGAAACAAACAGTATAAATAAAAATAGTTATTTATTAATAATTGTCTTTGAAATCTTACTTCCTACGCAACGTAACAGAACAGGATATTACAGGCGCTGAATGAATCAGCTTTGTTCCTTATCCAGACTTTTAATATCACAGAGAATAAAATATGGCACACATACAGAAGTAATGATTTCTGTTATTTGTGATTTACAACGTAGTTCATGTCGTGTTGTATCTGAATAAAAAAAAAGTTCCACATGAAAACCAGTAGAGGGCAGAAAGCAGCAATAATAAAAACAGGTCACTCCTCACCAAACTCAAAACACGCCGCTCTTCTTTGGGAGTTTTGCTCAGGAGCTCCATAATACTACTAGGACATCAAATAGCATTCCAGTTCATCTGAGTGGGATGAATGCAGAACCCCCACAAGTATGCAACCTGTTTGTTTTGTGTTCTCAGTTCTAGGCACATCAATTATGAGCTAATTAACTGAGCAGTAAATGCTTGATTAATGGCACAACAATTGATTGATTAATGACACAACAAGAAAGCACAGAGTCACCATGAAAAATGGACAATTCTTGTATTTTTATGGAACATTGCAGTATAATGCCGTATCCATGCACATAATTATTTATTTATTTCATTATTTTTAATTCATGTGCACTAATAATCTAATAATAGCTCAATAACTTATAATAACTGCAATAGAAAGACTATTGCAACCTTTGTCTCATGCCACCTTTAAGTTCATTTGACACTTTTAAGAGCCCTTCAGTAATGAAACAAGCAATTCACTTGTTCTGTTGCTTGCAATAAGTCAGAATACATGGCAGGGTTAGCGGGCCATGCTAACCAGCCAAACTCAAATACAAATTCAGCAGCAAAAGATGAACTTTCAGATCTACTTCAAAGGCCAAAATGAAAATTTGAAAGCATTTGTGATGACTGTGCAAGTGATCAGGACATGTATCTAGACAGAGTCTCACATCTCAAAATGTTGGTAGATGCGCTCTACGTATTCCAGAACTCTGTGCCAGTCCGGTGCATCATCTTTCAGCATCTCCTCCACTGTCTGAGGAATGAAACATTATTCACAAATGAACAACCACATGAAATCCTGTTTGCATTCATGTTTGCATTATTCCAATGAATCATGTCAGAGTCGTTTTTTGAATCAGGCCAATCAGTTAATGCATTCAGCCAAGCATTTATATATCCAGTTCATCATTTTTGAGTAATTATCATGTTCAGCCATTCATTTCTGAGTCAATTACATACCTAATCAATCATATCTTTCTCATATCTATTCAACCACGAGTCATTTTCACATCTGGCCTGACAAGTTTTTCATTCTCACGTCTTGCATATTCTGAAGTCAATCTGACAGAATGTTTTTGATTCAAGCTGGAACTAATTAATTGTGCATTGGTTGGTTAGTTTGGTGGCTGAATCAGGGTGGATTAATTATAGGATTAAGTTATGAAATTAAATATGACAGCTTAGAAAAAAACTCATCATCTCACCAGTGATGCAGAGATCCCAAAGTCTTCTCCAGTCTGGAATGCTAGCGTCAGGTTCTCTTTCTGTGGATAAAATCATTATCATAACAACCCTTTTTCTAATATGTTTGCATATATAAGATGTGTGTATTACCTTGTTCTCTGGACTGAGTTTGACATATGGTATGTGAGAGGGGAGGTAACTGTGGTAAATCGCACAAAAGGCCAAACCGTCCACCCAGCAACTGCTGAAATTAGTGATCTCTATATTCTGCAGGAAAGACAGGAGGCAGCAGAATGATAGAGAGACAGGCAAATATTTTACATCAGTCAGGACAATTTTGTTCAAATTTGTTCTGGCCAAGAACCACCCACTTAGACAGGAAGAGACTTGGGTGGTTGATATATAGTGACCAACCACAGTTAGTTTAGTCTTTGTTGCATGCTGTTTGGTTTTATAGTGTGCATCACAATAATAGACCTGTGTATAAAAAGTTTATTTAAACAATGGTGTGGCAGTCTTAATGAATTGGTTGTACAGAAAAAAAAGGTCAATAGAAGCAAATATGTTCACACTCTGTGATGACAATTCCTGTCTATAATAAAAATCATGAATCCCTATTGTTTCACATATACAATTAAAGAAGGCAGTGGAAAATGCATATACACTACTTTTCAAAACTGTTTTTGCAATAAGTCTCATGCTCACCGAGGATTTATTTGATAAAAAAATACAGTGAAAACAGTTAATACATATTTATATTATTTATTTATATTTACTGTATATTATAAAATAGAAAACAATTTAAAATAACTGTTTTCTATTTTAATATATTTTAAAATTTAATTCATTTCTGCAATGGCAAAGCTAAATCATCAGCATCATCACTCCAGTCTTCAGTGTCACGTGATCCGTATAAGAAATCATTCTAATATGCTGATTTGGTGCTCAAGAATCATTTCTTATTATTATTAATATTGAAACAGTTGTCCTGATTCATATTTTTTATGTAAACTGTGATAAATATGTTCAAGATTCTTAAAGAACAGCATTTATTTGAAACAGAAAGACTTTAAGTATTATTATAAATATCTTTACTGTAACCTTTGATTTATTCAATGCATCTTTGCTGAATATATTACTTTAAACATAAATACATTAATTTAGCTGAATAAATGTATTAATCTTGTTACTAACAGCCTCAAACAAAACCAAAATTTCACTTTAGGAAATCCAGTGACAATTTCTTTATTTATAGTGTTTGTTGTTTCAACCCAGTTACTTGTAAACAAGACTTCCGAGGCTTTTATTTTTTTGCAGGCAGACTGATAAATAAAAAAAAATCCCTATGAGATAGACTCCTGGCTTTCCAGACTGAGAAAGTGCTTCTGAGTTGCCTGTGCATCAGATGGCCAGTGAAAGGACTGTGGGTGGTCTGTGCTGTCTAAGGCTGAGACAAGGGGGTGTGTGGCTGACTGCCAAGTTTGATCTGTCAGCTATATCGTCTAGTTTGGTTCAATTCAGTACCTTGTATCCCTGAGTTCTGCCTTGACTCCAGCGAAGCAGGGAGTTCCGCCTAGAACTTCCATGAAGCCTCAGCGACCTGAGTCCTGATGGGAAATCCTCCTGTGTCCTGATGGGAAAGGAGATGGATGTCAATTCTCTATTATTTGACTCATCATTCCACATCAAACATCATTCCAGTGTTTCTCATGAATGAATGGTAATGGAAAAAGAGATAATGGTGTTTGATTCACCTTGTCCTGTTGATCTTATTTGTCACATCTAAACCTGAAGAGTTGCATGTTTGTAGTTGTGAATTCTCCACTTTCTTGTCTGTTAGACATGCACAGACACGCACAATAAATCATTTGTGTCCGTATTAGTCAAATATTCAATGAAACAGGATATTGAGCCAATAAAACCTCTGTTTTGATACCTTTAATGGAGCTGGTCATGTTGCTCTGACTCTCTAAACTTACTGCTTGAGTCTTGCTCTGAGGAGTGAGTAAATATTTCACATGTATTCATAAAAAACTGAAAATAGCAACAAAAAAAAAAAAGGATTATGTTTTACTTTTTTTTACTCACAGATTCTGTTGTCATAGCCATGAAGGGTTGGGAAGTACCATTTACAACAACATCAGGGCAATTGGAGGGCAGTCTGCACAGGCTCCTGCAAAATGATGGAATGATCCATGAATGTAACATAGGTCTCTTTGACAGACTGTGGGCTGTAAACAATGAATCATTTAGAAACACTAAACAATACTCTCAAATCAGATATGTCTACAGCATGCATTACAGAATGTGCATTGATTCAAAATGGAATGACTCACTCGATGAACAGACAAGCTTGATTAAGACTGAATCGAAACTGATTCTTTGATTCAGTTGGGAAGTGAGAGAGAGCACTGTAGATTCCAAAGGTGGGAATCGATTCCACTTAGGCGAATCGACTCCATTCAAACAAGTTCAGACGAAACAGATCCATTACCTCGAATTACAAACTACTACATGTTCAAAGAAAGCCTAAAGAGCTAAAATTGAGGATTTTTATTCATTTTAAATTTACATGAATCTTTTGATTCAGATCACCCACAAAGCTCGGTCAGATCTTGCTTTATTCTGTGACTGTTACATCAATCCTTGAAAGGGACTTTGGCCATTCACAAATCCTCTCCCGTTGGCTCATGGGATAGTAAAGTGTCCATTTGCACACTTCTGAACCTCGCTGGAAGAAGTAGGCCTTCTGGGAACTTTTTGTTTACTGTTTTATGACTAGTGAATTCGGACATACTTCTTTTGTCACATACTGTTTTTCGCCTACTATATAGTAGGAAAGTATGCAATTATTTCGGATGTAGACAGAGTCATTCACAACCGAAACACCAGCAAAGAGGAAAAACAGCTAAAAGGTACATTGACATTAACTAAAGATAACTAATGGGACCTTATTGTAAAGTATAACCAGTTTACATTATATTAAACTTTTATAATTCACATTTATTTGATCTCAAAGCTTTAGCCTTTGTGTGTTTAGGATCCATTTTTCAAAATTTTTGACATTTTGAATCCTGGATAATACTAACCTTGACCTCTCTGCAGTACCAGAGATGCGAATTTCTCTTTTCCCTTTAATCTCATCTGTCCACAGTTGCTCTTGGGGTCCAGTGCTCTTTTCGTAACCCTCCACTCGTCTCTCTAGGCCCCTCAGTACCGGCGCCCCCTGGTGGCTGCCTGTGACCTGCTTCAATTCCTGTTTGCTCTGCTCCAGTTCAACTCTGAGGCTCTCTAATTGACTTTTGAACTCCTCGCGACCCTGTAAGGCATCGGCTAGCTGTGTGCCCATGTCCTGCATTGTTGCTCTTAAAGAACATAGCTCTTCCTCAGATTCTGCCCTCAGTCTGTCTGAAACCACTAGCGCCACCTTCAGGTCAGACTGGAATTGCTGCCACTCCTCACGTTCTGCCTACAGAAGGAGAAAACAGTGGTAGAGTTGTATTAATAGGCATGTTACATATTTATATAATATATTTAAATTCATATTATTTTTATTTAATATAAATTATGTATTTTTATTATAAAATATTTTAATTACACACACACAACACACATACATATATATAGAGAAAGAGAGAGAGAGAGAGAGAGAGAGAGAGAGAGATGTAACAGGTACATAAAGTGTACTGTTAAATGTATTTATAGTTTATTAGAATTCCCACAAAATTGTTTGTTGACATATACCTGATATTACTGCCTAAGTGGAGTCGAGTGTCTTTCCCTTTAATTGATGTGATGTCATGAGTCAATATAATTTCCTGTTCTGTCTCCTCCTCTTCCTCTTTGCACTGGTGATGCAGTGAGAGGTGAGGTTATTTTAGGCTCCTGATAATCATATTTAATCGTAATCTTAATTGTTGCTTTTATGTCTAAATTTTCAATCTAATTCCTGTGTATAATGTTATTTTACTTATCTGTGTGGCTATTTCCGTAATTTTGTCCCGATTAAGTGATGTTTTAACATCTGGGCCTAAAGGTGAAATGAGAGCACGTGTGACAAGTGTACATCACATTTGTTTTATAGAGCTAGAGAGGGCGATTCTCACTAAGAGGCTGATTACATCTTATTTGTGCATCAGGTATGTCTTCTGTTATACGTTTATGTTTTATATGCATTTTATTGTGATTCTTCCTCTTTGCACTGGTGATGCAGTGAGAGAGCTAGAGAGGGCGATTCTCACTAAGAGGCTGATTACATCTTATTTGTGCATCAGAATAAAAGATCGCTGAAACTGCTGAGTGAGTCCTGTCCTGTTCTTCCCACGTGAATGAAAAACACAACGCAGAAAAGAGACCAGTTACACTTGGTGCCGTGATCATTTCGGATCATCAGATCAGCGCTTCGCCGATCGCCGTGGTTGCGTGACGGCTCGCACGCTTCGCAGATCTTCCTCGCCGAACTTCTTCCTCATCGCCATTGCTCGTGGAGGCTCCAGCTCGCGCACGAGGAGGGCGCGTGTGTGAGACGAACAGTGTGCGACATCGCGGGACGAACTGTTGCGTCTTAAAGGAACGGTAAACGGTTGTTGACTCCTGAAACTTTTTTTTTCCCTTCTTTCTCTGGAGCGCTTTCGTTGGTCGTTGTATATTGAACGACGAAGACTGTGAAAAGCACTGCGGGACGCTTCAGTTTACGTCATGCATCGTATCCTTTATCTATACACTATAATAAATGACTGTGAGGAATTTTAAACAAGATAAAGTGT
Source organism: Pimephales promelas (assembly GCF_016745375.1). The sequence continues at coordinate 7,486,183 of NW_024121099.1, read as the reverse complement.
ACAATTGATTTTGATGAAGTATATATTTTATTTTCACTGTGAATTTTGAAAGTGAACAGTTAAAACATTTGATATCTTGTATTTCTCTGCATATTTGAACTGTTCAACAGTTGAGGTTTTGCTCTTGTGCAGATAATTTGCTCTTATTTTTGCATATATATATATTTTTTCCTTTCCTGTTTCATTTCACAAATTGAAACATGTCTGAGGGTCCTAGCAAAGATGATTTTAGTCCTGTGAAAAATTCTAATGTCACTTTTCCACTGGGAAGAGGTCATGGGCCTGAAATTTATGAAAATGAGGGTGTGTCTGAATTTACACGTTGCTATGGGAGAGGGAGAGCATTAGCTAATTTGGGACTTGACCGTGTGCACACAACCGATTCAGCAATTGGTTTTTCTGTAGGTCCAGCTGCTAGCTCCACCCCAATCATACAACCTGACTTTGATCGTGTTGTTACTCCTGAGTCGTTAGGGGGTATCATTTCAGATCTGGCTCAGAAAATAGGAGAGAGTATTTCAGCCAGCCTTAACCTTGCGCACCAGCCCAGCCCAGTACAGTCTAATCCACCCTGTCATTCTCAGCATTCAAGTGATGGCATTGATAAATCTAGCCTCAAAGTGATAGTACAGCAAGATGCACCACCACCACCATTCTTCAGGGGAGATAAGAGTGATTCATTTACTGTGCACGAGTGGGAAGATATGATGTACAGTTATTTGAACAGAATGAAATGCCGAACGCAAACTGATGTCTCTGATCTCATCCTGAGCAGATTGGCTGGCAAAGCGAGAGATGTGGTTAAAGTGTCCCTGCGAAGCCGCCCCGAACTGAGTGCCAGTAAGTTCCCAAGTGCAGTGTTTGACATACTGAAACGCAACTTCAGTGAGTTGTCTTACTCTAACATGCCCATGGCTGACTTCTATAACACCGTCCCTAGAGCAGATGAAAGTCCCATGGATTACTGGATACGGCTTAACAAGTCCATAGATGTTGCTGATGAGTGCTTGCGCAGACACAATAAGAGTGTTGAGGATCCCGCTGCTGAAGCAGTCATGATGTTTATTTCTCATTGCCCGGACCCGAGTCTTGCTTTGTCTTTTCAGTTTAAGCCAGCAGAGAAGTGGAGCGCTGCTGAGGTCCAGGAGCGCTTGGATAGTCATCAGAGGGATCTAAAGAGAGTCTCCTCAAGGAAGCAGCACGCAATGTCCTTGTCAGCTAGCAACCAGTGCACTGTTATGGCAGGCCCCAATAATGTGCCTAGTTCTCTTCCTCAGCCTGTTTCCATGACCAGTTCTCCTCAGCAGCCAGTTTCTATGCCAGCCCAGTCACTGACTCCGGTGAGTCCTCTTAATCCATATGCTGTTCCCTTCTCTCCAGATACCAGCCTTCAGCACATTGTTGGCATGATGGATCGAGTCCTGTCTTTGTGCACTGCCTCTTTAACTTCACCCAGTCAGGTTCACCCAGGCAAGACTCCAGATTTCAAAACCAACTTGAGCACTGCATGTAGGGTCTGTAGATCCAAGGAACACACAACGTATGAACATTGTAGACGCCAAAGGCTGTGTCGTCTCTGTTTCAGTCCTGGCCACTTTAAGAGTGACTGTCCTAAAGCAGCATGCCTTGCATCTCCCTCAGATACTGCTCAGTTAAACTGAAGAGCCCATGCGATGAGAGGGGTAGCATGGGCAATTTAAGTAAAACCTCCCTCACAGAAGATGTGCAAAATGTTTTTGCTAACAGTTGCAAACTATTTCCAGAAGACAAAACCGTGTTATATGTGGGGTCTCAGAGAGTTGATGGGGCAAGTGAGTTGTTTTATGCTCCTGTGACAGTCTGTGACCGGTGCACATTAAAGGGGTTGCTGGATTCTGGTAGTATGGCCTGCACGCTTAGTGAAGAGGGTGAGTCCAAGCTGCAAGCTGATGGTCTTCTTCCGTATCCTCAAACTGTTGCGGGTAATGTGGTCCTGGTTGGCTGTGGTGGCCTTACGATTCAGCCGAAGTGTTCATACGACTTGGAGATTGAAGTCTATGGATTCAAGTTTGTCGTTCCCACCCTTGTGGTGCCTGGACAAAGAGATGAGTTCATAATAGGAAGTAATGTGATCAAATGTGTCGTGCAGAAGATGAAATCGCATGACAAGTACTGGGAGCTTGTTTCCTGCAAGAACAGTAATCCTGAGTGTGAGCAATTCCTTGAGCTTCTGAGCTGCATCTCCCGATGGTCTGGGCCTCAACAACCTGATAAACTTGGGACTGTAAAACTCCGTCAGGCAATAACTCTGCTTCCCAAATGTGAGTATCTTGTTTGGGGCAAATTGCCAGCTAATGTACCTGTTTCCCCAGGAAGTACTGTAATTGTTGAGCCAACCACGGCACGTTCAGCTCCTAAAAACATTCTTGTCGGACGCGTAGTAACACCGATGTGGGGTGATCGATGGGTGCCAATGAAGATAGTGAACCCAAACCCAATATCAGTGTCGCTTCGCCGTAACACTAAAGTGGCTGATGTTTCTTCCTGTCTAGCCGTGGAGGATTTTCCTGTCATGCAGGGTCTGAGCAGAACTCAATGTGATGTTCCTGATTCAAATCCACACATTACTGACTCATCCGTTAATCCAGCACAGCCGTTGAAGGATCTTGGTCTTAACGAAATTGACATTGATGGATGTGAAGTCTCTGGGATGTGTAAGAGGAAATTGACGGATCTTCTTGTATCCTACCATGATGTTTTCTCAAAGGACAAGCTGGATTGTGGAGAGACAAAGGACTTTGTGCACAGGATCCATCTTTATGATGAGCGTCCATTCCGTCTGCCCTATCGCCGCATCCCACCTGCCCACTATCAAAAATTGAGAGAAGTGTTGTCAGAAATGGAGGAGAAAAGCATAATCAGCAAGTCTGTCAGTGAGTATGCGTCACCCTTGGTGATGGTCTGGAAAAAAGACGGTAATCTGAGGGTCTGCACTGATTTTCGCTGGCTCAACGCTAAAACCATCAAAGACGCCCACCCTCTACCCCATCAAGCTGACTGTCTCGCAGCCTTGGGTGGTAATGCCCTTTTCAGCACCATGGACTTAACTTCAGGATTTTACAACATCCCACTCCATGTGTCTGACCGACGATACACTGCCTTCACAACACCTATGGGCTTGTATGAGTATAACCGTCTTCCTCAAGGTCTTTGCAATAGCCCTGCTTCTTTCATGCGCATGATGCTCAGCATTTTTGGAGACCTTAACTTTTCCACTCTGCTCTGTTATCTGGATGACTTGTTGGTCTTTGCACCTTCTGAAGAGGAGGCATTGAAGCGTTTGGAGATAGTGTTTTCTCGTTTGAGAACCAGCAATTTGAAGCTTGCACCTAAAAAGTGTCACTTCCTGAGAAAATCTGTAAAGTTTCTGGGCCATGTGATAGATGGTACTGGTGTTTCAGTTGATGAGGAGAAAGTTAAAGTCATCTCTGCTTTTCAAAAGGAGGACTTAATGAAAGAAAACAAAATCACACCTTCACAAAAAAAGATCAGATCGTTTCTTGGTATGGTCCTGTACTACCAATCCTTCATTCCAAATTGCTCACGCATTGCCAGACCCTTATTCAACTTAACTGCTGGTCAGAAACGCTCAGTGAAAGCTGCTGGTAGTCACAAGAGAGCAGGCACTTTTCGGGAGTTGACGCCCCAGGACTGGACCCCTGACTGTGATGTGGCGTTTGAAGAGCTAAAAAGGGCCCTTGTTGACAGTGTGGTGCTGGCTCATCCTGATTTCGAGCGTCCTTTTCTTCTCTGTACTGATGCCTCGTTGGATGGCATAGGAGCAGTACTGTCTCAGATCCCTGCTGGTGAGGACAAGGCAAGACCAATAGCGTTCGCAAGCAAGGCTTTGAGCCGCAGCCAGACAAATTATCCTGCACACAGACTGGAATTCTTGGCTCTGAAGTGGGCAGTGTGTGATAAGTTCAGTCACTGGCTTAAGGGCCATGAGTTTACTGTGTGGACGGATAATAATCCGCTGACATACATTATGACCAAGCCGAAGTTGGATGCATGTGAGCAGCGCTGGGTCTCGAAACTTGCTCCATATTCGTTTGAGATCAAATATGTTCCTGGGAAACTCAACGTGGTGGCGGATGCGCTCAGTAGGGATCCGTTTGTCAGGCCAGTGAGTCAGCGGCTCTTGTCTGAGCCTTATTCTGAGCTGTTGCGACAAGTACACAATGTAGAGGATGGAAACGTACAAGAGGTGTTCCGTCTTACCTGCCAGCCGCAAACTTTAGGGACAGGATCATTTGATGCTGGGCTGGATACATCAATGTCCAGCGATGACGTGTCTTCCATCTTGTCCTCCTGTGATGAATGGGAAATGGGAACTGAATGTAGAGCAACATCGTTTGCAGGACATCTGAACTCTTTAATCAGTGGAGATGAGGAAGTGTTTCATTCTCTTTCACAGATAGACTTACAAGATCACCAGCACAAAGACCCTGTCATTGCTAGAGTGTCTTATTATGTTGGCAGGAAACGCAGACCATCAAGACGTGAGCGTGCTAACGATAACCAGAGTGTGCTGAGAATTATGAAGCAGTGGGACAAACTGTCTTTGCTTAATGGAATCCTGTACAGAGCCATTAAAGACCCGCTCACCAAGCAAAAGAAGTTCCAGTTAGTTTTACCTGACTCCTTAAAACCTGAGGCACTTTCAGGTGTTCACGACCTAGCTGGTCACCAAGGGCAGTCTCGCACTCTGTCTTTGACCCGTCAGAGGTTTTTCTGGCTTGACATGGAGCGTGATGTGCGGGATTACGTGAAAAAGTGTTCCAGGTGTGTCCTCAGTAAAACTCCAGAGCCTGCAGCGAGAGCCACCTTGGAGAGTATTAAGACCACAGCCCCACTGGAGCTCGTTTGCATTGACTTCTGGTCTGCTGAAGATCGGAACAACAAATCTGTGGATGTTTTAGTGGTCACGGATCACTTCACAAAGCTGGCGCATGCATTCCCGTGTCAAGACCAGACAGCGAAAAGAGTGGCTAAGAAACTCTGGGACAACTTTTTCTGTGTGTATGGATTTCCCCACCGCATCCATTCTGACCAGGGGGCTACCTTTGAGAGTGAGTTGATTGCTGAGCTGCTTGAACTGGCTGGAGTTGACAAGTCAAGAACCACCCCTTACCACCCAATGGGGAATGGTGGTACCGAACGTTTCAACAGGACGTTAGGAAATATGCTGAGGTCTCTCCCACCTAGGCCTAAGCAGAGGTGGCCACAGTTAATACAGACCATGACATTTGTGTATAACTGCACAGCACACGAAACAACAGGTTTCGCCCCCTTTTACCTGATGTTCGGTAGGGTACCAAGATTGCCCGTTGACCTCATGTTCCGCAGTGTCCTGCAGGATAAGACAATCTGTGACTATGATAAGTATGTGAAATCTCTTGTCAGCGACCTCCAATCTGCCATGGCGTTAGCACAGAAGAATGCTGTTGTGGAACAAAAACACCAGTCCAGCCAGTACAACAAAAGAGCCAAGGGCCTACCTCTAGCTGTTGGTGACCAAGTGCTTGTGGCTAACAAGGGTTGTAGAGGGAAACGTAAACTTGCTGACAAATGGGAGCCGGTCATGTACACTGTTGTTGCCTCAAAGCCATCCATACATGTCTATAAGATCAGTGACAGAGCTGGTAATGAGAGGATAGTGCATCGGAATCTTCTTCTTCAAGTGAACTTCCTCCCGCTGCTTGAACCAGAAATGGTTAGTTCTGATCATGAGGTTGCTGAAACACTTGCCTGTAGTGTACCTTCACAGATATCTGATGCAGCACACTGTGATGGTCTAACCGAGCAGACAGGAAGTGGTGAGTCCTTAAATGGTGCCGAAATTGAGTCTGATGGGCACGCAGATGATGGGCTGAATGAGGCTGAGGAACTCTCACATGCAGACTCTATGTCGAACATCTCCAATGTTGCTACTTGTAGTGATGTCCGCACTTCTTCATGGGTGCATTCTCAGTTGTCCAATCAAGAGGAGTCGCTTGCACAAGTCGCTGTGTCTGTGACTGATGATAATACTGTGGCTGTGGCTGGTACTAACCACTCTCCCCAAATTCCTGTCTCTGCCAGTGAATCTTTTTGGCAAGATCCTGTAGCTGATTTAAATGCAGATGTTCGTTACACTACCAGGCTTGGTAGAGTAATTAAGCCTGTTCGTAGGCTGATTAAGTCAATGGTTCAACTAGAAACCTTACTTGGTATGGAGTCTTTATCTCCTGTTATTCATGTTTAGATCAGTTTTTTTCTTCATGCTGTCTCTTGAAAATGCTAGAAGTCATGTGTTGTATTTTCTAATGCCTATCGGCTCTGTTTAAGTACCTGGTCTGAGATTTTTCAAAGTGTAATGGGCACTTTGGTAATGCCTACAATATGTGTTGAAGTTTGGCCAACTTTCTTCATATTTGTATCCCTTTCGTTTGGGTAGCTTTTTATGCTGTGTTTCCACTGTTTTTTTTTTAAGTGTGGACCATGCAATTCTAGTGACCAGTATATATATATTTTTTTATTATTATACTCTGGTGAATTTTGTGTAAATTCTGAGGGGTGAGTGTAACAGGTACATAAAGTGTACTGTTAAATGTATTTATAGTTTATTAGAATTCCCACAAAATTGTTTGTTGACATATACCTGATATTACTGCCTAAGTGGAGTCGAGTGTCTTTCCCTTTAATTGATGTGATGTCATGAGTCAATATAATTTCCTGTTCTGTCTCCTCCTCTTCCTCTTTGCACTGGTGATGCAGTGAGAGGTGAGGTTATTTTAGGCTCCTGATAATCATATTTAATCGTAATCTTAATTGTTGCTTTTATGTCTAAATTTTCAATCTAATTCCTGTGTATAATGTTATTTTACTTATCTGTGTGGCTATTTCCGTAATTTTGTCCCGATTAAGTGATGTTTTAACATCTGGGCCTAAAGGTGAAATGAGAGCACGTGTGACAAGTGTACATCACATTTGTTTTATAGAGCTAGAGAGGGCGATTCTCACTAAGAGGCTGATTACATCTTATTTGTGCATCAGGTATGTCTTCTGTTATACGTTTATGTTTTATATGCATTTTATTGTGATTCTTCCTCTTTGCACTGGTGATGCAGTGAGAGAGCTAGAGAGGGCGATTCTCACTAAGAGGCTGATTACATCTTATTTGTGCATCAGAATAAAAGATCGCTGAAACTGCTGAGTGAGTCCTGTCCTGTTCTTCCCACGTGAATGAAAAACACAACGCAGAAAAGAGACCAGTTACAGAGAGACTGATAGATTATTAAAAAGTCACTGTTTGGATTAAAATAGGCAAATGCTTAAAGGGTTAGTTTACCCAAAAATGAAAATTATGTCATTAATGACTCACCCTTATGTCGTTCCAAGCCCATAAGACCTCCGTTCATCTTCGGAACACAGTTTAAGATATTTTAGATTTAGTCCGAGAGCTTTCTGTCCCTCCATTGAAAATGCATGTACCTTAAACTGTCCTTGTCCATAAAGCCAATACAGACATCATCAAAGTAGGCCATGTGACATGAGTGGGTTAGTTCAAATTTTTTGAAGCATCGAAAATCCTTTTTGGTCCAAACATAGCAAAAACAACGACTTTATTCAGCATTGTATTCTCTTCGGGTTCTGTTGTCATTGCTCGTTCACAATTCCAATGACGCTGCTGACGTGTTATCTTGTGCGCCCGATTAGGACATCCGCGACATGCACACTTACGAACCATTTTTAAAAAATATTGCAATACCAAAATACAATGTATAAAAACTTGAATTCAGCGCACGTCTCCATCAGACTGTAAACGAAGCTCGGGCGCACAAGATAACACGTCAGCAGCATCATTGGAATCGTGAACGAGCAATGACATCAGAACCGGAAGAGAATACAATGCTGAATAAAGTCGTTGTTTTTGCTATGTTTGGACCAAAAAGTATTTTCGATGCTTCAAAAAATTCGAACTAACCCACTCATGTCACATGGACTAACGTTATTTTGATGATGTCTGTATTGCCTTTATGGACACGGGCAGTATAAGGTACATACATTTTCAATGTTGGAGGAACAGAAAGCTCTCAGACTAAATCTAAAATATCTTAAACTGTGTTCCGAAGATGAAGGGAGGTCTTACGGGCTTGGAACGACATGAGGGTGAGTCATTAATGACATAATTTTCATTTTGGGGTGAACTAACCCTTTAAGAGTCTATGACTATAATTATTATGTTTATTTTGTTAAATGTTTGGCAATAGTTCTTCTAATCCCAACTGATGGAGTGTGTAACTTTTCATTTCTTAAATAACCATGTAGGACATATCATGGCCATATTCCAGGATGACAATGTCAAGATTCATCAAGCTCAAATTGTAAAAGAATGGTTTGGAGGGAGCATGAAGAATCATTTTCACACATGAAATGGCACCTCTGAGTCCAGATCCAGATCATCAAAGTCTTTGGGATTTGCTAGAGTAGACTTTAAAGAGTATTGCATTGTTGTGTACTCTTGTATTGTCAATTTGATCTAGCTGTCGATCATAATATGTAATCATAACACTTGCTCTTCCGAATGACAATGTTCTGAGTTCCGCACAGGTTCCACACATAAATAACTAAAAGAAACGTCTCTACATATGAAACATGAAGCCAAATAAATACGTGATTAACAAGATATACTGTATGTATGTATATATACAGTATATGTCAAGGTTCCTTGATTACTTGATTACAAAATACTAGGATGTAGGGGCTTCGAGAGCAGAGCAGTAGACTGAGTATATGAATGTTTTCCTCTTGGATTTCCTCAAGAGTTGTAATTCAGCTGTGAGTCTATGAGGTCAGAAGGTTTGTTGTGAATCTCACTGCTATGGTGATCATACTGTCCACCTCTCACTGTTTGATAAACACACACTCACACGCAACATTCTTACATTAAACTTAGCTCAGCTCTAATTTGAGAAGGTTAGATCAGCAACAAATTCTACTTCAAAGTTATAAAACGTATCCTGTATTATTTACATGCAGTGGTCCAGAGCCGTGTCAAATTTACACACACACACACACACACACATAGACACACAGGAATCTTACTCCGCTTGCAGCCCTGAGCATGTTCTGGCAATAAAATGATTGCTCAATAGTCAGATGTCAAGAAATACAAGAGTGATTCCCAGGCATGATAACACATTTGTAAAACACATACAATCTAAATCTATTCTTTCTCTATTTCATCATCTCTTTCTTTTCTTGTCTCTCTCTCAATAAAGAGAAAGTCTCTTCTCTCTGAAAGTCTGTCTTGATTCAGCCAGAGAGGAAAAGTGACTTAAATGAACACAAACGACTACTAAAGTTATCAAAGTGAGTTAATCTCTAAAATCCTGTACAATAATATAAAGCAGAAAGAAAAAGGTAAAAACAATTAGCAGGCAAAGTCATCTAGCACAAGAGGGGCAACAAGTAGGGGAAAATTCATGAAAGATGAAAGAGTGGAGAAAAACTATATAGAAACGTTAAAAAAAAGAGTCAAAGAGCTAATCACAAGCCTGCCGATTATCAAGCTCATTTTTGTGGAGAAAAAAGAAAATATCAGTATGTTAACTTTCACCAAAGTTATTCATTTACATGAATAATGCATGGAATTGCAATGTTAGGATCATTTCAAAATATGTAAATACATTATGACACTATGTATGTTGGTATAGGTCATACGTTAGTTCCTTAGCCTGAAAAAGGTTAAAGACCCCATCTGCAATTAAACAAATGAAGGAGGATGGACTTAGAGTAGGAGGAGAGAGAGAGAGAGAGAGAGAGAGAGCAGGAAAAGTCTCAGGACCTTCTTCATCATCACTGAGGCCTCCAAACCCCAGCTGGAGCTCATTATAGCAAGACTTCCTCCGACACACACACACACACACAAAACACACACATGAGAGTCTATCTGATATCGAAACGCATGCATTAGAGAGTATTTGGGTATTTCTATGCTGTCTAGAATGTTAAAACCATTTTAAACTTTAAACTGAGAAAGCACAATTGCCAATTGTTGACAGCACAAGGTTTTTGTGAAACCTTGAGAAAATACTCAATTGTGTATTTTATGCACAACAAGTATTATTTTTTTCATTTATAGTATTAACTGTTAATGTTACATTTGAATTTCCAAACCAATATTTACGAAATGTCCTGATAGTAAAATCCACTAAAGTCTGAAGAGATTTTAAAACGCTATAGGCATCGTACACTTAAAGACAGAGGATCAACACACTTCATCAGACTTTTAAGTGCATGGTTCAGAACACAACAAACTCATACAGAAACATGTGCCTCACTGCTAGGAGACACGAGACAATTGAAAACAATATGTGTTCTAAAATTTGCTGAAAATATCCTCCTGTTGGATGGAATCAGAATCTGAAGCTAAAAATAGTCTGTGCCCATCATACACAATTTTCAATGAAATCTGTCAACTCCAAGTGGCCAAAATCTGCAGACTGCCTCTGACTTTCAGCAACTATTCCCGACTGTAAATCATGGCAAAAGTTGTGTTTCAAAATTCCAGCCTTAAACAAAACACAAGTGATTACTAGTTAAGAATCGATTAGTTAAGAATTTTCTGACACAGGAGAGATTTTCATGAACTTAGCCTAAATCCTGAAGCATTTGTTTTAAAAGGATACTTAATTTTATTGATGGATAAGGAGTGAATGAAAACACATTAACACATGTGGGCAATCACCCAAACTTGTTAAAGTAAATTCTGTCTTTCTCTCCCTGCTGATACTCACTGCTTTCCAGGCATCCCAGCACAACTGAAAATGACCCCACCTCTCTCTCTCTCTCTCTCTCTGGACAGTGGTGATGTTTTAGACATCAGCTCATTGACTCAGTGGGATTTCTAAGGAAGTATCACACCCATCTCAGATAAAAAGCAGTTGTTGCTCTTTTTTGGGGGCTTTGCACAGTATGTGTGGGGGTGGGTAGAGTGTGACTCCATCATCCTACTTGACAACCCCATGCACACTACATAATCACTACACTCAGTTATACACGCACAGAAAAGTGTGCCAAACACAATGGCCTAATACACTGTGTAAAGCTTTTTCCAGCCAAACCCAAATCCAGTGTGTGACTCCTGCATTCAGAGCAGTCCATCTGGAACTGATCCGCCAGCTTCTTATGTTCATAACGTCTGTGTGTGTATGTGTTTGTGTGTGTTATTATGAGTGGTGGTGGGTTGCTCCATCCATAGTTATTTGAGCTCCCTGAGTACAGTCATTGTTAGAACACCAAATTTAACATTTTTTTTTTTTTTGCGATTTCCAGTGGGGCAAGAGAGCACTTGTTTGGGTCAAAATGAAACTGACAATATTACCAGAGTGACTTATAGATCTTATGAGTGAATATGAAAGTTGGGTGGTAAAGTGTGAGAGAGTCATTGAGTAAATGTACATGTGCAGTTATGTCGTACAGCTTTTTTTTTTTTACATAGTTGAGATACAGTTTTCATCTGTTTCAAGTATACATGACGGACATTACATTGTGCATTACAATGTGAAACCAAATATTTGAAAGATTTAATACACATTGCATGATGGAAAGACTACTCGAAATCGAATGCATTCAATGAACACTTTACAATCCCATGAGGCCACACTGTAAAAATGACTATGCTTTATCTAATCAATAGAATTGTGGCAATGGATTACAAGCAATATTATTAATTAAATTTAACAAATTAGAATTGAGTAATAATTAATCAAACTATTCATTAAAAGTTAACATGAGTAAAGTTTACCCAAAAAATGTAACAAAAATATCTCACTAACAGACAGACGTCAAAGATTAATTAAGAACTCTTTATTTTATATTGCCAACATTGAAGACACCTGATGTTAACAAGCAGAATCACTGAAGGAGAAAATCGTAATTTTAAAACAAACCTAAAATAAACACCGATCATGTTTTTTTGGTTGTTGTTGTGAGTTTTACTCATTTTAAATGGTTAACTTTTAAGGAATTAATTATTTTTTTGATTAGATAAAGCACATATTTATTTTTACAGTGCATGGGAGAGGATTTATGAATGGAGAAGAAGTAACCGAATGAACTCAACTGACGCTGGTAGGTCACATGATAATGACAACATGAGACCTGTAGTACATCCAGGTTCATTCATACTACACACATTCATACTATACAGAAAGTACCTTGTTTAACCGTAGGGAAGTAAATTCAAATTCAAATGTAGTACTTGCTCAGACCATACACGATTTCAGACTCAGCAAAAGCCAAACTATAGTTGCATTATCAAGGTCCTCTGACTGTCCTTATTATGACTTCAGAGGCTTCTAGAACAAGATTTTATTTTATTGTTCTAAAAAGGGATTTTTTGGGATAATGGCTGTGATTTTAAGTGACAGCAGGTTTCTGGAAGAGTTGGATTATTGTCCCGCCCTCATGCCGGTGAATGTCATCAGAGAAGAGATGTGAGATTTAGAGGGAAAGTTAATTAAAGATTATGATGGCACATTAATTAAAAAGATTATGTTGAACACTGATAAATAATGTTTATTTAAAAATACATTATTCCTTTAAAACAATTATTGTAGTTAAAGATCAGTTACTGCTTTAGTCACAACTGAAGTGCATGTAAGTGTACTTGGTAGTTGAGTTGCATTTTAAAGATAGGACGGCTGGGGAGGAACACACTCACTCTGTTGTTTGGTCAGTGAGTCGTTGCATGCTGACTTCTACTGTCACAGGGACCAAACAAAAAAGTTTTGTTCTTGCAGGAGCTGAACAGAATTCCCCACATCCCCCTCATTATGTCCTGTTCACTCCCTGTTTCCATCTGTGTCTCAAACACTCCTACTTCTTCAGGCCTGACACCCTGTAAAGCTGCTGAATGGTGACCAGAGCACCATTCTGTTTTTAAATGTCGCTATTACTAGCTAATATTGTTTCATATTAAAACTATAGATCAATGCTATATCAATCTATTCATAAATCAATGCAAGTCTAAGAGAAATGCACAATTTCACCCTCTCTTTTTTATTTTTTTCTTCTCTGCCCTTTCTTCTCCTCCTACCTGTCAAAAATAGATTTGATTTTATCTGATTCCTTGAGAATACCAGATTAGGCCCATGTCGTAACACAAACCACTCATAAAAACAATGTCCATTCCTGAACTAAGACAGGAAGGGAGTCATTTGTAGGATTGCATGTCCCATAAGCCTTTGTTGATGCTGACAAGCTGTTATCAAACCCTCCCTGACCTGCCCCTCTGGGAACAATGTTACTTCCTGTTGCATTTTCCTGTCTTCAAAAGAGGGAATTTTAGAAACCAAAGTGTCAAGCAAAAACTGAGAGTACATGGATGGTACAAAAAGTAGCAAGTGTGATTTACCTGAATCTTTTCCTTACAACTTCTCAATTCCTCCTTCATCTTCTCCCTCTCCACCAGAAAACATTGTAACAGATCTGAAAAACAAAAATGTGATTTTAAATATTTATCAAATTATAAATTATACAGGTATGTGCTAAGAACATAGTAAAGTGTGTAGGTTTGCAGCAGTGGTAAAATCTTGTATTGTTTACCTGGTCGAGGTTGATATGGGATTTAGAAAGTAATTAGTAATAAGAAATGCAATACTTTTTAAAAAGAGTAATTAGTACAGTAATCTAATCACACTGTTGAAGACGAGTAACTTTCCTAATACTGTGCGCGGACCACTTCCTAAAAATGTTTGCGGTTCATTATGTGTATGCTCTAATTTATGAATGGATCAGTGGACATAACATGACTGTCTGACTCACCATTCAGAATGTGTGTAGATTCTTCAGTGTTGTTGAGCTGCAGTGTGTTCAAACACTCCTGGAGGAGTTTTGCGTCCACTTCTGTGTCTCCATGCACACACACACACGACGAATGAGATAGCAGACTAGGTACTTCAGTCATCTCACATTCTTTAGCTTCTTTTGGAGACCCCGTCCTGCAGTCCAAAAGTGAATCATTCTGATTGGTGGAGATGAGTGGCGGACTGAGAGCATCTTGAGGCGTTTCTGGGGTGGCTGTGCTTGTGCAGTTGGAAATGGACACCAGCTGAGATGTAGGTGACAAAGTAGAAACAAGACTGTATGGCGAGGTGGGAGGTGTTTCATACATGTCCACACCAGTACCTGCAGAGAGACAGAGGAGGAGCTCTCAGAATACTTTAATGAAACATTACCTTACATAATAACTTGAGTGCATACATTAGTCTGTCACAGAAATGAAACTTTATTTCCGTTATTCATGGGATGTTCAGCATGTGAGATTTCAGGGGACAAGAATTATGTGACTATCATATACAGTATACAGATTTGACTACCAAGTACAGATTTTTTTGTCTCTCCATTTGGATAAATGACACTACTATCACTGATTTTTTCACATTTTTTTCTTGTTTTCTAGCAAAATATATCTAAAGATCCATTAAAAGAAAGAAAGAAGATTTTTTTTCTAAATTAAATTATTTTTAAATAATAAATAAAATAAAAATAAATAATAATCCTTTGTAAATAATTTATATATGAATTATCGTTCTGCCCCTTTTCTCAGTAAACAATAATTCTGTATACAGCAAATATTATTTTTCCTTTGTTTGCACATTATATTGTAAATCTGTGGAATGGCTTTAGATTTTGTATTTGTACAATGTAGTCCAATGACTACAATATGATTGTCCTTATTATTTTTTATTGCTATTCAACATTGCTATATTTTATTGCTATATTTTATTGCTGCACAACAATAAATACCTGTCCAAAGATTTATTGTATTCTAAAATGACAAACTGGGTACGATCAGTGAGGTCAGATTTAAACCACTATCAGAGTGATTTAAACCACTCATACTCATACTCGGGTTAGAGTATGAGTAAATGATTTTCAATAATTATGTGAACTAATCATTTAGGGAAATGTTTAATTTTCTAAAATAGGCAGGTTTCACTATTTTCCTTTTCTGAATACAAACCAACAGGAGCAGATTAGATTGAATGTGTGTGAGTAGGTGAGTAGGCTTCTTCATTAAAAAGCGTTTGTCGTCTCCAATAACAGGGAAGAATGTACAATACAGTATGCCAATAATGACTCTCTCTCTCTAATACATTAAATAACTGTTCTGCATTTCTTTATTTCACAATAGTTTACAGTCACGTGTCTAGAAACACTTTACATAGCACTCTTTCCTCCTGTATTGCTTTATTTTTTGTTTCTATATCTCTCTGTCTCTGCATGCTGTGATTTTATCTCTTGTGAAAAATGCCTCTGTTGGTCCCAGCCCCTTGAGGGTTATTGCCTCAGATCTAAATACAACACGGGGAAATTCAAATATGTGTGTGTGTGTGTGTGTTTGTTATCAAAATCTAGTTACCTGAAGATCCATGTCGTTCTTTTCCAGAGTTATTCCCCATGTTACCAACAGCCTTTTCAGTCTATTGAATGAGTCAAAAAATGAATTATACACATCATTTATTTTCTTGGTTACACTTTATTTCAATGATCCACTTTAGACATTCTACTTGTGTAACTTTGCAATGACATGTCAACTAACTAACTAATTAGTAGACTGTCGTAGACTGTTAGGTTAGGGTTAGATATTCGGGTCAGTATGTTAAGAGTTGCCCAGGTCTGCGCCACAAAAAAAGTCCAATGGGGAATTAACCTTCACCTTAAATTAGCCAACTGACCCACTCTTTATTCAATATCCAAATAACAGTGGTGCCGGCTCATAACAATAACTCAAAAAAAAATATATATATATAACAAGATTGTACATTATTATCTCTCTTACTCCTCTTCCAGGTCTCTGAGAAATTCAGAAAGCTCTCCAACAACTGGTAGAGCAATTTGAATGAGGTTTGTGGTAAAGTTTGCATGAAAATGCAAAAGCCTATTGACAGCACTTGCTATTAGCCTACATTGAGGTAGAACAAATAATTAGGGAACACCATGGATTGTTGTAAGACATTTGGTTTCGATGTAATTAAAAAAAACAGCATATAGAATATAAAATGCTGTACTCTGCAGCTTTTTCCTCTTTGTCACCATCTCTGTTCAAAATCTGCAATTGTAGTCACATGCGGAATTATCAACTTTACGTGGGTTGTACCTCGGCACAGTGCGGACGAATCCAATTGAGGCTGCCAGTCACCGCAACAGTGTGGATACGGTGGATGCTGTCATAGAATCAGATTCTACTTTTTGGATGTGATAATGCATTGATCATGGCCAAAATACACAGCAGTTTTACCCTAAAAAACGCATTGATATATCTATTGTGTTTTAAACTGTCAATCAAATAACCAATCAATTTAAAATGAAAACAAATGTCCAAAAATTAACTTGTTGCCCAATTAACTACAAAAACAATGATGAACCAAAAGTTATATAATATATTAATGAATAAAATAAGCTTATTGACAGGGCTTTTCTCTTAAATTAATTTGAAAACGAAACCAATGCCAACGAACTTAGTAGCATATCTGTAACAAGTTACAGCCGCGTGCGTCAAACGCTGCCAGTGTGAAAGCAAAGCAAACCGACGTTCACAAAATAACTTTAGGGTAAGTAGTATAAATTACGGCGATATACGCTACTAACAACAACAATAACGTACATTGTTATTAATATATAATATCTTGTAGTGTAATTAATTAATATGATTGTATTTTATAACAAAAACTGATAGAAAACATGAATAAATAATCGGTTCACCTTTTTGAAAAATTCTAATGGGTTAAAAACTGTTAACTGTTGCTACCCAGTGTTGCAACAATCTCCGGCCTCTTATACTTCAAGTTTAACGAACAAGCAACTTTAAACCATGAGAATAAAGTCTATCAATAACATATTTAAACCAAGATAATAAAACAAGAAAATAACATAGATTACACGGACAGCGAGCATCACCATCTGTAGAAAAGGACCGCAAATCATACTTATATGAATAAATCATATATAAAAACAACTAAACGATAGAGAAAACTAATGAATCGTTTATGTTACACACCTTATTGAAGGTCTTGTGTTCACCGGGACTGACGGGGAAGTTTTACATGCTGTCGCTGGTAGAGTCGCACCTCTTCACGGACACGAACGGGAGCGGATCATGGGCAGAGACAGCAGGATGTGGGAATGAACTTTGAAGCTCGGTTAAAAACGGTCCTTTTGCCCCCTCATGAGGACTGAGCAGTACTACTACTATAAAAAAAAATAATAATTATGATCTTACTGTCCTCAGCTTTAGAAGGACCGACAACTCACAAATAAACAACTCGCGGTTATAACACGTTCCGCCAGGATTCAGTAGGCTATTCCCTCACTAACATCCACAGGGTTTATGGTTACTCTGAGGTGTGACTTATATTAACGAATACTACAGGAAGCCTGTCAGTTTCATATCCTCTGACCTGATTATAATTTAAAAACTTGAGCACTGAGCAACAGAAGGTTAAGATTGTTGTTTAACCCTTGTGTTCATATTTTTGTTATTCAGCCAGTGTTCGTGGGTCTGGTGGGCCCGCTGCATTTTGAGGTTTTTAATTCAACACAATCAAACAATTTTATGTTAACTTATCTGACCTGTAATGTAATACTGCAATGACTTCAAGGCAATAAGCTGAAGTGATTTATTAATAAAATAATGTATCACAGTATATATAAAATAAACTATAGACCATACAAGTCAATAGCTTTTAAATAAAAAGGCCAAGAAAATTAGGTTAATTCTTTATTTGCATATAAAATGTAAATGTGTACACAGCTAAATTTACACAATAGTTTGCATTTCTTGTTTTTAAGATAGAGTTATCAAGACTGCAGCCATATAAAAACTAAAATAAGCATTGAAAAACATTAATAACAAAATATATCAGAACAATCCTCCCAGTTGTGTGCATGTAGTTTAATGCTGTGTGCAATATACGACTGTTTTTAATGCCACATTCTCTCTGTAAGACGTATAACAGGTTAATCTACCACATCTCATTAACAAGCCCTAGTAAATAAACTCAGTGGACTAATCTTCAGGAAACAATTTAGCTTAGGAACATCCCAGTCATAGGGTGATATTGTTACTGTAAATACATTTCTAAGAACAGTCATCAGGATGTCACAATTCACAATGTTGTTTTACCAGTGACATTGCCTAAGCATGACATCATCAAACCATATGCCTGTATTTTTAAACAGATTAAAAAAAAAAAAAAAAAATTCAAGTAATTTTCACAAACATGTCAATTCAATATTTTGACCAACAGTTGGACATTAATACAGATCTGCTGAATCCTTTGTGCAACTGTAGCCGATCTCATAAATAAACAAAAACTAATCAGGGCAAACCGGCTTTCTTGTACAAAGGCACATTCCCTGACTAAATTATTGACTAATGCTCCATCTTACCCAGTAAGACCTTGTATGGCAAATGTTTTTTTCTTTATACGGCAGTTGCCGTCTTCACAGGCTGCTCGATGCCACCTGTGTTTTTGTTTGGTTGATCCTCTTCATCTTTTTTGATGGATGCCATGGCAGCATTGGCTTGAGCCTTACGGGCTCGGGCTGAAGGGGATCCTGGACTCTCAACATTAATGGCGGGTTTGGACAGCCAATGAAGGATGCTAGTGGAGGGTCGGTGGTGAATAGTGAGTTGGCGAGAGCTGTATCCGGACATTGCAAACCCCAAAGCACCCAGAACAACAGCCAACCTCGGCACTACAAGATCGTGAGCCCTGTAGATCACAGTCTGCACTGCTGACGTCTGAAAGAGAGTGTAAACACATGGTTATATTGTGTGATGAACTGACACACATTACATTTAAGGTCAAATTTAATGCTGCAGTCCAGCATTTTTCCTCTTTGTTGCAATCTGTGTTAGATCAATTTTACGTGAGTTGTACTTCAACACCCTCGTCACGGCACAGCGTGGATGAACACAATGTTTGAGGAGAGTGTGGTATAGGGGTGGTGATGGCGCAGTGGATAAAAACACATGCCTTTGGTGTGAGAGACCCGGGTTCAAATCCACTGTGAGAGACCAATGTGTCCCTGAGCAAGACACTTAGCCCCTAGTTACTCCAGAGGTGTGCGACATCTGACATATATAGCAAAATTAAGTCGCTTTGGATAAAAGAGTCAACTAAATGTAAATGTATTTTGGATAATTTTAAACCCCAAAAAAGCCACAGACTGCAGCTATAGGAACACCTCAACCTGCATGAGTGAATGATGACTCTTTTCCTTTGGTTGTGAAACATTAATTATTTTAATCATAAAACAAATCATAATCATTATGAACACATAAACTGTTATAATTAGATCAAATAGTTCTCTTGTGTAATAATTATTGCAGATTTAAGGCTTAATTTGAGATTATAGTGATTGAAATCACACCATGTGGAATGTTATAAAAATTCTTGAAATATAGAAAACAATTATTCACCCATTACATCAATGTCCAATCAGCTTTATGTTTAGCACTGGAGTTCTGCCCCAGTTCAGGTGTAAATACATGTATAAAACTATAAACATCTACAGATGATTACTTTAGACAGTTTAGCTTTTCAGTTTTTATCCATAACATGCACATCTGGACAGATTAATTTACTTACCTGCAAGTAGCGAATGTATCCTGAAATAGTACGTGGGAGACCAAAAAACATGTCAAGTTAGTCACTAGGCCTCGGAGCTGTTTGTGAGCAGGACTACCTCTTCCTCTGGTTCCTTGTTTCTTTCCTTTCTGACAGAGAGTCTTCACAGAGGATAGAGCTCACTCAGGTGTGGATGTCTTTCACGTCTTCCAGTGATCGTAGCTTATATAGAGTCCCCATCTGTCTGTCTGTCTCTCAATGAGATTAACAAAAGAGGCTATCTCACACTTGACATGCTAGCGATGACGACATCTGCGACAGTACAGGATATGAGGTTAAGTTGTTGTGAAGGACGACAACCTTGTGTTGGCGTGTGTAAAGCCGGAAAGGGCTTTAAAGTCTACTGACACAGGTCAGAGGCGACCCAGTTATCAGAACAAAAACAAAATGAAAAAAAAAACTGAAGAAAAAAGAATCCCAAAAAAATAATATACAAACATGACATAAAACAAACTAATTTTTAAACAAAAGACAACAAACAATCAGATGATCAGATGATTACCATGGTACCGTGTACACCAAGAATACCAATGTATTACAACTGGACAGACAAGAATACCAATGTATTACAATAGTCCTATCAGTATAAACTACTATTGTTGTAAGTAAGATTTGGTTTACAAAAAAAAAAATTATATATATATATATATATATATATATATAATTTATTTGATTTTTTAAATTTCTTTATAAAATCCAGTAAAAACATTAATATGTGAAATATTATTCAAAGTAAAATAACATTTTTTATTTTAATATATTTTATTCTTGTGATGGAAAAGCTGAATTTTCTGCATCATTCAGTCTTCAGGGTCGGATGATCTTTCAGAAAAAAATTCTAATATGTTGATTTGCTGTTAAAGAAACATTTCTATTGTTATTATATTATAAAATAATATTTTTGTTGTTTATATTTCTATGGAAATGTATTTTTGGGGGGATTCTTCGATGAATAGAAAGTTAAAAAAAAAACATTTAACAGCATTTATTTAAAATATAAATCTTTTGTAAAAATGTAAAAGTTTTACAGTTACTTTTGATACATTTAATGCATGGTTAATAAACCCCAAACTTACTGAATGGTGGTGTAGATTCTAGAAACAGTACTGTGTAGAAATGCCACCACTGTGTCTTGCTTATATACCTAGTTAAGTATCTGTTTGTTGCTACACACACCGCAAAGTGAACCTGTCTGGAGTTTTGCCTCAGGGTAGAGAACATAATAAATACAGAATATTCTCTTTCCTAACACAGTCCTGGACCATTTAGCCACACAATGTTATATCAGTCTTTGAGTTGAGGGCCTCACTGGGGACCGACAGTTAAACAAACAGACGTCAGTCAGAGGCAGATCATTTAGTATGTTTACATTAAATAGCTTTTCCGAGGATTTATGACTGGCAGATATTTGCTCCACCTCTTTGCAGTATTGCCTTTCATCTTCTGAGTGGATATGATCTATAATCATAAATAGTTTAATTTACTTTCGTGCCTGAAGCAATACGGCTACGTAATAAACTTAAGTGACTTTTTTTTTAATGATTCTTATTCTCTATTTGTTTATTTATTATTATATTTTTTTTTCAAATGTATGTGCTAAGTGTTTTATGTGAGGCACCATGTAATCTCACGGGGATAAATAAAGCTCTAAACTAAACTAAATCAATAAACTGCGATATTAAAGCTGCAGTGAGCATTTAGTGTGATGATATGCTGCACTTAGTGCTAAAACAAGATGATATTTTGTTCTTTTCAGCTGCTATAATACCACCATCACACCTGCTGTGTCGTCCGCCACATATTCCAGCTGGCATAAGAAAGCATTTCTCAGAGAAACAGAAGGGTTATTATTTCTAAGCATTGTAACCTAATGGGAAGCAATAAAAAACGTATTCTCTGTCTGAGCCAACCCAGACCCATGTGATCCTATAATGGCATCAAAGCCCATTCTGTGTGTTGCCTTGAGTATCGCAGATTAGCACAAACACACATGTGGCTGTCTAGAGATGCTTGTTTAGCTAAAGTCATTCTTCCTTGACGTCATGGATAAGACATTGTATCCGTTTAAATGGATTTTGGTATGTCGTGCACTGCTCTTAATGCAGGTAGGTATATCAAACAATCAATGGAAACAAGGACACATTTGTTTATCTTGTGAATTGAAATAAAACTTTAATATCTTTATAGCTGCACTAAGACATTTTTCTAGTCACACTTATAGTCACAGTGGCTTCTCACGACAATGCCCCAAAGTAGCTAATTAAATGTAAAAAAACAAAACAAAACCCCTTAATGAGGCTTTGTGTTGGTGAAATGAGCAGTCTAGTGAGTAAAAGCTCTAAACAGTCTCTGAGATCATTGAGCTGACGTTCTGATGTTAAAGTAATTAGCTGCTAAGACGCTAAACCACGCATAATGAGCTGTGGAAGACCGGTGATCCAGCGCCACGGTCAATAATAGGCTATGGATAGCAGAAACAGCTGTGAGAGTGTGTTGGTGACTTGCAATAATAATAAAAAAAAAATAGCAGCAGAAAATAATTGTTATTGTGAAGGCAAGATAACTAGAATATATCATGCTGGTTAAGTTATGCAATTTAATCCCGAGTTTCTTGAATTCCTTGACTATAAATCAGACTGACGAGATATTACAATCAGACACCTGCTGGTTATTCACAGTCGCTATCCTCTTAGGCTCTGAATCTGGGGACGTCATGTCTTCTGCTCTCTCTGTATGGGCAAAATCTCTGTCAGCCAATACTCAATAAGAGCACATACCACTGAAACCTCATCTGTAAAACGAGAAAGAGAAAGATCATATAAATATAACATTTGCCCATATTTATGTGTGATCTTATGTTGTTTGCTTAGGTATCATGAATTTATGTTTACTACTGTCTAGATTTGGCTGATATTTTGGAGATTAAAATCACAACAGGACCAATATGGTCAAATCAGGGCTAAATAAAAAAGTACAGCTTTATTTAAATGCACTATTAGATATAGATCCCCATACATTTTTTGGTTAATAGGACATCTCAACATATCTGCAGAGTAACATTAATGGCCTACTATATTAGTGACACCACACGTTTCCATTATAGTAGTTTATATTTGTGGGCATTTTTAGTCTTTTGGCAGTGAAATCAATATTCTTTTGTTTATAACTATTACTATAAAACAAAAACACACACATGCGTGATGTTCACACATGGGAGGTCCAAGCGCTCTCATTCACCTGCAGGCAATGTGCTTGTGTGCCTGAATTCTTGTAGCTGTGATTTTAACTGCTCTTCGTTATTCACCAATAGAGACCCGAGTCCACACAGCCTGGAGATCTCAGCAGGGGGCAGCGTCCTACCAGACAGACGAGAGAACAGAGTCTCAGCTGCAGCAGTGAGGGAGAGAGCATGTCCACTTTCTACACAGGAGCCTAAAAAGAAGAATATCAATTCATTATGTACCTTAATACTTTTATACACACATATACACTGCATCAAAACTAAGTTTTGGATCGGTAAGATTTTTTATGCTTTTGAAAGAAGTGTCTTCTGCTCACCAAGCCTTCATTTATTTGATAACAGTAATATTGGGAAATATTTTTACTTTATTTTTAATATAAAATCATATTTTCTACTTGAATATATCTTAAAATGGAGTTTATTTCTGTGGTGGCAAAGCTGAATTTTCAGTGTCACATAGTCCTTCATTGTAATATGCTGATTTGCTGCAGTGCTCAAGAAACATTTATTCATATTAGCAAAGTTGAAAACAAATTCTAAATTGTTTGATGAATAGAAAGTTCAAAAGAACAGCTTTCATCTCATACAGAAAGCATTTGTAACATAATAAATGTCTTTACTGTCTCTTTTGATCAATTTAATGCATCTTTGCTGAATAGTATTAGTATTATAAAAGTAAAAAAAAAAAAAAAATTCTTACTGACCCTAAACTTTTAAATGGTGCTGTATGTTACAAAAGCTTTCCATTCCAGAAATGGTGTTCTTTTGAACTTTTAAACAAATAAATGCAACCTCAGTGACCGTCAAAGACTCATTTCAAAAACATAAAAAAATCTTGCCAACCACAAATATTGGAATGGTAGTGTTTATTTGTCCTCAACCATAGATATACTAGATGTTGCCTTGGCTACAGCAGTTTATTAGAAAGAATGCGTCAATAGAGCCGCCATCTTGGAACAGGGGACCCCCTCCACTTTAATGCATCAGCGTCAATGTAGGTCTAACGGAAATAAAATCACCATAAATCATCATTAATGCGATTTTCTCGTTTTTTTTGGTTCGTTTCAACAGTCAGACATGTATTTATCATTGATTCCAGGAAAAATAAAATTATTATTATTATTTTTAAAAACATTCTTTCTCGTGTGAACATCATACACAGCACAAAAGATTGCCACCATCAATTCATTTGAAGTAAAGGCAGCGTTACCTAGCTACTTCCTACGACAAGACCCCTGTTCCAAGATGGCGGCAGTTTTGACGCATGCTTAGAACCCCAACGTGACCTCTAGTGTGTATGTCTATGGTCCTCAACATAGAAAAAAGTGATGCTATAGTAAAATGCTATACCAGAGGACTTGCGATCAGACAGGTATATCTCCTGTGTGGTACGAAGGAAGTGGAGCAGCTCCTCTGTATTTCCATGTCCACCCTGTGCATATGTGAACTCAATAGCTCTCACATGAGGCACCAGTCCAAGAGCGATGAGTTTCTCTTTGTGCCGTTTCTTCTTCATCTTTCTCTTTCTGTTTTTGCTGATCCGTTCATTGCTCAATGAGCTTCCAGTGTCCCCTTCATTGCTGGGATGTACAGGATCTGTCTGGCCCTGTATAGTGCCCTCTACTGGAGGGGTGGATACCTTGGCTGAAATAACAGGAGACACTTTTTTCTTTCTCCTCCTTTTCCTCTTCTTATGTAACTCATGCTCATCTGCGTCTGAAAGATCCAAAAATGGCTCATTGGTGAGTGGGATTATGGACTTTCTCACAGTATTAGAATTATTACAAAGGGGTTTTAAATCCGACAAGCATCAGGCTCCATTATCTGGGAAAAGAGGTTTAATGTGACTGATTTGTCATGAACAGATTAAAATAAATACACTATCAAAACTGAATGACATCAGTTACAGCCTCATTACATTTATGCTCTTGGTAGACTCTTTCAAATAAAAAGCATCCTTCAAGAAATGTGCACATGCTGTATAAGAGGCAATTACTAGAGTGGATAGTGCGCGCGCACACACACACACACACTCCTTTGCCCTTTCATGGGTTTTCTGCGAGGCTTTTCAAGCTACTTAGGACTATACAAACACACTGAGTAGTGCTGAGCTATTGATTTTTTTCATCTGTATTCAGAGCAGAGAAACTGACCACACATCTGAGTGACACGCCGCAGGAAGCAAAGATTCAGCTCATCAGCATACAGCTCATACAATGAGACCGGTTTGCAATAAAGAAGGGATGAGGAAAGGCCTCAATAACATGGACAGTATGAGTAAATGTGTGTGTGTGAATGAGAGAGAGCTTGTGAATGAAGTTATTGCTGCTCTGCGGGTCTATTGAGGTCTATTCAGATCAATAGCAGCAAAAAGACAGTAGGATCTACAGAGCTTTTTTAGTGAAAGAGGAAAGAAGTATTGCATGCATACTAAGCCAGCAATACGACACCTGAACTAATAGACTCATGATGGTGGGATGAGTAATGTGTAATAAAAGATGTAACAATGCAACCTTGTATAGAGGAGGTGCTTGGTTTTGTCATTAAATATTTTTATTTATTAAAATGTAATGTCATATAATACAAGTACCACTACCAACAGACCCAAATTCTGTTAACCCTTGATTTGGCTTGTCCTACCTGTATAAATACATCAGGAAGCAGGAAAAAGCATGCATCAATTGGGCCACAATGAAATATCACAAATGATCAGGGCAAATCAAATATCTCAAACGGTCTGATTCCTTTTGTTCTGTGATATTTGTGCAAATTAAGCATAGAATTGACTAATTTTGTGTCTGTGTAGATGATAAATCCAAACTGTTTTCCTGATCAACAAGGATGTTATTTCTGAGGTGTTTCCACTGAATCAAACGATTTGATCATTTGGATCCACAACAGGAGTTGCAAATTAAAATAAACAGAAAAAAAAAATCACCCAATATTTAAAAAACACAATTGATTAGTCTAAATAATTCAAAAGTAAAATATCTATCAGGATATCAAGATACAGCTGCAGACAGGCTAATATAATCTGCAGTGACTAATAATTATTTACAGGGATTACTAGGATCACTTCACAGCAACTAGTGGTATCCATTTCATACTGGAATGTGTGACTGAAAGAGAAATCAAATAAAGGGGAAAAGCGATGGTGGTCTTAACCAAAGAGGTGTATCATTAATAGATAGAACACGGTTTTCACCAACTCACCGACTGGGCTGTTCTCAGAGTCAGTGGAATCTGGATTGGACAGTGTGACAGGATCATCCTCGCTAGTGAGCAGGTAGCCTTGAGGAGGAGGAAGTACAGTGTAGAGCTTTTTGCCTGGTACAGCTGTACTTTTCTCATCACCTAAGAAAGGGAGATGAAAAGGATTATTTTACTGTACAGGATTATAGAGGCAATCACAGTGATCAGAGGAGGGCTCATTCAGCCCATCAGGCAATTGTTTAAGCATGCATGGATTAGAAAAATGGGTATTTTTAACATGAAATGTTGCACGATGGTAGACCAATCACAACAGACTGGGCCCCCTGACCAATCAGAGCAGAGCTGGCTCTCGGAAAGGAATGATTTAGAAAGACCGATTCATGTATCGTACAGGTGATACAAAACAGAATCGGGCACCTTTAAAATAGGATAAAAGGGTCACTTTTTAAAAGTTTAAGGACTTAAGCATTAAGCTAACTCCAACCTGGCTTTTTGAGTGGGTACTGAGGTCTTTCCACAGGTGGCACAGGTACAATGCTCTGCTCTTCAGCAACGGGTTGCAGCACACTCTGCTCTTGGGATGCAGCAGGATACAATCTCTGCAGAACCTTGGACTGGAATACTAACACACACACACAACGTTGTGTTCTTGTGTGTCAACGATGACAACAATAAAAACACGTGCAGAGCACAAGTTCTGTTACACACTGTCATACACTTGTATTCAATGCTCTCTTCTTACCTTCTTTTCTGACAGACATATCAGCGGCTGAGAATCACGAAGACCTTTCTTTCCTCAATCGTAAATAAAACGACACTCCATTACAATTTTTCTGATCGGTGTGTAAACAGTGGCTTTAGATAAAGCGCAAATCAGATCAATCGTCTTTAAGCCATTTAATTTTTGACTATTTTACACATTTTTAGGAATACAGGATTTAACATGAAAGGAATATAAACAATGAGCGGTAAAATCGCACACATATGTCATAAAACAGTAAAGAAAGTATAGTCAGTTCTCTGTGTTGTCGTGTTTCCGACCTCACCATGATGGCGCCTGAACGTACAGCGTCCGGAACTGCTCCCTCCAGCGGCGTGGATAAGCGCTACATCACCTCCAGGGGACCGCCGCATCTGCACCTGATCTGCACCCGCGGGGCGGCGACTGCTATGCATGCACTCTGAAAACTTCGCTGCATCCTCACCACCATGTAGCCGCAAGCTCAACGAATACCTAGAATGTCAAGGTGGAAGAAGGTACGTTCAGCAATTTCTGCATGCTTGTTTTTTGAAAGGCGGAGAAGAAAACAAAAAAGTCCACTCTACTCTAACGAGCTTGTGTGCGGCGGCGCGCGAGATGCAGAGCTCAGCATTACATCACTTACCTGACGAGAGAAGGCGTGACATTTTCACCTGTCGGATTCAACAAATATTTTGCTAATTTAGGTTTGTTGTCAATTTTATTAAGCCTTTTATTTTATTTTAATTCCGAAAATTACTCCAGTTTGCTCAGAATGTTCATCCTTGAATATTGATATTGATTTGTAAACAACTTCTTCCCGTTTCTGTGTAGCTTAACTGGGTGTGGGTCAACTGGAGTGCAATTTTCAAAACGGATAATTATCCATCTTATTATGAATGTAAGCTTAAATAATCTCAAATAATAATTTTTCTAGTTCATGTAAACATTCAGTGTTATGCAATTTACAGTCACCCAATATTAGATTATAGTTACATCCACTTATAAATGTAAACTTTTTAAGAATCGGTAATTAAAACAATGGGCTCTATGCACAGCTGCACTACTTCCTGAACTTCAGCCAGCTTATTGTTTCCTGTCTGCCATCATTGGACAATTTGATTAATTCAGGTGTGTCTGACTTAAGTAGTCACAGCAACAATAATCAGACACAGACAGGAAACAAGGAGCTGGCTGAAGTTCAGGAAGTATCAGCCCATTACGTTGATCTACCACTAATCTGAATATTTAGGGTGACAGTGGGACATCCCCTTTCTTAATGTTGGAAAGATATTAAGTTGTAAATCACTAAAGAAAGACACACTCTATCACATTGTTTAATGAGTGATTAGAATTGTGGATTTTTTGGAAGTATATGACCAACATAATAATTTTCACTGAAAAATGTCATCTGAACAAGTAAGAAACATCCACGTTTGTTCTCATTCTGACATTGCAGACAGTAAATCGCGCTGATTGAATCTAACAATCTCTTATAAGTTATCATATCACGCAAAACCGAGCAAATTATACTTTGTTCCCAAATTGTTAATGTTAGCAATGTCAGCATTGCGTGACTACTTGTAATGTCCTTCCGATATGTAAGTTAATGTTATTCTTGTTTTTGCATGGGCCCGGTTTCAGTCTCTTCTTTCTGTAGCCACTCCGAAGTCCGAACGAAGTCTTTAGCATTTTACAGCGTGTGAATCTTTTGTCACTGGTGATTGTCATTTGAACCTTTCTGGATCCGCCATGAAAAACTGATAAGTTTAATTATCTCAAGTGCTGTGAGAAAAGTCTATAAATCTCCACCTCCAACAACATCCAGCAAAGACAGGCTCGAATTTCCCGCCGAAATCCACCAGTACCACTGGAATTAAAAACATTACAAGCTTCCCGCTTTGAATCGAGCTAAAGCAAGCAGATAGTTTTGAACACTTATACTGGTTATGTATTTTCTCAAATATGTAGGCTATTTTGGATATTTTTTTACAAAAAAAAACAACAACAACAAAAAAACAACAACTAAAAAGCATGTTTCAGCTGTTTTAACTGAAGACACATGTACAGGCATATCTTAAAATATGTCATTGCCTTTGTTTTTTTCTCTCAAGATGCACACCAGCAATGTTCATTTCTAAGACACGTTTACAAAAGCTACTTAATTGTCGTCGTCTCTGAAACCAGGCCTAAGAATCTTTTGCACATCTCAAAATGAATATCAAATCTGTACATGTGTTATGATGCCTAAATTCACTTGTAGCATTTAAAACAGTTGATTTTAGTTTATAATATATATATATTTTTTATTTGTTTATAAAAAAATAGCGTAGCATTTGATTACGGGGGAATTTATTGGTTATATCAGGCATAATATAGGCTAATTATTCAATATCAGGTCATCCCTGATACAATGTTGCAAATAAGAAAAACTACCATTTGTGGTCACCCAAAATGGCATTCACACCTCACTCCAGTAAATTGATGCTGTTAGGATAACAATGGAAGTCTGTGTCTGTGTACCTTTTGCTTGAAAATCTTCAAATGTGTGTGTGTGACTGCGATAGAGCAAATTTGACAAAATATGCATCTATTATCTAAGCTGTTCTCTAAAATGACTCTAAGATGCCCATTTTAAACATATTACATAAGCCAGCAGCAGATGCAGTACAAAGCTTCCCAGATGCAGCTGTCTGTCAATGTAAGTGCGGGGTGCTGCATTCATTTGCAGTTTCAAACACCAGCTCTACAGAAATAACTCAGACGGGCAGAATCAGCCTTCTCTGTATCTTACACTTATGCTGATAGACAGCACATTTAACTGAGGATCTGAAGGGTTCGTTGGCCCATGCTGAGAGTTTATTAAAGCTTCTTATATAGCTGCTTTACCTGTAAATATCTCTAAAAAATCATTTATTCAGTTCAGTGACTCAGAATACTCAGAATAGGTTGAAGACAGGTGTGGAATTTTGTTCTACCTGCTATGCCAATATTAGCATTTGTTTATCATATCCCTATAGTTTAATATTAGTATTTGTATTATTGTTCAGGATAATTAAAGGGTTCAGTCCGATATTGGAAGCAAATAATATTATGTCATTTTTCCCCCAATTCCCAGTATGTTGTTTTTCTCTGTTGGGTTTCAAAAGTATAGGTGTCAGTCCAACATTTATAGAGCTGTACGATTAATCGTTAAAAGATTGGGATTCCTACAGTAAATCAAATCAAAAGTATAGGTGTCTTTTGATTTGATTTGAATCGAGCTAAAGCAAGCAGATAGTTTTGAATAGAAAATGTAAATATAAAAAATGTTTTTATTAAGTGACTCTTTGGAATGCTTAATACTTTTTTGTCGATCACAACTTTCTGCGAACAGATGATTATGAGCACTAAACTAGCTATTTAACCATACTACATCCCTACTAGTTACAGTGTATGATGTGGATCATGATGCAGGTTCCTCTGTTGTTCTTTTCCCATAAATATTTCGCCTTTTGAATAAAACACTCCATGGGATTGCCTTTATTTTCAGCTCATATCTGGTAAAGCGTGATATGACAGGAGAACTCATGGACATCAAGCCACAAGAAGCTTTTCGTGTCTCGCATGTGTGCTTGTGTCATCAGCTTAACGGCAGCTACAGTATTATTTCTTTGTCTTCTCCCATTTATAATGCAGGCATGTGTAAGTGCTTCTGTGGAAGCTCTGCTGCATGGCAAGATAAGTATAGGAAACGACGAGAGGATGGCACAAAAATTAATGAGTGAAAAAAATGAATGAATTAATGAGGCAGGGTCAGAAATATGTTTTCCATGCTTTCCAGGGACCCCAAGAAAAATGTATACAGTGAAGAATCAGATTGACATTACCAGTATATACGAATGTTCAATATATTGGTTGCATATGAGGTAATTGTTGATGCTAAAAAAGTTTTTTATTCATTTTTACATTAAGATTATTTAGTTCATCCCCCAACAGTCACTAAAATGCTACTAATTTAATGCAAATTGTAAACAGTAATATCTGCATACCAGTGTTTTTATATTGTTAATTAAAACTAATCAAAATATTTTTTTTGTTAATTGAAATAAAGTTGAACTAAAATATAAGATGCAAACTCGAATTTAAAAAAATAGAAATGTTGCCGTGGCCTCTAAGTAAAATAAAAATATGTTTAAATTAAAGTACAAAAATGATTAACTTAAAATTTTTTTAAAAAAGACATTTAAAAAAATAAGTATATAATAGTATATTATAATAAAAATAGGTTTTAGATACTTACTAAAAGAAAATGAAGGCACAATATAGGCTAATTTAAAAATGACTATACTTATTTTTACATTTACATGATTGGAGTACCGAAAACTAAAAACCGTAACAGAACACAAGAGTTCTTCACAACTTCTCACCCTTTCTGTGGTTGTTGACCTTATCATCTCTGACTGTAGGTTCAAATGCCACAGCATGAAACATTTCTCCAGAAAACACTGTAATTAGTACTGCTGTCTCAGAGCTACGCCTTACTCCGATTACTCTGGGAATTAAGAGGTGTCTGAAAAACAGTGAGTTCTGAGAATGCACACACACATGCACACAGAGAGTATATCTGCTTGTGCGGCACAGTGTTTTTTCCCCTTGATTGTGACAGTTGGAGCTATTTAGTAATTTAGAGAGCTGCGATTAGACACACTGATTATATACACACTGATTAAGCACACCGTAAGTGTACACACACTGATTACACAGAGATTTCACACATGCTCTACCATGAGCCAGCTGGTGTCCTGTGGTAAGAGGGTCAGCTAGGGCAATGATTATTGGAGAGATGGAATCTCTATCACACTATATATTTCATATATTGTATGTTTGATATATCAGATTGTAGCCAGATGTATGTTTGATTTATGAATGAGAAATCAAGTTTAGATTTTTTCAAGATATAGTTTTTCTTTAGATGACATGCACACAAACCATATTGATTGTGACACTAGACACATAACATAAAACTGTTCAAGTTGTATGCATAAAGTGGTAAGAATTGATTGAGTGCGATTCTTATGGGGCCTTTGCAAAGCATTTTATCTGTCACTTTTCTTGAAGAATTTGTTAAATTATGCTGTAAAAGTGGTTAAAGACTTTGGAGACTGTGAGGCAAATGCTCCACACATACTAAAAAGAGAAAAGTCTCATTTGAAAGTGTTTACAGCTGATAATATTAGTTTAAGTGAACAGAACTGATTACTATTTTACTCTTTAGTTTCTCCACAGTACAAATATGTAATGAAATAACATAAAACTAATAACAGTATTTATCTTGGAGTAAATGTACTTGTTTTAGTGGTGTTCATTTGGAAGAGAGGCAGAGAGATTAATCCACAGTATGAACTTTTTATGATTTATTTAAAATTTGGAAAAAGAATAACATATTGCTTGTATCTTCTCTGATAATTGTGACCCGGCAACAATTATTACCATATTTTTTGATTGTTTCCATAATATCATTTTTATCCACCATAGACTTGCAAATAACAATTAGCAAAACCTTGTCTGAAAAATTGCAGACGGCAACAGTTACTAAGGTAGGATTGATCAGTAACGTTTTTAAGGCAGGGCTTAGCAAAAAGGGTTCATATATATATACATGCATGCTGACTTATGAAAATTTTGTATTGCATATTTACCTCACACACATAAGTGCTTTAGTATAAGATAGTTGCTTTTGCAGTTGGAGTAAGCAGCATTGAAGAATAATGACATATAGGCCAATGCTGTTTACGGTAACCACTTTTTTTCCGCTGTGCTAAAAATGGATCATTGTTATTAGAATATATATTTTTTTATTTTCTTATTATTGAATACTTAAACTCACTCTTTGAGTCCAGAATAGATTATATCAGTGACATCTGCTGACTGTCTCAAATGGTTAAATGAGTTTTAATTGGCTTTTTTTTTTTTGCTGGGTGAACTCCGATGCGTAATCTTATCTGAGATGAGTGGAAAACCCTTGGGTTTATGAGTCTCTCTTTTTTTGTACTCTTTTCTCTTTATCCTCGTCACAGGCGACTAAGCAGAACATTGAACGTGACAGTGCACTTTAGTTTGGGCAGAAAAATGAGTTCTGGGATGCCAGCTCCTCGGTGTCAGTTCCCGTGCACTGGGAGTTCAGGGAAGAGCAGAGGTTCATTAATTCTAAAGAAAACAGTCAATTTCATTTTGTGCAGTATGATGCCGGTGGAGGTACCCACACGTCACCAACCTCTTTTCTTCATTGCTTGGCTGTTTCTGTGAGAGCTTGAGTTGCTGTGTTGATAAAGTTAACAACATCTTTGGCCTATAGCTGAGATTTTCTGAATCTTCTTCTTCTTTTTCTCCTGAAAACCTCTCTCAAAACCAAAAATTATATCTTTAACATTCGGTTTGCAGTTGATCTGTGATCAGTAAGGACCAGTCCCCACGGTTTGGCACGCATGTGATTTGCGTATTAATTGCTAAGTTTAAAGTGAAAGTTAATCATTTGCACATCTTGACAATTTACTCAAGCGATTTAAGTAAAAGATAACGAACACCGATTTGATTCCCCTTTAATGTCTCATCATGGCGCTTGAACTGATATTTTAACATACTTTTGTATGTTTCCGTCTCGGCAAGTATTCTTATAAACACAGGCAGGGGTCTTAAGGCAGGGGTCAAAATATTGGAGTAAGTGCAAGGCCATATTGGTCAATATCAGCAGAGCCCCTGTTTGTCCTTTTGCAAGGACTGGTTGGCAGTTCTCTGATTTGCTTTGAGTTTGATGTGACTGGTGTGCTTTAGTTCAGGATGCAGTTTGTGAAGTCTGTGCAGGGGAACCTTGGAATTGCTCTTGCGTGAAATTTCTCTCTCTCTTTCCTCTCCCTTTCAATTTCAGTTCTCTCTCTGATGGCTCATCTGAATTGCAAGCGCAGGTTCCACAGCTTGATTAGGATTCTGAGGATGTAGTCTAGACTAGAGAATGCAGAATTTGGATTGAGAGCTAGAACTTTGAAGTTAAGCTGAGTCTTCTTTGAGTTCACCTGAGATTCGGTTTAACTGCATTTCAGAGTGGTTTATTGCAGGCTGCGTTTAACTCCACTTTTAGACATACTCGCGCAAACTTCTAACTTCCCCTTGGGTGAATCCCGACCACTATTTTGAAGTGCATTCAACTTCGCTGTGGACGAGAAGTTTATTTAGACAGACCCTCGACGAACTATGAAAGGTCCGCGAGCCGGAACTTAAACCCGGGTTGGCCGAAGTGCAACGGTGCTATATGTCGGTGCTGCCCACAAGGCTATTAGAACATTAGGTTACATGTTTTGCTATTAAACTTATATTTAGATATTATGAAATTCCTGTTATAAAATAGCAAATCAAGAAATTAAATTTTGTGAAAGATTAGCAGTCTTTGTATTTAAGTATGAAGAAAGTCTCATGAAAAACAAAAACTTCTTAAAATTGCAAAGAATTACAAAGAAAGCAAGTAATGAGCGTACTTGTTATAATCAATGAATCTGTATGTCAGTTCAGCATGATACTATAGAAGAACAATGGTATATTTAATAAGAGTAGAATATTAAAATGTTTGCCTGTAAAACTTGGTTGTTGTTAAGTAATTTTTATCTGCATCTCAACTCAAGCTCAGTGCTTTACTGTCAAATGTGCATTTCCAAGAAATAAACACAAACATTTACAGCCAATCCGAATCCACCTGTTAAAAAAAGCTCAATCATTTAAAGTGACAGGCAACTGAACTGCAGTTGTTCTTGGAGGGAATTGGCCAGAGAATCAGAGTGAAGTGAACACTAGTTTATTAAATACAATGTGAAGGCATGAAGACATTCAGAATAACTGAACTGAGAAAATCCCAATTGTGGTTTACTTACCCCTTACTCCTGACTTCAAAATCCACGCTGTGTGTTGCATATCCTGCAACCGATTGGTAAATGAATTGACTCTGTTCTAATCGGATTCCTCATTTAGCTTATTTCATCAATGTTAAGCCGTTTTCTAAAGCTTCCTCTGATGAGCTAAATACAATTCATGTAAGATGGAAAACATTTATTTCGGGAATGATTGTGAAACTAATATTTTTCCCTTTTCTTCCATCCACACTGCACACATTTAATTTCATTCTCTTTAATACAAACAACACAAAACCCAACAGTCCTGTCTACTTGATTTAATCTCTGCCATCACAAGTGATAATTTTCCGGCTGATTGGTTAATAATTCACTCTTTTGTGTGTTGTTTACTGTAGAGTGTCTGAGAAACTGAATCGTCAGATGCATCGTGAATG
Source organism: Pimephales promelas (assembly GCF_016745375.1). The sequence continues at coordinate 7,450,949 of NW_024121099.1, read as the reverse complement.
CATGACCAAAAACTATTCTATTCTATTCTATTCTATTCTATTCTATTCTATTCTATTCTATTCTATTCTATTCTATTCTATTCTATTCTATTCTATTCTATTCTTTATGATGTGTGAATTTTGTTGTTGTGAATGCTGCTTATCATTTAATGTCACCAAGTTAACATTTTCTACCTAACAAGTTTTTTGAAATTGTGAAAATGGATTATGATACATTATAATGCTAAGACACTTAGTATCTTCAACAATTGAGCAAAGAAATGAAACTCTAGAAATGAAACCGGATGTCGTACTAGTATCTCAATTGTACTACTGTGTGTGTGTGTGTGTGAGTCTGACTGATAAAAAGTCTAGTGCCAAAGCCACCCAGCCACTAGATGGCAGCATCATTCCTATATCCTTTAAGAGGGTAAATTTGTTCTGCTGTGACTGACTGCTATGAAATGCTGTTAAATTGAGATTGATTTCTGGTTTTATATGTTTAATTCAGTATAACCATAAAATATGAGCAGCATAAATGGCTCAGAGTGTGAAGGATACTCTGATCTGGAACTTTTCAAAGTTGCATTCTGTGTTTCTGTTTAGAGAGCAAAATCATAAAAAACTATGTGAAAAAGAAAATGTAATTCCATGTTATTAGCTCATTTTAAAACTTCCAAGCTTCATCTGAACATGATTACTATTGAACAAAATACTGCTATTTGCAGTTTACTTGTAATTGTGGCCTTGAAGAGACACAAATACCATGTGAGCCTCCAAAAACACCTGGTAGTGTGAAAGAAAGCTGGATTTACATGGGAATTACTGAACAAAAATGAGGCTGAGTTACATCTGAGTCAGCATGAATGTAAAAACCCAATTTATTACTGTATCCTAATACTCTAACACACTTTTCTCATCTTGTGTACTTGTCGAGGGTGTCGAATTGGAGGATTTTGTGTGTAGAGTGGCCTCTGTTTTCTCTCAGTGAACACATTTGTGCTGTAATCTCCTGTTTTGGCTTCATTCTTCACTAACATCCATGTAAAGACATCCTTGTTATAAAATGTTTCACCCACACAGCCGTCCCTGCCACACACACACACACACACACACACACAGAAGGGAAACCGCCACTTAATGCTTTCTAGACCTGACAGCTTCTGCCTGTAATTAATGGCTGTTTAGACTGAATGTCCCTTCATGCATGCTTGTTCTAATTTTCTTTTTTTTATTTCTACATTTCTTTCTCTCCTTCCCAGGTGCTGCTGAGCATAGTGCAACAACACTGCTGTATCCTCCCAGACAGGAACACAGGTAAAACCATACACCTGTCATTCAAATGCAATGCTGTGTTTAGGCCCAGAGCCAGATGCGCTTCCGCTAACGGTGTTCGACCTAGATGTTGATCTACCAGTTTGTGTGTGTTTTTGACGTGATTGATTGGGCAGGTAGATTTACTGAGGTACTCGCTGTGCGCTGCGACTCTGACTCGGCTAGTGTCGGTCTTCTGATGTAGATCCAGCTTCGCATATGAGTCAAAATAGACCCAAAAAACTGTCTTTTGGGGTTTGAAAATCAACATTTGCAGCAAAACCTGGAACAAAATTGATTTTGAGTAAGGGTTAGTGGAGGGAAGAACCTAATTGGATGACTCAGTGTGTATGGATTGTACCTGTGCGTCTTGCACTTACAGTTTCATCCATTTAATTGTAACCATTTACACTAATTTTAGATAATTAAGCCCAGCATTTGTGAATGTACTTGGGAGTATAAAGTACTAGGAGTCCTGGAGGACTTTAAAAGCTAAAATTAAACGCATTTATTATTGTACATCAATGTTGATCTTATAATAGGCAATTTAAAAAAAAAAAATTAGATTATCATTTTGTGTTTCCCTAATTGTCATGCTGTTGTACACTTTTGATCTTTAAGTGTGTACTATTCTTCTTTATTATTCTTCCAGTAAACATATAGAAACTAAAATTGTAGTATTTTATTAAAACTAAAATTATAGTATTTTATTTTATTAATTATAATATTTTATTGCGAAGCAAAATAACATACAATTTTATAAAGTATTTTCATTTTTGTTTGCAATTTGCAGAAAAGTGTAATTTTTCGTTTCATACATAAAACAGCACTAAAGTACTGATTAAGAAAATTATTTGTAAATAACTTGAAGTGTGTACCTTTGTGTAATGAGGGAATCTAGTAGTGGTCTTTAGGGTGATTGTAGTGTGTTTATGTGTTTTTTAAAGTGTGTGTCCTGTGTAGTACAACGTTTTCTGTTGTAGTAGGGTATGAGTTAATCTAAAATGTTTATACAGTAATTAGTTGTATTTAAAATAATAAGTCAATGATATGCCCCATTTAGATAGCTAAAGTGTACAGTGCGTGTGGTTATAAGTCAGGTTTATTGCAGGATAATCCACATGGTGGATGTTCACATAACTGTCTCCATAAATATTAAGATTAAGATGCCAGGTGTTGGTTTAAAAAACGTTTCATGGCATGTAGACCTTCAGTTTTTGCATTATAAAAGTCTTAAAAATGCAGCAATTATTCACTGCCTCCATTGGGCATTTTGTATTAAACCATTGTGCCAAGTTTGGAAGTTGGGGGGTTTTATTCCCAGTGGATGTTCTGTAGAGTTTGAATGAATTGGTGGTATTGCATCAATGCTGTGACCATGGTTTTATCCTGTTTCTATGGAGACAATGTAGACCATGTCAGTATAGGTTTACTATCATTTTATATCCGTCCGAAAGCCATTTTACCTAATGCATCTGAAGCATTCACAGGCATCAGCCAATTTACATTTTAAATTTCAGGTTTGGCCTTTGCTTTGGAGCTGATCTCAACTCCAGGCATTGAAGGTGGCCACCACAGATTTTCCCCTCATTATGCAAATTGATGTCACTGATTTCTCCTCTCTCTCAGCTTTGTATAGACCTGTTGTAAGGCAGAAAGCTGCATCTGTGAGTACAAAAACACTCTCTGCGACATAAAGGGAGAGGCAGATGTTTAGGCTATATGTAGCAGCTTTTGATGACGAAGAAGACAACACACTTGCTTCTGGCAATGTGCTAACAATACAGAAATATCATGAATTCAAGAATCAGTGAGTAAGTTTCAGTTATAAATGTGCTGTAAGGCAGAAAATGATTTTTTTCCCTGACAGCTAACAACAGCCACCCACACAGCTCTTCTGGTTCTGCTATAGCTACGGGAGGCTGTGATAGTCAGCTACAGAATCATGTCATGAGGAGTGACACGTAAACACTTTACAGTGGCGTGTGGTGGACTTCTTGAATGAAGAGGCAAAGCCTCCTTTTCCCCAGTGTACAATGCACAGTTTCTTGTGCTAAAAGCCTATGGGGCACCTTATATCTTAAATTTTTAGCAAGAATACAGTACCATGACATTTTATTTACAGTAAGTACATAGTACATACTACTATTCTTTAAATCAGTTCACATTAATGTCTCATCTATTTTTTATTTATTTATAGATTTATTGATACATTTACATTACATTTAGTCATTTAGCAGACGCTTTTATCCAAAGCGACTTACAACTGTGGACTAAACCAAGCGAGTCATCGTGAAGAGGCAAAAACAACGCAAGTGCTCAAAATACAAAGTTCAACTTCAGACATTGCACGGGGTAGCATAAGCCAGATGAGCAGGGATTTAAAAGAAAAGGATTTTTTTTATGTAAAAATATGAAAAGGACATTGATAAAAATATAGATAGCTTAAATATTGATAGTACAGCTATATAGTATTTAATAAAAAACATTGTTTAGAAGCTTTTACCAAGCATACTGCTTTTGTATTTTTTGTTATTATTATTAAATTATTAATTTCACTGCAACGTGATATTGTCCTAAAGTGTATGAGTGTGTATCGCCTGCAGAAACACTGCATCCGTAGGGGCTGCCATTGTTGTTTTGGGAGTACATGGATCTAGTACGAAGTCACGGGTTGGACTGCCGTTCCAGTGCACTTTCATTGGTATAAAGTTGGAAAAACACTGGTTACAGGTTGCCTGGAATGCGGCATTATATTCTGTCATCTTCCTTTTGGAAGTTCCATTGGAATTTTCCCGCACGTTAATTCTGGCCAACGATTGATGTGGATGTTGTCATATGACTATATTTTGGTTCGTTTCATCCACTCATCAACTGATTCAGGCCAGAGCAATCAGTGTGGTGTAAAAACGAACCAAAACCCCTGAAAATGCTACAAAGTATAATTTTTCACCCTTGGTCCGGACCAAATGAACCAAACTAAGATAAAGTGATTTATATGGCTACTACTCAGTCTCATATTTTATTACATTCCTTTTGTTTTTATTGTTTTATTATGATTTTCTTATCCACATTTTTCTTAGTGAAAAAACACCTGCTTTAAACACTTATTTGTTCCTGGCTGTTTGACTCCATCATTGTCTCATTTGTTCTTGAAACACATTGTACGCCTACGGCTCCTTCATACTAGTAAATGATTTAGGGTGTGTGTGTGTGGTGCATACTCTTAATAACCACGTTAATATTTCAGCATTACTTTCCACTGCTTTCACTGTTGGTGGTTTGGAAGAAGTCAAGCAAAATTTCTTGTTGAAAGAGTTGCTATCGTTAAATAACAGAATTACCATTTGCTCTTGTGAATGACTTTCTTGTTTATGCTAATGTTTTGATTAGTCTGCAGAGGTGCAAAGTTTTTTTTGGGAATTGCTGATGTTCCACAAAACTTTTTGTGTGGCTCTGCTTTGCATTCTTAGAAGAGTGTTTGTATTGATTTTTCAGTCCCTGTAGGGGTTATGTGCTCTCTCTCTCTCTCTCTCTCTCTCTCTCTCTCTCTCTCTCTCTCTCTCTCTCTCTCTCTCTCTCTCTCTCTCTCTCTCTCTCTCTCTCTCTCTCTCTCTCTCTCTCTCTCTCTCTTTCTGTTTGATAAAAGATTGTAGTCGACAGAGAAAACCCTCCTCTTGCTTCCTCTCCCCTCTATGTCATGGTCATTCAGATTAGAAGACATTTTAACACTATGTGTTAGTGTTTCATCAGCATGTAGTGGGAGTCCTGCTAATGAAAATTGCTATATAGAAACAAATTTGTCCTGTATATAATGGCCAAGGTCTTTTTACCCCCCAGTAAAGGCATTCTTGAAATGCATCCAAAGTAGGACAGGATTATAAAAATGGATATTCACAGTATATTTACATAAAAAAATGAAGCAACATTGGGAATATTGTGATGATTTTAACATACTTTTTATTTAGACATTCAATTTTGTTAAATACACGCCATTTCAGTTTTGACTGCAGCTGGTCATCCAGAACAATAAACTTTTCTCTTTGTTTGAATGAAGCGTCCAGAGATTGTTGATTCTGGCGCGGCTCATCTTTCTCAGCACTTGCTATCATGTTCTGATTTCAAATGCTTTATTAAGTGTTGAAGCTGCTAATCTTGTGCCACCCCTCGCAATTGCACTATGGCATTTGAGACATGTCACCGTTTTACTGGCTGGTTGGTCCAGTCTTAAATACTGCCTAACAGCGGACATACTGCTAGCGCGCGCTTTCTTCTTCATTGCTCTAAACAGTGGTTGCTTGTGGCAACAGCACAAGTTCCTGTGTTGCCACAAGCAACCACTGTTTAGAGCAGTGAAGAAGAATTGATCTCCGATTTGCAGCGTCAAGTAAAGGTAGTTTGCAAAAAAAAAAAAAAAATCGCAAGAGCAACAAGAGATTTGGAGCTTATGGCAGACGCACCCAAGATGATTTGCGCTGTGATTGGCTGAATGTTAGTTCACTCAAGTCTAAGTAACAAATCAGAGAATTCCCATTTGTGTACTGTTACCTGAGCACCCCTGTTGAGAGATGGAGATTTCTGATTGGTTATAAAAAAACTCTGTTGTTTTGAGATCTGTTTAACTCCCAGAAGAAGGCATGTAGCCGAAACGCGTTGGAGTTTTTTAGATGGTTGATTTGACCAGGCCATGGTAATAAAGGCTTTTTAACTTTCCTACTTGAGAGTGCCTTGGAGTTCTCTTGCTTTTTCGTCATATTCAGTTTCCCATCCAAAGAGCACCTCTATTTTAACCAAACTTTGAAATCCAGGAAGCGCTCCTTTACCCCTACTGTTTGCTAACAAATCAGAGAACACGGGCGGAAATAGTGGCGCAGGGGACAGAATCACCTGTTCCTAAAAGTGCGATTGCATCATTCCCCCCATTTGCTACGCCCCTGCATATACGTCAAATCAATAATTAATTCAGTGTGTTGTTGATTAAATGTTTAGCCAACTTACAAAAGCCGGTCTGAGTAGTTCCTGAGTAAATAAATGAAACGAGAGGGGAAAAAAGTGAAGAGAGGGGTGAGAAGAGGTGCATTGTCTGAGGAGTAGTTGATTCCTCTGATTTGATGGGAGGATGAAAGCATTATATTGAGGTGAAGAGGTGAAGAAAGAAATGGTGTGCATGAAGTGACACTCGCTATGTGCAGTGAGTGGCCAGTGCTCAGCAAATGAAAGCAAACGAAAGTGTGTGTGCTTTAAAATGTGAAGTACGCTCTCTGTGTCATTTTCTCTTGTAGTCTTGTCACAGTACTGAAATTTGATACGATAAAAAACTTAAAAAAAAGAAACCGATTTTCGATACCATTTTCGAATAATGTATTATTATCTCATAATTTTTTGATAGTTTGAGTAATTTGGTTGCAATAGCTTACACACAGCACAGGCTGTGAATTGTAAAACTACATTTAAAAAGACAAGTAAACAGTCAGTAATAAAATAAGAACAAATAAACAAAATGCAAACGATAGCACAAATAAAAATAGTAGAATAAAGTTATAAATAAACAAACATGGCTTTAAGTTTTGTCAGGCCTAACAGTAGTATTCCAGTAAGAAGCTCTACAGAAATGAAAGTAATTAAATGTAAAAATTAAATACAGATTAATGCTTAAAGTTACAAAAGTTATTCAGTCAAGAGCATTGAATGATTTTCTCAGTCTTTTGTTCTTTGATTAACTTGACAGACAGCAGCAGGATTATTAGGATTGTTGTCACTTTAAGAGCTACTGCACAGATCCAATATACTGTTACACAACATCAAGATGCGATTTATTTTGTAACTATTTACATTCCAAAACCAACTGTACCTTAATACTCGGCAAGGCGGGCATTTTGACATAATTTTGTATGTATTTGACCATTTAAGTCTAATTATTATAAGCCAAGAAAAAGAGGTAAATTTGACACTCGCGAGCTGTTTGAGATGCGGCTTTACGAGAGCGCCACTTATATAGATCAGTGGTACGTGCGCTTTTGATGTGAGCATGAAACCTGTGGGAATGACCAAAAAAAGCGAAATACAAGCACTACTTAATCGTAGCGAATGAGATAAGTGAGTGACAGGATGCAGGTGTTTGTCAATTCGCTGTCCATTGGAAAGAAGAGAGTGTGAGAATGCGAAGTTTGGTATCGGTGTATCAATAGTGCGTAAATTGAGTATTGGAACTGTTTCAGATATTTCAGTATTGATGCACATCAAAATATTGATATTTTTTACAAATCGATATTTTTTGTGATGAAAATTGTATTATTTGTCTATGCTTAATACACATGCAGAGAGGGGATGTGGGTGGCACCACACACACCTACACAGGGGATAGGATGGTTCGCAAACATGAGGGAGAGGAGGAGATAAAATGAAAGCGGGGGAAAGGAAATCACTGTGCTGCACAGGAAATTAGATGGTGGAGAGCTTGATATGGTTCTGCTGTGTGTTTGACCTGTCTGAGTCAGCGCTCAGACCTGATCTGACCTTGTACGGCATGGCCAGAGAGCTTAGGACCCCATCACACAGCTCATCAGCACTGCTGACCCCTGAGAGATGCTCGCCGAGGACAGGAGAGCTACCCGCGGTTGGGCGTATTTACTAATCCATTATAATAAAGGATCGCATGTTGTTGGTTTCAAGTTAGATATGTAAATCAGGGAAACATGGGACAGTCTGGAAGGTTTAGGGGTTACAGTAAGAAGTTTGATAAATGGATCAGCATTATCTGTTCATAGAACTTGAAGGTCACATCAATAAAGAAGGATGACTGATGACTAGGTCTAATGTGAGAATGATTTGGGTCAATGAGGGAACTGTCACTTGCCCAACCAAGTTAGAGTGAGTTATTTTGATTTAAACATGTCACAACTCTAAATATACTATACCTTTCATAGTTTGGGCCTGAATTGATTTGATCAAAAAACATAAAACAGTTTTTACAAAACAGTAAAAACACAAATAGGTGAAAAATTAATGTAATTTATTCCTGTGATGGCAAAGCTACATTTTCAGCATCATTACTCCAGTCTTCAGTGTCACGTGATCTTTCAAAGACATTCTAACATGCTGGCTGGTTTGATGCTCTAGAAACATTATTATTATAGTATCATTGATGAAAACTTTTGTGCTGTTTGATTTTTTTGTGGAAACCATGATGCATGCTATTATTTCATTAATGGAAAATTCAAAAACACAGTATTTATTTGAAATAGAAATTTTCTGTAACATAGTCAAAAAACTAACAACTCTGACAAACTTTTGAATGGGTGTGTATATGTTGAACTTGGAAATAATTGAAGGTTGTCTAAGGATTTGTAGCCATCATGGATTTAATTGCTGTCACTTCTAATAGCTATAATTGATTAAATATTTATCTTAAAATCTTTTGTAATTTATTACTACTTTAATTTAATAATAATAATAATAATAATAATAATAATAATATAAGGAAAATATACAAAAAAAAAAAAATGTAATACATTTTTAAATGGTAGAGCCAGTGAGAATAGTGGCAAGGAAAGTAAGAATGTAAACTGCTAAACTAAGAAAAATATCCTTATTAACTTGTTGTTGCACAGTAAATTAACAATTTACAATGATCCTGTTCCCTTTCTCTACACTGACCAATATAAAGAAGAAAAAAACCAACTAATATTGCTTTGTATAATTTTTGAAAGTGTATCCACCCAAACTCTTCTTTTCTCTCTTCCTCCTTCCCCTGAGCTTGTTGAGCAGACAGTCATGAAGACAGATGGCTGTTATTAGAAGGTGTAGGGCCCGGAGAGCGCTGGATTCCACTTCAGTCACTGCTGGCCATAGACCACAAGCTCATTAAAAAAAATGCAATGTGTGATTTTGTTCACACCTGCTTCAGCTGCGGCCAAAACTTCAAGCAGATGCACACACACAAACACATATGCACACACAGTGCATTTCACAAAGAGACGCATGCACCCACGCACAAAAACAAACACAGATGTGCACACATATACAGTAGTTCTTTTCACCCATACTATACTAAGGACATCTACAATTTGACTGTGATATGGCTTCTTCAATGTGTGAAAACAATACATGAGCATTTAATATGGTAAACTAAAGCATATATAGTTTAGTGGGTGAACATTTAAATTTACACAATAGGAGTTTAAAGTCTCGAATTCACATTTCAAACCCATTTTATATCTGTAATATGACATACACTAAAAAGTTTGCAGTCGGTAAGATTTTTTTTTTTTTGTGAAAGAAAATGATACATTTATTCAGAAAGGTTGTTATACATTGGTCAAAAGTGACAGAAAAGACATTTATAATGTTGCAAAAGTCTATTTCAAATAAATGCTGTTCTCTTGAATTTTCTGTTTTTTAAAAAATTATCTAAACAGCACAGGGGTTTTCAACATCGAAATAATAAGAAATACTTGAACCCAAAAGTAAAGTTTTACACTTCTACCGTCTACTGACTTTGTGCGCATAAGAGACTTACTGACCTTACTGACCCCAAACATTTGAACTAGGTTAAATAGGCTAAATAAGGCGACGGTAAATTAGAGCTGCACTATTAATTAAAAAATAGATTAAAATAGTATTATGATTGGCCAATGGCTATTGTGACTTTCTTCCAATAAACACTTCAAGCAAAAACTACAGTGCTATAATTAACAAAACATAGACAGTGTGTAAATAACTATTTCGTTTTTCACGCTGCTAAAGGAACAATTTCAAGTTGACTGTTAGGTCACTGTCTTGAATTAATGATAAATGGTTTCAGCTTAAATGTTTTATTAATTAGAATTGTAGTATTAAATGATTCATGGAAAATAATCAACATTGTATTATTTTTGACATAACCGTCAATTTTGGTGTAATCACTACTTAAAGTGTATGTTTCTTTCCTGATGTTTCATCAGTGAGGTTAATGCATATTTTAGTTTCCTATTTTGTTAAATCAAATATTTATTAAAACAGTTTCAAACTAATAAATAATAAAGGTTTAGATATTGTTTGTATGTGTTTTTAGGCTATTTCTAAAATTAGGACATGGTGGTATCATGAATTCAACAAGATCAAATTAGCCTCTCAGAGAAATGCCCTAATGTCTTGCTTGTTGACTGCAAAATATTGGCAGCCGCTGTCTCCTGTAATGGCTATTAATACCATTAGATGGTGCTGTAGACTCGTTTTGCCAGTTTAAAAGGTTAGTTCACCCAAAAATGAAAATTCTGTCAGTAATTGCTCACCCTCATGTTGTTCCAACCCCGTACGACTTTCGTTCATCTTTGGAACACAAATGAAGATATTTTTTGATTAAATCTGAGAGCTGGAAGGGATTGAAACTAAGGCTGTCAAAGGATTAATCGTGATTAATCGCATCCAAAATAAAAGTTTGTGTTTACATAATATATTTGGGTGCACTGTGTATAATTATTTTGTATATATATAAATACATACACATGCATGTATATTTAAGAAAAAAATATTATTTATATATAAAATATTTATATTTATATATAATATAAATTATATTTAAATCTAAATACCGTATACATGAAAATATTTATTAAATATATACAAGCATGTGTGTGTATTCATATATATAAAATAATTATTCACAGTGCACCCACATATATTATGTAAACACAAACTTTGATTTTGGATGCGATTAATCGCGATTAATCGTTTGACAGCCCTAAAACTGGCCGGCCAAAAAGTTTTGAAAGACATCGTTTTTAATACTTTTTGTGCGCAAAAAAACAAACATAAATAACGACTTTATTCAACTATTCATTTCCTTCTCTGTTGGCCGAGATTTCACGCAGTGAAACTGCGCAAAGCTTCTGTGTTGCACGTCGCATCAGCTTGGCTGACACTGGTCATGTGTGTGATGATGCGTGTGACGTACAACCTAGAATCTTTGTGTAGTTTCACTATGTGAAATCTCAGCCAACAGAGAAGGAAATGAATAGTTGAATAAAGTCATTATTTTTGTTTGGGTTTTTTTTGCACACCAAAAGTATTCTCGTCGCTTGATAAAATTAAGATTGAGCCACTCAGACTATTTTAACGATGTCTTTACACAAAGAGGATCTGTAATGGTCCATCACAGCTCTATAATTAAATCACTTTAAAGATTTATATTTTTAATCAGGTTCTCATAGACCGAGGGCTTTCCCCTCTCAGGATAGTAGTCTCCCCAGGGCAGCGAGGATTGTGGGAACTTGAACTGATCTCAGGGAAAAAGGGTTCTCTAATATAACAAAGTAATGGGTTCTTAAAGTAAACATATTCATATACAGTACAACATGTTTCCATTATATGTCCACCTTTTAAAATCATTTTAATTAATTGTTCTTAAATTAACAACTGAGTCTTTACATTTTAATCGTCCCCGTTTGGGTGGCAATAAGGCCTGTTCAGCACTCATTAAAATGGTGGATGTCTCATCCAGTTTCATTCTTTTTTTCCTTTATTTGTTTATTTTTACAACAACTGCTTAACCTCATGTTCTACAGGAAAGTCAAATCTGAATCTCTAGATAAGAACCAGCTTATAACATCACCAATCACCATGGCCATTTGTGTATCAGTTGTCATAGAAACTATGCTTGATCTTTCAGATGCATAGCAATATGATACACAGGTCACCAGGGGTTTGAAACATTATGGATAGTGCTGAAGATGACAAATAGGGAGAGGCTGAAAGGAATCTAAGCAGGATTCCAGACTAGAAAATGATTTTGGGAGCCTTTGGCTTCTACAGTAATGTAAACATTTGAGAGCCAAAAATCTTTAGTTGAAAGAATTGCTGAATAAAGATGTTTGTTCAGAAACACATTAGTTCCTATTTGATGCTGTCATTGTAGTGATCTTGATTTTAGTGAATGCATATTTTTATGTTTGTAATATATCACTACTGTATTTATAAATGTCACTGTGTTTTGTAAGAATTTTTCTGTCTGAAAAAAGTCAGATATTGTGTTGATTATGAATCAAATGTCACCTACACAGTTTTTTTTTGATTCAACGACCGATAATAAGGTGACCAATAATATTTGTTGTGTAATATTTGAATTCCATTTGCACCAATTGACCCATTTATTGCAACAGACCACTATTGAAAATATGTATCTTTAAATACATTCATTTGAATCAAACAGAAAAATGATTCATGATTCAGTCAGTTAGGAACTAATGATTCTAAAAAATTCACTCACTAACATGTCTAATTCAAAGACCTTCAAAGTAACTCATGTGCTAGTTCGAGAATGTTCTGTGACTCTTTTTGACAGAATAATTACAAAGAACCAGCTCATAGTCATAGCTCACGCTCAGTACTTTTTTGACTCTCAAAAAAGAGTCCAAATGTACATACATTTGCGAACCCAGCATTAATAGCGCCATGGCCAAGACGCAGAAAGCCACCCACTATATCGTAAATTGGGCGTATTTAATATTCCGTAGCTGCTTAATCTTGGAGGATAAAGGTCGGCGCTAAATAAAGTTTACTTTTCCGTCCCATCTCTTTATGTGACACTCCCACTTTCCCCTTGACCAGCCCATGAATGCATAGTATATGCATGACACGAAAAGCACATTTTGCCATTTTCAGTACCCACGACAGGCAGTCTGCGCTTTCATCTTGGTGCGTCCCGTTCATTTAAACAAACAAAGTTGTCCAGACTACAACTTTTAAATTATCGTTGCAATTTTTTTTTTTCCATTTTATTCAGTCTGGAGCCCTTCTAAGTGTGAGGATTCTTCAAAGCAATCATCTACAATTACTTAAACATAATTACTTTTTCCATCCTTGTTGACCTCTAGATAGTGAGTCAGTATGAAAATGTCTAATGTCTTCCGAGGTGACAGAAAATCAGATGGTGGTGCCAAATAAATGTAGAAGATTTTCGACTACGTTGGTTGAATTTAAATGCAGATTCTTTGTCTGTTTGAAACCATGCATGGTATGTGTAGTTCAGCGATAATCCCTGGAATCATTCAAGAGAAGCAGTAATAAGCTTGAACAAATGTAAGCAGGAAGGATCAAGACTGAGGATGTATCTTGCTTTGCATTCGTTCAACGTACCTCTTTCCCAGAGCAGACTTATGAAGGTCAATACTCTCTCTGAACTTTAAAGAGTTTGCCTCACTACAATCAAATGTCAGTCTTGTGTGGATCCTGTCCTAAAACAATATAGGCTACTCAAGTACATTTTACAAGAATACACTGAAGTCACTTCAATTTTTATCTGAACAGACACACAAAGTGCTCTTTTCTTTTAGGGACTAGGGTTGTGAATTTGAAGTGATTTCAAAGGGGGAGCCATTCAGTTGTGTGCTGATGCAATAGCGGAAACCTTACATATTCATTTCACACTTCAACAAGTTTTGTTGATTTTTATGGATCCTCAGCAAATTTTATTTAAATTGATCTAAACGGTTTTTAATTAATTAATTATTATATCAAAAACACTATCACTAATCAAAATTAAACAGCTAAAAATGAGCACACAAAAAGGATTTTGTTTATTTTTATTTTCCCTCAATAACTTTTTATATTGAACAACATACATTTTTGGATTGCAGAACATAACTTCTGGAATCACAAAATAAATTATGTTTAATTTATTTACTGTTTTACATTAATTAACCACATTAATAGATTCAAAATATCAATGAAAAAGTTTAAAAACAAGTATCTTTGTCCTAATTACAGCCAGCAATACCGGAAATAAAATAGCATATTTGTGTATATACTTTGAATATTGTGTTGGATTATGGAGGGCTTTCGCACCACTGAGATAGAGTGAGATGTCCTGCAGTGAACTGGAATAATATTATTCCTTAGACCTGTATGCAAACACAAAAAAAGATTTAGACCAGTGCCAAATAAACAAATAAACTCTCGTTTTATTGTCCCCTGTCAGGATAAACACACTAACCATAATCCATCAGGCTGTCATGGCGCCAGATGTGGGGGTAAATATCATAAAACGATGCCGTTTGCTGCATCACAGACTCCCTAATGAAGTCAGAGGAGCCATCCTGTTGGATGTTCATTAATCTTAAGCTCCCTTTGTGAGCTAAAGCATCAAACCATTGTCTAAAGTTAAGATCACTGACTATTACACAATCATTTTCATGTATTGATGTTTTGTTGTTGTTGTTTATTTGGGTTTTGAGATATAGCGAAGGCCTTTCAGATGTGAATGAGCTAGGTGGCCTCCTGATAGGAGCTTGTGAATATGTTGGTATTCAGTATCCATTTATTTCCCTATAATCAAACTGTGCTTGAAAGTAATTGTATTTGCTAATTTCTTGCATTGTTAACCATGAAGAAAATTTGAACGGATTTCAATTTATCCCTCTCATTAAGGTGACTTTCAGTAGAGGGAGTGATATCTCCCTAATTGAATAAATAAATATATAAATAAATAAATGTGTTTAAGTAAGACTTAAAGAGAGCTTCTTTGGTTCTAATCAGTATATTAAGTGCTAGTTTAAACCATACATATTGTGTGTGGGGGAAAACTGGTAAACTAGCCCTTGATGTCAGATATTGCAGTTATACATCACTGCATGTCTGAATTGTAAAAATAATTTGAAAAAGGAGAATTGTTTACAAAGCTCCCAGGCAGATACACAAATACTGTAATAATGTGCTGGTGAGGTGAGGTTAGCACATTGGCATGTCACGGCCTCAGGTTCATTCAGATTTTTACAGAGGCAGGAAGCGCAGATGGTGTCAGACGGTTATACACGGCTAGCATGTCTTTACAGATGCATACAACAAGTTATTAAGCTTCACATTTTAAGCTAATATACCTTGAAATTAAAACATGCCGAACTGAATTGCTACTGTCTCTGTGCTTGCTTGTTCATGTGGAGAAGTCATTCTTTCCTCTTTGTCATTGTGCCTAAGGCCTCCATTTAGCTTCCGTAGACACTAAGCACAGAGTTTAAGATTGTATTTTAGGTTAGGGAAATCGAAAACGGCCGCGGATATGGAGACACGAGATTCAATTTACTCTGTTGTGGAGAATATTCCCGGCATTTGCAAACTGAAGCCCGGACAAGAAGAGTGTTTGTTAAACATTTGGAGGTGATGTTGTGGTCTTACTCCCGACAGGTTTTGGGAAAAGTTTAATTTCTCAACTATTACCGATCGTCAGCAAGAAACTGGGCAGGCCAAAGGCCGGCAAGGCGGTAGTTGTGATTGTGTCCCCCTTGGGTGCACTCATGGAGGATCAGGTTAAGGAGGCAGCAAAACTCGGCCATGTCAGCCATGTTCACTCTGGTATTTCGCTCAATGGTTTCGTTTTCGCAGCATACATGTGTTTACAGTGGAAGTTCGATGCGGCTGAGCTGGCGAATAACACACCTCATAACCAAACGTTATGTCATTGTGTTGGCGCAGCCATTTTCGTAGATTATAACCGGTTATTTTTAGTAGATAATACGGAGGAAAAACACATGGACATCACTCGGCTTTCTGTTAGACCGGAACAATTCACCTTTATTAACATATACCCATTTATGGATAACAGATCACATACACGTGAGCACTGAGCAGTATGAGGGCACACATTACAAACTTTAACACCCCCACTTGTTCTCATACTGTGTAGATTACCATTATAATAACATAACACAAGAACAATCTTGTATCTCTCCTGGGCTGCATTTACATGCCAAACATAAGACTTTTGAACTTTTCAAGTTTAAACTTTGTTGCTGGTTTAGTCATAACATCAGCCACCATTTCTTCAGTGGGGCAATACTCAATTGTCACTTTACCATCACTGAGTGCTGATCGAATGAAATGATACTTTATATCTACATGCTTGCATCTTTGTCGACACACTGGGTTCTTAGACAGAGCAATGGCACCTTGGTTATCTTCAAAGATTTGTACTGGCTCAAACAGACAACCACTGTCCATGCCATTCAACAACTGTACAAGATACATGCTTTCCTGTGTGGTTGCTGCTAATGCCATGTACTCAGCTTCACATGTAGACAAAGCAACTGTGGACTGTTTCTTTGACTTCCAGGAAATTAAAGGACCATTTTGAGTAAGACTAAAACAGTATCCTGTCGTACTCCGCCTGTCATTTAGATCTGATGCCCAATCAGCATCACTGTATGCCACAAGTTTGAGATTTTCCTCACTTTTCTTGTAACATAGTTCAGAATCAATTGTACCTTTTAAGTACCTCATCACATGTTTCACTGTAGACCAGTGTTGTTCGTTTGGATTGGACAGATACTGCGACAACTTACTGACAATCCAACTTAGATCAGGTCTGGTACATGTCATCAGATAGATCAAACTACCCACTGCCTCACGATACCTTTTAGGATCAACAGGATCATCATCACTATTGTGGTCAAGTTTTTGCTCACATGGTGTTGACCTGGGTTTACAGTCTGACATATTGAATCTCTCTAGTACCTTTAAAATGTACCTTTTCTGACTCATTTTCACGTACCCTTCATTCTGATGAAAATCAATTCCAAGAAAATAGTTTAGTTTTCCCAGATCTTTCATTTTGAATCTCGCTGTCAGCATCTTTTTCACACAATTCAGTGAATCATTGTTACTAGCAGCAATGATCAAATCATCAACCCAGATCACAACAATCACTCTCTCCTTTTCAGTTTGTCTACTGTACACACAGTGGTCAGCTGAATTTTGAACAAAATCATTTTCACATAGGTAGTCGTGTAATATTTTGTTCCAATTTCTACCTGACTGTTTTAACCCATACAGTGACTTGTTCAGTTTACAGACTAGTTTTTCACCTACATCTGACTTCACTTCAAATCCTTCGGGCTGTTCCATGTACATCTCACAGTCAATTGGAGCATGCAAATAGGCCGTTTTTACATCCATCTGATGAAGTTCAAGATCATATTGTGCTGCCATTTGCATTAAAGCACGTACGGAAGTGATATTTGCTGTTGGTGAGAAAGTCTCTTTATAATCTACCCCCATCACTTGACTATAGCCTTTTGCAACATATCTGGCCTTGTATGTCTCTGTCTCATCTGCGTTGTTTTTGATGGCATAAACCCATCTACCCCCCACTGCATGTTTACCTTCAGGTAGCGTAGTTAGAGTAAATGTGTCATTTTCCTCAAGAGAATTAATTTCCTCTTTCATGGCCCTAGCCCACATCTGTGACTCACTTGAACTCATAGCATCCTTGAATGTTTGTGGTACACCACACACTCTGTAACAGAAGTCCACATTAGTCAGAATATGGTCATCACATTCCACATCAGAGACATAATCGGACAAATATTGAGGAGCTCTCCTGTTTCTCTGAGGATACCGCATACTGTGATCAACTACCTCTGTTGCTGATTTTGAGTCTCATTTTTAGGTTTATGAGTTTCTTCTGGGATCTGATCAGTCGCATCTTCTTTTGACTGGGAGGACACATATCTTTCCTCATGGAAATCATCATCTGACATTGAAATGTCAGTCTGTGTTTGGTGTTCAGTAACACACTTTGTTACAAATGTCACAAGTCTGTGCTTGAGAACTTTTCCTGTGTCTGGATAATAGACCAGGTATGCAGGGCTGTTTTTGTCATACCCTACAAAGATCCCTTTTTCACATCGTGCATCTAACTTCTTTTTGTCCTGCTTATATGCGTAACAAGCTGAACCAAAAACTCTCATTTTTGAAAGATCAGGTTTTCTTCCTGTCAGTGCATAGTATGGGGTTTGCCGTATTCTGCCATTGTAGCACCTGTTGCGAATTACTGCAGCAGTCATTACGGCATACGTCCACAACATCTTGGGTAGATTGCTCTCTAAGAGCAAACATCTTGCCATTTCAAATAGCGTCCTCCAATTTCTCTCAGCAGTCCCATTTTGATGGGGTGAGTAAGGCGCTGAGGTCTCATGACGAATACAGTTCTTACTTAATAGAGACTGAAACTCTTTTGCCATAAATTCGGTGCCGTTGTCTGATCTAACACACTTTATAGTCCCATAAGGGGCTGTATCAGCGAGAAATTTTTCAGTAGCTTTCACAGTGTCACTCTTAGCTTTTAGAAAATACACAAACACTGAACCTGAGTAGTCATCAGTAAATGCAAGTGCATACTTGAAACCATCTTTAGCTACTGGGTCAATAGGACCAGCTAGATCTGTGTGCACTAGTTCAAGTGCAGACTTAGCACGTGTGTCAGGTTCCCTGTTTCTAACCTGAACAAATTTACCTTGTGTGCAAACCTCGCAGTTCAGTTTGGATTTATCAATCTTACTCTTCCCCTTGATCTTCATTCCCTCTACCACATCTTGCAATTTGGAAACGTCATCATAATTGCAGTGGCCGAGAATCTGATGCCAGGTTTGAATGTCATAACATCCGTTACAACTATCATTGTCCTCGTTGACAGTGTTCAGATAGTACAGTCTGTTGTATTCTTTAATGTGAAATTTTGTACCATTCTTGTGAATGAGTTCATCACGTCCTTGTTGAAAGTTGATTGAGGCTCCATTCGTCGTTGCAGCTTTAACAGAAAAGATGTCCTGCGGGTACGATGGGATATACAACGCGCTCCTCAGCGTCGTCTTCACCTGTTGTCCCTCGTTGTCAATCAGACACACCTCCGCATCTCCTCTTTTTAACGCCACTCCGCTCGCTCTGGTCCCGTCAGCCAACTCGATGTAGTGTTTCTCCGGCTGGAATTTGTCATCAAACTTTTTGAATTTTTCAATGTCTGTAATAATGTGCGATGTCGCACCAGTGTCAACCATTAGTCCCTTTCGTTGCACACTGTAAAATTGGCTGTCACTCGCTCTGAAGACAAATGTGTGTTCGTCGTTGTCCTCTTTGTCAGCGGCTTGTTTAACATTGTCTCTCTTTTTGCGTCTGCAATTTTCATCTTTGTGCGTCGAGCTTTTACAGTAACTGCACCACGGTCTTTTGTGATTTTGGCTCGGGCAAGCACGGGCTTTGTGTCCCTTTTGACCGCAGTTATAGCACGTAAAGTCCGTGTCTGCTGACGTTAGTCGTTCTCGTCCCCTCTGTTGCGGAGCTGAGGCACTCGCTCTCATCACGTTATCATCACTCGCGCTGGTGTGAAACTTTTCTGTACTCTCAAAACTTCTCAGCTTGGTTTTGAACTGAGCAAACGTTATATCTTCATCACTTTGTGTGATATGGATAGCGAACGGTTTAAACGAGTCTGGCAAACCTTTCAAAATCATCGCAATTAGCAGTCCATCACTGAGAGTCTCTTCAGCACTTCTCAGAGCTGTGATTGCGGTTTCTGCTCGAATAATATAATCCGTGACGCTCTCATTTGCCATTTTCTGCAGCGACGTTAACTCTGTGTACAAGCTGATTATTCGCGGTTTTCCTTTGCCAGCATAATAACCCCTCAAAATCTGTAGAGCTTTCCTACCGTCGTCCGCTGCATCTCTCATTACAAGAGACAAACTTTTGTCATCCAAGTATTGAATAAGCTCAGCATATGCTTCCTCGTTTTTATCGGCGGGATCTTCCTCTTCTTCACCACGCGCGGGAGGCTCTGATAAAATGGTGTCCTTTAGGCCTAGCAAACGCAGGTGGCCTAGAAATTTTGTCTCCCAAAGTTCGTAACTTTTTTCATCTCCGTCGAAATACAATCTCCATCGGTTACCTGCTTCTCTTCTGGGCCCATAACCTGTTGGCGCAGCCATTTTCGTAGATTATAACCGGTTATTTTTAGTAGATAATATGGAGGAAAAACACATGGACATCACTCGGCTTTCTGTTAGACCGGAACAATTCACCTTTATTAACATATACCCATTTATGGATAACAGATCACATACACGTGAGCACTGAGCAGTATGAGGGCACACATTACAAACTTTAACACATTGGCTTACGGGTAACCAATGATTTTATATTTCAGACAATTGTCTCCATTTCATTCTTCCCAAGAAACTGTACAGTACTCTGTTTTTTTCTAGTCCTATTAAATTCCCATCTTTTTACTGTACAGGCAGCCATGTTTTATTGAAAGCCCATTTTGCCAGCAGTAAAGTACCCCTTTAAATATTCGTAATAACCTTGCCTGTCTTTCTATAAGGCCATTAATGTCTATACACTTTCAAACCAAAACTTTATAACTAGTATACGAAGATTGTCGACAAACTTTCCTTTTTCTTATGAAAATTACACTTATTTTTCTCCTTTAAATTTTTGTGAAAAAAAAGTTTTTTGTTTCTATTCTGGTTTTGATTTGCAATGCCAATTCACATACAATTCTGATTCAGGAATTGAATTAAAATGTAAACAAATTCTCAATTCACTTCTGAATTGCGCACAGAACTGGTTGGTTGTTCTCAGAGGCTGTGAATTGGGAGGGCCATTAACTCAGCAGGGAATTGAGTTGGCGGGGCTGTTAATGCTCATCCACGCTGACAGACACAGTTGCGTGCACCAACACCCTTTGATTAATAAACAATTATGGGAATGTTTTAAAAATCAGTTGAAAAATCAGTAAGACACTATCTTTTCACTCCTCTATAGGATTTTCTAATGAGATTTTGAGACTGAGTGACTGAAACAGCTCCCATATATTCTACCTGAACTCTAATGAGCAACAAGTTACATTGAGAATGCAATGATACTGTACAATTCAGTACTCATTGGTAGTGAAAATTGTAGAGGTCTTGTTATCTACCTCCTGATACAGAATCCAGTCCTGACTATTAATGAGTGTTGATGCTCTAAATAAGTATTTCATTGTGTATTGTAATAATCTACTGCAATTCTACTGGTTACAATTTATAGTTGCTGAGACAGGAACATGCTGCACTTTTAGGTTTAGGTGTGTATTTGTGCGTTTTGATTCTGGTGCTTGCACAGTGTTTAAAGCCATTTGCTGTACAATGGGCTCTAAAAGCTATAGAGACCACCAGAGAGAATGCTGCTATTTTTAATATTCATTGTTTTGTTTTAATAATTATATTATGATAATGAGTTACACTGAGTGAAAAACTCTTAATCTGTATATCTGGTATGCAACCAATTATCATTTAATGATAATTAATCATTTTAAATCCACAAAGTTACATTGTAAAAAAGAAATCTTTTCATGATTAGTAATCACAACAATTTTTCTTTCGTCAAATCAACTTAAATAATTTATTTAGCTAAGATAACATATCATTTTGAGTTTCTGATGATTAAATCATTCTTTTTTTTTTTTTTACCTTTATTTGTCCAGGTAAAATGTTTGAGAACCACTTCTCATTTACAAACATGACCTGGCCAAGAGGCTACAGGTAAAAATAAGAACATAATGTACATAATTCTCCTTCATTCTATTAACTTACTTTTTCCATTTCAAAGAATTTAAAATTTTAAGGCAACCAGGTTACTTACTTTTTTAAGTTAAACCATCAATATTTTTTTTACAGTGTATTGATGCACAATAAATTTGGCCCATTGGCTACCAGGCGATTTAAAATATACTATATATATATATATATATATACAGTATATTTTGATAAATTTGCTAATTTTCCATATTTTTACATTTTGATTATTTTTCCATCATCTATCGCTCACTTAAAGTTAATCTTTAAAAGCATTAGTAGTTTAATAACACTGTTAAATGTAATCTCTAGCAAATCTATCTATTTTTCATACTGTATATTATAATATTGTGATATCTAAATTCACTTTATTTTTAAATATGAACAACGCAAAAATTTAGAATGTCATTTAAGTGTTTTCTTTGAAATTTATTTAGACAGAATAATATAAAATTGAATATCAAGAATGTATCGGTCATAACATGAAAAT
The DNA here is from genome assembly GCF_016745375.1 of Pimephales promelas. Next base: position 7,428,806 of record NW_024121099.1, on the reverse strand, counting down.
AATTATTAGCTTAATGATACAAGCTGGTATTGAAATAATAGCATAAATTGTATCATTTTATAAAAACGTTCTTGTGCCTCAATAGAAGCAAGAACATCTGACGACTGTTTGTACAATGGATCAATGTCACACATTAAATGTCAAACAATCTTTTTTGTTAGTGGCCATGAAATTGAATGTTAAATATTTCTTGCCATGGTATTTCCTTTTAAAGAAAATGTTCAAAACTTGAAAATTTGTTTATTTCACAATATAAATTACATTTCGAATCTTTCATCCATTTCGACAGCCAGCATCTTCATCACTGAGGCATAGAAAACATGAATACACACATTAATAAATGAAACAACCATGTCTCTTCTAAAGTATCAATGCCAAGAAATAGAATTGTGATTCATTGCTTAATCAGTTGTATTGGCATAATTTATGAATTCATGTCATCTTCATACCTCTGGCCGCACTACTCTAAACTGCCCCCTTGGACACCAAATCTGGTCTAAATGCCTGTCTCCGTTCAGCTGTTTTTCTTTCATGTGCAGTGGCACAGATACAGGCACCAACTCTTTATCTCTTCCCTCAAAACGCCCCCTTTCCGAATGTTATCATGACACTCGACTTTAGGAAGTTGCCCATGTTTGGACTAGGATGGAAGCGATGTCACTTGTGGTTTGCTCTCAGAGGGAACGGTCACATTTAAGAACAAAAAGAAAGAGTGAGACAGGTCTTGAGTGGGCATAAAATTATAGAGCTGTGCAAGAGAGAGAAAGATGGGAGGGGAGGAACCAAATCAAATTAAACGAGAACCAAAGATCCTGGCCACCATTCCTTCCTAGACTCCATCTCCAGGTTTTCATTGTGGCTGTGTTTCAGTAGATCAGTCAAGAGCGTGTGTGGAGTGTGTGTGTGTGTGTCTCCTGCGTGGTGCTGCAGTAGAGAGGGCTTCGCTCAGCCAACTGCTACTTCTCTGTGGAGGGCATTGCAGCCTCCCTGCCTTTTTTTTTATTTTTCTTCACATTTTTTAAAATCATGCTTGGAGTGCCTGAATGAAAGAGGACGGATCGAGGGGAAAGGACGACACTATGTGTGTGACAGAAGAGCCAAGCGTACTGCAGTGAGTCAAACAGAAAGAGTGAGAGCTCTCCACACCCATGACCGTGTGCCTGTCTGTGATCGAGTTGAACACAGCCAAACGGACTCATTCGTCACCTGACAGGTAGGCAGACGTGAGTCCCTTCATCTAATCTCACGTTCAGAAATCAGGAGCTCTGAAACACTTGCGCTTGCTCAGAAGAGATATCATTTGGAACAGGTTCGGGACTTGTAGGGTTGGTGGGCAGCTTGTTTGGGACGCTAGATGTTCAGAAATGGGACTTGTGATGTGTGAATGACATTTATTTCAGCAGAGCAGGAAATGCTGCTTTTTTTTGTTCCCACAGGTTCCTGTCATACCCCTTTTTGGCCTTTTGATTGTAGAATACTTGCACTTTCTGCCAGTCTTGAATGGGAAATTCGGATGCTTTTAGACTCGTGAGTCTATTCTGGGGGAATTCTGGGAGCGGGTTTGGTGACTTTATATAAGCAGTTTTTGCTTGTGAGAGAGGGTTGTCCTCCACAGGGTCACGTAACAGACTGAGCCGTGGGTGAGGAGTTTATTCATAATATACTGGCTGCAAGACTTCATCCATGTGTGTGGGTGAATGGACTCTGTGAAGCACATCTTTGAGTTTCTATGTGCAAGTTTGTATAAAATAAGAGAGATATTTCATAAGCAAGTCTTTTTCTCCCATTACTGACACATTAAGTGGATCTATGCTAATAACCAGAGATGAACCTCACTCAAACGGGACTTTTATGTTGTATGTGTGTGTGTGTGTGTGTGTGTGCCTTTTTGTATGTGTGTGTGTGTGTGTGTGTGCTCCTGGCTATTGCCCTCGGAGAATTTACTGCACTTTCTGTCAATGTCCTAGCATATATATCAGCAGAGAGACAGAAAGGGAATGAAAGAGGAAGCACTGCAGGTCTAAACACTTGCTCCTGCAGTGCATTCCCCCTCCTCTCCTCTCTCTTTAGGTGTCACGCACACTCACGCACCCACACACACACACATATATACACGCTCTGTATTCTCTGTAGTCCTGTCACTCAAACACAGATATGAGGGCTAGAGTTCAAACTTATCTCAGTGAGAGTTGTCATGTATTTGATCAAGTGGCAAAGACTGATCAATGTTTTCATTCCTGGATTACTCTGAACTGCAGTGTGTGTGTGTGTGTGTGTGTGTGTGTGTTTATAGTGATTATAGATTATTATAATACAGGGCTGTTGAATACTTAAATCTGATTGGTTGACAAATGTTTTAAGGTGTGCAAATATTTTTAAGGAAACGCACAGTTAAAGTAGGTCTTGACCACATAACAGTTCCATATCACTTTTGCCAAATTATTTCAGTTATTTCAAAAGACTTTAAAGCCTGCAAATGCAAAAGATCCTCCTAAAATAGGGTATGACAATTTCTTTGTATTGTTTTCCAGTAGAACTAACTTACTTTATTTTTTACATTTTTTATTACCTTACATTTTTAAAATTACTATTTAAAATTATTTAATAATTATTTTCTTTTTCTTTATTTTTTGTTTTCTACATTTTGTGAACTAAAGCGAGTAAAAGTTTCGAAGTTTCGCAAGTTTCGTTTTCTTCCACAATTTTTCTTATTTTTTAAACAATTTTATCTTATTTTAAAGATGTTTAGCTAGTTATTTTTACTGGAAAACAAGACTGAAATATACTGATTAGGATTTTTTTTTTTGCACTGGTATGTATTAAAATACTTTGGTCTCACGATTTAAATACACCTCTTCCACAAACAGTTTTGATGTTACCAATGTATTTAGTACACATTATAATATATATTTCGCAGTATATTTAGTACCTAATGACTATTTGCAGACTGTTTATACAAAAGTTTATTAGTTCACACACAGAGTGTGTGTTCCCTGTCATATCCCAGTGTCCTCAAACACATCATTATTAATGGATAAGTGTGTCTCACTCTCAGTGACGTGTCACACATCTCTAAATGAATATCCATTTCTCATACTGTACAGTATAATGTTGTCAGATTTTGACCTGAATTGTAATATCTATGCATCCTAATTACATTTAATTGTACAGAATTAAAATAAAGTCAAAATTTGTCACTTTATGAAACTTTATGGTACTTTTTTACCATTTTGCAACTCAGCGACTCAATTCCCCATTCACTTTCGCAGCAATGAGTAGCAAGTACATTTTTCAACATTTTTCCTTTTAAGCTCCACAGAAAAAAAGAAAGTCAAACAGGTTTGGAATGACATGAGGGTGAGTAAATGATGACAGAATTTTTATTTTTGGCTGAACTTATCCCTTTAAAATCAAGTGTCTGAGACAACAGAAGCACGGCAGGGCGCTTTGATGGTGTAAAAGAAATACACTCAGACTCCCGCAGACTTCTTAGGCAGAAATGGTGAGAGGAGGAAGAGACTTTGACCAAAAGCAGGTGATGAGTTGAAGTTCTGACGCACACGAGAGCTGTGGGAACAGAATGCCATCTGAGAAAGCTCTTTCTGAGGCTCCATTTAAAAACACTCTTAGAATTGATGGAGTCTGCCTCCTCAAGGACGTCACTCTACTGTAACTGTGCTGCGATAAAGTGAGTTAAACAGTGAATAGCGCGAGAAAAAGAAAGAGAGGGCTTGAAAGCGCGCGCAAAAGAGAGGAAGAGGGGCTAGGTTAGGACAGGTCTGTCCCCCGCAATGACTCAGAGATGAAAGTCGTCGGGTAATCAGTTCTGTTCCTCTCATAGAAATGGAAAACCACATCTCCGTTTTTTAAAAAAAATCGTACTTTCTCTTACATTCTCTCTCTAGCTAACATTACATTCCTGTTATTTGACGGTGCTACACAGGGCTGTGCTGCTCTTGTTGCCATGGAGACGTAGCTAGGCAGCAGAGTCTGCGATTCTCGCATGGTTCTGCATACGTGCTGAGCCACGATGCTACTTCTTAGGACTTACCGCATACTGGTGTGTGGGTGTGTGCATGAACGGGCCAGAGTGTGTTTCTCTAGATGCATGTGTGTGTGTATCAGCATGTGCTGTACTGTATGTGCATCTGAGAGATGCTGCAAGCCAAACTCTTTATCTTCCATGCAGAGAGAAGAGGAGGTGACAGAGAGACAGAGTGAAAGAGTGGGTGGGAAAGTCACACATCCTTGTGCACATTGGAGAAGAGAGGGATAGAGATGTGTGTGGGTGGGTGGGTGTGTGTGTGTGTGCAGAGACAGGAGCTTGTTTTTCTGTGTATAATCTCTCGGTCCTACGGGGCGACTAATGAAGCAGGAAAATTTCTCACTCACCCTCTAGCATTAGCATTAGCTTGAAAACACTGTGACATGACCTCGCGTATCTTTTCACCCGGAAATTAAAGATGAAATATAATGTAATAAACATTTTACAAGCGTAAAATCAGGTTGTTCCTGATTATGTAATACCATGATGCGCTCCATCTATACGAGTCATAAGTCGCGTGGGGCGTTTTTAGATAAAGCTTTCAAACTTCAGTGAAGAACATATCACGAAAATTTTAAATATAATGATACACATACAATGTGTATGCACTTCATCATAAGTTAAATATAATGCATTTAACTTAAGTGATGTCTTAGTTATTTAATATTTACTATTATTCAAAAGTTTGGGGTTAAGTTGGGGTCAAGTTACATGAAATTGATCAACATGGATTTTTTTTTCATTGTAACAAAAGATTTCTAGTTCAAATAAATGCTGTTCTTATGAAGTTTCTATTGCTGGCCCTGACTCCACATATTCGAAGAACATGGACGCGTGATCATGCATCTGCAAAACTCAGATGCGCGAGATTGCACTCTCTCTCTCTCTCTCTCTCTCTCTCTCTCTGTACCGGTGAGACTTGCACTTACTGTGACTGGGTCACGAGCTTTGAGTATGCGCACGAAGGGAACACGCGTGCAAGGGGGGACGGGGGTATGGTACGACTGTTTGATTGACACATTGACCGTGCAATGATTCTAGGTGGTCTTGGAAATGATTGGCTGGAGTTTTTCGAATCCTGCCCATTCCACAAATGATTAAATTGCTTAATTTTCATTTAAGTGCTTCTAACTCAGTGGCTGTAAGTGGATTAGTAAACGGAATTCACTAGTGATTTTGAAAAAATGGTCAAAAAAAGAAAATCACATGCCCCACCTTTAATGTTTCTTGGTTTCCAAAACAATATCAAGCTCTACTGTTTTCACCATTGATAACAATATGAAATGTTTCTTGAGCAGCAAATCAGCATATTAGAATGATTTCTGAAGGATCATGTGATCCTTTGATCATGTGAGTAATGATGTTGAAAATTCAGCTTTGCCATTATACATTTTATACAAATAAATGGATCCTTGTTAGGTATTAGAGACTCCTTTCAAAAATATTAACACATATTAACAACCCCAAACCGTAGAACGGTATAGCTCGTGTTTGAATAAATGTAATCCTGTCGATGAAAATATGTCAAACAAATTAAATGTTTCAAGTTTTTTATGGCAGTTCTCTGCCATTTAAATGATTGTATCTTGAAGAAACATAATAATTATGCATTTAGAAAACAGTTCATAAAACATGATAGATGGCTTTGGCTCTGTGAATCCACCAGACAGCACCCAAGGATGATGGGGCATTGAAGAGGGAATCCAATGTAGTTTAGAGGAAGTTACTTTGTTGAATGTTGCAAAAATATGGACTTCAGTATGTTGCCATAAGCAGAACTTCAGAATCAGTATGGATTTGGGGGCTTATTTGCCCTACTTTTTGTTTGTTCATGAATCATGAAAGAAGCATGGCTGTCTGAAAATCACTGAACTTAACATGCTGTGATAAATATTCTGATGTATTCGGAGTGCTTTTTTGACTCTCAAATGAATCTGTGTAAGAGCTCTTATTATTTTGAGTTTTTCTCTCTCATGACTCAATATGCTGCTGTTGTAATTGTAGAAATAGATAAAGCACATAGGTGACTGCTTTTACCATCAGAAAGACCTTTCAGTCATTACAACAAGCAAGCATAATACATTGTGATGTATTTCAGCTCATGCTTAAGAGCCTTTTAATACATTTTTAGTCATCTTTTTGGACATCTATGTACTAGTGTACTTCACATATTGGTATACACTTTTAAAATGTACAGTATTTCTGTTTCAGGAAAGAAGACCAAATAATATTGGTCACTCATCCAGCACACACAGCATCTGTTTATCATCCATCCATCCATTTTAATACCAATATTCATGGTTTGTCCTGATAAACTTTGCTTTTCTCATTAAAAAAATAATTTTTAAAGTTAAATATTTAAAACAAAATTCTCAATTAATTTCCATTCTTCTTCCTCACATTCAAATTCCAGTTATTTTTGCTACCTCAGTTAAAATGGGTAAAGGATGCACTGTTACAAATTTCTGAGCAGAAGCAATATCTAATTATTCAGAAAGGTATCTGCTAATCGATACAGATATTTTGGTTGTAATATCTTGAGCTTTTGTGCTTTATGAATTATTTTTATTTGAATTTTTGAATGCTATTTTACTATTAGCTATTGATTTTGCAATGCTTGCGCTTTAGACAACAATTTCTGAAAATATTACTATTTACAGTATTACACACAATTTGATTCAGTATTGATTCATTTGCAAATAATGTTAATAATCTCTCTAGTGTATTTTATAGTTAGCTAACTAATAAACTTTAAACACTTGATAAATTTCTTGTGGTAAATGTAACAGTAAGTGACATGTACACAAGCGGTTTTATTGATGTCTTTTCATGAATGAAACAATGATTGAGTGATTACATGAGAGAGATTTTTTTGTAAGTTGTACTGTATCTTTCCGATACTGATTATTGGTCGATACATCTGTGCATCCCTAGTTTAAATTCAATTCAATTTCAGGATATCTATTGGATTTAAAAAGATTTCTTAGTTCAATTCAGAATGGCTTTAGGCGTATTGAAATTTTAATTCTAGTATTTTTATTCTTAATTTCTATTATGAAAATACCTCACCTTTAATGTATCATCCCAACTTCTTGTTTCAATAGGAAATACATCAGCAATTTAAGGAAATCTGTGCTTGTCAATCGATTTCTTGGGGTTTAATGAACTCTGAGCTTAACGAGTTGATAATATACCACTTATCTGACCGTTAGCCCACTGGCTTAGAATGCTACACTTAAATTGTTGTAATTACAGTCCACTAAAGACTGTTTTTATTATGATCTGGTATCCATTAATAGCACACAGTAATTGCATACCGATGGATATAATGGTAACAGTTTACACATCTTAATACATGTTACATGTAGTTGCTGTAGTAATTACAAAATCTTATGCATTGTCATATGCAACTAACCTTTAACTAAACCTAACCCTAAAATAAGTACTTATAGTTAATTACAGTATAATTACTCAGCACATAATTGTATAATTATACTGGAACCAGTGTTGTGCAAGTTACTTCCAAACTGTAATACATTAGGTATTACTTGTTACTGTTATTTAAAAGTAATTCATTACCTTACAATATTACTGTCTCAGAATTGTAATGCGTTACATTACTCATGTATTACTTTTGAGTTACTTTCACCAAAATAACTAAGTAGAACTTAACTTTTGGGCTGTAACGATATGCAATATGAAACCGAAATCGCGATTCGCCACACGACTCTAGATCCACGAACCAACAGAATCGCGACACACCTCTTCCAACTCCAGCGTTATTCTCCTTACCGTCCATATCCAATGCTGCCTTATCTTTAAATTAGGCTATTACTATTATTTGAAGTTAACATTATAAAATACGTAGACCTACACCACAAAACTAGTTGAGGATAAATTATTTAAAATTGGTGAAGTCCAGCATTATGGACATGACATTTGCAGTCAAAACTTGAAATAAAAATTCTCAGAAAATACATGTATTGAAACGTATATAGGCTACTTCCTTAAAGGACTCCAGACATTAGACAAATATCAGTCTGTTTTATTTTTAATATTAGGGAAAAGACACACATTCATGCATGACAAAAAAAAAATAGGAGGCAAAATACATTTTTTGTAATTCTGTTAATTACACTGCGTAAATCGGATGAGGAAGGGTTGGCTCTCCAGTCTCCATAGAACTTAAAATATTCATTTTATTTTAGTTTTCGTGTGCGTTTATGAGGAAAAAACAATGTTACAGACGCGACTGCTCTGAACTGGCACTAAAAGAGTGCTTTAAAACTTTCACATAGTCTGTTGCCTTTAAGAAGTAAAAGCAGACAACACACTGTAATACAACTGTAATACAAGCCTCACTGAACATGTAACGAGTAAAATATTACTGAAAATTGATTAGTAATGCCTTACACTACTGTGTTACAGCAAAAAGTAATATGTTACTGTAATGTATTACTTTTGTAATGCATTACTCCCAACACTGACTGTAACACACCTTAAGATAAAGTGTAATCGATACAATATATTGACAAAGATCATTTGACAAAGAACGACAAAGAACCAATATATTGTATTGGTTACACTATATTTTAAGGTGTGTTACAGTAATAATTATACATTTATGTACTGAGTAATTATAATTGTATCGGTTTTATCTGTTACATATATAGGTAGATGCCCTAACATATGTTCTATTAAGAGACACCACGCAATTGTTAGTTAAAATCTATTTACTGTAGATACATATTTTTCATGGCCCCAAAGGATTCCAAATGGTTTTTAACAGACAAACAGTGGCTGATTATAAAACGCTTGTGAGACATATTGAAAGTGGAGTAAAACACCATATCAATAGAAGCACTGTCAAAGAAATCAATTTGGCTATAATGGTCTTGGCCATATACTAGTAATCTATCTGACCCTAGCCATATTGGAACATTGGAGCTGCATTTTAGACCACAGTAATATACACTTCCTCCAGTATATCTTGAAGTGTTCAGGCACGAAAGATTGCTGTTTGACACCTCAAGAGTAAGAATAAAGTAAATGCCATCTCCCTCTCATAGATTTTCCTGTAAATGTTCTTTGTCAAATTCAGAGTCTGTCTGTAATACAATTTCTCTTCTGTCAGTGTAAACTCAGGTAGCAAGAAGAGTTATTTGACATGCTTCAGAGCACGAAAGAAAATTGTCCCACACAGTTTTGCAGACAATCACATTATAGTGTTCATAAGTGAATCGTACATTGTTGACTACTATTTTGAAACGATGTGTGGAGAACGGAAGTGAAATGAGTAAACAAGATGAATGAAGTTCGCTACTCCTGTTTTGTGTGCTTTATTCCTGCTTATCAACTTATTTGACAGATAGGCCTACTGCAAATTGACAGCGAGAATTAGGCGTTTTTTTTGGGTCACAAATATAAGTGTTGTTAACCTGCTTTGCCCTGGTGAGCCTGCTATGCCTTTTATTTATTTGAAAATATTCGAAAATTATCTACGCGTTATTGATGCTACAGGACATGCCTGGCTGGACGAAAGATGGCGAACTGTACTGCTTTTCTGTCTTGGCACAGAGACAATGGATTTTCTACTCATTGACTAACATGGGTATGACGTATAAGGATGCATTGAAAGCCTACTCCGTGCCAAAAGCTAACAATCAGCTCCTCTTAAAGCAGCAGCACAGAAAAGACTAGAAAAAGAAAACAGAACAGAGAAAAACAAAAATGACTGCCCACAAAACAGTACAAAATACATCACAGGACATAACCATTAGTGTAGTTTTTAGTTTTTTACACCTTCCATAACCGCTTTCATGCACCTCACGAGACTTGCTCCTGCTTTGCGCAAGCTTGTTGTTTCATGTGAATTCCCTGCCAATACTGATGAAATGATTTGCAATCAGTTAGTAGAGAATGCGCTTTGTCCACTAATACGTGAGAGACTTTTACTACTGTAGAAACTAATCTCACACTGGATAGAGCTGTTACGATAGCAAGCCAGATTGAATCTGCTGCGGCTGGAATCTGCAAAGACTTGAGACCTATTGAAAAACCCAAATTCCGATGGCTGGATGTTCGTCAGCGAACGTTTCCCTACATGACCACTCAGTTCCTGCGATGTTCTTCATCGTGGACAAAGGGACACGAGGGATCTAATGTCTGCACTGCATGTGAGGACTGAAAACAATCAAGTCCTGTCTCCAAATATACTTCGTGTGCAAATATGCTTCTCATGTGCCAATCTTTCAGTGCACTGACCTGTTCCTTAGAGATTGGCTTCATTGCCTGTGGCATTTCAGAAGATGATAACTATCATCCTGACTGAATATTATATGGACGACATCATCATCCTCTGACATGACATATCATACATGACAAAGCAGTTTGCTGCTGGCTTGCAGCTCAATAAAGACAAGCGTCACTTCCGACATACCAACCTGCTGTTCTTAAGTCATAATGTTTCAGCGAAGGATCCTCAAAGGTGATTCAAAATACCCCTGCTGCTGTTAATCTGTCAGGTTTCCCCTTACTTCAGCAGATAATGCTGAAGCTCCAGTTCCTGTTGATGATGTTGATGGAGTTTGTTGCTTTTCTATCTGCTGCCTGTAATTCTCTGTCTTCTGCTGATGCTGCATGTGCTTCTTGTCCTGCTCTAACCAAACTCCGTACACAGATTTCTAATGGTTGGCCTCCTTCACCCAAGGTCCTGGACCTTGAGATGTTGCCATACTATAAACTGCAACTAGAACTGTTTTCGAAGGACATTTTTATCGTCCGATGCTCTTGGCTGATTGCACTTGCTGCTCTTCGATCTGTGCTGGCCTCACAGAGGACATCAGGGAGAGGTTAGAAACAACACCTTAGTGATCTCTATTGGAGGGAAGTGATGGATACTCAGGTTCTTGATGTTGTACATTCCTGCCACATGTGTCAGCTCAATGACAAAACTGTCAAGTCACATCCTGCTCCTCTCCTGCCTGTGGCACTGCCAGATGGACCATGGCAGAAAGTGGCTGTAAATATAGTCGGGCCACTTGACATTGCTGCATCCGACTTTAGGTTTGCTATAACAATACACGGATTTTATTATGGTATGAGGTACAGTACACTTTACTCACACTATCACTGCGGATTCTGTGGTTTTATTTCTGTCATCAGTTATCAGCCGCCATTGCAATCCATTGAGTATTGATACTGATAAGGGTGTTCAGTTTACGTCTGTTACTTTCAATGATTTGAAGAAAGGAAGGAATATTCGTCACCATCGTTCCTCTCTCTACTACCCTACATCTAATAGTGCTGTAGGGAGGTTCAACTCTGTGCTCAAGCACACTGTCCAAATGGCCTTCCAGCAAAAGCCAACAAAAGCCCTGAAAACCTGTGGTAACTAACTTCTTGCAGGTGTACTGTGCCACTCCTCATGCTGCAACTGTTTTTTTTACCCATTAAGCTCCTGTATGGCAGGCAAATGCGCACAAGCCTGTCTATTTTGCCATCTGCTCCTGTGCAACCGCCAACTGACATGACTGTTTGCCGAAGGGTTATGCAGCTGCAAAACAAAATGAAAAAATACACTGATGCCAAATGCACTGCCCGCACTCTTTGTTTCCATGAGGGGGATAAAGTGAAGGTATGGAAACCCATACCAAAATTTGAAAAACTAACTTCATCCACTGTTCCCCTAATGTTAGATTCTTTGGGAAGCTGAACAAGGTTATCTTTCCCTCACAACCAAAAACACACTGATTTCGTGGTCTAAAAACAAAATAACAGTGCTGCCGACGGCTTTCGTAACCCAAACGAAGCACATTCTGGTTGATGTGTGCACGCACTCTTCCAGGAGAAGTGCCCGAACAAGGAATTCGGTCCTTTATGACGTCATACTGTCACGAACACACAGTCATCAGCGCCAGAACTCGTCACTCCGCCCACTCGTTCCTCATCCCCGGAGTATTGATCACGGCCACCTGTCTTCATCAGTTGACGGCAAACTCCCCTTTATTAACACCGTCAGTTTCCTCAGACCTTTGTCTGGTCTCGTCGGATAACCTCAGACGTCCTGACTCCCATTGTTCTTGTGAACTATCGGCTATTTAAACTTACCTGTTATACTCACCCGTTCTGCAGAGCTTCCCGTGCATCACCTGGTTCTTCTCAGCATTCTTGTTCATCATCTTCAGTTTCATTCCTGCCTTCCACGCCTGCAACAGATAAGAGACTTGGGTTACTTTGATTCTTCCGTGGTGCTTCCAAAGACTATCCATTTGAAATTACCCACCTACCGTGTCTGTCCTGTTGATCAATAAATTCCTCTGTTGAACTTCCCTGTTGGCATTCTTCTCATCTGTGACACATACAGGGCCATACTCGGAAGAAAAAAAACTTTCCGAAATGTACACGAATCTTGAAGGATTTGGCTCTTTAACTCTTTCAAATTTGAAATAAGTCACAATGCATGAAATAGCATTAGACATCCCGTTTAAAAAGGGGAAAATGTTGTATTCGTAAGTAAATTGTACATTTTGAACTGTTATGTGGTGTTAGTAGATCTGTGGAGTGAAATGAGTAAACAAGATGGATAAGGTTCACTACTCCTGTCTCGTGTGCTTGCTTTATTGCTGTTTACTAACTCCTGACAGACACCACACATATCCTTCATCCAATAAAGACAGCATGAGCTCAATTAAACCGAGGTGTAGTCCTTTTTTTAAATTAGTCAAACTGACAAATCTATTTTGTTTAAATATTTACATCGTTTTCCTGCGCGTTGGGGGATATTTTGGTCTTTCTCTGTAATTACCGCTTTTCCCAAGGCAGTTACTCTCATGACTGATTTTTCTTTTCTCGCATGTCATTTGTCTCAGGGCATCTAAAATTTGATTCTGCTCTGATTTGTTTTTCAGAGACAACACATGCCTCAACGGCTACGATAGATTTACTCGCACTGGGTCTCATTCACTAAATGTGCATATGAGTGTATTTGCACGGAAGACCTTGTGCGAATGCTGTCAGAATGATGACTCATCTGTAAGTTTGCACTTTACTTAACATTTAAGTTGTACTTTATTAAGTTTGCCCTAATTTGCAGTTTATTTTGAAGGGATTTTAATATATATATACAAGGTGTTATGTTTTCTATTCATTAATAAATATTGAAGAAATTTAATTTGTAAAATTATTTCACACTATTATTTTTTTTATTAAAAAGCCTTGGTGAGCTTGAGACTTTTGATCTTACCTCTTATCAACTCCTAAAATTTAGAGCCAGCCAACTAAAACTGCAAACAATTAAATTCAATGTATTAAGCAGAAATATATGATATTATGATGACATATTATTTTTAGAAACTGAATAATGACTCTACAGTATATATTTTTTCAAAAATGATGTCCTTTCCAGCTCAATCTGGGATGGGACAGTGCTCACTTGTACTCCAGGCTTATGTAAAGAGTGTTTGTTGGGGCGTGAGTGTAAAGATTTTCTTTTAAGAGTGATGAATGACTGTACGGGTTGTGCTGAAAGCCCTTATGGGCAGATATAGAATAATTTGTCCATGCATTATGCAAATTAACCGCATCCGTGTGCTCCATCATTTAGAATAATTTGGGTTAATCAACATTTTAATTAATCTATGTGCATGTTGTGTATTATCAATACATGTATGTGTGAATTTATGTGTATACACTCCTGTTCTAGTATGCATTTTGTGTGAGAATGTTTTCTGTGCACATAAACATGACATGTTTTGTTTTATTTTTTAATTTAGTTATTGAGAACTGCTGTCTCTTTCTTCATTTAGGCACGCTATGACAGTTTACAAATTCGTCTTCATCTGAGAAGTCATCATCCCAATTATTATCACACACAGACACTTTTGAACCAGTGTTGTGTATTATGTGCTAAGAGTTTAACATCATAAATATATAAATGTATCTCCTTGTGAAAGTCAGGAGGATAAGCAAGTTGGCTCGCATTCTGGCATCTCACTCCGAGCCCCCCTCACTGAGATAGTTTGTGACGGCTGCCAGATGCATGCTGGGAAATAAGAGGCTGAGTGGTTTGCCGTGTGGGGCAGCAGCAGCACAGCAAGAGCCACATGGACATGTTAATGAAACAGGCGAATACTAACGGACGCCGAGAAGCGGCAGCTTGTAGCCTTCCAGAGAGCACATACGCACCCACACAGTTACGCTGAAGACTCATAAATTGAGACATTTATTAGGGCTCTGGGGCTCTGCGGATGACAGCTTTCTGTTGACCTTGCAAGGGCCAAATAGATCATGTTAGATCCTCTGGAACGCATGATAGAGTGATTAACTCTTTAGTTTAATGCATGTGTCATTTGTAACACTGCTGATTATGCCAATAAATCAGCCGGAGTTGTTCAGAAACGCTTCAGTTCAGATAATGTTTCAGCTAATGGTTGTCGGTGTCATGGATTCTGGTGCATTGAAGTCATTTCTGATTATCAAATCAAGCTTATTTTGACCTCTTTTCAGATGCTGATTTTATTGATGTGTGTGTGACTCGGCTGTGGGCCGTTCTGTCTTCTGGATGGTTGTGTGACTCTAGGGAAAAGTTTGTACTGGTAACAGGCACAATAGGATGTTAATATAATCTGACACGCTTCTCCTCCATGTCCCTTCAAATGAGGGGGAAAATATATCACTGCTTTCAACTCTGTTGGAGATAAACATTTTAAGGAAATTCTTGCATTGAGAGAGAACTTGTTTTCCTTTTTTTGTTCATCTGCAAAAGGCAATTCAGCATTTGTAATTTAAAATCCACTAATTTTTTGACACATCTCCCCTCCCCTCTAATCTCCTTCTCTGTCAAAAACAGGAATGAGGGATTTGCTGTGCTCTGCCTACATTTCAGAACACTAATCAGACAATGACATTTCAGCAGGCTGAAATTTTCAAGATGATCTTACTGACCTACTAAAATAGCCCACTTATGGCTATTGCCAAATTCCTCTAGCAATTTTCTCACTGCTGTGTTAAATAATGATATTCTGTGATATGATATCTCTGTCTTAGTACTTCACTTGTATCTACAGTAGAATATATTGTCACCATATTAGCAAATAGTATCTGTTTAAAATCAGTGTTTAAAAGTTAGTCTTTAAATGCTAATAATGTTAAAGCTGTAGTTCGGCGTTTTACCTCTTTGTCGCCATCTCTGTTCTAAATCTGCAATTGCAGTCATTCGCGGAATTATTAACTTTTATTGCGCAGTGTAATTCATAGAATTACAAAAAAATATTTTGCCACCTAAAAGTTGAAGATTGGCGTCAATGGAGAACATTTTCATTTTAAGATTATTAAAAAGTGTGTGTGTGTGTCAGAGAGAGATAGCCTACTTGTGTGTATTTTAGCGCAAAACAGTACAGAATTAATCCATAAATTATCGGGGAGGGTCATGCCTTTTTTCACAGAGAAAAATGTATTGCTGGTGAAGGGAAGGTCAAGTTTATTTTGACTATAGATCTAAAAGATCTTAAAGATCTAAAAGATCTTAACTATAGATCTCCTCCGGTAGCCCCTTAAATAAAAAACGAACACTCCCTTAGATGAAAACACATACTTTTATTTGTTATATTTAGCAAATATATATAAAAAATGTAAATAATTCAATAATCAAAATAATTGAATTTTAATATCAGCCATTTTGGGAATCGGGAATTAGTTATTAATATCATTAATATTATTAGTTATTAATATCAGCCATTTATTAGTTATTGGTCATAGCAAGAAAATAATTATCGGAATTGTGATATCAGTGCATCCCTATAAAACTATAATCAAAAGATGAATCTAAGAATCATTATTTTGATTTTACTAGTGATTCTGTAAAACTGTGTTGGAAACATGTCACTGTTTGCGGCCCCTGGAATCCTGTTCCGCTCTCTCTTTATACTTTAACCAAATGCTTTAACTCCATTTGTTTTCTTTTCCTCTCCCACTGAGAAGGACTTTAAATCATCTTATCATGTGGCTAAACACATCAGGGGATTATTGCTCTATTTCCCAGAGAAACCGACACTCCATATTTAATATCAAACTTTCTTTGCCCCTCCTCTTACTTCACTTCCCTCCATTTTGAAGCTGAGTGATTTGGTCTGCAGAAAGCCATAGTTGTCAGTTGAATCAGGCTTCTAGAAAAGCTTTTGATGCTCGGGCCAGAGTAAACCCTGAAGAAACCCCCTTTTAATGAATCAGCTGAAGCTGAATGGAGTGCTGTTGTAAGGAACAGATGCTAGCCTAGTGTGCTCCTGCATGGCTGTTAGCGCTAATCATGGCAGAGCAAAGCCTGCTAATCTCTCCATGTCCTCTTGGATGTGTCTGAGTTCTTCTTCTTCAATATATATATATATATATATATATATATATATATATTGTCAGTATTGGATTGGGTTTAGAATAACACAAAGGTAAGTAAATAATTTTGAATTCCTTTGTTACGAAATAGTGTTTTGGCACTTAATTTTGCACACAGTTCGTTTGAATGCAAAATACATTTTCACCGCTAAATGGGAGAAATTCCTACACATTGTCCCTTTAAAGGGTTAGTTCACCCAAAAATTAAAATTCTTTCATCGTTTACTCACCCTCAAGTTGTTCCAAACCTCTATGTGTTTAATTGTTCTGCTGTACACAAAGGAAGATATTTGGAAGAATGTTTTAATCAAACAGATCTCATTCCCCATTGACTTCCATAGTAGGAATAAATACATACTATGTTAGTCAATGGGGATTGAGACTGTTTGATTAAAACATTCTTCCAAATATCTTCCTTTGTGTTCAGCAGAAAAAATAAACACATAGAGGTTTGGAACAACTTAAGGGCCCCCCCTTATGGTAAATGATGAAAAAATTTTCATTTTTGGGTGAACTATCCCTTTAAGGTCAACTTGAGGAACGTTTGGCTCACTGCACTTGAGTAGCTTTGTATCCACACACTGGGCTCACTGATATCAGTGAACATCTGTACAGACAGCGGGAGACACCCACAACACAGAGCTGAATGTGCGCTGGGTTTGTAGCTCTCTCAGTGCTAGTTCACAACTCTTTTGTAATATAGGCCTATCCAGTACCATGTGGACCTAATTCACTTAAGCATTCACAGTGTTAGCATTGCAAACTTTAATTTGACACAAAAATGCTATTTGGAAAATCTGACAAAAAGACAAAGATACAAGACTGTCGGTGCTTATCAATATTCAAATGGTTCCTTCCTTGTTTCCTCATTCCTCCAGCCTGGAATTCAGAAAGTGATCAAAGTAAGCCATCTGGAAGGACAGATCAGTTCTCTAGTTGCACCTTGATGATGAGGTAAGGAATGAGGAGTGAGGAAGCTTCCAGAGGAGCTATAAACAAGGACGGGTCCTATAGCGAAATCTTACTTTTTGAAAAAAGCTAATGCGTGTATGCATTTTCCTTCCCTTCACATCTGTCACAATAATTTAAAAAATATATTACATTTGAAATTTAAATAAACCATGCATCTCAAATATTTTAGCAGCTTTATTAATATTTATTATGAATTTCTTAAATAACTATACTTTGAAAACAGGGACTAGTGATGCTTGAGAGATCAAGAATATTTCAATGTTCCAATAAGCTTTCCTTCCATTTTCATTTTCTTTCCTTGCATCATGTCCTCGCATCCTAAGGGGGTTGGAGTTAGGAAGCGAGGATTCACATATAAGAAATGAGAAGTACCTTGTGCACTTAAAGGCTTTAATAAGGGACATAACGACAATCCTACAAAGCATTGGGAATGGCATCATTTAATAAAAAAAAAAAATACAATTTATGTTTATTGCAAAATATACATATAAATGCAAAATATGCTTACACATCATGGGGAGTGCTTCATGGGAGTGGACGGGCACTAACATTTATTTTGCCAAATTTTTCATTGTTTTAATTCTGGTGGAGACTTTGCAGAATCATGGGTAGTGTAGTTTTTCAACAAAACCACGACAAAACCTTTGATTACCAACCTCAGATCTCAGAGAATGTCTGTTTTTTAAAGGTTTATAAGTTATTGTTAAAAATCTTAAGTCCCTCTTGGAGAAAATGAATGGGATTTTTACTTCTGGAATCCAACTTTTGTTACATTCACATGATGTGAAAAAGAGTCAATTCTTCCATTCTGAATTTTGCATAACCCTGCAGACTGGGCCATGCTGACCCTTTGGTCTAAACAGATAGTCTGAAATTGTCAGAAAACTACAGCTCTGGATTGGTGTTTCTGATGGGTTTACATTTTTGATTCATTGCCATGCCTCCATCAATAATGTTTTACACAGAACAGTTTGAGCCAAACAGCTGTGCATACTGTATACTACTGTATATTGTATGTTCAGTATCCTTAAATGTGCAATATACATTGAGTTTATCTATCTAAGAACGAAGTATTATGCATTTCTTAGAAAACAGTGCACCAGATAAAACCATCTCGTTTCCTGGCAAATCCCTCCTTAAAGCTTCTCAGCTTTGCTGTACTGTGCATCTCTGCTGAATTGTATGATGGAGCTGTACAGTGCTGCGCAAATCCAGTTGCCGCTGGCTGTTAGCTCAACTTCACTTTAATGTTTCTGGTAATGGCAGCCTAACACAGGTTGAATTTAACCTCTGGCTCAGGTCCAGCTCCCTCAGGCATGAAGATCTTTGGCACAAACAGTGATCTGACAAGATGAAGATATCTTTTATTAAACATGCAGGAGTCAGATCAGGTCTGCGAGGCTTCTTTTGAGGAATTAGCATATAGCATTTGTGTGTTATCATTTTAAATTAGCATATGCAATGAGAGATGCTAAACATACAAGAACACCTCAGCTCTGAACATCACCATGGCAACTAGATCAGAAACGGTCATCTAAACACTTTTTTTGTGTTGGTTTATTCTGTTTGCATCTTGACCCATTCATGTGAAAGGTAAGCACTTGCAAAAACATACTTTCAGGTTACACCTCGTTCTTCGCCTGAGGTAACGAGACACAGTTCCCCTCACCTATGAATGACTTAAGGACTTCCTTAAGCTTAACGCATTGGTCTGAACGGCAAACTGTGTTGGCGTTGGTTGCTAGGCTACTAAGGACTGAGAGAGTCTCGGATGGCTGTTCTACCCTTGTTTAACATAGAGTCTGTTATTAGGTGAGAGAGCACTTTATTGATGCCCTGCTAAATTCGAATGACATCCTAAGCTCAGGTTCTTCCCCATATGAATTCTGAACTTGGACAGAGGACAAAATTAAAGCATAAGGCTGATCAATTGAGATTTGTGAGGAGAACGCACACAGCATCCCCCATCATCTGCCTCTGGCCTGTTTACTGGAAACTTTGTCTGTGATGTTTTCTTGCTTAAAAGCTCCAGAAAGGCTCAGAGGAGGGTGCAATTAGTGATGGTTGAGAATTCTCAAAAAATAAAATAATACAACTCCCCTGAGAACTAATACAAACCTGCAAGTACTGTGTACAATTCCACATGCATTTATATGCAGTTAAAGGAGTAGTTCACTCAGAAATGAAGAGCATCCCATAATTTACTCACCCTCAAATGATTCTAGTTGTATATGACACTCTTCTTTCAGCCGAGTTATATTAAATAATGTACTGGCTTTTCCCAGCTTTGTTATGGCACTGAATATAGAATCCTAGTTTTTAAAGCTCCAAAAGGGCATCTACAAAAGCACAATATGATTCATGTGTTTTATTCCAAATATTTTAAGCCATATGATACTGTAGCTTTAGATATTAGATATTTCACTGACAATTTTCTCCATTTGCAATTTTGATAGATTATGATAGATTTTTTAAAATACATTTTCTGTACTAGAATCCATTCACTTCCAGTTTCAAAATTTTCTGTAGTCCTCCATTCAGATTGTCATTTGTACAGTGTTGATGCATGTAGGAGTTGTTGCTTGGCAACTGTACATCACTAAACAATAATGTTTGATTCACATTTTCTTCAATGGCTTTTCTTTCGTTTCCAATTAATAAATAGTGAGGGAACCTTCAGATCAGTTTAGATGTTGGGGTTTTAGACACACATTCTCTCTCTCAGCAAATAATAGGAATTATTTATGAAATCTTTGGATGTGATTAATTTTCCAACCAGCCATTACAGTTAAAAACTGAAAGTGGGTCAGTCTGAAATGATGCTGTGTGTTGGGGTGGACTCAGGCTTCACATCTGGTGCCCGCTACTCTCTCTTACTGACACAGTCAGGTAGCAGGTGCATTAACTGAAAGTCTAGTGCGTTCTGCCAATTAATCATTACTGCCAGTCTTTGAATGAGTGGACAGCGTTTGGAGAGGGAAAGTATGTGAGCAGATGGAGGATTGTTTTTTTTTTTTTTTTACTTTTTCTCGAAGAAATCCTGCTGTTAATGCAGCCTTAACAGGGGTAATTGACAATTTTGGGACCTTTTTTAGCATTCTTCTTTAAGGCATTTGAAATGTGTAAGAAACAAGGTACAGTCTTAAAGGGTTAGTTCACCCAAAAATAAAAGTTCTGTCAACAAAAATACTCACCCTCATGTTGTTCCAACCCCGTAAGACTTTTGTTCACAAATGAACACAAATTAAGATATTTTTGATTAAATCTGAGAGCTGTCTCACTCCTCCATAGGCTTCTCTGTAATTGAAACTTGCCAGCCCAGATAGTTAATAAAGACAATGTTTAAAAAGTGACTATGTGGCTACACCATACTTTTACCAAGCGATGAGAATACTTTTTTTGTGTGCAAAAAAACAAGAAATGGTGACTTCATTCAACTTCATTTTCTTCTGTGTGGGCCTCTGACGTGAGTTAACATAACTGTGCAGCGCTTTTGGGTTGTACGTCAGAACGTAGGCTTACTATTGGCTGACGCTGGTCATGTGTGAACAAAATTCTTCCGGGGTTGGAACAACATCAGAGTGAGTAATTACTGACAGAATGTCAGTGAACTAACCCTTTAACTGTATGCTATCCCATGCACTTATTACATACGGCAGCTACTAATAATACGTACATGGATATTAAATATTGATTTAAGCCAAAATAAATTTTGTATTACTTGTAAGACTAAACAGTTCATAACAATGTAACAGTCTAGCTAGCAACAATAATTAAATTAATACGTTTCTCCCCAAAGATGCATTAACCTTCTAGAACTATTCACTTGACAGTCAAAAATGACAGATTTGTTTTTTATTTCAATGAAAGGATTGTACTATATTTAGTTTAATGTATGTTAAGTTACCACTGTAAAAAAATGATTCACAATCCATACTTTGATATTTAAGTCCTTTCAACCTAATATACATTAAACTGACTTAATTTAGTTGAATCTTGTATAACTTATTTAAAAGTTGAAAATTGCTACTTGTTGAAACTTATTTTGATGAGTTAAAGCATTAAAATAAAACAAATGTAAAAACATTTGTTGTCATAACTTATCATATACTTTTTTTACAGTGTTTTCAATGGACTTTTTTAGCTAACATTTTTAGCTATATTGTAACTTTATTTTAAGCTCTTATCCAGCTCTTTGTATCTCATATCAGTTCCCTGTTCTTCCGATTAATGTTTTCAGTTTTTGGACTAGGGAGTCCTTTGCTTCTACCTATTTAAGGTTTTATTCTTAACATTATATTAAAAAAATACTGTTCATAACACAGCACTAAAAGCCTTTTTCTACAGTAAGTTATTTTGAGTCATCATAAGATGTCTCTGAAAAAAAAAAGAAGTATATGAAAGCAGCATTTGTTTCTTAATGTATACAGTGTACATCAAGTAAATATCTTAGCCATCATAATGAAAAATAACCCTTGCCAAGTTCATGAGGCCTTTTATCACCATGAATTAATTTATTTTGCAATAGTGAGGGACTGACTGCATTATCCCACATATACATGGCAACTTAACAAGTAAATAACTGCAGGAACAGGAAGGGATTAAGACCTCTCAATTTTCTGCATCATTTTCTCCTTTTCTTACACTCTAAAAAATGCTGGGTTGTTTTAACCCAACTTTGGGTCAAATATGGACTAACCCAGCCGTTGGGTTAAATTTTTACATTACATTTTTAACCCAACATTTCGTGTTTGTCCATATTTGACCCAAAATTGGGTTAAAACAACCCAGCATTTTTTAGAGTGTATGCACCCTGTTTCATTTTATATCTACAGTCTCTGGACACGAGTCCAGAGCATAAAGATGTTTGTCTTTTTTCCTCTGGGGTTTTCCTGTAACTTTAGGGTTTTGAGGAAGAACAGCATGCACCTTCGTTCCTGTCAGATTTCTCCCGGGTCTGTCTCATAATCAGCAGCAACTTATTAAATAAATGACAGGCATTAAGCTGGCACACACACACGCCTAGAGCTGTCTGAGTGTGTGACTGGACCAGAACTCCAGCTCAGAACACTGAGGGGGGAATGAGAGACTGATAGCAGGTTTTAGACAGATTGTACCTGTGGGGGACAGTAAGTCACATTTCACTGTGCAAAAGCATCTGCTCTCTTTCCCTCTGTCTCTCTCTACTAATGAAACCATACTAGGGAATTATATAAAAACGCCAGTCTTAGTTAACTGTCTGTCTGAGATTGCAGAAGTCCCCGTATCCATGGCAGCAGTTGCTTTGCCAGGCCGTGCTCTTGCTGTACACTCTGTTAGTAATGTCTCACCTGTAAAGCATGTCTGATGCAACACCAGCAGCTCAAGGAGGCACTGCACAGATAGCATTCCTCATTGTCATTATCTGTTAGGCTTTTCACTCACCACTTTGACACATTGTGGGTTAAGCCCAGTCAGGTTTGAAAACAGAGCTGTTTTTGACCAGGTAAAATTTTTCTTACAATACTAAAGAGAATTTCTAATCAAAGTATATTACAAACTTTTCATTTAGACCCTGAAGAATCAAAAATTAACTTGTATGAAAATGGCATTATACAGTATGACCCCAGCATGGACCCATTAAACTAATTTAGTCACACATTCTCTTTCATATCTTTACAATAGCACAAATGACAAATGCAAGGAGCCAGTTTAGAAATAACCTCGAAACAAGAAATGTCCTTTCCAGATGTTCATATAGCATTATGACCTATGCCACTTTGTCATTGCCATCAGCACTGAATGTTCACAGTTCAGAGGAAAGCACTGCAATGACCCTTCATGTCAACCCAAACTCTCTCACTCTCCTCCTCCTCATCTGTCATCTCTCTCTTCCTGTCTTTGAGGTCTGTACAGACCTAGTCCTGCACTTGACGCCTCAGTGATCCTATTCATGAAGACAGAGAGAGGAAGCAAGGAAGTAAAGAAGAAATGGGCGAAATAGAGATAGTGAGAAAAATGAGAGAAAGGGAAGGCCACGGGAAGAGAAGAAGAGAGGAGTGCAGTGAACATCATTAAGGGGTGTAGAAAGGAGAGGCCGCAGAACAAACGCTTCTTGAAAGATTCTCTTATAATACATGAGGGTGTTCATCCGTGAAGAATTTCATCAGTCCTCCAAGCTCTCAGAATTTCTCAGGACTACAGCTGCACTTAATTTACTCACCACACAATAGAGCTGCACGGTTAATCAATAAATAAACGAGATTACAATTACAGCTGATATACACTGAACAAATTTATGAACGTAGCACTTTTGTTTTTGCCCCCATTTTCCATTTGCTGATCTCAAAGATCTAGGACTTTTACTATGTACACAAAAGGCTTATTTCTCTCAAATATTATTCACAAATCTGTTAAATCTGTGTTAAGGAGCACTTCTTTGTCGAGATAATCCATCCAGCTCACAGGTATGGCATATCAAGATGCTGATTAGACAGCATGATTATTGCACAGGTGTGCCTTAGGCTGACCACAATAAAAAAGGCCACTCTAAAATGGGAAATTTTTATCACACAGCACAATGCCACAGATATTGCAAGTTTTGAGAGAGCGTGCATTTGGCATGCTGACTGCAGGAATGTCCACCAGAGCTGTTGCCCATGAATTAAATGTTCATTTCTCTAACATAAGCCGTCTCCAAAGGCGTTTCAGAGAATTTTGACTGTACATTCAACCGGCCTCACAACCTTAGACCACTTGTAATCACACCAGCCCAGGACCTTCAGTATCTTTGACCATGCTTCAATATTTGACGTTTTAGGTGCCCTTTAGCGTCACTTACATGACGCGATCCTACGGCGTCATCTAACTGACGCTAAAGGAAAGCGTCTGTTAGAGGACGCGGTTAGGTTTAGGTGTGGGGTGGGGGTAGGGTACACGCGATCCTAGGGCGTCATCTTACTGACGCTAAAGGGCGCCTAAAGCGTCAGATATTGAAGCATGTCCAAATGCTTCCCAAGGCGTCAGTTAAGTGACGCCTTGGGGGTGAGAATGGGCTGCAGTTTTTAGTGATGTACACATGACTAGTGGCTGGTGTGTGTGAAATGGAAGACCTTCTGAACACATATAAGTAGTAGAGATTTTTTATTTTATTTTTTTTATTTTTCACATTTTTATTTTTTTTTAAGGAAAATGTAAAAGAAAAAAAATAAGTAAGGGGAATCAATAATTCCTTTGTGAGAATTACAGGTAATCAGGCAATCAATTTTGTTTACATTTTTTTTTTTTAATCTGATACGGAATCCAGATTACATGTATAGTAATTGGTTACTAGTACGAAAGTATGCATATAAGTATGCATATGCTGCTTCTATAATGATAGTTATGGCAACATATTAAAGATAATTTTTCTAAGGAAGTTAGTTCAAGTCGATATGTTAAAGCAACTTACGTGATAACATATTCTGTTTAAAGGCACAGACATTTAAATGCATCTATAATACAGTGCCTAGGGCTGTCAAACGATTAATCGCATCCAAAATAAAAGTTTTGTGCTTACATAATATATGTGGGTGCACTGTGTATAATTATTTTGTATATATATATATATATATATATATACACACACATGCATATATATTTAAGAAAAAAATATTATTTATATATAAAATATTTATATTTATATATAATATAAATTATATATAAATCTATATACTGTATATACATGAAACTATTTCTTAAAGGGTTAGTTCACCCAAAAATGAAAATTCTGTCAGTATTTACTCACCCTCATGTTGTTCCAACCCCGTAAGCCCATTATTAAATAAGATCATTATTAAATGAATCATCAATCGATCAGTATTAAAGTATAGGAGTGCAATGTACTGTACAATAACACTATGACAGTACATTTTTGAAAGGGACATTTTTAATGGTTTCCTTTTCAGGCATTCACATTTCTGCCAATCTCAGGCTTGTTACATCAAAGAGGTTGGATGGAAAACAGGTCCATTACAGAGCAGCTTTTAAAGAAATGTGGAGAATCTTCAGCATCATCTAAAACAACATTTACTTTGCTGGATACCCTTCAAATGAGATTAAATGGAGATTGGGGTAAATGCTGGAAGCTTTTAAACTAATTCAAATGCCCAAATGCATGAGACCTTTATGGGAGATAACAACAGTTGATTATGTTTACATTCCGGGTACACTAAACAGGTCATATGCAGAGGAACTTTAACTTTGTTTTCCTGATTTTTACAAGTTTATTTTAAGATGCTGGATGTTAGGTAATTTATGACAAGTCTCTTTTGTGCCTCTGAGAGCGTGGAAAAAAAATATAAAAGAACAAAATATAATCAACAGTCTAACACGCTTCTTTCACACTTTCAAAATAAACACACGCTCACACTTCTCTATTTTAGAACTTTTGTAGTTCTCTCTTCTGTGAGAGGTAATGATTTTGTTCTTTACTTGTCGCCCCATGTTTTAAGATAAATGGCCCAGTAAACAGCCCAGTCAAGGACTCATGTCTGCTCTAATGTAGAGATGAGGCTCATACTTTGTTTTTGCTCACCCGCTCCTTTCTAAGTGCACTGATTGGGTGAGGCTTTATTAAAGGAGTAGTTCACTTTAAAAAAAACTTTTGCTGATAATTTACTCACCCCCATGTCATCCAAGATATCCATGTCATTCTTTCTTCAGTCGAAAAGAAAAAAAATGTTTTTGATGAAAACATTCCAGGATATCTCTCCATATAATGGACTTTATTGGGAACCAAACAGCTCAAGGTCCAAAAGACAGTTTCAGTGCAAACAGCAAACTGTTCAAAGGGCTTTAAACGATTCCAGACGACGAATAAGGGTCTTATCAAGCGAAACTATCGCTCATTAAAAAAAAAAAAAAGTTTAAGTTTTGTAAGCTCAAATGGTCACCTTGCTCTGTTCTGTGATGCGCGTTCGTGACTCTCCTGTTCGAACTCGCTAATCAAAATGAACAAAT
Organism: Pimephales promelas; assembly: GCF_016745375.1. Next base: position 7,402,423 of record NW_024121099.1, on the reverse strand, counting down.
CTTTTTCCGAGTCAAGCTTGTGCAGCCGCTCTTGAGAAACTGCGCTGGCTGAGAACTCTGGCTACTCTCGAATCGCTCTCGCGGTACTTTGATAGCGTACGTCACAGTCATGTGGGGTCAGTGTTGCATCAAGTCGGACAAAATTTCTAACCGCCATGCACTGCTTCGAGTCAGCCACCGATCAGTCTGTGCTGCATGAAGTCGAACAAGCCTGATTATACTGAAGGAGCTTATACACGTAGATGCTGTGATAGGCATATTCCTATATTCGTATTCCAATAGGTAGACGTAGATCAGCTGATGCAAGCTTGACTAACATGACCTGCCAGAACTGATGCTGTGCTTGATAGAAAGAAAAATATTGAATAATAGTTACAATTTATTTGATTAAATTCCCATTAAATGTTTTACTTTAAAAAAATCAACCTCTGAGACAAAGTTTGTGAAGAAACACATATTTACAGTTTTTTTTAAGTAATTAACTAATTTGCTTATTAGTATATTAATAATGTTCGTCTGTTAATCTGCTAAGAGCAGTTTAGTAATGATAAAAGAGACTAAGATAACTTTGTGTGCATGCAGATAAGCTCTGTTAAAACACTGTTAAAGGCTAAGAACAGTACAGATTTTCCAGCATCGCCCCCTGGAAGAAACTGTTTGGTCCTCAGTCTGGAGCTCTAGTGGTGTAAAGAAAAGACAGAATGTCCCTTGTTGTGTCAATTAGTTGACAGCTTTATCAAAACTGCTCTCTCAATTTTTCTAAATGTAGTCCCATACAAAGTTCAGCCTTACTGAACACTGGCTCTTCTGAAATCGAACTGTATTGTCAGCTGCCTTGAATGATTTACTCTTGCAGACTAGCAGATAATGGCACCACTGGGATCCTTAACATAAGGTCTTCTTCATGCTGAGTATTTTTCCCAGAGGAAATACTAGAGGTAAATATGAGATGTGCTTCCGAGTCTGCAGCTATAGGGCAGAAATGCAGGTGTGCTTTAATATTAAAACTGTGCAGTAAGGGATAATGCAGCTGATGATTGCAAAATAAACCTAGACTGGGTTACAGTAATTCATTTGGGATTCAATTAATTTATCATGTGAGATGAAAGAAAGGGTGGCATATATATTAACACTGTAGATTACAGTAAGTGACTTTCTGCATGTTACGTTCAAACACTTTCATTTAGAAACAAAACAAGTTATGAGTGAGTCGTTGACTTATTCACTCAACCGATTCATGCAACAATGCTAATTCATTCAGGAGTCACTGGCTGCATCCAAAAATTGCATAACTTCCTACTACTGTTTATAGTAGGCGAAAAACTGTAGGCCTAAAAAAGAATTGGCAAAAGTACCCGGATGACCTCCTACTTCCAGTGATATTCTGAAGTATTCATACGATGGACACTTTACTATACCATGAGGCCACGGGAGAGGATTTATGAAATGCAGTGAAGGGACGTAACTGATGCTGGTAGGTCAAAGGAAAATGATAACATGCATGCTGTATGGTCAGATTACATTCATACTACACACATTCCTTCTATATAGAACATACTGTTTTTAGTGTTAGTGAAGTAATGACAAAACAAGTACCTACTCAAGAGAATATGCGATTTTGGACGCAGGCACTGAATGGATTTATTCAGGAACAAAACACCACTGTGCTGTTTAGAGATATGCAACTGTTCATTACACCGTGGCTATGTTTGGAACTATTATTGTTGCCAGAGTGAAAATTGACAAAGTAATGACAATATATTTTGTCTAAAAAGTATTGACGTAAAGCAATCACACTCGCATACACGTACTGTTGGTCTGAATGCCGTATATTCGCTCATCCTTTTGCAGACATGGTATGTTGTTATCTGTTTTACTCTTGAGGAACGAGAGCTCTTACAAGCAGAGTGCTTATGATAGCCTGAGTGCTAACAGTCTTCATAAAGTCTGATGTCGGATATCTGAAAGTACAGAAGTGCTTTGTCAGCTCCTGCAGGAGCAGTTAGCCAAGTACAAGAGGGATTGTTTTGGAGTGCAGAACCTGAAATCAATAGTAATCTAAATAGAGTAACAGGCGTACGTATGTGTGTTTCTGTGTGTTTACACAAGCCAGGAAGCTTGTCAATATATTGTATCTGCACTGATCATCTTTGAACTGAAGTCTATTAACTATAGGCTGACTCGTTTATCTCTGTACATGATTCTGCTCATGTTAATCAATTTGTTTCTCATGACCTCATCAAATGAGATTCGGAGTTCGCAAAAAATAGTATTTAGAATTGTTCTATAATGATATAATCGGGCATTAACACTCCGTCTCCTCACACAGCCGAAGAAAAGCCTCTGTGTGCCTGTGAAAAAAGACCAGAACAGAAAAGCTAATTATCACCACTGACACTCCCACTTATAATACTACGCCAACTAAAGCAGAGAGTGTGAGCTCACAAGGCTAATATGCAAATACTGGTGTTAATTATGGAATGCTTCATTGTGGAATGAACTGAAACACTTTTTACACTCACAGGTTGGGCAGAGCCAGTTCACGCATCTTATTTTGGCGAATCACAAGACGAAATTTGAATCAGATGATGCCAGTAGTCTCTGTGTACATATTGTTTTTCCTGAGTTTCCATGGGAATTATAAACCTCAAATGGGACACAAGTCAAATGGATTTGTAGATACAAACTTTTAGACCCCATTTACACCTGGTATTAAAATGCGATCTGTATCCAGATAAGTTATCCGGATAATAAAAAACGCATGTTAATGCAAGGTGTAAAATAAATACGTTGTGATCGGATCTGCCTGACCACATCTGGAGGTAGTCTGGCTCGCATTGTGTTCGGATCTTTACTAGGTGTAAACGCAATCTGGTTGTTGGAACCACATATGTATATTTTACTCCTCCCAAAAATGCTAAAAAATAAACTAGTGAGAGCGTGTTATATAGGCTATATGTCATGTTCTAGTCAGATATGATGGCGCTACTGTGACACGCATCACCGCAGATGAGCAGCTGAGCGTCTATTCATCAAGCCAACGTGCAAACATCGCAAATAAAAGTGAAAGTAAGTCACAGACGCTTAACACACAATCATCTTCAAGTAAAGAAACGAAATGATCTTACCAGGGCTGTTGCCACTCTCTCTTATTGATGTCTTTGATTTTGAAATTAGCTGATGATCAATAAAATGAGGTTCATATCTGTTGCTTTTGGTGGCGAGCAATCCATTAAATCTGCGTATGACGCGGGAGTTGAAGATCGGATTTGTATCTGTTTTGCAAAAACACATTTATGTGGCCAAGTGTAAATGGAATTGGTAAGATCAGAACACTTATTATCCGGATAAAGATCTCATTTTAATACCAGGTGTAAATGGGGTCTTAGAGTCTTGGTCAGGGATGAGGTCTTGGATCAGTGTGTATATAATCTGCATTATTCTTTTGCTTAGAATGTCTTAATGAATATGGATGTCGCTGTCCAGCTCAGTTTTCTGTCCAATTCTAGTTCCTGTTCTAGCTCCTGTTCCTGTCCAAGTCCTAATTAAACTTCTTTCAAAATTTTGAGGAGTAATAGCAAATATGTTGTGTCACCGTGTAGACTGAGGTTGTATTGGTTCACTTTTAGAGAGGGAGTTTAATAACTTCAGGAAATAAAAGCTCCAGTCATCATGCCAATAAAGGCCCGGAAAGGAATAAATGAATTTTCATTTAATTTTCATTCATTCATTTACATTTTTGGATTTTGGAATGATACTAAATCACGTACCCAGTTTAGGCATCATTTATGACGTTTGGACTGGAATGTATATATTTGGAGTCTGCCAGAAACACAAGTCACTTGATGAGAAGATTGGTCTGTTGAGTTTGTTGCCTGTTCACAGCTCTCAACATGATTATGAACAAATGTCAGTTGTTTCTTAATTAACAGCATGGGAATATGGCTTAAATAGACAGCGCTAATGAATACTAATCATATACTCACCGAATCATGCATTCAACACAGCAGAATGACTATTTAAATCTCTGCTGCAATGCCTCAAGGTCTTTTATAATATAGTGGTTCTTTTTAATGGCAACTGAAATGAAAATTTAATTGAAAAGGATACATGACAGAATTTGTGTAGTGTTTAATTTTTTATGGCATTCTCTTTTGAAGAGCCCATGTTTTACAGATGACTGGAATTGTTTTCTTGAAAGGAAAAATATATATATATTATATATTTTCATATTTTGATGCTAAGAATCTTTACATTTTTAAAGCATATATTGTAAATTGCATACATTTATATTGGAGTTTTGCTTTTATGTTTATGTTGCAAAAATGTGTTTGTGTGTGCAAGCTTGTGTATTTAGTGTTCAGAAAGTAGATTGAACGCAGAAATATTTGTTTGTGATTTTGCACATTGAGGCCACAGATATAATGATTATGGAGTACAAAATATTTTACGAAAATATTTAACTGGTAATACGTGCGCAAAGAGAATACAGAGTGGCGATGCCGGTCAATGTATAAGCAAATAGCACATAACCTGACACAGTACAGCTCAACCAGAAGAGCTAAGTCATATGAGAGTAGCCTGCGCACAAATGCCTGGAAAGAACTGACATCTCACTTAAACTGACAGCAGGGCGGGAAAATCCAGGTTATAAAACCTGACAAAGCTGGACGGGGAGGCCCAGCCTGCCACCACACATATGCCATGAAGAGAAATTCCGCTAGACCATGCCGACGAAGAGGCCATGCCTTTGGTGGAATGAGCCCTGCCGCCCAAAGGGCATTGCAGACCTTTTTTGACGCATAAGCAGCTGCAATAGCGTCCACCATCCATCTATATAGGCTCTGTTTCGAGGCGGCGAGACCTTTCGTGCACCCTCCAACCAAAATGAAAATCTGCTCGGAGCGCCTGAAAGGGACGGAGCATGTAATGTAAACCCTCAGCACCCTGACCGGGAAGACGAGATTAACATCGCTCTCACTATCGAAAGCTGGCAGAGCCGATAGGGAAATGACCTGAACGGAATGCCAATCACTTCAGGAACGCATCCATGTCTAGGTTTGAAGATGACTTTTGAGTCATTTGGTCCGAACTCAAGACACGCAGCGCTGACAGACAGCGCGTGTAAGTCCCCCACACATTTGACTGATGACAGTGTGATCAGAAAAACGGTTTTGAGTGAAAAGCATTTTAGATCCGCAGCCTCTAAAGGACCTCAAGAACCAAAGAAAGATCCCACCTAGGAACTGATGGCAAGCTCATTCCTTCCTATTGGCTCGCTGTGCATCAATTCTGAGAACGCTGCAACAGCTGCCACATAGACTTTAAGTGTGGAAGGGGACCTTCCCTTATCCAGCAGCTCTTGAAGGAAACTAAGCAAACGCAAAACCCCACACCTTCGTCGGTCCAGGTTTTTGTCAGCACACCATTTGGAGAACACAGACCATTTAGACGCATAGAGCCTTCTGGTAGAAGGAGTTATAGACTGCTTGATTGTGTTCATTACTGTGTCTGGCAGGGCAATGGGTATCCGTTGATCAACCATACATGCAGAGACCAGCACTCTGGATAGGGATGCCAGATCGGGACACGAGCCTAGGAGAGGAGATCTGCCTTCACTGGAATTGGCCACGGGACTGTCTGTGCTCCAGGAACCAAGTCTGGTTCTCCCAACGCGGTGCTATGAGTTGCACTGAGTGGCGCGTTTTCCTGATTTTCTTGATAACCTGTGGCAACAGAGAGATCGGAGGAAAGCATATAGTGAATGGCTGGCCAGGTTTTGGCCTCGTTCTTTGAAAAGAACTTTGGGCGGTGAGCGTTGTCTTGTGACGCAAAGAAGTCGACTTCCGCTTTGCCAAAAAAGGCACCGTAACAAACATGAACATCCATGTTTGGGGTTCCAGGGACCATTCCCCCATGGGAACATTGTCCCTGGACAGTTTGTCTGGGCCATCGCTCAGGTGGCCTGGTGCAGCCCTCAGCGAGCGCAGATGGTGCTGAGACCAAACCTATACTTCCGCAATACAAGAGAACCTCTCGTAAGAGAACTTTCAGTGTTATTGTGGCGTAAGAATGTTTTATATCTTGTGTATTTAATTTCTTTATTTATGCATATACGTATGCATTTATTTATACAAAGACATTTTATATAAAGATATCAGATTCCGAGTGTGCTTTATATTGCTATTGGTTTAAATTTAAAATCAAGCCCTAAAAATAAATCAACCTCTTGGAAGTGCCTGTAGTTGAAGAATCATGAAAAAAATTATTTTAATGCTTTTAAATGTTTAACAAGGAGACTGTCCTCACACTATAATGCAATTAACATATCACTCTGGTTATGTAAAAGTTTTCACAAAGTTCACTTTCTTTCTTTTTTTTTATTCTGTAGAGTCACAGTGCACATTGTGTGGTGAGACCGAAGGTGAGTTTGTTCCTCATCTAAAGAACTATGTGTGTGGTAGTTAACACTTAACCCAGACTGTGTTTGTGTGCTCTAATGGCACGGTGGGGAGTTCAGAAAGCACATGCACTTTTTATGCTTAAATGCTTAAATTCATCATAATGCTGAGCTGCTTGCGGTCAATTGTGTTGTGATTCCTCGCTGCTTGCATCATCACAGCTGGCTGTGCTTCAGTAGAAAAAAGGATGTGTCTCTCTCTGCTTCAGCGCTGCTAATGAGACTGATTCACAAACAAATTTAGCTGGAGACCTGCTGATCTGCTTTCATTTCCTCATCACTTTCCTTTCTTTTTCAATCATTCAGTGCTTCCCTTTGACCTAACCTGAGGTTTCTTTTTCAAACTTTGTGTTTTGCATGTTGTTTTAATGTGAATTAGTGCTGGATATGTACAGTATTAGTGATTAAGGTGTTGAAACATTACAGTGATAATGATTTTGCTGTGTTAGGCTTCACTAGAGTAATATTTCTTTACTCAACATTTATTCACCATATTCCATACATATTTATCTGCTATAGATTGTCATAGGCCTACACATTTATCTGCTTAGATCAGACACAGTGATAAAACTGATAATTGGAATAATTTTGAACGTGAAATTGAACATTAGAAGTGCTGTGGTGTTGAATGATCTTGGTTACTTCATTGTAGTTCATTAAGCATTACTTTTTATTACCAGGGTTCTTCCTGATGAACTGCAGAGACCAATCAGAAAGGAAATTAAACCAGCTACATGAGAATTAAATATTCAAATGAACATGTTACTGGTTCTCGCTGGAGTTATTTAATGTTCTCTGATGGAAATTGTTTTCCTTTGTTACATGTCAGTGATCAAATGCGGTTTGAGAGAGAAGCATCAGCTAATGTCTGTATGGAAAATGTTTATTCACTTCAATGAGCATCATGTTTGATATCGATTCACAAGAGTCCAACTAGATTTCACAGATCCTTCTGCTTGAATGATTTTAGAATATTGAGAAGCAAGTACTCAGAAGGAGGGGTTTTGTGGCGTCGTGGGTTTGTGTGTGTTTGTGTGTGTGAGAGAGAGAGTTTAATTAAAGCTATAGAAGATTCCCTTTTCATCTTATGTTTTTCTTCTTTTTTATTTATGAGATATTTACGTGTCTCATCACTTTGCTTTTTTGTTGTACTGGCAGAATTCTTGCCCACTGTGTTGCCAGGGAGATGTGTGTCTTCACTGTAAACAAGGTTTTTATTGTGACCCAGCTCCAGAGCTGGTTCACACTCTCTGTGCGCGTGAACCACAGGGCCCTTTATTGAATTTATTGGCAGGAAAACAAGTTGGCACTCAAGACTTGACACTAACTTCTTCCCGATATGGACTTTTAAAAAAGGACACACTGTGTAATGAAAACTAATATAAGCTGTTAAGTATGATCAAAAACGTACAACAGTTAATTTAATTAGCAAGGCAGTGTATGTATGGTATTTAATTACAGTTCCAAGAGATACTCAATTTGGACTGTTTGTGGCAGTTCTCCGCTGCGTCGCCGATCAGTCAGCCCAACCTGGGAAATTGGGGAGACCAGACACTGAACCTTTCCCGCATCCGCCATATCAACCAGGCCGAGCCAACGATAGCGCTCCTGAACCTGTAAGGTGGACATCGCCAGACCATGCCCCAGATGGCGAGGTCAGATGCAGTGAGGTCAACTGCATCTCACCTGAGCACATGGTTTGGGTTACCCTCGTGCATGTCCATAAGTGCCCTGGCCTGATAGACCTGTTGCAGGACCATGGCATGCAAAGAGGAGGTGGCTTGTCCACAGGCTTTGAAAGCTCTGTCCGTCAGAACGGATAGGAATTCGCAGGCCATAAGGGGAAGACGATGATCCCCCGTCCAAAAGGCAGGGTCCACCTGTGTCGCGACAGACCGTTCCACTGGAGGGATAGTCTGGCTACCGTTCACCGCTCCTCCGTCAGGGGTAGTGAGGGGGAAAAAGGCAGTTTCTGGCAGAGAAAGGTCCGTCCACAACCTGGTAAGCTCTCCATGCACTTCGGGAAAGAAAGGCAATGGGGTGGCGATACCAAATACCAAACCGAGACTGAGCGGGAAAGGGTGGAGGATTCCACTTGAGCCCGGCCAGTTTCAGCATAGTTCACAGATCTGGATCCGGCTCCCAGAGGGAGATGCCATCTCCAGAGGCCAGATCACCCTCCGATACTGTTATCGAGATCCTATTTTCTGGGGGAACCCCAATTGAATCAGCTGATCGGTCCATTACAGAGGGACCAGCAAGTTCAACCGGAAATTCCACCAGCTGCAGTGTCATGGAGGAGTGAGGACCCCACAGGGAATGTTTACCGGGTGAGAAATCCATCACTATCCTCCGATCATCCATCCCACACGGCACCCGGGGGTGGGGCATGGTAATGGGGACTCCAGCTTCGCGGACATAGGCGAGTCTCGATTTCAACACCGCGACAGTCATATTCCCGCAGAGGCTTGCATGATGCAACAATTGTGAATGTCAGAAAGAAACAGGGAACGACCGCATCAAGAAACGCACGGGTGGAATGATATCTTTAAAAAGATGCAAACGCACCCTTGTTGCCCTTTCAGGAAATAGACCGCGGCGACACTGAACAGTGAACTGAAACAGTGAAGCACTCACTTTTCCGCCCTCTAACCAGCCGTCAACAACACAAACATTTAGAAATTTGTTGCTAAAATTTGTTGCTCAAAGCTCGTGTTCACCGCTGCACTCGCGCTGTAGAAACCACCAGACACAGACACACTCACTCGTTGTAAACAACAGAACTCTTCAGAGACATCACACGATCGGCTCCGAAGTGGAAGGCAACTGTGTGTGTGCATCCACTTCCATTTTTATACCCGTACCGTGGGGGCAGAGTGTGTGGTGCAAATCATGCACGCCAATGTGCATTGGCTCGTTTTAACAGTACTCGAAGATGACAGGCTCCCTAAGTGTGATACCATTCAGTCAACGTCGACTACATTGAACGTGAACGACTGAAAGGGAACTTAACGGATCCTTTTTTTCTGTGAAATGTCTATGTAGTGGTCTTCAGTGGACAGTAGACAGTAATGGACATTAGTGTCTTGTCATAACTCTGTGAGTCCCCAGTGATGAGGATAAAATCTGGCACTCTCGTTAGTCATCATGCAGACAGTAATAAGGAGGCGGATAGTGGTCTGGTTTCTGCCCTGTCCTCACATGGTATCTAAGGAGGTCCCGCCAGTCTGTTCTTGCCCCACAGCTGTCTGTAATGGTATTATGCACTAATGCACAGTCCCTCTGTGGGGAGATACATCAACTCACACTGAATTGGGCTGCATAGATTTTTAATTTTAAAAATCCATTTACATTGATTAGATGGGAGATGGACAGGATGTCTGCCAAATACCAACTGGGGACTAAAATCAAGTTCAGGGATACATCTGACCATAAACTCATGTGCTCATAGAGTGAGTTTTGTCTTATAGGCCAGTTTTATAGCTTTTACAGCAAACCTTGACTTTTACTAATCTATTTAAGAGGTTTATGTTCTGTACCAGCTTTTAACTGCATAGTGCTTTGTCTCTGGGAAATCTCTCAATCTCTGCACTCCTGTTGAGCAGTCCTACTGATCCATGTAAAATCATGTAGACATTGAGTAAAAATATGAGTAATGAATTTATTTAAAGGATTTGAAGGAATGTTTTGCAAATTATAGAAAATCAGAAATGTATATATATTATAGTGGGCAATGCAAAGTGAGTGCAGTATATGGAACATAACATGATACACACGTATAGTTAGTTTAAAACTTCAAATGGCAAAATATAACCTCAATTTTGTAAAATGCAATAAAACAAGAATGTGGTATTTGTTAACCTTTTATTTATCTGACAAATGTACAAAAAAATGATATTGCCAACTTAATTGTACTCAATTAACTTATTTGTGTTTTGTAAATATAAACACGTTTTGATGGCTGCAACACAGTCCAAAAAAAGTTGGGACAGAGGCAAATTAAAAGTGAAACGATCTGCAGAATAACCAAGTTAAACTGTTTTGAAACAGTCCACAATTAGCAGGTGAATTGGTAATAGGTATCGTGTTTGGGTATAAAAGGAGCTTTTCAAGCAAAGATTGTTCATTGCTCACTGATTTGTCCCAAATGTCATAAGAGAATTGTCAAACAATTAAAATAAATCAAATTTCGCAATGCAAGACTGAAAAGAATTTGGGTCTTTCTTTTACCATTTACCATACATAATATTGTGAAAAGATTCAGGGAATCTAGATGAATCTTAGTCTGTGTAGGGCAAGACAGGAGACCTCTGTTGAATGTGTGTGACCTTCAAGCCCCAGACCACATTGCATGAGAAACCATCATGCTACTATGTTAAATATAGCCTTAATGGGCTCGGGAGTTCTTTGGGAAACCGTTGTCACTTAAAGGAGTAGTTCACTTAAAAAAAAACTTTTGCTGATAATTTACTCACCCCCATGTCATCCAAGAAATCCATGTCACAACATGAACATTCATGTTTTTCTTTAGTCAAAAAGAAATTAAGGTTTTTGATGAAAACATTCCAGGATTGTTCTCCATATAATGGACTTTAATGGGAAGCAAATGGTTCAAGGTCCAAATGACAGTTTCAGTGCAAACTGTTCAAAGGACTTTAAATGATTTCAGACGATGAATAAGGGTCTTATCAAGCGAAATGATCGCTCATTTAAAAAAAAAATAAGTTTAAGTTTTATAAGCTCAAATGGTCGCCTTGCTCTGTTCTGTGATGCGCATTTGTGACTCTGCTGTTCGAACTCGTCTATCAAAATGAACGAATCTTTTTTCGTGTCATTTGATTCATTCAACAAATGAAATGAATGATTTGACTCTGTAAAAGATTTGTTCGTTTTGATGAACGAGTTCGAATAGGAGAGTCACGAACGTGAAATTTAACTTTAATTTCTGCTGTTTGTTGCAACAAAATAACCCAAATTATCAAAAAAATAATGAGATAATAACAAATTATTTGTATGGCGGTATATATGGTAGTTTTCCCAGTAGTGTCAAAAATGGTATCGGATAACAATATTTTTTTATTGGTTTTATTTTGAAGGTATCGTATCATAGTTGGAAATTCCAGTATCGTGACACCACTACTTGCTGCATTTTTCTCTGTCAGAGAGAGGAGACGTTCTCTGATGCTATCATTGACCTTTCCAGTTGTGCCGTCTAATGGTTTTTAACCAGATTTGGGCCGTACTAGCCAGACAGCTGTTTTTCCTCAGTGTTGCTCCTGTAATTGAATCTATCCAGCTCTGTACTCTACTGAGACATATCTGTCCCACACGGTGAGACGAAGATTACAGATGCATCTCAAACATCGATCTCTCAACCCCTCCTCTGCTGGCTGACATGCCTGCATGAATGGATTGAGGTTTGCTTTTGAGGCCAACTGAAGGTGACGTGTTGTAGAGAGAAAGTTGATGCTATCTCGGTCCTAAGAGAAATGTAGCATCAAGGTTCCTTCTGAAATATTCACTGCTATAACTTTTTAATATTACAAATTTATTTTGTATACAAGGATAAAAGTTGTTTATGGGTGAAATTTTATAAGATGCAACACCAGTATTGCGCGCATATAGATATAAATAAAATATAAATGAAAAATAATTAAAACTATATAATAAAACATGTGTGTGTGTATATATATATATATATATATACACTCTAAAAAATACTGGGTTGTTTCAACCCAATTTTGGGTAAAATATGGACATACCCAGCCATTGGGTTAATTTTTTTAATTACATTTTTAACCCAACATTTGGGTTTGTCCATATTTTACCCAAAATTGGGTTGAAACAACCCAGCATTTTTTAGAGTGTATATTGCAGTTCACACTTACATATACTCAGATATAGTATAAAATATGTGTATTTGGATAGGAATAATAAGGATAGTGAGAAGTTGGAGTGGAAGAGGGATGTTGGAAAAACTGTCATGGAACAGAGCTGTGTTGGCCTTATAAATAAGCCTCTTCTCGCCCTGATTGGGTATTATCTGAACATGCTCCTCCCAAACTTTGTTAATAGAACATCATTATAAGCTCACATAAACATGTTTACTTTCCCCTTAAGGGTTTTCCACTGGTGTAATTTTCAGAGCTGTAGAGATGAAGTCTTGGGATTGGATCAGTTCTGGGATCCCCAATGCAATTAGTACAGAGGTGCCACTGTGAAAAATGTCACACAAGGGCCACCATCCAAATGATGTTTGTTGTCCACAAAGGACCTTTGCCTGATGGGACATGTTTTAAATGTTGACAGCAGGTTAAAGACCCTTCAGTAGATAGTGGTCAACATTAAACATCTGTTTGGCGAAAGCACTGATTGAAGCAGAGATTTTGGATTTAGACTTAATTGGATACACATTTTATTCTTCTTTGGAGTAACTTTTTTAACTAAGTACTTTTTTCCTATTTTAAAAGTGTTATTCAAAAGATAATTTCGTTATTGTCACAAAAACGGATTTTGCTCAGGCACTTTGCACTAGTATATTTAATTGTGCACTTTTACACTTCTTTAAAAATCTTGAAGAACAATTTTTATAAATATTTTAGCAAATCTCAAAATAAATATACATTTTTCATGTTGTATTTTAAAATGTGATGCATAAATTCACATTTAGCATCACATAAAGAATTTTTTTGAACAATGTCTGTTTGTACTTTCCTGGTTATTTTTTACGTTTTACATTTCTATTCACTATTCTTTTTATACAAAATAAGTGGTATAATGTGATAATCCACACTTTATTTTATCATCCGAGCTCTAAGATATTTCACAGTCATCTGAACTGGACTCAAATGCTTTTAAATTTAGCACTTGTGAGTTTTTCAGTGTGTATTTGAGTCCCCCCTTTATTTGACCTCTGCATTTTGCTTTTAGCATTTTGCTGTCAGCCAGGTGATTATCAAAGTCTAAGTGTGCTGACCACAGAAAATTTCCAACGGTAACAACAGACCAGACCCTTCAGTGTGTGTGTGTGTGTGTGTGACATGTAAAGCTTTATTTGTGTGTGTGTTCATTGTGTGACCCCTGCAGAACCTTAACTACATGCCATCTATGAGAGATTAAGTCACCAGCAAGAACACACACAGTCAATAAATAAAACCAGAAACTGTACACAATCAATTTTTGCACAGTCAATACAATCATATGCTGCTTATGGAGGAAGATGAAGCAGTGTTTTATTGACTGTGTTTGCAAAAATGCTATAGTTTGATTTCTGTCTGCACTATCAGGGTTTCACCGATTCAGGGCTTTCCAATTATGAGGCTCTATGTTTGATAAGAGAGATGCCCTGAGCGGGTGAGCTGTAGCGGGTCTGTCTCCCACTGCTGCCAGTGTTCACCCAGATTCACCCAGCATCAAATATGACAGGCCAAACATAATTAAGTATTAAATTGCATTAAATTGACTGTGGAGAAGTCGTGCTTAATATATTTTCTGGTAATTCAAGTACACCACCAGTAATTTGCAATAAATGTTTCTGTGGTATTACATCCTTAAATCTATTTCTGTATACCAGCAGTTTTGACGAATGAGATGTTCTTGAGTAGCTGTAGCATTGTAATCAGATCTATCTGATGTACATATTTAAAAAATATATGACTTTTAAGTTAAATACATTTCTTTTTTCTTAGCTTTTAAAATTTGTAAATTGATGTCTAGTCAATAGTTATAATTATATACAAAGTGGATGTGTGGGTAGATACTGTAGATTTTTTTTATGTTTTTCAGTCTCTTACTCACCAAGGCTGCATTTATTTGATCAAAAATACTGTCAAAACTATAAGATTGTGAAATATTCTCATATTTTAAAATGTAATTTTAAAATCTTTAAAATTCTTTTTAAATCTTCAGCGTCACACAATATTTCAGAAATCATTCTCAAAGGCTGATTTGGTGATCTGAGTTGTGCTGCTCAATATTTTTGTGGACACTGTGACATTATTTTTATTTTATAGAAAGTTCAAAATAACTGAATTCATTTGAAATAGAAATCTTTTGTAAAATTATAAATGTCTTTACTGTCACTTTTGATAAATTTAATGCATCCTTCCTGAAAAAAAAAAATAGTAATTTCTTTCGAAATATATCTTACTGAACCCAAACTTTTAAACAGCATTACAGATGGATGGAAGGTTGGATAGATCTGTCTACACACCCAGCTAAAACTAAAAAATCAATTAAAGGACAGTAACAACTTTCAAGGTTAATCATAATTTGACAGGAAGTGAGGTCATCATTAGACTCACAGTTGGTCTTGGTGTTACAAATGCAAATGAGGGTGAAAAAAGACATAAGATAGACTTCAATCAGCCTGGTAGAAGGCAGCAGATGTTTTGTAATTACTAAACTCTCCCTGATATGCAGATGCAGATATGTGACTCATTCTGTGAGAGAATGCTCTCATCACTCTAAAAAATGCTGGGTTGTTTTAACCCAATTTTGGGTAAAATATGGACAAACCCAGCCATTGGGTTAAAAATGTAATTTAAAAATGTAACCCAATTTCTGGGTTTGTCCATATTTTACCCAAAATTTGGTTAAAACAACCCAGCATTTTTTAGAGTGCAGCCTTTACCTTTCATTTGTCCTTCATTCGAACTGATAGTTAATGACAGAGTGCACAGGACAAATGCATGTCTGCATTGAGTATCATGAGTGAGGCCGTCTACTCTAGAATCATGGTCACTCAAGCATGTCAATTATCAACTGAACCACACTAAATTTATAATACAGGGTCTTTACCCTTGTCAAGCTTTTCAAGGATCCCTTGGTGAGAAGAGTCAAATAGCAGGGACCCCCATTACATATTGTGTGAAATTGAGTGTTGCATTTTAAGCCTGGCCTATAATAACACAAATAAAGTACCATATTAATATATTTACACACTTATTTATATTCACATTATATTCCATATTAATATATTCACACACTTACTTATATTGCAATGCCATTAAAATAGTTATTAGTGATGATGTAGAGAGTCATATACAGTATTTGCACTTGCTTAAAAGTGCATTTTGCCAGATTTTCAGTTACTGTTTGTAAGTGTGAAGTTAGAAGTGCAAACCTTCTCCCCTTGCAACATTATGTAGTTGTAATTAAATTATTGTTTCTTAAACTGTTGTAGTAACTTAATATCACATTTTAATCATGCTGATTTTTGGTGGAAAAAAACTGAAATGACACTCTTTGTGTGATATTGATTAACTACATATTAAAATTATATAAATATATACATTTTCTAACCCCCATATCTTGAATTGTGTGATTATTCACATGCATTCATAAATACATTTTAGGGTCTTGATGTTTGTCAATAATATGAAATATTTAATCCGGAAAGGACAAAACAAATGATAATGAATGAAGCCAAAAGGTTCCTTATAAAACCTTTTTCCTGGTTACAGGAACCCTAAAGGGTTCTTATTATTGAACCCTTAAAAAGGCTTTATTAAAGGCACCTTTAATACATTTCTATGAGGAAGGGACAGGTGAAATGTTTAACTTCAGCTTATTAAATTAATATTGTATTTAATATTGCTTTTGGTTTGCTTAATATTGGATTTTTAGGGGTTGTAAGACTTGGTTGCACTATATTTTACAGTACATGCACTTTCAATGTATACTTACAGTGTACTTGTCATGGTGTGGTTTTGGAAGAAGTTAAGGTGAACAGGCAACAATTCCAATATAAACTCCTTTACTAAATATAGCTTCTGGTAGGTAGTGGTACAGACAGGCATTTAACACACAGACACGCTAGGTTCAGGTTTAGTATCTAGTTCAGTTAGTGCCATTACCACAATAAGTACATAGGATGCTCATGCAAAATGGGACTGTAAAATAAATTGGTACCAAAAACTTTGTTAAAGACTTCTCTTTTAAGAAGTTTTGACACTGAAGTAAAAGTGGATTCTGCTCTTATCTTCAGCCCCCTTAAAAATACAGTGAAAGTGTTGTTATAGAGCAAGCAGTACAATGTTATGACAGCTTCCTCTGAAAGAAGCACAGCATACTCAGATAAAACCAGTGCATTAGCTTCAGAGAGTGTGTGCAACACTGAGGTTTAATAATGCGTGTGTGTTTTAATAAATAATGAATTAAAGATTCATTTTAAAGAGAACCGTCATAAGGTTGCCCCAAAGTGCTTTGTGAATCATCAGTTCTGGGTTATGGTGGTTGTTTTTACCCTTTGGGAGCCTTTATGAAAAGGTTGCTGGATCTAGCAATCTAAAATTACGCCGATAAATTCAGTTTGCGCACTGACAGTCCTTTGGTTTACACAGCTTAGATCGAAAAGAGTTTGCATTCTGTGTTTGTTGTGTGCTGCAGAATCTCTTTGCTTTTATAAGTTTAGTATTCATTTGTTTTTGCCATGATTGTGTTTAATGTGTAAATAATCTTTGTTGTGATTGGTTTACTGTCTGCTGAGGTTAAGGTCAATTGTTTTGCCTTGATCTCTGTGTCAGTAAACAGGCAGTAAAATAGACACAGCACTTAACTCTTTCCCCGCCAGCGTTTTAAAAAAAAGTTGCCAGCCACCGCCAGGGTTTTTGACGATTTTCGCTAAATTTGAATGCCCCGCTGAATATTTTCTTCCATGAATATATGAAGATGATATATATAAAAATAAAGATCTGAGCCTCTGCTTTTAGGCAAAAAAAACGTTTTTATTTTATCTTCATCTGTTCTTTTTTTATTGCCTCTTGAACAGAGGTAGGTTTTGTCAAAAACACAACATTTTGGACAAAAAACTGAGAAAAAGGTATTTTTATCAAACAAGTGCATTTAAAAGCAGAATACATTCAGATGTTGTTTCCTTTATATATAAAACTTTCCAAAATAAATTAAAAACATAAAATAAATGTAAAATATATCAAATTTCCCAGGATGTAAGGAAAATGTAACTTTTGCAATAAAACTTCTGCCTCTGCCTCTCTGTGTTCTACCTGTGAATAATGAATAATTGGAATTACAATAACAGGCCTAGACACACACACACACACACACACACACACACACATACACACAAATACATATTACAATGTGGTAAATGTGCACAAAGAGAGAAATAATTTGACAATTACACCTTCATATTTAGACAGCCACACATAAATGCCTGCACACACACATACATATTATAGTGTCATAATATTATACGATCTAACTGCGGCACGTCCATGGCTAGAACTTTCTGTGACAACATGTGCATCTCTCTCACTGACTACTTCGTCCCGATCAGATTCAGAATGATCAAATAAAGAGTGATCGGACTCCGAGTCCATTAACCTCCAGTACTTCAGCCATATACATCTGCATTGTCTGTCTGATACATTCTCACTACTCCACTGTTTGAGACGATTGCAATCTGTTTCTCTGATCAAAGAGTTGCGCAATCATTCAGGACATGCGCCCGGGTCTTCCTTACCGTATACCACCTAAAACACGGATACCCGGAAAATTCCGTGTTTGGCGCAGATGCGTTTTTTCATTAAACACGGAAAATTCCGTGTTTGGCGGGGAAAGAGTTAATCTAACAAGATTTCACATTTCCTCCAGGTATAAATGTAAACTCTATTATAGTGTGCTTGTGTGTGTGTTTACTTTTTACTGGTTGGTTATGTGTACCCTTGTTTGTTGGTATGCATGTTGTTTGATTGCACCTTTGTTTATGCGTCTGTATTTGTGGTTTCTTTTTAAACTGACATTCATTCAGAAGTAGCTCTGTGTTTTAAGGGGAATTTTGTAGGTATTTTTGGATATTTTGAGATGCCAGATCATCTGAGTGAGACCAGGGACGTTGGTCCTCTCTGCTTGACACTGAGGTTGGCAGGGAGGATCTTGCGGGACACATCACACGTGATGTTTTCTGTTTTTGAGTGGCTTCCTTCGCGGCGACGGCTTCGTTGTCCATGTGAGGAAGGCAACCTTTGTTCCCAGATCAGTGCAACTTTTAAATTCTCAACCATTTTTAGCCCCTTGTTGTTTATCTGTCTTGATTTAGTTATTTTTAATATATTATTCATTAATATGTATTTATTTATACTGTGTTATTTATTTAACGTAGGATGTTACAATGCATAATGTTTCGTTACTATATGTGGCCTCACAAATTGCCCCTTGGGGACAAATAAAGTGTTTTGAATTGAATTGAATTGAATTGATCTCCTCTTAGTTTGGTTATAAATATTAGACAATTACAAAGTACATTTACTTGAGTGCTGTAGCTACTTAAGTATATGTACTTTACTTGAGTATTACTTTTTTCTGGAACCTTTTTTACTTTAATTTCACTACATTTACTTTTTACTCCACTACAGTTCTGTCAAGGTCCTTGAGTACAAAGTAGTAACGTCTGTCAGGGATGATTTTAGTGGCAGGGGTTGCATTTAGGTTGGAAATATAAGTCGAGTTGACGTCAGTACCCGAGGTCAGATTTATATTGATATGGGTAGGTAGGCGTAGATTCAGAGACATAAGGTACTCATATATTTTGATACTCAAGAACTTTTTAAAACGAGTTCTTCTGTACTTTTACTTGTAACAGAATAATATTTGACCTGTAGTGTCTGTACTTTCACTCAAGTAAGGAAGTTGTGTACTTTGTCCACCTCTGATACAAAGATCTAACAGTGCTTCATAGTATTGTCTTCCTGTCTTTAGTTCTTGTTTGCGTTGTGCCTTTTTAGTTTCCATATCTTTTACCCTCATCTATTATCATGGCTACTCATTGGCTACACCTTAGCCCTTTGTTACCTTGTGTATACAATCCCCAGTGTATCTTCTGTTCGGTGTCCGGTGTTGTCGTACGTGGATGTAATTGAAGCATTGTTCTCATTAAACTCTAAATTATTACAATAGACTGGGAGCTTTTAAAGTACAGTAGTTGCAGTGGCTGTTATGAAATCAAGCTTAAATGATGAGGTGCTGTCCATGGTCCTGGAGAGGTCTAGCAAGCTGCTTTTACAGAGCTTTGAGTTTCAAGAATGTACATTATTTTTTTTACAAGTTTTAGATATGTTTGCAATTTAAGTGGTGGAATTCCATGCCAATTAATATTGAGAAGGAAGTCAGGTTTGGAGGCACGTGGTACGCCTGATATATGTTGTAGCTTTGTTAATATGATACTGTAAATAACTTTGCTGAAGAGCTGAGATAAGGAGTATTTGCAAGTTTTTTACTTTTTAGGTTTACAAATGTGAAATATTGTACAATCGGTGCATTAATACCTAATGAGTTTATGCCATTTCTGCAAAGATCTGAAACTCTTTCTGTCACGTGACATAGCTGAAGACACTTTACATACCGGTTACTATGGCAACTGCACTTTTTTTTTTGCAGTTTTTTTTTTTTACTTTTAAAAATTTGCCTGCGAGTCTGCCTTTGTACAGTATGTCACATAAATGATTTACTCCTGAATGATTTCCTAGAGAAAACTGTTCTGTGTTCTTTCCATGTATTTCTGTGTTCAGACACTTTTAGGCCAGTTGCATTGTGTGGACCCTCCAGCTGCGGGTTTAGCGTCATGATTTATGAAACACATTTCACCTTCCAGAATCTGCTGCAGCAATATTAAGAAATGCAGCACTGTCCTGCATTTTACAAAGACACGTTTTAATGTTTTTCAGTATGTATTCAGCAACTGAATAACATTCCTAATTAAATGTATAATTGAATAATTTTATTGTGTTAATCGATTAAAATTAATAAAATTAATTGCATAATTTGCTGCTTAAGTTAATCTCAAATAACTGCATATGTCAGAAACCAGGAGTCACTAATGTTCCCAGAAATCAACTTTCATTGAAAACGATTGACTTCTTGTTGTGTTGTCACTGAAAATCAGTATCAGTGTTAACACAAGTCAGCATTGATTTGTTCATTTTTACTAATGGTGTTTTAAAATTTTCTAGTATTTTTATAGTCCATAAACCTGTCTATATGCCAAATATTTGTCTTTAGTCTGCTGGAATAGGCATGTTTTACCACGCTGAGCAGAATCAGGCACAGATAATAGCCCTCGTCACAGTAATGCTAATTCACTCCTTTACGATAAGCATTTAACAGGAACTCACTGGGCTTATCAGACTCCAGGAATCTCTCACTCTCCTGGGCAGGAGAGAATGATGTCCTTCCTCTCTAAAAGTGAGTTCATATGAAGTGAGATTGTTTGAGACGCAAGAAAAGGACTGCTGTGGCAATCACTTTTGAGGGGGGTGATTAATTGGAGGATTAATTGTCAAGCTAGAACGAAGTAGGACATTGTGGGAACATTCTGCTTAATGACGCATGTTGGAGTGACAAAATAGAGATATCTCCTGCATTCATATGGTTTCTTACACATAATTATTCTGCCTCTTAAGATACCTCATTTTAGGTAAATCTAAAGCAGCATTGCATGTAATCCCAGAATGCATTGTAATAAGGTCTGAGTAAACCTTTTTTATATGCCTATTTAAAAGTTTGTCAAAAGTGTAGTAAAAAACATTGCACAATATGTATTTTGCTGCTAACATCTAAATCCATTGAAAGTCTAAAGTGTGTTCACTTATGAGGATCCTTGATGGCAAGAATGGTCCCTATGTAGTCTATAGGGAGCTCACTTGTTTTGTCAGAGCTGTTGTCGTGGCTGTGCGGTTTTAACAGATCCATCAGGTCCTTTTTCTAGTGTTAATGTGGTAGATGGATCATTTGTCTTCTCTAGTGCTGCTGTAGTAACAGAGTCAGCAAAATGAAGCTTCTACCTGCTGTCCCCCGCAGAGAGACAAGAGAAAGAGAAACAGGGAGAGATGCAAAGGCGCCTGTGGCTGATTGCACTCATGTTGTTAGTATGCAGGATGCTGCAGTAAGCCGTATTTATTCAGCAGGGACCTTCCAGGGTAAGAATACTGAAATCATGGGATGAGGAAATGCTTGAGGCTGTAGAGCACCGGCAAACAGTGGGATAACACTCACACAAACATCTAGAGCCTCTGATGACCTCCTCTGAACCCATACTGAGATCAAGAGCCCTCTCCATTCACCACAGGAAGGCCCATTTCAGACATGGTCAAGAATCAGACCTTATTTTCAAAGTTTTCAACCCTGGTAAATACCCGGGTGTTTTATTTACAATTCAAAATCGAGAACTGGTTCTTACTCTCCAAGCAAAAAACATGCAGCATGACCCCTGTAGTCCGATTCACGAATAAATAAACCTTTTGAGTCAGTTCTTCTTAACGAATCAGTCAAATTGGTGTGTGTGTGTGTATACACTACCGGTCAAAAGTTTTAGATCAGTAAGATTTTGTATGTTTTTAAATGAAGTCTCACTCTCTTCTGCTCACCAAGGCTGCTTTATTTGGTTTAAAAAAAAGACAAACAGTAATATTGTGAAATATTATGCACAATTTAAAATGACTTTTCTATTTTAATATTTTTTAAAATGTAATTTGAAAGCTGAATTTTTAACATCATTATTGTTGCTGATTACACATCAGTATTCAGTGTCACATGATCCTTCAGAAATCATTCTAATATGCTGATTTTATGCTCAAAAAACACTAATTATTATTTTCAATGTTGAAAACAGTCGTGTACCAATTTTTCCCCCCAAAATTCTATGATGAATAGAAAGTTCAAAAGAACAGCATTTATTTAAATAATCTTTTCTAACATTATAAATGTCTTTACTGTAACTTTTGATCAATTTAACTCATCCTTGATGAATAAAAGTATTTGCTAATTTCTTTCCCCCAAAATAAAAAATAAATTCTTACTGACCCCAAACTTTTGAATGGTAGTGATTAATGCTACAAAAGCTTTCCATTTCAGATCAATTCTGTTCTTTTGAACATTCTATTCATCAAAAAAATCCTAAAATAAAAATGTAAAAAACTGTTTTCTACATGGATAATAATCATAAATGTTTCTTGAGCATCATATTATAATAATTTCTGTAGGATCATGTGACACTGAAGACTGGAGTAATGATGCTGTAAATTCAGCTTTGATCACAGGAATAAATTACACTTCACTATATTCACATAGAAAACCGCTGTTTTAAATTGTAATAATATTTCACAATATTACTGTTTTATTTTTGTATTTTTTATCAAATAATTGCATGCATATATATATATATATATATATATATATATATATCGAATATATAAAGCCCTTTACCATAACCCTAATGTTTTATCTCTGGAGGCACTGTAAATACTACTTACTGTATGTCAGTTTTGCCCAAATCCAAACCACCTTCACATGTGCGACTTGGACCTGTATATATTTTTTATATACCTCTCTTACATTCTTAGGAAGTCCATGCAATGATGTGTTTGCAGCATTTCCTCGACAGCCTTCCAACTACACATTTATTTAGCTGTCATATGTTTCAGAGCTCATGATTTTACTGAATTACAATTTTTGATCATTACCACGTTTGAGATTTGTGTGTGTGTTGAGTTTGGCTATATGTGTGTCACGGTCGGTCGTCCTCACCTGTTTTGTCCCGTCATCTGCACCACACTTCCCCGGATCCTTTTGTTCCTCTCCCGGACTCACTTCCCCAATCAGCCACCTGTTCCTCGTCCTGTCATGATCATTTTCACCTGTGTTCACCCCAATCAACCCTGATTCCTCTGTGTATTTAGTTTCCTCTGTTTCATTCTGTCCTGGTCGGTCAATGTTTAATGTTGCGTTGTGAAACCCCGTCTTCCTGCCTGTATTTTGGAAATAAATGTCTGTTTATCGAGTTTTGGACTCAGCCTGTCCTTCTACCTGAACCCGCACCGTGACAGATTGACCGACCCAAAAGAAAAAAAGAAGAAGAAAAATGGACATTCCCGCCGTGGCTCTCCTTTGCCTTGATCAAGAAGACCGTTCCCTGGAATCCCATACTAGGGATTTTCTGGAGTTGGCGTGCCTCACTCACTATTCTGACCGCTCGCTGAGTGAGTTCTACATCGCCAGCCTCAGCGAGCGGTCCCGGGCACGCCTCCCAGGGAACGGTCCAGAAGATTTCGCCGCCTGTGTAGAGTGGGTGCTGGTGTGCTGTGAGTCTCCATTCACGGTGGAGGAAGTCACCAGCACCCCTCCAAAGCTCGAGCTCTCCTCTCCGCTGGTTCCGCCCAGCCTCGCCGAGCCCGAGATTTCTTCGCTGGTTCCGTCCAGCACCGTCCAGCCAGAGCCTGAGCCCGAGACCGTCCAGCCAGAGCCAGAGCCCGAGACCGTCCAGCCAGAGCCAGAGCCCGAGACCGTCCAGCCAGAGCCAGAGCCCGAGACCGTCCAGCCAGAGCCAGAGCCCGAGACCGTCCAGCCAGAGCCAGAGCCCGAGACCGTCCAGCCAGAGCCAGAGCCCGAGACCGTCCAGCCAGAGCCAGAGCCCGAGACCGTCCAGCCAGAGCCAGAGCCCGAGACCGTCCAGCCAGAGCCAGAGCCCGAGACCGTCCAGCCAGAGCCAGAGCCCGAGACCGTCCAGCCAGAGCCAGAGCCCGAGACCGTCCAGCCAGAGCCAGAGCCCGAGACCGTCCAGCCAGAGCCAGAGCCCGAGACCGTCCAGCCAGAGCCAGAGCCCGAGACCGTCCAGCCTGAGCCAGAGCCCGAGACCGTCCAGCCAGAGCCAGAGCCCGAGACCGTCCAGCCAGAGCCAGAGCCCGAGACCGTCCAGCCAGAGCCAGAGCCCGAGACCGTCCAGCCAGAGCCAGAGCCCGAGACCGTCCAGCCAGAGCCAGAGCCCGAGACCGTCCAGCCAGAGCCAGAGCCCGAGACCGTCCAGCCAGAGCCCGAGACCAGGATCCCACCCAGCCTCCCTCTCCCGCCTCCTCTCATCTGTCCTCCCTCTGCTCTCCTGCCCTTCAGCTCCCCTGACCCAGCCTGGTCCGTGGATCCCCGGTCTTCGCTTCACACCTCCTCCATCTGGACACTTCCTCGGCCCCCGGTCCCATTGGCTCCCCCGTGGCTCCTACCTCCCTCAGCTCCTCCATGGTCCCACAGT
This sequence comes from Pimephales promelas, assembly GCF_016745375.1. The sequence continues at coordinate 7,377,926 of NW_024121099.1, read as the reverse complement.
CCACCAGCTCGGCCAGGCTCCCTCGTCCCTCCAGATTCCCTACGCTCCCTCGTCATCCTCCCTTCACCTTTGGACTTCCTTCCCTTGGCTCCGCCCCGTCATGTCACCCCCCCGGTTCAGTTGGACTCCTCACTCCCTCCAGTCACCCGTCAGCCCTCACGCCCTCTGACCTCACCGTGTCCCTCTGTGCCCCTGTCATCACTTCTGTCACCTGAGCCTGCGGTGTCACCATGGTCCCTCGGTCCCTCCTCAGCACCACATGTCGTCAGTCACTCAGCTTCACCCTGGTCTCCCCTCCCATCCGCTCCGCCCCTGTCAGTCGGCCCCCTGGTGTTGTCAGCCCCACTACCATCGGCTCCACCAGGGGTCCTCCCTCCAGCTGCTCCGCCCTGGTCTCGCCCTCATCATGCTCCGCCCCGGTCTCGCCTTCAGCCTGCTCCGCCCCGGTCTCGCCTTCAGCCTGCTCCGCCCTGGTCTCACCCTCAGCCTGCTCCGCCCTGGTCTCGCCTTCAGCCTGCTCCGCCCTGGTCTCACCCTCAGCCTGCTCCGCCCCGGTCTCGCCTTCAGCCTGCTCCGCCCTGGTCTCACCCTCAGCCTGCTCCGCCCTGGTCTCGCCCTCAGCCTGCTCCGCCCTGGCCACGCCCTCAGCCTGCTCCGCCCTGGCCACACCCTCAGCCTGCTCCGCCCTGGCCACGCCCTCAGCCTGCTCCGCCCTGGCCACGCCCCGCTCAGCCCCCAGTTCGTCCCCCCTCCTTCCTCTGTTCTGCGGCGTGAGGTCACGCCTTCCGGGAGGGGGGAGTAATGTCACGGTCGGTCGTCCTCACCTGTTTTGTCCCGTCATCTGCACCACACTTCCCCGGATCCTTTTGTTCCTCTCCCGGACTCACTTCCCCAATCAGCCACCTGTTCCTCGTCCTGTCATGATCATTTTCACCTGTGTTCACCCCAATCAACCCTGATTCCTCTGTGTATTTAGTTTCCTCTGTTTCATTCTGTCCTGGTCGGTCAATGTTTAATGTTGCGTTGTGAAACCCCGTCTTCCTGCCTGTATTTTGGAAATAAATGTCTGTTTATCGAGTTTTGGACTCAGCCTGTCCTTCTACCTGAACCCGCACCGTGACAATGTGCTTGCTTCTTATTGCAACTTATGCAATTTATTTGCCTGCAGATAAAAAGTATTCCTCTAGTTTAAGAGGAAAATGTTGTTCATATTGTGTAGCTAACGTTGAAAATAAAACATGGAGATGAAAAAACAACGATTATAGCTCCATGCATTCCTAAACATTTATTGGTGCCTTGACAAGAAATTTTAAGATGAAAAAAAGTACCTGCTACTTAATTCATGAACAGCAAAGTTGACTTTTAAAGTTGACTTTATCTGGAACAAAATAGTTTGTTAGAAATAACTGAAAAATTAGAAATAACTTAAAAAGTTGAATTTGATAGGTTGCCTTTTTTTAAGTTAGCTTTTTACAGTAAACAGTGCAAAATGTGTTACATGGTGACATAGTTAAATTATGAAAGTAATAGCAGGACTACAAATTAGGCGTTCAAGGCAGGTTTTTATTTATTTATTTATTTTTTGGAGAGCTTCACTCCCTTTGGCATGGACTTTGTGCTTTGTTAATTTCAGTCTGCAATCTGTGCTTCTCTGTTGTTGTCTCCAGATATTTCACTGCAGTTGTGTTGGATTTGGATGAAGGAGAAATAACCAACAACAGACTGCTGCAAGACTATTACATCTCCAATGAGACCAGAACCATTCTGATCCTGTCAGTTTTATCCGTCCCCTCGGATTCAGAAATGTAACTGTGGTTTATTACAGAGCCTTCTGGGAGTTAAGGACACAATCGCATTGCTTCGATTTTCTGATGAACAAATCGGATTCCTTGAAGGTTCTTTGCTTTTAACCTTTGGAAGAACGTAATCAAGCGGCTGCATTGGCTGGAGTTTACAGATGTTGATCCAAATAGGACTGTTTGTTCTGGCTGTGCTTTAATGTGATTCTCTGTGTTGTTCAGCCTCTTACAAAGTTTCATTTTAATGAAGAGCCTCTTTGTGATTCGCTATCTTGATTCTTTCACACACTCGGAATAAACAAACTTGACATTCTCCTTTAGGTCCTCTTCAATCAAGATGGACTCGGGCATCATTATGTTGTGTGCTGACCTGAGCTAAGGATCTCCTTATTGGTCAGTACTCTGCTTGTGCTCTAATTAAACACAGGGGAGAATTTCTGAATTGGTTGCTTTCCAAATTGACACCAAGTGTGAAGCAGATATGCGTACGTTCTTCTTTTCTGAAGTCGGTGTGTTTGTTAGAAATACACTGTTCAAACATTTGGGGTTGGTAAGTTTTTTTTCCCCCCAGAATTATATGATGAATGTATCATTACATGTCTTTTACGTCACTTTTGACCAATTTAAAGCATTTTTTGTTGAATAAAAGTATTCATTCTTTAAACTTTTAAAAGGTAGTATATTCTTTATATGTCGATGGATGTTTCAAGACAGGTGTAAGTGAACTCTCAGTAATTCTCATAAGTTTATAATCAGTTACGCTACAATATGATTAATGTATGTTGTGTGAGTGAAGTTATTGAGATAAAGTAAGTAATATTCAGTTGGCCATGGCACAACCCACATGAATGTAGCGCTAATAATTAAGGGAAATAATCTTCAGTCTGACTACGTACTGTGCTTTGCATTGTGGTGTGACCATGGTACTGCTATCATGTTTGATTCTTGTGGTCAAATTCAAGTCATCAGAGGTCTAGAGGTCTGTACCAGTGTATGTAACACTTAAAAGGACATTATCAATAATTTGATATACATTTTTTTAATTATTATAATTTGATATAATTATTTTTTTTTGTAGATAAAATAGGAGGTTCAATGCATTACATATACGCATACTTGCACATAATGTGAGTATTTTCCAAATTGTTCCAAATGTTTTTTTTACTCTGATATAAAATAAAACTTTAAAATGATTTAAAATTAAAAAATATCCCAGAGATTCAAACAGAATTAATTTGACAAGTAAAACTAATTAAACCTGACATGTTCTGTTACACTATTTTTTTTCTTCATCAATAGAAAAATGACCTTTATTTTAATATGCATTACCCTGTATTTTCACCTCATGAAAATTCACATTAATCACCTTTGTGAAATGACACATGATCCAGCAGCATGAAATAGTTGTGACAGAAAGGACAAATGGCTGGATGTGAAAAGCAGCATCTCTGAGCCTTAGCTCTGATGAAGATAGCGGCAGGCTGCCCATATGTGACTGTGATGAAAGATCACAGTGAATGTGGTTTTAATCTCTGAGCAATGTCTCTCAAGGACAAGCGCTGAAGCACCTCGAAATGCTCCCTCTCTCTCCGGCGCCGGCTTTGACGGATGGCCCAGCGGTTCTGAAATGATAGGCTATTATTTTACTTTGCATTGGAAAAATGGCAAGGCTTGCAACTCAGTCCTTTTAAGGCCTGGCAGGACCAGATGGAGAGGATCGGCGGAGGGCTATGGGATGTGCTTTTGTCCAGACGACTCGATTTCCTTCCATTCATTCGAGTGTTGGGTTTTCCATGACTGTACAGAGGTTCACGAGGATCTCTGGAATTCAGGAAACCTCAGTGAATTAGTAATACACTTGTATGAATCCCTCCACACTGTTTTGCAAACATGTATTAGTGCTTCCTACATGCCCATGGGGAAACTTCAGTTAGGTTGAACAAGTTCTAAACTGATGCTGAATGCCACACTCACTCACTCTCTCTTATCTTTTCCTCTCTTTGTCTTTCACAGATCAGCTGGATTCATGGTCTCCACCGTCGTACTTCGATGAAGACAGCTACCCCTCCCCTCCCAGGAATATGAAAGGTTTATCAAGTGGCCGTCCTCAGCTCACCTTTACATCAGGACACACCTGTGGGCTGCCAGACTGCGATCAGTCCCTTGATCACTTGCAGCATGTCGGCCCCGACCCTCGCTCTCCCTACCTGCTCAGCCCGACCGAGAGCTTCCCTCTGGATCCGCACCGCTGCTCGCCCCGCAGCTCCATCCACTCAGAGTGCATGGTGATGCCCGTTTCCATGGCATCTGACCACGTTTCCAGCAGCACCTTTCCCAGAATGCACTACAGTTCACACCACGACGGCTCGCGGGATGACGGCTCCACTTCTCACGGTGGCAACGGCGGTGGAGGGGTCGGTATCAGTGTTGGCGGTGGTGGGGGCGGCGGGTCCGGGAAGATGAACCGCATTCCCGCGAACCTCCTCGATCAATTTGAGAAGCAGCTGCCGATTCATAGAGATGGTTTCCACACGCTGCAGTACCAGCGCACGTCCGCCACCACCACGAGCAGCGAGCAGCGCAACGAGAGTCCTGGGCGCATCCGCCACCTGGTGCACTCCGTCCAGAAGCTCTTCACCAAATCGCACTCACTCGAGGGGTCGTCTAAGATGAATGGCACCAAGGGAGACTCTCGCTCAGACAGCGGACATCACCACCACCACCATCACGGACATCACCATGGAAATCACAAACACAGCAAACGGAGTAAGAGCAAGGAACGCAAGTCAGACTCCAAGCAACGCTCAGGGATAGCTGGCTGGTGGAGTTCTGACGACAACTTGGACAGCGACAGCACCTACCGGACTCCCAGCATCATGAGTCGGCACCATGGAGATCATATTACTCACTGTTACCCAGACCATGGGCACTTTGGCGACCTTTCTCTCAAGACCTCCAAAAGCAACAACGACGTAAAATGTTCGGCATGCGAGAGCATTGCTATGGCCCCGGAGGGCAAATTTATGAAGCGCAGCTCTTGGTCGACGCTAACCGTCAGCCAGGCTAAGGAAGCCTACCGCAAATCTTCCCTCAACTTAGAGAAACCGACCATGCCTCAAGATCTGAAGTCCTCCATGAGGCCTTGTCATTTTTTGCAGGTGAGATCTCTTGCATGAAGATGTGACTACTGGTGAGGACAGTGGTTCTCAACCATGGGACTTCAGCAAAATCAAGATGGCTTAAAATAAATTTAAACTACAACAACTAAAACGCAAGGTATTTCTTATTTTAATTCACCAACAAAAGAACCGAGAATCCACAATCTAAAAAAAACTGTATATACTGAATGAGCTACCCTAATTATAAAACAGTGATTCTAAACCTGGAAAAGTCATGCAATAATATCAATTTTTTTATTATTATTATGAGCATACATTTTTGCCAAGTACAAACATATTTTATATTGTGATTTAAAAACAAAATGTGTTCTTAATTCTTAATCAGAAAAAAATTATAACCACCTGGAAGAATCATGAAGAAGCATTTGAATATTGAAGTGAACAATGGGGGTATGAGAACCACTGCTCTGAGATCAGTTTCAGTGTTTGCATCTGTTTAGGGAGTAATGCTATTCATTTTTAAAATAAACCTGTGTGTGGCTACTTTCTGATCCATGGCTTATTGGTGCCTGTAGCTTGTTGTTTACTATTCAGGGGGTTCCCAGCAGAGTCAAAAGTAATAGTCCAATGAAAGGGTTGTTAGATGGAAATATGTTTGTTTTCGCTGATGGAGAATATAGCCTGATTGAAGTGTGTGTGTGTGTGTGTAGTGGTGGTGGTGTTGTTGTTGTGTGGTGCTAATGGGCTAAATTGAAAGGCAGATGTATTGGTCTTGTCACTCTTACTAGACCAGTTTGTTCCTGTTGTTTATGTACAGAATTATTGCAAACAATGAGTCATATTGATTAGCATTGATCTTTCTGTGCAAATGCGTGATTTTCAGAAAGCATCACATTTCGTCGGGAATAATGAACACACCATTATTCATGGTGCTGTCAGACCGCTGTAAATAGCTTCTTGCTGTTTTCTAGTTCATTTGTACAATTAGGCCTGTTTATCCTATGTATGGATGGATGCTGGATTGCCACAGGTTAGCATTGAAGCAAAATGCAATCCGTTTCCAAAATTGCTGAAATGAATCACATATCTGTCACAGTAGAGTACAGCTACTATGTGAATACTCCTGGAAATTGCTTGTCCTGATGGGATCATTATTGTGTTTTAGTACATTCCCATGGTAGATGTTTTAATAGTACTAGACCTGCTTTAAAGAGGACAGGGATATTGCTTTAGATAATTTGTCCCATGTTAGAATTTGACTTGTTTCAGCCTCACTTTATATTAGGATAATGCTTTATTCTTATTCAGAACTGGTTCCATTTTTTTAAGTTCTCAGTAAAATGAAAATTCACACTATTTTCTAAACTCATGGCATTGACCTTATTGTGGACGATTAATTAATGCATGATGATAATTTTTTTGACCTTGTAGTTTTAAATCAAATTGAAATCTTTTTCCCGGTGTTGTATGCTGGACTTGGTTGTGTTTTTTTTTTTTTTTTTTTTTTTTGAAAAGGCAAATAATTCCATTTTAGTCATCTAGTTAAATAGTATGTGAATTACCAGCAAAGTAAAACTAAATTTACCAAAAATAGACATTTTATAATTTTTACAGTTTTGTATTATACAAACATATTATTTATTTCTTTGTTCAGGTGATTTGAGTGGTAAGTTCCACGCCAGGACCTTGACATATGATTGGCTTTCTTAAAAAAGAGGGCGTTGCCAAGCTGCAGCTTGAACTGTTCCGCGATAAATCTTTCCTTTCTCTACGGGTTTACATTTCTTTTTTTTTTTTAACAGTCCTTTTATTTAACTTGGTTGTGTTAATGGTTCTTGCACATGCCAAATTCATGCCATGTCCAAAGTTGACAAAAGAGTTCCCTGCACTTCTTATTCAGCAGCACCCCATCTGACTGACCAAACTATTGGATTCCTTAACAAATGACTCTTTTGTGCCAGTTCAAAAGACCAGCATCCAAAACACAACATATGCTGGTCTGTCAGAAGAACTAGTTAGTGTTGCAGGGGTCTGACTCAAGCAGTTCAGCAGGTATGAAAAAACACCCTCAGTAAACATCTGCTGACACAGCAGAATCTACCAGTCCTGGACTTATGCAATATCACAGCAGAAGCAGTGAGGCTTATGGCCCATTTGAGATAATTAATGAATGGATGGATCTGAGTGTTTCCTCTGGGAAAGAAAGAATCCAAAGTTTCCAGAGAGAACCTAATTCAAGGCTTGTGGAGATGTAATTTAGGTCCCAATGAGTAAACTTAGACAATTCTGAGGTTATATCCTATGCAATTTTTTTTGTCAACAATGGCAGTGACAGAAGATTAATGTGCCTGATATTATTCAGATGTGAATCTGCTACTTTTATGCTGATACTTTCATTGGTCAGTGAGGTTAGTTGTGTAAGTTGTGATGGGAACAAATAGAAAAAATAGAAAATTAAAAAAAAAGACTAATTGGTTTTCATCAGTAATCACACCTAATTCTAATTTCAGCTCAAATGCATCTGTGACAAAAATGTGGACTTTCACTGAGGGATGAAAATAACTCTTCCCATCTGTCTTTCTTAGCACACCAATTAGCTTAAGTGTGTTTGTACTTCAAATATGTCCAAATGGATTAAACATCAGCCTGCAGAAAGAGGACAGAAACCATCCAGCAGTCAATGACTGTGATGCATCTCTGGGTCAGGCGTTTAATAGTTTCTCTTGACCCCAACAAAAATAGCCTGCGCCGTCTATCATGCCGGGGCTATTTTTGGCTGCTGTTATCGATGCAGCCTGCTGTGACGCAAACTCTCCGGGAGGGACGTTCGCCCCTTCACTCTGATAGCCCTGTGTCCTGAACACTGCCAGCTGAATAATAGCAATGAAGCAGCTATTTTTGGTGTTTGTTCATCACGGATTCCATGTCGTGAGTAGATTCAATCATTAGCTGAGATTGTGTTTTGGATAAAAATCAATGCTAAATTGTTTATGAGATGATTTTGGCAAGGGTTTCCTCCACGTTTTAACACTTCTTACATAAATCATTGATTATGTTTTGAGGAGGACAGCAGTTCATTGTGGACAGAAGCCTCAGCGCTGTGATGGACAGCAGTTCCAGTTGCGGTCTGTTTGAATCTTATGAACATTCAAACTGGGCACTATAATTAAAGGAGAACTCTGGCACAAAATGAACCTTTGGTCTAATAAAACACTGGTACAATCGTTCTCTGAGATTTGTTTTCATGATAATCGAATGTAAAGAGTTTTAACTCTAAAAACTGTTTAGCGTATAATGCTAGTACTGGGGGCATTTACGAAGTAAAAAGAAATCGCTACTGTAGTTTATACCACTATTAAGGCTCAAAATAGCCCCACACTAACACAGTAACATAATGATACATCCATAACATAATGATCCATACATGCAAAATGAAGCATTGAGAACTTTATAAGTGTACAGACTGTTTAATAAGAAGATACTTTATAAAGACAGTTCACTTCGTAAATACAGACAGGAGCCATCTTAGAAAATAGTCTCGATATGTCGATCCCCGAACGCCGTTCATACAGTTCAGAAGTTCGCTGAACTTCGTACAGTTCAGATCACTCAGCATGACGTTCGTGGTTTGACTTGTCGTGACTGTTTTCCAAGATGGCTCCTGTCTGTATACACAAAGTGAACTGTCTAAATAAAGTATCTTCTTATTAAACGGTCTGTACACTTACAAAGTTCTCAATGCTTCAGTTGGATTCTTCCTCATTTTTTTAATTAAGGCAATAGGATTATTTTTTATTCCTATTTTTAGTCAACTTTAGCATGGGTGTGTTCACTTAAGCTTATTGATAGTAAGTGTTTCTAATTCTGGATTCCTTAACATTGTTGTTTGCCTGTGTAATTGGCTTAAATAACTTTTGAAAATCACAAATTAGATGGATTGCTTCTAAAGAAATGTTGGTCCTACTAAAATAAGTATTCCGAATGATAATGTGTTTTTATATAAATTGCAGCAGTGCACAATACATCATATAATGAATATAAATAACTAACTTGAAACAACGATAATTCTGACATGGTTTTTCATTGGTCATGTTTTATTGTATTCCTGCATGTGGAAACATGTAAAACATTGAAATTGCTCATAATAACATAACTTATCTTTTTATCTACACTCAAAGGAGACAAATCACATGTTCTGCAGTGTCTTTAGTCCTATTGGTAGTCACCTCGTCACACTGTTGCTCATTTGCATAAAGTTGAACTTTCCTCAACTTTGTGTGAATCTCTGTTAAGAGTAACTCTGAAAGGAATAAAGTTTTGACTTTGACATTTCAGTAGAGGTTGTCAAACATCACTGGGTTCAGTCCACTGCACTGTGATCTTCGGAAGTATTCATTCTCTGAATAATAAAAGATCACTCTATATAACAGTCCACTTTAGCTTAGCCTAGCAGCGTCTAACCACAAACTCCTTTTAACTTTGACGCACAGTTTACCCTTCTCATTATGATTCCACCTTGTTCCTTGACACTCTGTATTCTTCAACTGCCTCTGTAGAAGAGAGGATTGCATTTTAATAGATTTTCTGATAGGTCAGTGGAGGTGAATCTAATAACCAATTAATAAGACTGTTTAGAAGCCAGCAGGAGACAAACAGCAACTCTTAAACACACACATACTCAGACAGAGAGAGACTCAAAGAGACTCTGTCTCAACAACAACTCAAATTGTGAGTCGGATAACTAAAGAGGTCAGAAACAGCTGGTGTGTGTGTGTGTGTGTGTGTGTGTGTGTGTGGATGGGTTAGGGAATGTCGGTGACAGCAGATGCTAATTGTGTTGCTGTTTGTCCCCTAAATGAGTTTAAACATGTTTGAACTTTCAGACGAGATAATCAGATACACTTGTTCAAAAACAAACACGTAAAAATAGCTTTAATATTGAACTAATTTAAATGGCTTAAACTGAATTAGGGCAAAAAAAGGAATTCAATCCCCACACATTGTTAACATTTAGTGCTTCTCTGAATTTAATTATGTTGTTTCACCACTGCAATATTTTGAGATTTAAATGTCTTATACAGAAAATCTTATTGTAGTTTGAGTATGAGTTTGAGTATGAGTCGGCTCGCTTTTCCACTGCGCGGCCGGGTACGACTCGGCTCGGTTTTAAAGCTGGTTTTGCTAAGAAGCTACTCCTGAAAAAAGAATTGGTGCACCTCCAGAAGAAGAGAGTGTAAAATTGTATTAACCTTTATATTAATCTTTGCAAATTGCTTGCACGCTTCACGATCAATGCGGCTAAGGTTTACACTCAGGGTACATTACGCCATGTTTTATATGTACTGTATGACGTTCTCAATATAATTCATAATTTCACGTTTATAATGAACAATGCGTTGTGGTTATTGTGTTATTACAAACTGAGTACGTATACATCAGTAAACACATAGCGCTCTTACATCTCACTAAGTTACTCTACCCTGCCAGTACACAAAGATAGATTAAAGTGACATTATGTTAACCAACCATTCAGAAACGTCCTGTTTGAGCCTTAATTGTTTGAGCCTTAATTAGTTCGGGTCTGACTCCGGTTCAAACTGATATGGTTGCACAGAGTCCTCAGAGACTCCCGCTGCCACTCTTTCTCCAAAATATACTCTCAATTGTTGTCAAGGCAACACTCCGTGTGCGTTGTCGAAACGCCCGCAGAACAGAGGAGCGGAGGTGCTCATCATCGTTTAAAGGTATATGCACTGAAATAGGGGTGTAACGATTCAATCGCAACCGGTTGAAAATCGATAAAAATGTGTCAGGTCAAGATGGTTGAAATGTTAAATGAATAGCGATACACGTTTTAAACAGCAGGGCACGTTTAGCGTGGCTAATCGTGACCCACAGGCCACCCATTTGTAACACAATTATAAAATGTTTATTACCATCTCTGAAAGCAACCACAAGTAGTGCAGTTCATCACATACACTGCAGAAAAACGTATGGATCCGCTTATGTTCATATTTCTGTTTCTGTTATTTATGTTCAGATAATGAATAAAAATAGCAGTATGACACTCTTTGCTATGTATATCACCTTATGTGTTTTAGCCATGGGGGGAGCGGGTAGGGAGGGTGGGGGGTGGGTTGGCAGGGGTTCGTTGGTGGTGTAGAGGCACATTGCCATGTTCCTTTTACTGTGGAAGTTTTAGGCTTTGGATACTTAATAATGTTCTATGCTTATTGTTTGTTTTAATGTTTTTATATATGGATTGCCGAAATTTTCCTGTCTGCAAAAAACATGACCTTGACCTTGCTATTTCTTTAGAGAGAAGGTTGTTTGTTTCTTACCCAAAATAGGGTGGTGTGACTGTGAGCAGTCTGTTTCTTTTATAATGGTAGCCGAAGGACGCTCCACAAGTGAGACTCATAGGAGTCATAAAACCGATGACGCTTCAAGAACCCACTTAAATGGACAAAGGCAGACAAATATCGCTGTAGCAGAATAAAATGCAGATAGAGACATTTTGACTGATGAAACATGAAGACAATAAACATACGATTGCAACAATATATGGTTTATCTGTGTTGTTTTAGACATCTCTGGTATTTTCATAAGAATATAGTATATTTATAATGCAATGCTAATCAACATAGACTTATCACTGTAAAGAATACTATAAAATTATATCATTTTTACCTCATTCTATGTTATGAAGCCATGTCAGATCAGAAAAGGAAGTTATTTCAAACGCTCGACTGACGATATGTGCTGAGTACATAAACCAATCAATCTGCTCTGACCAGTACTACACTTCACAATGAAACATTTTGTGCATATATTTAATCAAAAATCACTGCCTTTGTGATTCCATGATAACACTAAGCCAAATCGCTATGTCGTGCACACAATCAAAGACACAACAAATGCTCACTTCCAGAAACATGTCGCTCTGTCTCACATACATGCAAAACTCTATCGCTCGCATGCCACTGTGGAAAATTTATTCATCGGTTTTTTCGTGGCATGTGCGACATAGCCTATATGTCACACTGTTTACAGCCTTGGTCATATGGGCCTTCCATACTGGGGGAGTGGGACTCAAATCTCAGTGATTTATCAAGAGTTTTACACCACAGATTGTGTCTGTCCTCTGGCGTTTTTGGTTAATTAAATGTCTAAAAATATCAGTGTCCTTCAAGACTTAATTAACCTAAAGACTTCTATGGATTATGTGTGTGTATGTGTGTGGGTGTGTGTATAAGGGTGTCTGTGACATTTACTAATTTTCATTGACTCCTGGATCAGAATAATTCTTCTTGCAGAATGCTAAAGACCACAAGGCCATTGAAATGTGCCCCGTGACCCGGACGAGAGGCAGGACACAGTCACAGAGTTAATAAAGCCGTTTTATTTTAAATATCATACAGTTGTAATAGAAATTATTCAACCTCCATTGTAAATCAGTTCTATTGCCAAAATGTTCTGACTTTCAGCTGTTCAAATCAAACAAAAGTAATTGAAATATTACTCAACACAACAAATGTTTCAAGTGGTTTCCCAAAATTTAATGGAAAATGCCACTTTTAATGACTTCTGCAGTCTTAAAATTATTCAACTACCTAAATAGAATCCCTCAAAACAGCACATATCTTCAAAACAGGTGATGTCTCAAGCACACCTGATGTACAGTATCTAATCAAGGGCTTCATTCATTGTACCAGGTGTGCTAGAACACATGAAATATCTGAACTGGCTATTGTAGAGTGTCACGTTTGACTGCATGTTAGAAATATGGCCAGAAGTCAAAAGAATGGTCCAAAAGTTAAGAGAAGATCGTCTTTCAGAAACAAGGAACAGGATACAAAAATACAGCGAAATAGGTTGTGTCTGGCTGGATATGTGTGTCTTCTGCTCCGTTGGCGCCCTACGTTGGCGAGCCTTGTGAGTTCCTCCATCACCCCTCCGGTGCCAGGCATGGCGGACCGCTGGTGCCAGGTCTGCTACCTCTTAGGGAGTTGTTTGTAGACTGGGTGTTTGTCCAGTGGTCTCTTCGGTGACCCATAATGCCACGTGCATTGCAGCCGTGTCTTCCCCTTGACAGACACATTTTGTCGTCCCTGCTGAGTACGCTCCCACTTCCCTTGGATTGGGACTACCTGGGGGACTGCCACATGTTTCACTATCCCTCTGGGTTAGTACATGTGTGTATTCCCGGCCCTCACCAGGCGGCTGGTGTTACGGGTACGGGTTAGGGCACGCTTTCCCAGTGTTATCCATGTCCACTAGCTAGCTCCCGCAATTTGTTAAGAAACTGCTGCAGGGTAGTGTAGCTGGGCGCTGGAAGGGGCCAGCACGATGGTGTATTATTAGGGATCCCAATTCATCAGGGAACTCCCCCAACGACACGTCGGAGTTCCCAGGACGAAAGGGCACGTCTCAGTTATGTGTGTAACCCTCGGGAACAGAGACTTGTCGTCCCTTGGCCATGTTGCTGTACTTTCGCGAAGGACTGGACACTGTTCGGCTCCTCAGCGAAAAGCGTCATGCAGTGTTTACTTCCGCCTTTTATACTCGTGCTGGTAGGCAGCTTGTGGAATGCAAATTTTGCATGCCAATGTTATTGGCTCATTTTTAATTCTCTCGAAGGCAATAGGCTCCCTAGCGTGATCCCAATTCGTCAGGGAACTCCCCCGACGACACGTATCCATTCCCTGTACTCAGGGAACGAGGGTCACATACGTAACCGAGACGTTTTCTATTTTAATTTTTTTTTTACATTTATTCATGTGATGACAAAGTGACATATGATGTATTTTCAGCCTCATTACTCCAGTCTTGTCACATGATCCTTCAGAAGTCATTCTAATATGATGATTTGTTGCTCAAGAAAAATTTCAATTATAAACTGAAATAGAAAGTTCAAAAGAACAGCACCTATTTCAAATCTTTTGTAGCATTATGTCTTTACCTCGTACTTTTGTTCAATTTAATGCGTCTTTGCTTACAAAAAAGTATTATAAAAAGGTATGTTGATAAGGGAAGAAGGAGGTGGAAACCGGCGAACATTTCACATACTTTAAATGATTAATAAATAAAGAAACAACATAACGAAAGTAAAAGCGTCAACCCTTCGCAGACAACTGCTGGACACACATCAACAAAACATAATGTAAAGTCCAGGCTTGGTCCTCTTTAGTCCTTCACTGTTGACAGTCTTCCTTTTATGCTTCCATAGCTCCTCTATTGGAGATACGAGGCCTGTGTGGCGTGCAGAGGTCATGCTCATTATCCTTCTTCTTCTTTTTTTAATCTTACCCCAAACTTTTGAATAACAATATAAGAAGAATAAATTGTTTGAACTTTCATGAATGTTCCAAGAAGATCTTAAATTTGAATTTGATTAAATTTAAGATTGCTTTTTATTAAAACCTATAGAACTACTTGGAATGTCATATGTATCACTTTTATGGTAATTTGGGGTTCCTTTTGAAAGCTTTGAAATCTCCGTCTCCGTTCAATGTAGTGACATGAAAAAAAGTGACCGGCACAGTTCTTCCAGATCCTCCTTTTATGTTCCACTGAAAAAAAGAGTTTTGAACAACAGGAGTAAAAATATTCCTGTTAGAGCACTGTAGAGTTCTTCTGTTACTATGTTATAATGAATTCATCTCTTGGCCTATAAAAATGTGTTGGTCTGAGAGGATGTTTTCAGAGTACTAATGCAAAGTAGTGTTATGAAGGTTATGAGGATGAGGACGGTTGCTAGGTGATAAACTTGTTCTCTGCTAGTGTGAAAGAATAACACATCATAAATGTGTCAGTGCCTTGTTTCTCACATGTGATCGTTCAGTCACTTATCAGATCTCAATGAGACATTGTTCATTCACAGGAAGAGAGATCATGACAACAATGGTAATATTACTCAGTCACTGTCCACATATAAAGATAGTCTGTGATAAGTGGTGTCTGTGAAGATGTTCTTGGGGAAAGTGCCAAGAATTAAATGTCAGCCAGAATAGGTGATGGATAACAGCCGTGACAATGTCACTATGTCAGCGGTGTTGGCAATGAATTGTGTTGGACTCTGTTTTAATGAGCATCCAGCCGTTTAATGCATACAGTGTTCTTATTTTCTTGTTCTTGCTGACTGCTTCATAAACAGACATATCTACTTTTAAAGATGCTCCATTTTTACTTAAAGTTCACAGAACCAACTCTGGGCAATGAGAAAAGGGAAAGTCAAACAGGTCAGGGTCGAAATCCAGATCAGTCCATCAGGAAATATATTATCCAATCCTGAAGCGAGAGGCGAGCTCAGACGAACAGAGAGATCAAACAAAAAGCCTACAGTATCAGAGAAATCCAAGCTCACCATTTAGATCAGGTTGATAATCAGAATGGCAAGACAGTCCAAGCAGGCCAGCTGTGTACTGAGAATCAGGTCAGATGGTCAAAACCAGGAGAACTGTCCAAGACCGGCAACCGCAGCACACCTGAGCAGAAGAGAAAAATGTAAGAAAAAGAAAAGCTAAACAAAACAAACAGGCAACGCAAACTTAACAAAATAATGGGAAAATAGGCTGGAAACTCAAAACACACAGGCAGAGAACTGAATCAAGAGACAAGGAGAAATTACTGATTGCAGAGCGTGATCAGCTGATACAAAATAAGAAAAAAGAGAACAAAAAAGTGATCAAACCTAAGTTTTGACAGAAAAGGGTCCAAAATGGGGTCTGAAATGCTTACGAAAAAAATAATTTCTTAACAAATAGGAAGTGAACAGAGGTACTAGGTAACAGATTTTCTAACAGCTATCTTTCCTATCCTTCTGTCCATCTGGGTAAGGTGTGTCTATATTTATACATAATTATATATCTGTTATATGAAAACAGTATGTGTGTATGTACAGGTCCCTCAGGATGAATGGGGAGGGAGAGATGAGGAGATCCCATGCAGAAGGATGCGGAGCAGCAGTTATGTTAAAGCCATGGGCGATCAGGACAGCGGAGACTCTGACGGCAGCCCTAAAAACTCCCCGCAGAAAAGCGTGCGACCCGACGCGCTCGTCAAATCCGTGCTACAGAGACAACTTTCAGACCAGAGGTAGGAACTTTGATCAGCCCATGAATCTCATTAGAAAGCCCATCTAATCAGAGATTAGAGTGATTAATGCACAAAGTGATGAAGTAGAAAACAGCCATGCAATCATTAACCAGTTATTTATCCCTAATCACAGAGGCCCACATTCTGCAACATGTGAGATCCTTTTAGTTGAATATGCAAATTAGTTTTTATGAGCCATCATGAAAGATCTGCAGTCACATCACAGATTGAACATTATAGACTCTCGGTATGAAAACGGGACAGCCTGGTTTACCTCTTGAAACCGGCATTTAGAAATACTGGTACTTTGAGTGAAAAACTGAAGAAATTAAGATGACAAACACGCATATAATCATATAAGCTGCTGAAAGTGATTCAGTACACACTGACACCTGCTGCATCTGTGTTCTTCATATCAAAAAGCAATGCTGTGTGTTTATTATAGAAAGCAAGTGTGAGTCAGACATCTCTGACTAAGGCGAGATCCTTCTACAGTCTGCTGGTCATGTCAAGCACTGAATATTAAATGCCAAATGCTAAATTTACGTCATAAATAAGCTAAACTTTCAGTAATATCTGGTAACAAAAAAGTCACAATCATTTTGTATAAATTTTAAACACACTAAGAAGTTAATACATTCCAGATATTGTACTATTTTCAGCCAGCATTGAATTTTAGGATATTCCTGTTACACTGTATTCGCTCTCTCGCACAATACCACCTGGTGCCTTTGTTCTCCCCCAGACGTGAGGATTATTTTCTGCTCTGTATTACAGGGGCTGTACACCATTATGCAGAGCTCTGACACATGATGTTATAAATTTGGCAAGTCTGCCTCTCTCAAAGTACATCTAATGAAAGAGAGTGTAGCACATCAAATGAGCTCTTCCCTTGAGTAGGTGCATGGAACAGTGCATTCATGATGGATTATGGAACAGTGTATTCATCATGTATTATGAAAAAGTATACTTATACAGTATTAAGATTGTAAGGCGGCAGGGATTCCACATAAAGATGTGTCCCATTATATCTAGCTACAGTGTAAGTTAGCGTGAGATTCAGGTAAGAAATTATTAGCGCTGGCTGCTTTTAAGAATTTCATAGTCCCTTCCTCAATCATTCTCCAGAAAGCTCTTTTTTGTTGCCATTTTAAGAAAAGAAGAAATTAATATCTTAATGGGTAAGATGATTAGATCTAAGTATAAAGTGTTCAAATCTGTCTTAAAGTCCCCATGTAGTCAATAACTGTATCCCTTAAAACTCATCTTTGATTGCCAAAATTACATGTTTTAATGATTTTTCCTTGAAAAATATTCCTTAAAATAGCTTGAATGTAACCCTTGCCTCATTTAGTATAGGCGGTTCTGTGAATATGCAGATTAGCCCTGTTTCCACTCACTCGCACCACCTCAGAGATCCACTCGTTGACAATCACATGTTGACCTGATTGGTTACAAGGTAGTTTATGACGTCAGAAACACCAGTGATTTCAGTACTGTGTTTGTGAGACTGTCCTTGGTGGTTCACTGCAGATTTAAGGAGAAAATACTCAGCAACGGTGTTGACTTATGAATTTGGTTTGTCTGAAAGCTTTTTTAAAACATCACATCATAGACATATAAACAACATTAAAAGCTGGATTTTTTCCACAGGGGGACTTTTAAGTGCGTGACTGCGATTTATGTTTAAATGTGTTGAAATGTAATCTCTGAAAGGAAAATATATTTATCTGTAAAAATTTCTTTATGCACAGCGGAAAGCCAACCCAGTCGACCATTTGATCTCACAGTGATCTCACCATGAGCTCCCAGGATACTGATGTGATCACAATGTGAGGTCATAGCGAGTGAAAAGGATAAGCTCACAGCGCACTCACTATGTGCTCAAACTGTGAACTTACAGGATACACTCATACTGTGGTCACAATGTGAGTTCACAGTGCACTCATGCTGTATACTCACCATATGAGACCACTGTGATATCATTGTGATAAACTCTCATTCTGTTGGTTTAGTGTGAGTTCACTGTGACCTAAATTTCTCTTATATGGGTCAGTTATATCACAAACATCATGTAGAAGTTCATATTTTATTTCCATCAAGAAAGTATTTTAAAAATTCAGTTTCTTTGTTATTTTGTATTATGTGCGATTGTTAAGACAGACACATTGAAATATGATCACGTTTGTAATGTAGCCTAGTAATGATCTGATATAGGAGGTCTAACAATTCATAAATACTGATATGCAACCATAGACCAAAAATATTTTGCATCCAAAAAAATATGGACGTTGTGTCCATGACGTCACCCGTAGGTTTCTGAAGAGCGTTTTTGAAGCCTAAAGTGGGCGGCCGTCGCCATCTTGGCAGCACGTCACCTTTCGCCACTACCATAAAATATAATGGGTAAAGAGGCGTGATGTGGGTGGAGCTGAGGGGCTAATGCTATATGCTACTGGCCTCGTCCTAAAGTGACAGCTGATTGAAGAATTAAAGCCAATAGTTAAAGTTCATGTTTTTGCCCTTCAAAATATTATAATAAAAGATGTAACTGAAAGTGAGACTGTGTATTGTGATGTATTATTATTCTGCTATAAAAATGTATTATCATGCAGTAACTTACAATATTGCTCTGAGTTTGTGCATGTGACAGTGATTCGTGCGCATACATATCAGTTGAGTCAGCATGGCAGACAAGGTGGGGCCTTGATTTCGTGGCTTAACTCATTGCTTACTACTGCGCATGGCTGCTCCCGAAATCACTACTGCACAGGCACAAGTTCCAAGATGTCAGCGCCATATCGGGATACTGGCGGCTTCAGTTCTGACCAATGAAAGAGAGCAAAAGGGATAAAAAAAAAATCTTTGGAAAAATGGTGGGGTCATTTTTCAAATCTGTAAAAAAAAAAAAAAAAAATCTTTTTTTACAGATTTTACAAAAATCTTTTTTTACAGTCTATGAGAGAGACGGGGAGGTTGCCGCTTGAATGCAACTTAACGGCGGCTAATCAGCTCAGCTGGTGTGATAACCGAAACCAGGTGATTCTACACCTGAGCTGGCAAGATGGCTGGCCATTTGCCAGTATTCTGATAACACAGGGCCAGGCCACAAAGCATATTGGCAATATAATATCATATGAGCGTATGTGAATAGCAATGAGACCCCACCATTTTTCCAGTTTACTGTACCAATTCCACCCCAATCTTTCAAGGGTTGAGAGACAGGAAGTAGAATGTCCCCCTAGTGACTGATATTTGAACTGCCTCCTCTCAACCTGCTCAACAATGCACAATGAGCTCACATAGTACTCACAAGGTAAATATCACAGTATGAGAATGGTGTGATGTCACTTGTGAAGCTGCATTCTGATTGTAGAAGACAGTAAATTACTATTTTAAAGATATACTAACTTTTATGTTATCAACTGCATATATTTTGCAATAGAACATTGTTTTGGACAACTTCGGCTCTGCGTGACTGTGTGGATGAATTTGGTTATCCTACTGCTCATAAAGCTATTCACTAAAAGGCTTAAGAGATAGGCTTTAACCATTTTAGATGGATAAGGTCTTAAAGCTGGGGTATGTTTTTTAAATAAGAATTTTTAAATAATCTCTTGAAATTCCTTTCCTAACCCACTTACGGCCACTGAGTTTGAAGCACTAAAAATGAAAATTAAGCAATTTAATCATCTGTGGAATGGGCAGGACTCGAAAAACTCAGCCAATCATTTCCAAGACCACCTAGAATCATTGGACAGTCAGTGCGTCAATCAAACGGTCGTACCATACCCTCCTCCCCCATCCCCCACACGCGTGTCCCCTTTGTGCGCATACTCGAAGCTCGTGACCCAGTCACAGTAAGTGCAAGTCGCCCCAGTGCAGAGAGAGAGAGATAGAGTGCAATCTCGTGCATCTGAGTTTTGCCAATGCATGATCGCGTGTCCATGTTCTTCGAATGGGTGGAGTCAGGGCCAGTGTTGGAGGAAAGAAGGTAGGACCTTTGAGTTGTGTATTTTCAAAATCTGTTGACGGATTTGCAAATCCCATACCCATACCAAATTAAGGTTTTTGATGAAAACATTCCAGGATTTTTCTCCATATAATGCACTTTACTGGTAACCAAACGGTTCAAGGTCCAAAAAACGGTTTCAGTTTGGTTACTAGTAAAGTGCATTATATTGAGATAAATCCTGGACTGTTTTCATCAAAAACCTTAATTTCTTTTCGACTGAAGAAAGAAAGACATGAACATCTTGGATGACGGGGGTGAGTAAATTATCAGCAAAAGTTTTTTTAAAAGTGAACTAATCCTTTAAGCCGACTAGCTGAAGACGTTACTGTACCCATTGATAGATACTGTACTTCCTTAAAAAAATCCAGCACAGCACTACAACAACCCATAATGAAATAGCTACAAATGAGCTACATATGCCAATTTATCTATTCATAAAATACCTACTTATACTTTGTTGAGTAATAAAAAAATGCATCTGTGTCGCTTTTACAACATTTCAAATCCCTCAGTTTTTGCCATCTATGAAAAGCCAATGCCAATGTTGATACTCATTTTATTACAAGCTCTGTTCTCTTTTTGCCAGCAGACTCTCCTCCTCTTTTTTAAAAAAACGGGTGATTCACCGGAGGATAGAAATTTAGCATGCTCCAAATCAATCTTTCTCGCTCGTTGTAACAACCTGTCTACCCAAGTATACATATGTATGCAGTTACGTTTGTAGCCTATTTCCAACTAAAACCATCCTGTAGGTCTAAAATATAAGATATATATTCACTACCAGTCATAGTGATTCAACATACAGTAATACAAAACATTTTGAAAGTATACAGTACTTGATGTATTGACTCATTATTTCAATTTAGTTAATTTAAAAAAAAAAGTTACATAGTGTACCTTTAATTAATAGCTATTTAGATTTTTCTTTTTTCTATTATATTGTCATTTTGCACTTCCAAAATGTCATTTTAGGTTTTCAAATGTCAAGATTAGTTTAATCTGTCTTTATTTTTTCAGAGCTAGCATGTAATGCTCATTCCTTTGGAGATCCTTTGGCCCACGTCTCGGCAGTTACTCAAGACATGATTTTGTACAAACAAATGAAATGTTCTGCCATGTTCTGGCACTTTTTGTGGATCTAAACTGAGCTATTGAATCTAGAGGAAATGATTCACCCACTGTTGCTTTCTGTTATGAAAATCAGACTTGAGAAGACAAGCTTAAGTTTCAACAGGCCATCTGATCAGCTCCGAACAACATGTGGAGGATGATGTTGTAGGCCAGCAATCTGCTGAAATATGCTCTTGTTGATCTTCCATCTTGTGTGATGCATGCTTAAGCATTTCTAATTGCCCTTACTCATTGTCGATTACTGATACGCTGAAGATTACTGATATTACTTATAGTGATACGGTGAATGTCTGCGTCCGAAAGCTGAAAAATGCTGAATCCAGTGATCGCTCTACTCAAAATAATACACAGACAAACAAGCTAAACAAGATAACAAGGGGGCGGGGCTAATTAGAAACACCTGCAGAGATTAATAAACAAGAAAATCTACAAAGGACTACAAAACATGACACAGAACAGGAAATAACAAAACACAAGACAGGAATCGTGACAGGGACACACACATAGACAGTAAAAGAAATTTTAAGATTGTAAGACACACATC
The DNA here is from genome assembly GCF_016745375.1 of Pimephales promelas. The sequence continues at coordinate 7,356,221 of NW_024121099.1, read as the reverse complement.
ACTGGCAGATTGCTTAAAGTGAGTGCTCAGCCAAAAATAACTAAAAATAGAAAAAAAATCAAGTCGGCACACCACGGCTCCACAAATATACAGTCTGTCAATATAATTCTGTATTTTTGGAGCTTTGCCCATTGATTTAACTTTCTTTTCATAATGTTTCTAATTATAAAAATTGTATTTATAATTAGTTTTTGTTTTTCCTTTTTAAAAGGTATAAAATGGCAATATCTTTGGCCAATCCTTTTAGGCTCACTATATTTTGGAACAGATCAAATGCTACATTTTCCACTAAGGAAGGAACAGCAGTATTTTCTGATGGAACAGTGCAGATTTGGCAGGGCAGGGGGTGTCATGATGCAGTGACAATATATCAAAGCATGCTAAGATTTAAGTGTGCATGCAAGCTGATCACTCAAAACAACATCATTTATTTCTGCGTGGCAGAGACCCGCTGTTGGAAATCCCCACAGAATATAGAGAGACTGTAAGAGGGTGCTGACGACACACAGCTAGCAGAAGGTCAGCAAAATGAATAGATACACTGACATTCTGAGGAGCTCATCACCAATCAGTGTTAAGATCATCAGTTCAATTCGGCACTGTAAAGTGCAGTGGTGTCGAATGGCACCGTGAAATGAGTGATTTTAGAGTCCTTCGCAACCTCCCAGTATATTTGTAATATGCTTAGATTTTTAACAACCTGCTGGAAACATTGAGAAAAGTTCATTGTGTTGGAAAATTAATGCATCGGTTTCCTTTTTTTTTTTCAAAATAAGATTCAAAGATTCAAAATAACTAAATGCGAGAGACCACTCTAATGAAACTCTCTGCAGAGATGAGCTTACACATGCTGAACATCTGCCCTCTGCAGTTTAACTGTGGAGGTTCAGAATGTGTTGTAGTTACAGCACGAGGCTGAGGCTTAGAAATGTCCCCCGCAGCAGCAGAGAAGGACGCACACCGTGCAAACCGAGGGAGACACATTGATTCTATTGATTTTTAGAGCTCAGAGCTCAAGCATCACCAACAGCAGCATCAAATCCATCCCTGCGTCCGTGAAGAGTCTCTTCACGCTCTGTAACTTCATCAGCAAACACTCCAACCATCTTTTCTAACTAAGATCTCAGATTCGAAAGAGCCTTGGTTTTGTCTATTGTCTCTCCTGAATGGTAATCATTTGAGCTGTGCTTGTGTGGTCTTTTTCTTACTTGCCCAGCAGAATCTCACAGCAGAAATATCACCACGATCTACACTGAGGGTTCAGGAATGAGTTTGTTTGCACATTTCTACAGCTCTCAGGAGATGGAGTTGAGAGAAAGTGGGAGAAAGTGGGATTATATTTCTAGAGGGGAATCGCTGCAGTGTGAATTGTGCAGAAAGATTATTTAACTAATCCCAAACTCAACTAGAGTTTGAAACTATTTTGTTAACTGTTACTTTCACCATTTAGATTTTCTACAAAAATCAACTCTTTCACCTCTGTTCACAGCTCATACCGTTTTGACAAGTCAAGCCGGGACATGGTCAAATACCTCACCAATATCACCGCAGATTTAAGGTGAATATGAGCAGACACACACTTAGCTGTTCAAAACTTGCAAAGGTAGTGTAGACTTTGATGCATGCTTAGAAAAATAAAAGTCATTATAAGTTTTTCAGTAAAGACAACTCAAAAACTAATTGTATAAATCTTTATTAAATCAAACCTTTGTGAAATACCATTACTCTTTTTTCCTTTGCTCTGTTTTTCTCTTTTGGGGAGTCATATGATTTTTTTTCTAGATAGTATTGAGTGCACAGGCACAGTGGCTCATTAAGTAGCCTCTAATTTGCATTGTGCTTAATTGTCCTGCATTGATTGGATGCTTCAGCACAGCCAATCGAAATGCCATTTTTAAGTTGCATTGACTCAGAAAGAGGGGATGGCTTCAAAGGGCATAGATAAATAATGCAAGAGTTGTTACATGATCCTTAATGTAGTAATTCTTAGTTGTTATTAGATAAATAGATAGATAGATAGATAGATAGATAGATAGATAGATAGATAGATAGATAGATAGATAGATAGATAGATAGATAGATAGATAGATAGATAGATAGATAGATAGATAGATAGATAGAGTATATAATTCACTTTCTTTTTTATTACCTTCTCTTCCTTTCATTGCCATCTTCACTGCATGTCTTACTGCATAGTCAAAGCTACCATCTTCAGACCTCTAGGGAAATCCATCCCAGCATCACACTGGAACCGTCTCCCAACTACAACTCGCCAAAGTTCCGCTCCAGGAACCAGAGCTACATGAGAGCGGTCAGCACCCTGAGCCAGGCCAGTTGCGTCAGCCAAGTCAGCCAGGTGAGAGTCACATCTGCTCGGCTTCACAAAGCTTAAAGTAATCTAGGGTTTTTCACACTCGTCAATGGTGCAGAAAAGCACAACACTTACAGAGGATTTAGGCCCCATTTTCCCATTTATATACAATATAGTTTTATTGTGTTTGTCTGTTTCTAAATAGCCAGATTTATCAGCCTCTAACATCTAAATCTCTCTGAAAGTGAAGTAATGTGGGTTGTATTGATTTGTCTTGAGGTCTTACAGCATGGTTTTTATTTCTTCGGACCCGCATTTTGCACACATGCTCACTCGCTCTGGATTTCTAAGCACCATCAGTGACTTGCTGTGGTCATTAGAGGATAATTCCCTTTCAATGGAACTTGATGGCAATCTTGGATTTTAGAGATTTCTAAATGGCAATCTGGTGGCTAGTAAGAATCCTATCAGGCAAGTTCAGCTTGACTAGATATATCGCTTTATCACAAAGATGCTCATCTCAGATTTTTCAAGTCGAATAACCAGTTATTGCTCAGGAATGGGAAGGATTTAAAGAAAGCATTTCATTTCCTCCGTCATCTGCAGGAAGGCTTCATGTTTGATCTGCAGAGATTCTGCCGTGACAATATCACAATTTTTTATCTCACGTACTGTACAGTCCTGTGTAGATAAGATTAGACTGAACACTGAGACTGAGGGATAAACATAGGCCTAACTGCAAATAAAGCCATGAAATGGAAGAAATTCATCCAGATGAAGAATGGTTCGAAGAAACATGCTGAGATATATTGACTCGTTTTTCTGTTTCTGCAGGTGAGCGAGACCGAGGTTAATGGACAGTTTGAGTCGGTGTGTGAATCCGTGTTCAGTGAGGTGGAGTCTCAGGCAATGGATGCTTTGGACTTGCCGGGCTGTTTCAGGACACGCAGCCACAGTTACCTGCGAGCCATCCAGGCTGGATTCTCACAGGACGATGACTGTGTCCCCTCCATGACATCATCAACTGTAACCTCCACCATCAGGTCCACCACAGGTAAGTGGGCTTTCCTTGTGGATAACCATGCACACCTTTGTCTGGTCTCGGCTTGTGTTTGTCTCAAAGCAGGAGTTGTGGAGGTAGCAGTACTCCAGATAACTAACTTACTGTATTCAGTGACTTAGGTTTGCCTTTAACAAGACAAAAATAGTTAAAAAGCTGTGAATACTGTATAAATATACTATTTACAATTTGACTCACATGTCCTATTAAAGTGGCCAACTGATGAGTAACTTGATTTTACATTTTACAGTCTTTATATAGGCATACCTGAATTAGTTTTAATGAATACAGTTTCTGGTAATACAACTATAACCTTCAAAATGATGGTGAAGTAATTTAATTAAGAAAATGTCAGTTTGAAAACAAGAGTGCTTAGCTCAGTGATTAAATAATTTCATGAATTTCATGAATTTAAAATTTGCATGACGCGTAAATGCTGAACCCCATGAAAGCATTGAAGAGTATGGTGTTCAGATGATTAATTCTGAATGAATTTTACATGTAGCATGGCATGCATGCATGCATGTGAACTGCTTACTGCAGAGTGATTGTTTTGTGTAAGGCTGCAAAACCCAGAGGTAAGTGCTGGTGTGCCTCAGAGCATAAGAATATGAACCCTATTGAATTCAATCCCCAAATATTGTGGCAAAAAAATAAAATGGTGAAAAGTGAAACATCCAATTCTTTTTTTTTTTCTTTTTTTTTTGTAATATTGTGTCCAAATTAAGATATTACCTTTTTTATTCTTCCACTGTGTGTTTTGTCTCTCAAGATTTTCAATTTGGATCTCTACCTTGTCCTATTTTCTGCCTCAGTTGACTCTTGGCTAACAGACAGGGAGGGGGTGAAAAGCAATGATGGAGACATGAGGTGGTGTGTATTGCGATCCCAAAATGTTTCTCAGTCGGATGATTGTCACTCTGTGGGCTTTCTGTTTCTCACTCTCTCACATCTCCTAGTCTCTACCTCTCTCTCTCTCGCTTTCTCTTCCTCTCACTTTCTCTTCCGGCTGTGGAAGCTGGTTTTAAACGTATCAGTTTTGAGTTCTCTCTCCCACAGGGTCCGCAACTGAAGCCGTGCTTGAGCGTTTGAGTTTCAGGCGGTTTAAGGGTCAGTGGTAAAACAAGCCTCCTAAATAAATATAATTAAGTGTTATTGTGAATTAAGGCCAAAACATTTTGACAGAAAATATACAGTAAATACGCTCTAGCTTTATTTTGCACTGCCTTCTCACTGAAATATGCTTGCAGTATAACGAGCAATATTGGCTTTCTCACAAAGGGAATCTCTTTAAAAACAATTGATTTTGAGCTTAATTTGACTAAATCCATTATAGTAAGTCTCATTTTGCAACAGTGACTGGGCAAGGGATATTTCAAAGAATACAATCACTGATCACAAAAATTGCATGTGTTAAACTATTGTTAAAGCAATGAGCTAATTTTTGGTTTGAATTTGGCTGTTTGTGTGTCGAGGTACCGGTTGACGACAATGATTCCCCCAGTAAAGACCTGGTCAGTGGACCTCTCATGTTCAATAGGGTTCATACCTGCTTTGTTGAGACACACACACACAAAAAAGAAAAGAAAAGGAAAGCTTTTGCTCGCAATTGCCTCCTTTCAAGGCACAAAGCACAGACCTGCTCTGTCAGAGGGACCTGGTAATGCTCTATGAGATCCCGTTGTTATTATCCCCTGCAGGTGTCCTCAGGCTTCAGTTCTCTGTTTTGTGCTTTGAGAGATGAATATGCAAATAAAGTATGGAGTGAGAAGGCAGAGTAATAACAGAGCTGTGAGTCAAAATGGGATCTGTTTGCTAGCATGATGACAATAACTCACAATAACTTGCTCCCGCCACCTAAAATCAGGGAGTTGAGATTGCGTTTGTTGCATACTGAGCAAACCTCAAAGCAATTTGTACAATTTTACAAAGCCCTTCCGTTTAAAGTGTGTACATACTTCTCTTTTTCTAAGAAATAATTAATTCCCATATCCCTGCAAACGACTGTTAACATTTTTATCTGACCTGCGTGATAACGTCATTCACACAAAAAAGATTTAACCCTGATCTGGCCTGTAACTGATTTTGGCTCACACATGTTTGGTTGAACTCTAAATGGAGCCTGCAAACAGCACAATTCCCCAGCTGATCTCACCACTGGGCACATTATATACACTGGCATTTTTATATTTTTCTTCCAGAGGGAAATGATGTGCTGGAGGGCACGGGTTTGCTTAATGAGGACAATTTACTCAGCGAGGGGCCAGACTTAACCTCCATGGCCTGTGGGGACACGGGCCTCCGCGGGAGAGGAGATGAATCCAGCACCCGTTATGGTAATAGCTCACCCACCACGTCTCCCTCGTTACCCCCACTGAAAACGAGCGCGCCACTCAGGCCGCGCCCTGTTCAGTCAAGTGTCCAGGAGACAGCAGATCTAGCCCTGGCCATCAGCCAGCAGTGGAGGGATGACGTGTCAGCCATGCGTAAGGAGTTAGCCGATCTCAGAAAGGATCTGTGCACAGAGCTCAGAGCCTTTAACGTGAACTTTTCCACCTTTACGAAACATTACAGCACCTGGTCACCGAGCTGGGTACGGGAAACCCAGACAGCTGCTCCTCAGGTGTCTGTCAGCACCCAGGCAGGAAGCAAGACGCTGGTGCGACAGAACACAGCAGACGCAGCGGTTAACTGCCCCTCACCAGTTGATCCCAATGTGTTTTCCATGTCTCCATCAGAACCTGCAGATAAAAATGTCCTGCACATCTCGGCCTCTTCACCATTTTTTCAAACTGACCCCAACTTTGAATTTGCAGAGTTTGATGATCCAACTTTTGCTAATCTTACCCCTCCCGATCCAATTGATGTGGCGTCCCTTTCTTGGCCTGATCTAGATTCGGACTCAATGACTCCTCCAGATCCCCCAGAACCAGTGCCAGAGGTAGAACCATATTGCTTTACGAAGTCGTCAACTCCTGAGCATGTGGAATCCATTGTTTTAGACTTCACAAATGTAGAACTAGTGAACCTGGCCAATTTGCAGTGGCCTAAACTGGATCCGGATGATACTGGCTCTCCACCCCAAGAATCTTCTCTTGACCGGCCCTCTCTACAATCTCCGGAACAACCTGGCCCATATACAATGGACCTTGGTAGCACATCAACACAGGAACAGTCAGTTCTAGAATCCATGCAACCAGTGTTGTTGAGTCATACAGACGAAGAAAGTATGGACTTCACATCACTAGAATTGGACTCTGTTGTCCTGAGTCCAATGACCCCAGATTCTATGAATCTGCATGACTTAAAATGGCCAAGTTTAGAATCTCTGGAGCTCAATGTTTCTGGTTCTCAAAGCCCAGGTCCTGTAGATCTGGCTTTACCAAATCCTCCAACCCCAGAAACTGTGTATGAATATTCCTGTGAGTCTACAGAACAAGAACCACCCTTTCCAGAACTACTGGACACCATTTATCTCCAACCTGCCACCCCAGAGCCCGAATCCCGAACAGAGTCTGACATATCAAACCCAGCAAGTCCTGAACCTAATTTTTCTTCTTGTCAAAAGCCAGCCGCACATGAACCAGACACTCAGGCTCTTGTTTTGTGGTCCAAAAAGGAAACATTCATGGTCTTTGCTGAAGAAGGTAGTGCCATTAACGTCCCAGAGTCCTACTCTGAAGAAGAAGATGGCCAGAATGTAGATTCTCCTTACCCAATGATACATTTCCCAGACACTGTGGAATCAGCTCACCTGGAGTCTGAGACTCTCTACTCTGCCGTTCTGTGCTCAGTTGAGTCAGACACGTTTGATCCTGAAGTCACTAGCATGGATGAACCGACGTCACAGGAGCTGAATCCACCTGGATATGCTACCATAGACCCAGCGACTGTGCACCCCTTCAATTTATCCCTTTTGGAGATCCAGTCAGCTTTAGACGCATCTAAGACGGAAACAAACGATAATGGGTCACCAAAGGGAACAGCAGCCATAAGCAGCCCTTCTCATTCACTATCCGATAGGGATTTCCTGTGGATTCGATGGCAGCGGAAAGCACGTGGACGGCAGCCAATGTCACGGAGTGCCAGTATGGAAATTTACCACAAGAAATACTCAAACAATTCAGTGATGTCTTATATGTCACTGTCACTCTGAGCTCACCAAAAAGTGCATGAAGCTACATGGGGTGTGCAATAGAAAATCATATATAATATTTATAGACAGATTGTAAGACTGTTAGGTTATGTAGCAAGATGTTTACAGGTCTGTCTCCCCAATGTGCGTGTGATTATATAAGAGAGAATGCGAAGTAGAGAGTGTTAAAGGGGGAAAGTAGAAGGGATAAGACATTGTAAGGCATGGATGAAGTCATGAGAGGGATTGTAGCTAAAAGATGTCTGATGACAGCAATGGGACTGCATTAAAGTACTCCAGATATTCAGCACCTATTTACACTGCAAAACTGGTGAGTCACCACAAACTTCACTCCTCTCCAGGGACACTCTCTGGCTTTACAGAGAGAGACTGAAGTATTTTAGTAAATACTGTGATTGTTTTTTGGCAGAGAACGAAGACTTCCAGTCAAGACACTCTCTCCAATGAACTTTAGAAATACAGAGTAAACTGTAAAAAAATAAATCTCTGTTTGAAATGGTCCCGGTTAAACCAGAAATTTGGTCCTTGGTCATGCTCTGAGAGGATGGGGGGTAGGAAGAATACTTTCTCAGATGGAAAAAAACAGAGTATGAAGTGGATGTCGACCAAAGACCTGATACAACTGCATATCGCTTGGATACATTTTATTCATATTTTTTTCTCTGAATGTAATGTAGTGGTTGTTTCTCTGGTATGAATGAAGGCTTACTTTATTCCATTTTACTCAATGTCTTCAGAGCCAAAGTCTCACTGTTAAAGTGGAGGACAGATTAGTACTGTGAAATTTTCAAAGAGACAACGTCTATGTTACAGAAATCTGTGAAGTGACTGCTGTTTCTTTTCTCTTTTTTTTTTTTCTCAAACCTTACTGAGATCTGGTGGGAAATAGGACATGTTGAATGTGACATTTTTGGATTCTCTTTCTGGGCATATTCATATGTGGAAATATATCAGATATTAATATTAAATGGATATTACTTAAGATTAATTACATTTAAGGAATGAATGTGGTTACTGATGTTTGAAGCTCTGTTAATCTGCTGGGATTACATGAACATACACTGAGCATGTGAATTTGTTTTAAAGTTTATTTTTAAAAGGGAAAACCACAAAATTGCAAATGGGTAAGGAATGAAGACCTGTGGTATAAACACACTTTTTGAGGAGACTGGCATACTTGTACAAATCGATGCTAATCTTGCAAATCCACACATATTATTATAATTGAGATACAAAATACTGTGCATCCATATTATTTCCACATATAATATATTCCCCAGTGATTCCGTGTATTATTTTAAATGTACAGCCTATTGTATCCAGTGATCTTTCCTGCAAATATGAATAACATTACATACGCAGCTCCAATTAGCTGCTATGAGAGCTCCCCATCTTTAAGATAAGAGGCCAGTTTATTTGTGCCAATATGGTGACTGAAGCTATTAATGTCAAATCAGCAGTGTGTTTGTATTATTAAGAATATTATGTACATGTATGCAAGGGAATATCAGGGTACTAAAGAAAATACTCTGGCAATCTCTAACAATTAAGATTTGGTTTGTATTGACAAATGTAATGCAATGACCTTGTATCTGACAATCAGAGGAAATTGTGTAACCGGATACAGTGATAAATTATTAGCATTCTGATTATTAGCAACAGTTTACATCTAATTAGTCTTTACATCTAACTACTTCAGTCTGAAAACTGAAGTAGTTCTTGAAGTAGTTAATAGTTGAGATAGCAGTTTTACATTATTAGTAGTAGTGAAAGTATTTTTTAATCAAGTGGTTGTAGCTAATTCATCTAATTATGTTTAGATTTATTTATTTGCTTGTTTATTTATTTATTTAAAACCTGGACTTTCAGGGCTCTGCTTTTTTGTTAGTCAGCCAGCCAAATGACAGACATTTATAGTGAGTTTTGAAAACAGTGCAAATATTGGGTGGTTTTAAAAGCTTATAACGACTTTAAATGTGTTTCCCTAAAAATTGAATCTGGCAACATATCTTTAAACTGTAAATATTCAATGTTAGAATGGAAATCTTGGCTAATTCCCAGTTTGCATACCACTACTATGTACAGTATACAATATAGTCATCAAATGGTCTTAATACAGCATCAAAGAGTCATTACAAACGGCGACCACAATATCCTTGTGTAGCGCAAGAGGTTGTGGGAAATATTAAGTTACAAAGCACAGACAGATGCATCATTTTGAACATTCACTATAGTGCAATTTTGTGATAATCACTAATCTTTATCTCATATCGTACAATTAGCATGCGTATTGGGATTTAACCATTGTTAACCGGTCTTCCTTTATTCATACCGAAGCTCTCAGGCCTTATTTTTAGCATTGTCCACACATTGCCCTCTGCTGTGCTGGAGAGCTATTTCTTAAGTAATAAAAGTGGGTTTTACATACATATCTAGAACAGACCCACAGGTGCTTAAAGTGCAGGACAAAATGACTGTAGCAAAACGAATAAACACATTAAGATGCTCATTGGTCCCATCCCCACTATATTAAGTCATTGCAAGTCTTTTCAGTGGGTTGAAAATACCTGGCAGAGCCTTATGGGTTATTTAAGTGTAGTAAAAGCAGTGTTTCTTTGGGGGGAGGGGGGGTTCCCTGTACTGCACATTTCATTGGCTGCTTGTACATTGTGTGCCTTGTCTGGCTCATGAATGTGGGCTTTTAACCACCCAGCCTCAATATTGTTGTGCCACTGTGATTTTTTTTTTCTCTTTCTTAATGGCTTCAAAATTTCAGAATGAAACCATCTGGACTTTAAGGTTTCGAATATTAACCACAGAGATCTTGAAGCCAGAAAAACCATGTGAAAACAAGCCTCTTTATCTCTCTGTATCTTCACCTCTGATTGTTGATTGTTGGTTTTTCTGAGATCAACTTAAATGTCTGCCATCATGATAATCTGTAACTAAGTGAATGTTATTCATTTAATTAAATAATAAAACAAGAACTTTTACATCAGAACATGAACTGTTTTAGGCCGTTGCGTATAGTGGACTTGGAACCAGGTTTTTTTTAACACTTTGTTGTAAGCTACAGTACCTCTCTCTTCTCAGTTCTCATGTACGCATTCTTTTGTTTGTTAGCCTTATACTACTTGATCTGATGTAATAATAATATTAATTTCCTAAAGAAGGCCCTACAGGTAGGCAAGTTTATAGCTGATCAAATTACCACAAGCAGTAACACTATAAATGTCATTGCAATTCAGTGTGACATTACACAAAAGTGATCAGAAGGTTCTGGAAGCACCACTGAACTCATGTAGTTTTCATGAGGTTGCAGCATTTAGTTTCAACATTATGATTTAATTTCTATTGTTAGCTTTCTGACTAAAACATAGATGTTTAGGTTGAAGTGATTATTTTGATTTTATTTTTTAATGGTTTTGAGTCTGATGTACAGTATGTGGTCTCCTAAATACACAGTGGAAGATTTTGTTATTATTATTATTCAAAAGATGATCACTTTTCATCATGTGTTTTGTTATTCATTTTTATTTTCCAGCTGTAAACTACAAATCCCAGGATGCAAAATTCAGTTTTGATGAATGTGTACTGAGCTCAAAATTTTGTATGTATTTTTGTGTTTTATGTCTGTGTGTGAGTGTGGTCTGGCTTCAAAAGGTTTATGTGTATGTTTGCTTATAGGAATTCAGTTCCATCTCCCTTCTTCAGGCAGTGTGGACCGTCCTTCCCAACAGCCACCAGGTACAGACTCCACTCATCTTTACGATATAGCTTGAAATCAGCATATTCATCCTTCAACTCGGGTTCATGTTCAAGTACCTGCATCAAAATAATTAAATACTGTATGTCATCACAGCATTACAAACGTAATGCAAAAATTAAATAAAAACATCTTTAATGAGTGAAAGACTTATAATCCCATGAAGTATTATGAATTATATAATCAAAGTAAAAACCATAAAAACATTTGATATAAAGATGTTGATTATGTATAGAAACCGTAAATATTTATACAAATATTTTAGTGGTTTAGATAGATAGACTATGCCATTCATGGTGCCAAAATAATTAGTCAAGATATTACTTGGGATTGTTCCCACACACTTCCATGAAAAATTATTTTGCCATGATTTGTTTGTCTCAGTTCTCCGATTGGTAGAAAATTTCTGGTCGATTTTCTTACAGAATCATGGGTAATATAGTTTATCACCTAGAATCACGCTGCAATTATAAAACACATGATTCTAACTGTCAAACTGTACCTATTCTAACTGACAGTGATGTCACTGCGGCATTTGCATACAGAATTGTGATTGGTTTAATTTCTTCACATCTTTTTGGATACTGAATTGTGATTGGTCAGGTCTCCCTTGCCCAAATTTCACCATTTGCAGCTATCTATCTTTTGAGTGCATCGAACTTAAAACCAAGATAAGGGTCACTAACTTTTGTTCTTTTGCAACCTTGTAATTATATTTTAGTCAGTGTGAAGCACTCTCCCAAACTCGTTCTCTCTCATTTCCCCCTTTCCTCTCTCTTCCTAATAATGAAAGCACGGTGTCATCACTCTTAGCTCATTTGATAAAACAGGCAGCACAGAGAGAGTTATGAGTCCCTGTTGCGTTATTTGTTTGGCTGTAACATCTATTTTTGTACCAGTGCTGAATCACTCCACTCACTCCATCTCTTCCTTTCTCATTCATTCTCGGCCCTTCAAACTCTCTCTCTCTCTCTCTCTCTCTCTCTCTCTCTCTCTCTCTCTCTCTCTCTCTCTCTCTCTCTTTGTTATGTCAATCTTTCTCTTTTAATTTCTCCTTATCTCTCTTTTTAATTCAAGCAGTCTTTCTGATTCAGTTGTTCACGTGACCTTTCTGTGAATTTTTAAAGCTGGCTGATTTGATGAGAGGTGGTTTAGCAGGGTTTCATACATTTTGTTTAGGATTCTTTGATGAATACATTTTAAATGTCTTTTCTGTCACTTTTGAATCATTGAATGACTTCTCATTTCTTTTTTTTCAAAAAAAAAAAGGAAAACAAAAACATACTGACCCCAAACTTTCATATTTGATTCTCTCCTGAGTTTAGAAACACTAAACTCAATTAGAGGACACATCCAAATCAAAGATCCATTTATCTGCCCGGTCCATCTGTGTGGATTAGAGCAGAAAAAGATTTGTGGATAACCTTTTGCACATCAGAACGCATGGCTGGGTTCACAGTCTGTTCACAAGAGTAATCAGAGTGCCATTTCTCACTGTTTTTCTCATTTATTGATGAAGAGGGAGTTTTTGTTATAGTTATGTATATATAACCTGCTATAATTAAGTCAGCTCATTTATGACACATTTTCTTATCAGCGCTAAAGGTTTTGTACTACAATAGGTTCAATACTCAGAATAGTTGCAGAGTAATATGGTGTTGGCCATTTCTTAAAGGTTTACATTTGGTCTACCTCCAATCTTGAATATTTTGTACCATCATGTTGAGATATTTGACTTTAAACCTCTCCCTCTAACAGAGGTCACCTACACACCCAGTACACCCACCTATAAGAGGACCCCTCCACCCGTGCCCCCTCGTTCCACCTCGAAACCCCTCATCTCCATCACAGCGCAGAGCAGCACAGAGTCCACGCAGGATGCCTACCACGAGGGACAGCTGGCCAGAGGTGGACAGTGCTATTGTAGTATTATTTATTAGCTTTTTTTTTTTTTTATTATCAGCTTTCATTTTAATTTTTAGGAATTTTGTTGTGTGGTTTTATATTTTTTCTATTTATTTAATAAAAATCTTACAAATCTTACTAAAATGTTGGCCTAAATCTAGATTACACATTTACCCAAATTTTTCAGGCTAATTGTTGTAATGACCGATCAGACCTGTTTTCCCAATAGTGCCAAGACACACATGTAGGCTATATAAGGACATCTGACGAATTAGTTTGTCCGTTAAGAACAACAGGAAAAAAAAATCTCCCATCCCCATACAATGTCACTTCTCTGTCTTTCACTGTCCTGACAAGTACGTCGGTCTCTTCGGCTGTGAGCCTGGTAAATTCGCCATAATAATAACAATCTGCAATGCAACATGCACACCTGCTCTTAAAGGGTATGTTGGATGATGCTCTGATTGGTTTATTTCACGTTTCACCCAAACCACACCTATGAACAATGAAGCTATTCAGACCAACCCCTGTTAAACTTGCGTTTATCCTGGGTAAAATAGCAACAACGCCCAAGACCCGGCCACATAGTTTCTTGGGCTTTGCGCTTGATACTTGATACTTGATACTTGAGTTTCAGATCATTAAAATAGGGCCCTTTAATAGTTTGAGTTTTAGTTTACAATAACAACACTGTAATTATAACAACTAAATTATACATGCATTTATCATACTTCTGACTATGCAATCAATGAGGGAACGTCCAGATTTAATACCAACCTGGCATGAAATTCTAGATGGTGCAGGCTGATAGGTCCTTAAATAATTTAGTAGGGATCACATCGTTATCTACATAGCGCAGCTGATTGGTTGCTGTTGCATCAGCGGCCAATGAGCTGCGGCTCAACATTAAAAATACTGGTAGTGTTTGCTGTTAAAAGTCGGCAGCGTGCTTTCAGAAATCCTCCACCTTCCCCAGCTCCACCTGTATAGATCTGCTGCGGTGGTTATTTCATGTATGTTACATGTGCGGCTACTGCATGTCTTACATGCTTACACAGCAGCATGTCTGTGAAAGTATTGGCAGTAGCAAGTCTCAGTACTTGCTCTGCAGCAGCAGCGTGGCAGATCTATATCGCCAAGACCAAATACATTAACATTACCATATCCATTACCAAATCCATATCTGAGAGTTCCCATGATAGAAATGCAATAGATAGCATCTGTGGTGTTATGTTGATCACCACACAAAACAATTCCACTCACCCCTTCCTTTAAAATTAAAAAAAAAAAACATGGCTATAGTTGGTTATAGTGAGGCATTTGTAATACATAAAGCAAAAAAAGCTCATTTCGGGAAACTGTGAAGCTTTATAATTTAATAAAAAGCACTTGCATTAAAATTTTAGCTGTATGTTGTTATCATTTTAAGTTTTTAGCCTTTATGTTGTCCAGGTAAGAAATTGTAAAATTGAATGTAAAGGCTAGTAAGCGATTAATTCCTTCATACTAAAATCATGGGTAACGCTTCCTTTTACAGTCCAGTTACCTACATTATGTAATGTACTTATTTTAGTAACTACAATTACTTGGTAATAACTAGTACTAACCCTGAACCTACGCCTAAACCTACCCCTGTTCCATGTACTTACCTTATATTAGCCAGTACTTTCTAGGTAAGTACACTGTAAGTACACTGCAAGTAGAATTTTTTTTCACATATACATTTCTTTAATTTTTAAGGAATTTTCCTTCAATTCTGAACATTGCATCATTCACAGCCTCACTGTCTCTTTATATGTCCTCAAAATAACACCATATTCTCTTTATGCTCATCCCACAGGCCTCTGGGGTTCTGATGGGTTGAGTCTGAGTTTGGGTCGAGCCCTTTATAACTCCACTGACAGTCTGGACAGCGCCAAGGCCGTCACTATTGCCATGGAAGCGGCTGCCATGGCGATGGCAGGAAAGAGACACCCTTCCACAGACAGCCACAGCTCAGTAATGACCTGTGATAAAGCTGTGCTGGTGTCCAGGGCGGAAGAATACCTAAAAACACCAAGGTCTTCAATAGGAATACAGGTGAAGTGTGAAGATCCTGCATCACCACTTAAAATAATAGTTCTTCCAGAAATTTAAATTCTGTCCTCCTTTATTCATTCCAAATCTGTATGATGTTTTTTTTTCTGTGGGACACAAAATAAATTATTTTAAAGAATGTTTCACCTGTTTTTTTGTCAGTACACTGATCGTCTGAGTCCTAAACAGCACTGAATTCCATTGACTTTAATTGTATAGACAAAAAATAAAAAGACATTTTCAAAATATCTTCTTTTGTGTTCTACAGAAGAAAGTACAATTGTGTCTACACTGGACACAACAAAGCGACTGTTTCAAATCCATTTGTCCTTCCTATGAGAAGTATTACGAGTGCTTGGAGTACGTCATAAATAGAATGAGGCATCAATTTACTGTCAGAGATTTGTCGCTCTGCGTCGCATCCAGTGTAGACAACAACATCAATGATTATAATGGGGCAAATATATATGTACAATATATATATATATATACAGTGGGGCCAAAAAGTATTTAGTCAGCCACTGATTGTGCAAGTTCTACTAAGAATAATGAGAGAGGTCTGTAATTTTCATCATAGGTACACTTCAACTATGAGAGACAAAATGAGAAAAAAATCCAGGAAATCACATTGTAGGATTTTTTAAGAATTTATTTGTAAATTATGGTGGAAAAGAAGTATTTGGTCACCCACAAACCAGCAATATTTCTGGCTCTCACAGACCTGTAACTTCTTCTTTAAAGGAGCTGTATGTAAGATTGTGGCCAAAACTGGTACTGCAATCAGTTTCAAATTTCTGCAGAAAATTGTAGACCTGCACCAGGCTGGGAAGAGTGAATCTACAATAGGCAAGCAGCTTGGTGCGCAAAAATCTCATCTCGTTGGGTCAAAATGATCATGAGAACGGTGAGCAAAAATCCCAGAGCTGGGACCAAAGTAACAAAGGCTACCATAAGAAACACACTACACCGAGAGGGACTCAAATCCTGCAGTGCCAGGCATGTCCCCCTGCTTAAGCCAGTACATGTCCAGGCCCATCTGAAGTTTGCCAGAGAGCATTTGGATGATCCAGAAGAGGATTGTGAGAATATCATGTGGTCAGATAAAACCAAAATAGAACTTTTTGGTAAAAACTCAACTCGTGTTTGGAGGAAGAAGAATGCAGAGTTGCATCCCAAGAACACCATACCTACTGTAAAGTATGGGGGTGGAAACATCATGCTTTGGGGCTGTTTTTCTGCAAAGGGGACAGGAAAACTGATCCGTGTTGAGGGAAGAATGAACGGGGCTATGTATTGTGAGATTTTAAGCCCAAACCTCCTTCCATCAGTGAGAGCATTGAAGATGAAATGTTGCTGGATCTTCCAGCATGACAATGATCCCAAACACACCGCCCAGGCAATGAAGGAGTGGCTCCGTAAAAAGCATTTCAAGGTCCTGGAGTGGCCTAGCCAGTCTCCAGACCTCAACCCCATAGAAAATTTGTGGAGGGAGTTAAAAGTCCGTGTTATCCAGTGACAGCCCCGAAACATCACTGCTCTAGAGGAGTTCTGCATGGAGGAATGGGCCAAAATACCAGCTACAGTGTGTGCAAACCTGGTGAAGACTTACAGGAAACGTTTGACCTCTGTCATTGCCAACAAAGGTTCTGTTACAAAGTATTGAGTTGAACTTTTGTTATTGACCAAATACTTATTTTCCACCATAATTTACAAAGAAATTATTTAGAAATCCTACAATTTGATTTCTTGGATTTTTTATTTTATTTTGTCTCTCATAGTTAAAGTGAAAAGAAAATTACAGACATCTCTAATCATTCTAAGTAGGAGAACTTGCACTTTATGGCTGACTAAATACTTTTTGGCCCCACCATATATATATATATATATATATACATACATACATACAGTGTTTATATATTATATACATTATATTCAGACAACCACAGGTAAGCCATTCATAGTTTAATTTCGTAAAAGTCTATAGGGGTTCTTGAAACATTTCTCTCAGCCCGACTAAAGCAATATTGGCTTAACCAATAGCATGAGTTTTGGGGGCAGGGCTCCCCATTTTGTTGACCAGTGGGAAATGGATGGTGTTTGAAAAACCTGTTTGCAAACAGTCATTGTTTTTTGTTTGTTCCTTTTTTGCAGTTTTTGCACTTTTCTTCTCAGTGACTTCAGCTTTAACTGGTCTAAATAGAAAGCTGCCTTTTCTTACCACTTCTATGTTGTTTTGAGCTCCCGCCCGCCTGTCTGTTGTGAGGAAAATATTCTTGAATGTGCTGACTAATGATAAATGTAACCCACAGGCACTCATGCAAACTGAATCTTACCTAACCAAAGCAATGTAGGTTATTTTAAAATCCAAACACTAAAGTGTATACAAACCCATACACCTCCAGTCTGTGTTGTCATGCTAAAAATAGCTTTCTGTGAGTCATCATACTGCAATCCATTAATTAACATTCAACTCAGGCTTCACTGAATGGGCTCTCCCTCTCTCTTCTTCCCTTTATCTCCCTATTTCCCCATCTCTATCTCTTTCTTCCTCCCTCCCTTCTCTCTTGATGTCTCTTGCCAGCAGTTATCTGTCTTTGCCTTGTGAATATCTGTGTTGAGATCATGTCCTAATAATGTTAAATTGGTTTGCCTCTCTCAGCCCTTTGGTGCATCTGTTCTCCATTCATTGTCTACACTGCCCTCTAGAGGTTATGCGTAGAGGGAGCACAATTAACTGCCAATGGGTGTGAATTAAGTCCATAAATATTTATTACCAAGCATGAAACAGAATTTAGCATTATTATTTTTATTAAAAAATATGTTTGGCCGCCAGACTGTAATTATTACCACAAGTCTCTGTCACTCACTGCACAAGATGAGCCAATCTGTGTTGTTCAATAGCCCTGTCCCAAATGGAACACTAAGCCCTCGCAATCTTTCTTCTAGTCCACACTTTCGAAGTCTGCGGGGCTCGCAGGCTCTGGAAAGTGTTTATCAAAGGTGCATATTGGCAAAGGGTTTGCTCGAAAGCACCCTTCTGAAACCTAAAATTACAAATGGGACACCCTACAATCTTGTGGACTTAACGTACAATCACCTGACGGATTATTAGTAACACCATACTAATGCTGTGTTTGACCCCCTTTCGCCATCAGAACTGCCGTAATTCTATGTGGCATTGATTCAACAAGGTGCTGAAAGCATTCTTTAGAAATGTTGGCCCATTGAAAAGAATAGCATCTTGCAGTTGATGGAGATTTGTGGGATCCACACAGGGCACAAAGCTCCCGTTCCACCACATCCCAAAGATGTTCTATTGGGTTGAGATCTGGTGACTGTGGGGGCCATTTTAGTACAGTGGACTTATTGTTCAAGAAACCAATTTGAAATGATTCGAGCTTTGTGACATGGTGCATTATCCTGCTGGAAGTAGCCATCAGAGGATGGATACTTGGTGGCCATAAAGGGATGGACATGGTCAGAAACAATGCTCAGGTAGGCCGTGGCATTTAAACGATGCCCAATTGGCACTAAGGAACTTAAAGTGTGCCAAGAAAACATCCTCCACACCATTACACCACCACCACCAGCCTGCACAGTGGTAACAAGGCATGATGGATCCATGTTCTCATTCTGTTTATCCCAAATTCTGACTCTACCATCTGAATGTCTCAACAGAAATCGAGACTCCTCAGACCAGGCATAAATTTTTCCTATTCATAGTGGAGATGAGTGGTACCCGGTGGGGTCTTCTGCTGTTGTAGCCCATCCGCCTCAAGGTTGTGAGTGTTGTGGCTTCACAAATGCTTTGATGCATACCTCGGTTGTAACGAGTGGTTATTTTAGTCAAAGTTGGCAGGGTTCCAACGGGTCCTTGAAATCCTTGAAAGTTTGTGAATCTGAAAAAATCAAGGCCCTGGAACATTTTGGCAAGTAAACACGCATAGATACAGGTCCTTGAAATTGCATGAATTTATTTTGTGCAAGAAAAAAATTCCATATTATTCCCTCCTTTTGGATGAAAGTCTATTCCGCCAACACTAGCTTGCTTGATTTACGTCAGGCATTTATCCGTTATGTTAAGTGTTTCCCGCGTGTCGTATGTTGCGATGATCGTTGCCTTGATCAGGACCACACCTCTAAATGCATTGAAGCAACTGCCATGTGATTGGTTGATTAGCTGATTGCATTTAGTTTACATGTCTTTGATTTGAGTTGATTTAATACGTCTGGATTTAATTTTCTAATAAAGTTACCAGCATGTGGTTTATTTTTCAATTTTTTTATCCAAAACCAATCTTTAATTAAATATAGCACTTGCCAAGCTTTAAACTTGAATCCTGGTTATATTGGGAGTACACTGGTCAATATCCTTTAATAACTAGTGAGAATGTGATGTGTGTAATTTGACATTCTAACTTAATGTATGGAGACAAATCTAAGTAAGCATTTATCGGTTGATTTCTGCGAAGACTGTAAACATAGTGTCTCTGTGGCACTTTTGACTTGACTTAGTAAAATTTGTTTAACCAATGGTGTGATTTTGGGGTATGACTACCTGTTTAGTTGAATGACACGTGATAGACTGGTGTAGAATTTATAAATAACACACTAAAGTACGCTACGTCCGACGTAGCGCTGCGCTGTTACACTACGTGAACTCACTCTGAGGCCCAGGGTGAGTTCATGTGGAAGAAAACGAATAGTTGGATAAAGTCATTTTTTTTTTTTTTTTTTTTGGGCACAAAAAAATATTCTCGTCGCTTGATAAACTTATTGTTGAGCCAGTGTAGTCACTTAGACTATTTTAGCAATGTTTTTATTTACTTTCTGGGTCGGCAAGTTTCAATTACAATAGAAGCCTATGGAGGAGTGAGACAGCTCTCAGATTTAATCAAAAATATCTTAATTTGTGTTCCGAAGATTAACGAAAGCCTTATGGGTTTGGAACAACATGAGGGTGAGTAAGACTTTGAATATGCTTGAGTAATATGAACTGCTTTTATGGTGATTTTTTTTTTAGTTTGCCACTGACAGTCCCTGGTTACTGTCAACCCTTTGCACCTTCACCACACCAGTTTTGAGATTTATTAAAATTTGACACAATGAATGAAGTGACACTCCAGACTGCTTGAGTCCAAGATACAGCTTTGTATCTATGAAGCAACCGAGAGCGCAGTGTGCTCTACCTCACACATTATCAAACAGTGGAGGGAAGCACTGCTCACCAAGCCGTAATCCCTATGGAGTGAATTGTGTCTGAAAAAACCTCATACCCTGGCCCTCGTTTTTTCATGCCTGACAGTCTGTCTCACTCAAACAGAATTCCTGTGCTCAGCCTTCCTGATTTTTGACAAGCTCAGTGGTCAGACCGTTAGATCAGGGACAGCTGATTTGTCTGATCTGTGATGTGAATCATCTTGTTCTCTGATTGTGAGGTCACCCTTCCCTTCGTTCCTGTCCTTCTCCAATGCGTGTGTGAGTCACACTTTCTTCAGATGGTCTGATGTTCTGAGTTGTGACATACACTTCTAAGCAACAGACATCTTTTTTTAGATATACCTGAAAGATTGACCTTCAGTTCGTTATTACAGAATGTCTTTTTAGCTTATTAAACATATTTACCATCTCAGGAATGTATTATAACTGCCTACAGATCATAACTGCTTAATTATTTAAAATAAAATCAATAATACATTCCACTTCTAAAATGTTTGGGGTTGGTAAGAGTGTTTCTTCTGCTCACCAAAGGCTGCATTTGATCAGCCTCTTTCAAGGCTTTAGTGTCACATGATCCTTCAGAAATCATTCTAATATGCTGATTTAGTGCTCAAGAAACGTCTCTTATTATCAGTGTCGTACACAGTTGTGCTGCTTAATATTTTTGTGAAAAACATGATACAGTCATATTATTTTATGAATATAAAGTTGTAAAGAACAGCATTTATTTGAAATACACATTATTTTTGTTTCAATTTAAGAGTCTTTAGTCTCTTAGATATACATATACAGTGTACTATATTGCCTATGTACACACACAGACACAATTATTTAAAATATTTTGTCTGTGCTGCAGTTGTTTGGAGTTACGGTTCACTTGACTAAACAACTCTCACTCCAAAACAGTCACTTTTTTTCTAAGTTTTTCGAGAGTTGAATGCATTTCTCATAGTTTATTACCTTCTCGCTTGAGTTTCCATCACCTTCCTTAGTGACTCTTGACTGGGCATGGGGCATTTTCTTTGTGCTTGAAAGATATTTTTTCACTAAATCAATGTTTAAAACCTTCTTATTTAGTATGCCAGATTACATAATGAATACAATTTAAAAATGAGCCTTTCCAACTCTTTTTGAAATGTTTGGATAGCACATTATGCATTATTTATTGAGTTACTTTTGGACTTGAAACTATGTGGGTGTGCAGTTTTTATCTCTAAGTTGTTATAGACTCAGCCTGGTATATCACACTGAGCTGTTATTTTTTAGCATGAGCAGGTTGCACTGGTTCCTGACTTAACAATTTTAGGATCAGTGGCTATCCCATTCATGTCCATATACAATGGGATGCAAATGTCTGACACTAAATTGAAAATACAGAATTAAAAATTTGAAATAATAGTTTGAGGAGTTAACAAACAAAAACGTTATGATGCAACATATCACAATAATGATAATCAAATAATTTGTTATGAAGGATTATAAGTATGAACATGGTCAATAATCATCAGTTAAAGGTCTGTTTTATCATTGTAGGTGGAAGCAGCGACTGATTCTGAGTGTGAAAGCAAAGGCTCTCGAGAGTATCAGTCTGTTGGGATTCAAGTGGAAGACGAGAGACGGTAAATACAGAGCACATCTGTTTTATCTCTGTGTGTGAAAGGTTTGTGAGGTTCGATTCGCTGAAGTACTAGCTGAGTGTGAAATGTTCTTGTCGCTGAGTGTTTTGAGATCTTTCTCTCTTATACAGACAGGGCCGATTTAAGCGGTCCAACAGTGTCACCGCCGCCGTTCAGGCTGATCTGGAGTTGGAGGGTTTTCCTTTAATGGAGGATAAAGGTCTTCAGTTTGGCGGGGGTTTCCAGCGTCACAGCGAGCCCAGCACCCCAACGCAGTACGGCGCCGTACGGACTGTCCGCACCCAGGGTCTCTTCAGCTACCGTGAGGACTACCGCACCCCCACGGAGCCTCCGAGTCCCCAGCGTAGCCCCGAGCCTTGGCTGGAGCCCTCGCCACGGGAACCTGTCGCCACTGTGGCGGTTACAGTGACGCCGCCCCAACCTTCGGATTCGGGAAGAGCATCCCCTCATGCAGGAGGGACGGAAGCTGGTTCATGCAGCTGCTGCACACGGAGACGAAAAAGATGGAGGGGTGGTGCAAAGAGCTGGAGGGAGAGGCGGAAGAGAACGACATGTCAGAGGAAAGTGAGTTAAAAGAGCTCCGATTTCATGAGCCGTTAAATCTTTATATTATAATTTTTGTTTTGTGGAGTTTGGCTCCAGGTTTCAAAGTGTCAGGTATGAATCCAAAGAAGTGTCACATTTAACAATGAAACGTTTGCAGAGCTCCAGGTTATTAGAGAATCACACTGAGAGTGCTGCCATGTGAGCAATTACTTCTGTCAACATCTGTCAGGTTTCCATGGCAAAGAGCTCAGAGCTGCACTGAGGCTCTGAACAACAGACTGAGAGAGACAATGCACAGAAATCAGAGTGTAAGAATGCATTGGAGTATGAGTGTGAAAGTGTGAATCACTTGTGTTGTGGAGTTTATGAGAGTATTCACATACTTTCAGATGAATGAATTTGAAAAAGAGTCACAATTACTACACACTGCATCTGTCATGTTCCCATTGTACTTTTACCCTGCTGAAAAAGCTGGTTCACTGGTTTCAGATGGTTTAACATGGCTTTCCAGAATCCAGTTTGTGTTTGGCTGGTCGTCCTACTGGTCTCCCAGGCTGACTATCTCAAATGTACCCAAGACTGCTGCGAGACCAGCTAACGCCAACAAACTGGTTTAAAATCCATATTTAATTGGGTGTTTAGTACAATTTCACCATAAGCAACAACTTTCTTGTGTACTTACAGCACTTAAAGGGATACTCCACTTTTTTTTTGGAAATAGGCTCATTTTTTACAACTCCCTCAATGGGACCAGAAACTGTCTGGTTACTGATGTTCTTCTAAATATCAGAAAATCGGCTGAATGGAGTAGAAAACGGTAAAACCCAACTGTTTAACTCTGGGGGAGTTGTAAAAGAAGCCTATTTCCAAAAAAAGTGGAGTATCCCTTTAAACTTGAATACCGTTTCAGTTACTACTATTACTATGTAGTCAATGCAGTTCTTAAATGATTTTGAATTACGTCTCTTATGCCAACCAAGATTGGCTTATTTGGTATGTTAAAAACATTTTTAATATAAAATTATTTTAATATAGTTGTATAAAATGTAATTTATTCCTTTGATGGAAAATCTGAATTTTCAGCATCATTACTCAATATTTTTGAGTAACAGCACTAATCATTACAGCACTAATATGCAGATGTTGTGCTCGAGAAACATTTCAGTTGTGCTGCTTAATATTTTTATGTAAATATTTATAAAACTAAATGTAGGACTCTGAAGAACAGCATTTATTTGAAATAGAAATATGTAACACTATACATTTCTTAAATGTCAGTTTTATTTTCATAAAAGTATTATCTAAAAGTATTATCTATCAAATCTTACTAACCCCTACCTTTTGAGCAGTTGTGTACATGTATTTTTTGCCTACATGAATACTTACAGATTTCACATTTTCTGCTTTCTAGCAGAAACTATGCGTGATCATGTGTTCGCCAGTATAGACACTTTATGAACTCGATTAATTAACTGCGTAGATTTGTGAGATTTTCAATAGCTCTCATGATTATTAAATATTCATCCTTCTCTCCCTGTTTGTGTATTAGTCCTGGGGAAGATCCGAAGTGCTGTAGGAAGCGCACAGCTCTTGATGTCCCAGAAATTCCAGCAATTTTATTGGCTTTGCCAGCAGAACCTAGTAAGTAACATCAGTGCACCTATGCCAACATGAGTTTGTGTTCTATTTATGTTATTGTGCTGCGCTTTGTACTCATGGCAGCCCTTCCCACAATGCACCACTGCACTTCCACGGAGGCCGTCTGTGCTTGAGCTGGAGTTGTGGTGTACTTAACTGCCTTTTGTTCTGCTGTCATATTTATAAGATATGATGCACACCGCAGCAAATCAGCTGATCTGAGCCAGGCGTGCAGAGAACATAAATGAACATAAATGAAGTACTGTGGGATATAAAGAAGAGCGATATTTTAGAAAACAACCTAAATCCTGCTGAATAAAATGCTCTATTCAGTGGCATACACTCACAGTGGTTGATTAGGCCACATACAGATTTATGATATAACAGCAAATGATAAAAAAAATGTAGTCATTGCATCAAATAAAAATGGTAACACTTCAGCTTGACTTCAAGCTCTTACAGTTTTCTGCCCTGAAATCTGTACACATTATAAAGCCGTGCAACCTGTGGAGGATTAGTTGTGCCATTTAACAGATAACACTTTAGAGAAGGGAACACATATTCACTATTTACTTGGAGTTTTCCCTCAATAAACCTATAAACCTACTACTTATTATTGATAGTAAGTAAGGTAGTTGTAGTGGTTGTTTAGGTATGTGGTAGGGTTAAGGGATATAGAATATGGTAATAAACAGAAAATATACAAGTAATATACAGTACATGCTAATAAGCAACTAGTGATCTAACATGTTACAAATTTCAAATGAAGAAATATATTATCAATGCATTTAATTCTAAATAAAAATGTAAATTATTAAATTACCATGTTACATTTTTTAAAATTCATTTTAAAAATAAAATACATCATGATTTGATAAATGCCATGTGTTATGGTATTTAATAAAGCATTTCAAAATTTGCTTTCTTTATGTATTTGCCAAATGCTTTTGTTTATACATTTATATGTCATTATCCAGTTCACTCATCCAAACTCCATCAGTAAATGGGGAAGGAAAAGTATTTGGTAACTTTTGTTATTTGAAAAAGTATTTTTCAGTTTATTATTATTGTTATATTTTAAGGGATACCCCACCCAAAAATGAAAATTCTGTCATCATTTATTCACCCTCAAGTTGTTTCAAACCTGTATGAGTTTCTTTCTTTTGCTAAATACAAAGGAAGATATTTTGAAGAACGATTCGAACTTTGGCATCATTGACTTCCATAGTATATATATATATATATATTTTTTCTACAATGGAAGTCAATGGTGCCAAACAGCTGTTTGGTTCCAATCGTTCTTTAAAATATCTTCCTTTGTCTTCAATAGAATAAGAAACTCATACAGGTTTGCAACAACTTGAGGGTGAGTAAATGATGACAGAATTTTCATTTTTGGGTGGAGTATCATTCACTTTAGCTATTTTTAACATGAATTTGAACAAATATGTCAATGTCAACTTTTTGTTGCAGGACCCCAGTGCCATGCCTCGGCCCACCTCTCAGGACCTAGCCGGGTTCTGGGACCTGCTGCAGCTCTCCATCGATGATGTTACCTCCAAATTCAATGAGCTGCAGAAGATCAAGTCCAACAATTGGAGGCTTATTGAGAGTCCTGTGAAGAAGGTGAGAGCTGATTGGTTAAAAGACTTTTGATGGTCATCAAACCTAATTTCATGCTTCTGATTGTACTGATAAAAAAATGTTTATTGGCATATATACCAATAAGCATATATGTTCAAAAGTTTGAAGTCAATAAGATTTGTTTTATATTTACATTAATTATGTTACCAAAAAAATCTAACTTTAAGAGTTAAGTTACCATTTACTCACTCTGGTGTTGTTTAAATGCAGTATGATGTTCTTTCTTTTCAAGGGGTGTAACTGTTTTCAGTAATGGCTACTGAAAAATTAGCTTTGCCATCATAGGAATACATTACATTTTTAAATGTAAAAAAATAGAAAACAGTTGTTTTAAAGGGTAAACAAACCCACAATATTTCAGTTTGCAGTCTTGGTGCAAACTTTTGAACAGTATTGTATAGTTTATGAATTAAATCAAACGTATATCTCTAGTCTGCTGCAGATATTACCTGACACACATTTATTTGTACATTCATACCTTGTGTTTGGATATTATTTGTTGTTGTTCCAGCTCCCGCCGCCAGTACCAAAGAAGACATTGCGTAAGAGTGTGACGAGGGAAAAATCTTTGGATCTCCCTGATCGTCAGAGACTGGAGGCCCGACGACGCCTAATGGCGGCCAAACGCGCGGCTTCATTCCGCCAAAACTCAGCATCAGAGCGGGCCGACAGCATCGAGATCTATATACCGGAGGCCCAAACACGGCTCTGAGAGTCACAGGGAACACCTTTATAATACCATCATCATCATTCTCAGTAACAGAGCCAGTTCAAACTATCACAATACATTCATCAAGCCAATCAAAAGAAACAAGGGTTTCGTACCTGTCAATAGGGTTTTGTAACTTGTTTCAGAGCTGCCTACAACATCCATGTGAAGTTTTTCCTTTTTAGGGAGACATACTTCACCAAAATAAACATATTGCACAACATATCGCAATTGTAGACCCACGTGATAATGACATTGCTTAATGAAGCAAAACTTTAGATTTATGTCCAATCTGATGATCCCTTTGTCTTTATGACATCCATTTAGCACTTTCAAAATGGGAAAAGATGGCATTTTTACGCCTCAAATCTAAACAGTTTATTTATTTTCATTAAATGAAGAAACCTGAAGAAAAGTCTTTAGGTTCGGTTCATCCGGTTCCATCCATTCAAGTTTGGTAGCTTTATATTTCCATGGTTACATTTAATTTCTCTCTCTCTTTCTTTGTATTTCTTTTTTTTTTCTTTCATTCTCTCTTCCCAGTGAAGTCCATAGTGTTTTTCCCATGAACTCTTTTTTGAGCATTTATGTAAGTGCCAGTGCTGAAATACCTCAATCATACATTTTAGACTGAAGCCGTAGGCCAGAGCGGACAGTCACAGTCACAGCCTTTTAAAAAACATTGTTGGTCACACTGTTATGGGTAAACTTAAATCTCAGCCTGAGGGTTTACACTGTCAGAGAGATTAGAGATCCGTTTTATTATTCTCCTACTTACTGATATCAAATATACAGTTGTCACACTATACATACTTGATGTTTATGGTTTATGTCATTCTTGAGGAATTACAGGATTTTGGGTGCAATCGCTTAAACCCTAAATTCAACAATGCATTTTTGCACTTTCTTCTTCTAAATGTATGTTTGTATGTATTTCCAAGGGAAATGAAGTTCTAAAAGATATTGTTGCAGTTGAATTGCAAGGTTCTGTGAGACTATTGATTTATCGTTTCAGGTCTCTGAATGTTTTCACGCCTCACATGGTCATTCATCAGTTTGCATTTATTTTTACTGAACCATTTTTCTCTCCATATGCTGTTATCAAGCATCTGACCCTATCAAGCATGTTTTCTTATTTTTATGTCCTTTCTATATGTCTTGCGCCACAGAGAATCAATGATTCTTTCTCGGTTGAAGGAGATGTCGGGTGTTCCCATAATTGTCTTGGCGGTTGGTGATAGATGATTTATTAGACTACCTGCAGTCCAAATACCACACATCTGTGAGAGTGTGCAGAATGATAAGTTAAATGTAACTCTATAATCAAAGTAGAACTGTTCTTGATTCTATTTGATGCTATTTGTCCGAACAGGTGACTGCACAGGATGGTTGATTATATTAGATGATCAAAACCGAAGTTCAGTGCTACTTTGGATTGTTATACAATCATTCAGAATATATCACTAAAGAGACCCACTTTCTGTTCATGAGATTTTAGTTTCTGCTTAAACATCCAGCAGTTCAGCTGTAACACGTTTGATATTCTGTTAATATGGTGTAAATGCACGAACGCTTCTGGTTGTCACGGTTGCCTCGACTTGCAGAAAGATTTAAAAGCCTTCTCAAAGAATTTTCATCCACAACATATCATTACAGAAATGGACTGTCTACCAAGCACGGTCACATTTCATTCCAAATTGCAAACTATTTCCCCCACTTACTGTGTTTTTTGCCCCGACGTCATAAAAGGCGAAGAGGCCAAAGATTAGAGGAGATTAGTTTGATAACATCTACACAAATTCCTTGTAGCTTTATATTGTCAATATCCTTCACGAGATGACCTTTAGAAGCAAATATTTTCTTTTAATTTCTCTGTGCTCTGTACTTTTCTGCTTTAAGTCGTAGTTCAAACACAATTACAGCATTTCATCCAAGAGAGGCTTGTAATAGAAAATGACGACTTCATGCCAGAGGAAGTATTTTTTTCCAAATTGTGAGCCAAAACAAAACGTTTCAGTTGTAAATTGTGTCTAAAGTCACGATAGAGTGTACCAGCTCTCATTTCACACCAACAAAAGTTTTGATTGATTATTTTGCGAGTCATTATTTGAAACAAGTTCTGGGCAAATTACGGCTTTGTTGTGCGAGTCGTGGCCCTCAGCGTTTACAGAAATCCAAAGGGCATTGCTGACGCTTTCCTGGCCTTACAAACTAGTCAAGACTGTTGAAATACACTCTAAACTGATGGGTTACTCTTTAAATCAAGGTCTCGTTTGTTAACATTAGTTAATGCATTAACTAACATGAGCTAACAATGCACACTATATTTTGCAGCACTTTGTTATAGTTGGTCATCGTTTGTTCATCCTGATTATATTATATTTGATTTTTCATTATGTCGAAAGGGAATGGATTCTGAGATGATTATTTTAAATCATGTTTTTCTCTATATCAGTAATTATGGTTGATTATCCGGCCCTGCAGTGTGGCAGCTGTCCTTTCTGATTAACCTGCTCAATTATCAATATGCAAACATGCCAGTAATGCAGGCAGTGTTTATATGCCAAATATGCTTATGTGCCACATGTTTGAACAGCTTCTGCTGTTTATAGATCCTTACACACACACCATCTTCCCCATGTGTCATCATGAGAGTCTGGAAGCGTTATGGTGAGCTGACCTTTAATAAACCGCTCGGAAGAATAAATGCTCACTTCCCACCTTTTAAAACAGTGGAGTCAATAATCAAATGTTGATTTGTTTGTATGGCCATATTTTCCTCAACAGGGTTGCACTGGGTGGTCATCTTGTTTAACCTCATGTACATTTACGCTACTCATATGTACATTCGCTTCATTTATTTCCATCAAAATAAATCAAATGTCAGTATTTATCAAAAAGAAATGATTCATTCAAAATGTTTTACCCTCCGAACCACAGTATTTGAAAAACAGCCAACGGGCCTTTGGTACCGGCGCGGACTGAGATTACCCAGTTCTTGGTTTGTTCTTCTTGGGACTGGACTAATCCTGGATCTCAGAATGTGAAAAGATTATAAAATCTTAGTGAAAATAACAAGTGAAAAAGGTAGTTGTTTAGCTGAGAATATTTTCATTTATTAAACTGTATATCATATCTATATGAAGGGTGAATATAATACCAAATATTCATTATTTGTACAGAATTATATAAATAGTTATATATAAATATAATATATATATATATATATATAAATACATAATTGAACCTTTGTTGAAGCAAAACTTTTTTTTCTGCTCTTCCTTATTGGTTGAGTTGAGTTTCTCTGGGTGGCATGCACCATTCTGATGCTGAATGTGGGGTTTTCTGCTTCATTGCTTTTCCAAATCCCTTTTTTGAATGTTGTTTATTGTTACACTTATCAGTTTATTTTATTTTATATGTATTCATGAAATGTTTAAATTGTGTTATGAATTTGACTTTTTGTTTTTGGTCATCTGGATTATTTGTGTTTCTTTTCATGACTTAATTATTGCTATGATCATACATTGTAAATAATTCAGTCATTAAATTTTTGAAGGAAATGAGTTATGTGGATTGTCTTGAATTAAATGAATTACCTTAACATAACACAACATTGTCAACAAAATGATTTAAACTTTTCTTATTAACAGTTTTGACAAAACAAAAAGTATCACCAATTTAAACCCTGATCTGAGTAATAATAAATAAATAAATAAATAATAAAAATCTGTTCTAAACACAGTTCAAAGCAATACATCCATCAAGGGAGATTTTAATCTTTGCAATACAGCATTACACACTTTCCACCATAATATTGTTTAACTTTATAAAATATATAGAAATTTTAATTTGAACATATATGATTTATTTCAGTATAATGAAATCAAAATTAAACATATGTTACTATTTATTAATTTAATGTTTCTAGAAGAAAAAAAAATCATTGAATGTTTATGGGTAGCATAAAATACATCACTAAAAATCGCATAATTTCTGTTTTTTTCCTGCCAGCAGACGGCGACAGAGCAGCGTTTATAGTCATGTGACTAGATGGGGTCACATGTTGTCTGTCGGTCTCTGGAGCGTTCAAATGTGAGTCGCCGGTGAAGGAATGTAAGCAATGTTATTGTCGAGCTCGTGTCATAAGAAAACATTATTAGTTTAACTCTTTCGTACGCAGGAAATAATGAGTTTCTTGGTAATTATTTCGTCTACAGAAGGTAAGTTAAGAACAAAGACAGCACACTTTTCGAAACAACAAACTAAGCAGAGACTTGTAACGTCGAAAATATGATTTGTTAGTAAGTTAACGTTAACTGTAACGTTAGAAACCATACAGCTGAGAGCAGACTGAACATCTGAGTGATGTTTAGTCTCCACCAGCTACTTTTACTCCTTCACATGTTGTTTAAGGTCAAGCGTTGGGTTCTCACTGCAGTAGCTAAAGGGCAGAGCATTTTCTCTAAGTGAGTAACGTTAGTGCAGATAAATGGGAAGGGATGAGGGTGTGTCTGTATTATAATGTAATGTTTGTTTTTCTCGTTCTAGACTAATAAATGGTTCCATGGAAACTGACTGTGAAATCTGAGCAATATCCTCCCAGCCAGATAACTTAATAATGTCCTCGGCTCACAACTTAAGCATGGACTACTCCTCCATTGATGTTCGACTGAAAATCATCTGCCTGAGCTTCATCTTCTACGCCTTCATCTTCACCCTCTCTCATATCCTGTCTAAACTTCTGTGTCGCACCTACCGCTCATTGTCAGCCAAAGAAAAGGTGTTCATTAATATGTTAATGTAATGGTTGGTTTTTCATAAAAGATTCAGGCTTTGTTGATATGATCTTCTACCATTTGGATTATTTTCCTAACATTACAATCTTTATCTTTGCTTCAAGGTCTTCTGGGATCTTGCTGTGACCCGGGCTGTGTTTGGCATCCAAAGCATGGTGGCAGGGCTTCGAGCGCTCATGGAGGACTCTGCTGTCTTTTCTGATAAGATTCTGGGGCAAGAGGACTGGTCGTGGTTCAATGTGCTGTCCGCTACTGGCTTTTTTTTGTTTGAAAATGTGGCCCTTCATGGGTCCAACGTGGTGTTCCGGTCCTTCGATCTGCCGTTAGCTGCACACCACTTCTTTGCCCTTTCAGGGTTTGTTGGGGCGGTTGTGTGGGACTGGCTGGGTCATTTCTTGCCTATGGTAACCCTGCTGATGGAGATGAGCACACCCTTCACATGCATCTCCTGGATGCTGCTTAAGGTGAGATGCAATGTTCAAGGGACATTTTTTTTTTTTCTAATCATTTTGTGAGATTTAGTGCAGTTAGCTAATAGATAGGTTTGTCCAGGATACATTTTTGTGAGCAAAAATTGTTTGTCTGAAGACTGTAGTGGTCTTATGAAACGCATCTGCTTTCTCACCTGTTAGCCAGTTTCACTTCTGTTTTAGTCTGGGGAAAAACATGTTTTTTTTCCCCCCTCTATTCAAATATTTACCTCTATTAACATGCTCGGTGGCTGAGAACACTTCTATAGTTCTGCTATATTTGTACACACAGTTCTTAGAAAGAGGAACTTTTTCACTGAAAGGTTTTAGCCATTTAAGCTGTTGTTGGTGCTAGACAAGGTGACTTCTGTCCTGCAGGGACCCTAATCAAACACCTGAACAAGCTAACCAATGTTTTCAGGATTACTAGACCGCTGTAATGGTGTTGAACAGCTGTGAACACCTACCTGTGAGTTTTTATCAGGGTTGGAGGAGCTAAACTCCCCAGGACCGAAGTTGTCCATTCTTGTGCTAGATGGATGTGTTTGACCTTTTGTGCTCTTTTCATGACTTTTGGAGCATCTTGGGTATAACACAGCATTCTATAAATGCAATGCTTACGTTATTCCACTGCCTTGTCTTGCATTTTTAAATGCAACGGCCCCTTAGGAGACACACAGAATGCTTTTTGCATTCCACTGTGCTACTTTTCATAGTTTTTCTAGGTAAGAATGCATTAGATGGACACGTTTAAACACTGCACTTATCGCCTTGCAGAGTCTCATGCATGACACAGCGTTCTAAAAAGACGGCGAAGAAGTTAAAAGGAAATTCTAGTCTCTGGACTCGTAACATTAATATGCATTGCATTCTCTTCATTGGCGCAAGGGATAGTGTGTGTGTCTGTGTGTATGTATATGTATATATATATATATGTATGTATGTGTGTGTGTGTGTTCTTTTTCAAGTCAAATATTGTCTTGATGGATCAAACAAAATAGTTCACTCAAAAAAGAAAATTCAGTCATTTACTTACCTTCATGTTGTTATAAATTTGTATGACCTTCTGTGGATTTTTTTTAGAAAAATAACAATAAAGAAGTTGTTTTGGACCCAATTTACTGTATGGACAAAAAATTATGACATTTTCTACACAAAAAAAGATAGGCATTCAGGTTTGAGGGTGAGTAAATGATGACAGAATTTTAATTTTGGATGAACTACAGCAATTTTTTGAGATTATTAGAGCTCAGTGATTCAGATATTTTCTCTGTGAAGCTAATTATGAATAAACTACATTTGAATTAATAAAACTCTGTTTTGCACTTGGTTTTAAGTGAATTCTCACATTCCTTTCTCTTTTTTGCTAAGGTGGGCTGGTCCAGGACTCTGTTCTGGAAAGCAAACCAGTGGATAATGATTCACATGTTCCACTGCCGGATGGTTCTGTCCTACTACATGTGGTGGGTGTGTTGGAATCACTGGGAGGAGATGAACACACACATCCCTCTGGTTCAGAGATTTCTGTTCTTCATAGGCCTCTTCCTGCTCACGTTCTTCCTCAACCCCATTTGGACTCATAAGAAAACCCTGCAGCTTCTCAATCCTGTGGACTGGAACTTTGGCAACATGCCCACACCAGAGAACGGACCAATCCAAGACCAGGAACGACACAAACCCCACGCCAGCTGATTACTGCCAAGATCAATGCCTTATGGGAAATACAGTCTGAGGAAGACTGCTGCTATAAACATCAGATGGGAGCAGAGAGATATTAGGCAATTTTGTGCAGTTGTGTTACTTTTAGTGTTTTTTTTTTTGTTTTTGTTTTTTGTAAAGTTTGTTTAAGAGCTTTAGGTTTAGCACTAACTACTACAAATTACAACTACACCAACCACTACAATGTGAGCACACAGATTGCACGGTTGGTAAAATTTCTATATTTAAAGGATTAGTTCACCCGAAAAATTAAAGTCTGTCATCAGTATATCAACCATTCCAAACCCGGATGACTTGCTTTCTTCTGTGGCACTCTTTTTATCCGAAAAATGAAAGTCAATGGAGTCCAAAACACCCTTTTTTTTATGGACCAAAAAGCTGTTTTACAGAACAAAGAAAGTCATACAGGTTTGTTACAACATGAAGGTGAGTAAATGAATTCAAATTTTATGTGAACTATTTAAAAATCTTTAAAAAAATAATTACAATTCTGATGCATGAAATCCGTCCGTTTCATGCAACTTGCTTTCAACTTCCTGTTTGAGTTGAGTTGGGCGTCCTGAAGAATTATTTTACTCTTCTGGTAATTTGGGAGGGGCTGTTTGAGTCTCTTTTCTCTTTGTACATTGGCAGTAGGTGGAGTACAGGAGATCTTTGTCTTTTTTGATCTGATAGGCTCGTATTTGTTACTCCCAGAAATAAATTGTCTTATGATGAAGAAAATCGTGATTGCATCATGACCAAACATGATCTGTCATCACTTCACTAAACGTCACTCAGAGCTGTAGGCTGCGTTTAGTGAGCATGTGTGGATGTTTGACTGAACTCTTTGTGTTCTGCATAAAAAGGGTTTGTTCTGACTTACTGAATTATCTTTGTAGGAAGGAATGTGTGTGTACGTGCGTACCAGGGATAGATAAGGCATGGAAACGAGTTGTTTTATCTTTAGATAGTTTTAGACAGTTGTATGTGTTTTTGGTTAAACTTGATACTTCCTTTTTTGTCATTTTTTGTTTCTTTAGAAGGCGTTAAAAAGCAGAAAATTCACATTAATGGCATACAGCATATCAAGCAAATACAACAGACAAGGCAAAACATGATAGTGTCAAATTTATTTACATATATGCATACATTGTTACTGCCGGATATGAATGAAGGAAAAAAAAACAATGCTTGACCTCTGTATCAGCTCAGGATGGTGTGAGGGTGCAGTAGAAAATGAAATAAATTTCTACAATACATTTTAAGTCGAGCCCGACCGATAAAGGATTTTGAAGGGAGATACCGATACAAATATTTGTTGGTTTTAAAATCCGATATTCCGATATATCGGCCGATATTATTATTATTATTATTTTTTTATTTCAGAAATGCACAACAAAATATTAACAGATTTCCCTAACATTAGTTATTTGTAGTTAAGTATGAGTTTTGACTAAAATAATATGATAATGCATAACTGGTTCTCTCTGGCTGGATCAGCAGGTTGCAGGATGTGTGGCGCGTTATACACGAGTGTTGCCAACGGTGTAGATGTAGGTGGACAAACTATACAACTCCAACACTCATGACATGGTTGAAGCGTGATTAATCCGTTTTTATTGTCACATTCCTCCCCCCAGTACATTTCATTTGGGAATTCATGTGTACCACAATGAATAATCAAAGTCATGCTTGATTATATGTAAATTCATGTTACATTTCATTGTTAATTTCAAATTTTACATTTCAAAAATATTAAACGGTAACAACAAACAGCCTGTGTTTTCTACAACTGACTAAAGTATGTTGACTGGAAATCTCTTGTATATTTAAATATGAATCAGTGTTCTATTGTGTGCACATTTCTGTTGAAATGCATTTGTTTTATTTAAAATATTGGTTTAAAATGCATGATTCAAAGCTCATTAAGTTACCGTTGATGCTCTTAGGATTTATTGTTAAACAAATTAGAATAATAAAGACTAATAAACTAATAAATGTTTTACTCCGAAATGTGTTTGTTTGTTCTCTCACTTGAACCGTTTTGTTGTCTTGCAGAAGTGTTGTCCATTTTAATGCAGCAGGCGTGATTCGATTACACTTACCAAGTTTAGATATGTGAATGAGTGATTTCATCTACAGTGTTTTATCAGCTGTACAATTCTATTTCGTTAGTGTGAATCAAGGGTGATTGAGACAGAATTTCCATTTTGTTTAAGGCTTTTTTCCATAAATTAAAAACATCAGCCCAACACAATATATTTCTGTAATACTGAAGATACCTATCCATTTGAACAGAAATCAGTTTATTTAAAGGATGACATACTCTTTTATGTAAACTGAGCCAACATTGTATGCCCTCATTTGTGTGGCGTCATGTAGGTGGACGGGCTGGCATCAAACAGGACGTTGAACCTGAAATGCATGAAGTAAGGAAAATGAAAATGACTGCTTGTGCTTGATAAAAATGTCAGTCACTACTGGAAGTACGGTAACATGTTCCACGACAATGTCAGTGTCAATGTATCACAACAAAGTCATTGACACATGCCAATGTCCACTACATGCCAATGGATACCAGATGTACCACCAGGTGTGTCAATACGCATAGTGACATGTGCAATTGTCTTCTGTGCATCAGATGCCATGTCACTTAATGTTAATACCACCTCTTATGGACAACGAACACGGGTGCATTTTATTGAAGGCATTTTGAGATACAGTGACGAGATCCTGAGGCCCATTGCTGCGTCATTCATCCACGACCATCACCTCGTCTGTACACAATTCCTGGAAGCTGAAAACATCACTGTTTTCGGTGTGTGTGTGTGTGCGTGTGAGACCACTAGGCTGCAGTACAGCACCGCAAAAACACAACACTGCAAATATTTGCCAAACTGTAGCCTATTTATGTAACTTTGGACATTTGTGAAAGGGATCTACAAGTACGAAATATATTTTTGACAA
Source organism: Pimephales promelas (assembly GCF_016745375.1). The sequence goes on along the minus strand of NW_024121099.1, from coordinate 7,319,616 downwards.
CATTATGTAAAATGTATAATGTGATTTCGGAGCTAGTCAAGATAACCGAATAATAATAATAGGCTATACTGAATAAAACAACTTAGTGTGTTTTGTATTTAGAGTCGTTTTTAATAGTTAAACCACAACCTACTTCAAAATAATCAAGATTTTATTTTTTTTAATTAGGCGCTTGGAAACAATTATGTTGCGGTTATCCTGCATTAGGTGTCAGAAAGGTGTGTATTTTACGTAGCTATTTATTACAACACGCACTGTAAGATTTTTCCCATCAAATGTATTCATTTATTTATACCCAATTAATGTGGGACTGGATAAAGCAAAAGATGCAGTGGAGCGATCGGGTCAGTTCACACGCATCACGTGACACACATTGGAACGCGTGTGTCCATCCACACGATGAAACGCAAGAAATTTGACTGACGTGTCTTGAAACCAATGAGAGACCGGGAAACAAAAGACTCCACCAATGAGGACGAAGGGGAGGGCGGAGACTTGGAGTGGTTGGCTTGCGTTTGGGAAAACCAGTGGAAAAGTTGCCTACTGTCTTTAAAAATGATATAGTGAATATTTATGAAGTTGGGTCTGTTCTGCTACTAACCGGCTTTCCGCACCATAGACGGGATTTAAACTTGAATTACTTCAAAGATCCAAGAAAGATGGTGAGTAACGTTTGGTAAAGCATGCGTATGAAATTCCCAAACACTTCCACTGAAAGTCTGTTATGTGTGAAATGAGTGTAATTGTAACGCGCGTATGCCGTGATATTGATTTAGCCTACCTTGGTGCAAATTTCACCCTGCAATGAAGCGTAGCGTACTGTCTGAGCGCTGTTGCAGTGTTCAGATATTTTTAATAACATAAACTGTGAAGTTTTCAACATCTGGGCGTCTGCCTGCCCTTTTCCTTTTGGATTCCGCTTTACGTGGCAAGTGACAACTTCGCACAGTTATGTTCGATTTTATTAAAAATCTATACAATTTCAGTTTTAGTAAACATCGATAAGAACGAACTTCATAAGAACCGCTTCATTCGTCGTGTAACGTTAATCTAATCTAAAACGTGTTGCACAGTGATGCATGTTCAAAGCTATCTTGGAAATATCAGTGAATTATACAATTGTGGTCTTGGATTATTTTAATGATTAAGAATCGTACAAGTTATTATCTAGTAATGGCTCGTTGTGGTGATTTAAATGTGCTCCCCATGTAACTTATTAAAATGTTTGTTTTAAAATGAAAACTTTAACCAAACTTTTGGCAAATGTGACTAACATGATTTACACTCATGTAAAATGAAGAATCCAATCATGTCAGTCTTCTAGAAAGAGTTGTTTTATTTTGAATGGAGAGGGTCCCTCTTGGTCCCTGAAATGTTGAAAAACGTCCTGTCATGTAATTGACTGAATGTTTACTTTATATCTTATATTTACTTTATATAAGTCATTTCAACAAAATGAGTCCAAACAAGACACCTGCTGGAGCGATGAAATGATTTCAAACAAACCATATAAAAGTCTGTTGGAAACCAATGACATCTTTTATATGGATGTGTGCAGTAAAGAAGAAAATGGAGATGAAATGAAACAAAATAAAAAAATATAGCCCACGGCTTTGATGCAAACCAGCCACAGTTAGTACACATATTCTAGTTGCATCCACGCTAATGGGTGCTGCTATGGGATGAATTAGAACCTGTCAAATGTAGTTCACAACTTACTGAGTGCACCATACTTTTAAAGAAATAATTGGGAAAAATCATGGAAATTAAGCGCTCAAAAAACCCTGCTAGAATACAAAAATCATTTTACTGTTCCAAAAATAAAAATGAATACCACAGATGCTTATCATAATGTCCTTCAGTATGAAAATATAAATTTAGTTTGGCTACTCATTCTTGGAATTTTTTTGAAGTTTTCGTCCTTCACAATACGCATTCTGTAGAGCTGAAGGATACACTCTTCTGCGTGCCTGTTGGAGAGAAGGTTGCCGAACAGTTCTCAAGTAAAGAGCCTTTCTAAAGATCCGAGCTTTCATTCACACAGTGTGTCATTCAGTGACAGTTCAGAGCTTCATACCTCCCATTAAACATGAATCAAATGTTTGGAAACATTTAAGGAATGCTCTTTTTAATTAGTCAAACTTTTCCACTTCCCCTCGGTTTTACGGCATCATTTCCTTCCCTGGGAGCTGCAGTGCTTTCAGGAATCTGAGGCCCTCTGGCCTTTTCCTATGAGTGTGTTTGATACAGGGGAAGAGCCCTCTCATGTGCGACTGCATTGTTTGGCTGCATGCTTGTCCGACTCACTTTGCATCAGAGCGCAGGAGAGGACAGGATTTGCTCAGATCGCAGGCAATTTGCTTAGCAAATAGCCACACCACTGGAGCAGGGCAGGGGGCTTCTCCTCTCACAGTGATCTGCTCTGTAATTAAAGACTGTGGATTACAAGGTTTGTTTTCAAGCTGGTTAAACATTGGTTCAGTTCACATCCAAACGAACATTTGTTTGCAGCCTATTAACATTTCTTTGAGTTGTTCTCTTGTAGTGTTTACACGTACAGAGGTTGACATACAAGTGTGCTCTTTAGGAATGACATTATATCTCTGTGATTCAGTGTGGAGTGGGAAGGCTTTCCTTCAGGAAACAGTAAAGAAATGGAATTTATGATGGGGGACTTGAAATAGTGGGAGAAGGAGAGGGGGAAAAACTTTTAGTTTGCTTCATATTCATTGAGTTGTTTTGTTGTGCTAACAGAGTCAGGGCAGATGTTTTGTTGGGTGATCTAGCATTGTGGTCATGCAGATGCAATACACTTGGGATCCATGTTTGTTAATTGTTAGATCTCCCGTGTCCGTCTATGAGCTTGTGTGTTCTGTGAAGGATTACTGAAATCCGCTGAGAATCCACAGAAATGCCAAAAATGCCAGGAGTGATGCAGCTTCTCAAAGCACCATAGACTTTCTCTAAAACGTTTAGAGGGATAGCGCTCAAAAATAAAAATTCTATCATTTACTCACTCTCATGTTGTTCCAAACATGTAAGACTTTCTTTCTATTGTGGAATATACTAAGATTTTTTTCATATAATGAAAGTCAGTGGAGCCCTAAAAAACAGCCCTAAATTCTACTGACTTGCATTCTATTGACAAATTTTTAAAAAAAAATAAAACCCGGAGAAACTCTTCTAAATATCTTCTTTTGTGTTCCACAGAATGACTTTGAGTAAATAATGATAAATAAAAGATGTATGTGAACTTAGAATCTAAACATTATTTAGCCTTCATATCTGATTTGCAGTTCCATTGTTAACATGGTGACACAGATAACAGTATATCATGGATGTTATGTTAGACTTCATTAAACTTAAAGGGATATTTCACCCAAAAATTAGAATTCTGTCATCATTTACTCACCCTCATATTGTTCCAAACCTGGTGTGCGTATCCCAATTAAGTCCAGGTACCCATTGACTTCCATAGTTTTTTTCCCTACTATGGCATTCTTCAAAATATCATTTTCATTTGTGAAAACCTTTGAGTGAACTATCCCTTTAATTTCTCGCCTCCTCATCCTCTGTCTTTAACCCAGCAGGATTTAGACTGACTTTGACCTGCCTGCCCGCCTCATTGGGTGTGTTTGCTTCAGGTCATAGAGTTTGCTTTACTGGTCCATATTTAACAGATTTCAAGATGGTTTATAGGAGAAAGTAGATGGATGGCATGTGGCGTTTGCTCTTCCAGGTCATTATTTAGTGGTTTGTAAAGTGTACTTCTGTCAGGAATTCTAACTGTGAATTACACTTTTGACCCTGAACAGCAGTCTAGACATCTTTGCAGACTCAATGTTGAGACTTTAAGGCATTTATTGTGATAATGTGTTGTGAGATGTTCGTTAGCAGTCATTTCTTAAAGGGGTCATATAATGGTACATGCACTTGATTTTACCATTGATGAAGTTGATTGTACTGAAATGTGTGTTGGCAGTGCCTGTACACAACCATCCTATATAATGACAAAAATCTATCCAGTGTTTTTGTTTTAATCTCTTTATGTTTTCCCATGCCTCAAATTTTGTGACATCACTTATGCAAACTGTTCAAAGGACAGATAAAAATTTGTGTGGCTTGATGAGATGAGTTCTGTTGGTTTGGACTAAAAAACGAAGTTAAATGTGCGCAATGAGGCATATCGGTGTGTAGGGATGGACAACGATTAATCGCGATTAATCGCATCCAAAATCAAAGTTTGTGTTTACATAATATATGTGTGTGTAGTGTGTAGAATTAATTTGTATATATAAATACCCACACATGCATGTGTATATTTAAGAAAAATGTGTTATTTATATATAATATTAATTGTGAATAAATATATATTAAATATATACATGCATGTGTGGGTATTTATATATACAAATAAATTAGATACACTACACACACATATATTATATAAACACAAACTTTTATTTTGGATGCAATTAATCGTTGCCCATCCCTATTATTACACTAACAAACTGACTTCATTCTCTTTAGACATGTCTGAAGTGATACAGGAAGCAGCAGACTGGTAGAAGCCCTGAAGCCACATTTCAACAGCAGGGTTTTTTTTTCCTTGCCCTGCACAATTACACACCCTGAATTCAAGCTCAAACTAAACATTGATCAGCTCGTCATGGTCAATGCTGACACTCCCAACTCTCTGGATGCTTCATGCACATTGCACAAGCCCAGTAAATTGATCTTCTGTTGATCATGTGTTTGTAAAAAAAAAAAAAACATTCGATTTTCAGACAAACATTGGTGTGATGTAATTGTAATTTAAAATATCCCTATGATTCTGAACGCTGTTTGAGTGTCTATAGTTTCACACCAGCGGTGTGGTTGTGAGTTTGTTTAGTAGTGTGGTCTGCAAAATTTACTGTCTGTTGTGTCATCAGAACAGAGAAATAAAGCTTGACTGTCATGTAGGATTGAATTTATATCCCATCGCAGCCTAAGCCACAGACCTCTGAAACTTGTCATTTAAAGCTCCCTCGTGTTAACTACCTGTCATTTAAGTGATGTATTGTCATGGTGTCATAATGCTCTGAAGGCAAATGTGCTTTGTTAAGGTTGATCCATAAATTAGTGTTTCTGCACACACAGCTCTGATTTTTGTGTTGTTATTTCAAGCTTCACACATTCTGTCATAGCTCTGTTTCCTGTTGGTTGTGTTGGTACACAGGTAAACCCTGTGTTGTGAGGCGTAATACCTGTTTTTTTAACCTTGGAGTAATTGTTTGCTCCCTATGAGGAAAACAGCTTATAAATAATAAATGTTATTTTTATGTAAAAATGCAGAACGTTTTCTGTGCGGGTTGTGTTTAGGGTTAGGGCGGGGGTAGCATATACAGTTTGTACGGTATAAAAATAAATGTCTATGTATATGTTTTAAAACATGAAACCCAGTTTGTGTGTTTGATCAGGAATTGTTTCACACGCATTTGATGTATTTTGTCATAGTATGATTACGTTATATTATACTATATATTTCTAATAAGTTTTAATTAGAAGGTAATGAAATTATAAACACTACAGGTTACTATTAAACAAAAACAATTAGTTTTTCAGAAAAATCTTTTTTTTTTTTTTTTTTTAAAAGACATTCGCAAATGTCTATAACGTTAAGTTTTGTCAGATCTAAGTATTTGACATCAGCGGACAATTTTGTTACACAATTTTTTAAAGCAGCATACTTGCACCTTGACTTAATATTTTATGTCTGTCTGATTTTCCCACTCAAAGTTAGGCAGACATCTGTTCTTATCTCTTTTCTTCGTTGTTATGGCATATGGAGTCTGTGGGTGGAGAGAGAAAAAGATAAGCTTTACAGAGTGTGTAAGTGTGTAGTAGACTAAACAAGCAGTCACCATTCTGGCTTTTCCCCGCTCATTGACTGTGTCATGAGGATCTGCTGTTTAATATAGTGCACAAGTTCTGGAAGTAAAAAATGTCATTCATCTTCTCCTGATAGAAAATGACTTTCATAACCTTGAGTTACAATGAATTCTGACTAATATGAGTTCTATGCCACTGTATTGAAGCTGTGTGTGTGTACTACAGTTCAAAAGTTGGTATGCTCAAGGCAGCATACAATAATAAAAAAAAAATGTATGATTGCATAGCTGCATTTTCACCATCATTACTCCAGTCTTCAGTGTCGCATGATTCTTCATAAGTCATTCTAATATGCTGATTTGCTCAAGAAATAATTATTCGAGTATATCAAAGATGAAACCGTTTTTTCTTCTGAAATCTGTTTTTCCATAGACTGTTTTTGTAATATTTTTTTGTGTGAAACTGTTTTTCCCCCAGGATTCTTAGAAAGGATTCTTAAAACAGAAACAGACAATTAGGACAAGTCTTCACTGTCAATTTTGGTCAATTAATCCAAATTCAATTAGTTGCATTACAATATATTTCATATGTACTGTCTGTTTACATACATTTTTTTATTTTTTTTATTGAGGAATTGATTGGGGAAAAATACTCCTGAATCCAATGCTGCTAAACAATTTGGGCTGTCACTTGTAGTTTTGCTGTCATTCCAAATGATTACAATGACCGTCAGCAAAACAGATTTTCTTCTCGTCATGTTTGTTAGTGACTCGTGAGTACTGTGATAACGAGAGAACAGCTTGCGTGTCTGTGCCAGGATCTTATTGTGTGTGATAATAGTCTTGCGTCAGTCAGTCCGCCTCGTCTCTTGCTGACCTTCAGGGTCGCACACACATGAGCCTCATGAGAAACTCCTCTATGCCACAGAATGACTTCTCTGTTCCACTGACCCTCGTCTGAAAACACAGCTGAGAAGAAAGCACTGTTGCATCTGTGTGTGTGTGTGAGTGTGTGAGAGAGAGCTGCAGGAAAAAGGGTTTTCTATCCCTCCCTGTCACAGATTGTCCGGAGTCACTCATGTCTGTACATGTGCGTGCTTTTCCAGTTTGGATGTAATAAGTGGGCCAACAGTGACGAACTGCCACTCCAATGTCATGTGACAGTTGATATCTGACTTTGATATACAGTGTCGCTTGCTGAGTGGGTGGGGAGAAATTTTTAGCCCAGTATGTTATGGTGGTGTAGTCATATCAGTGCATATGAACAAACAGAGGCCAGATTCTGAGTGATTGTGGACTGAAGGTGTCTGTGAGGTCCATTCAGGTTTCCCCAAACACTCTGCTTAGGGTTAAAGGTATTGTTTAGTAAAACAGATACCCCTAACTGACACCATTGGTTGGCCCAATGTTTTTGTGTCGGGATGAGTCTTTTATTAATTGTTTTTATGTTTGTAATTTTTTAATTAAAATTAATTTTTATATTTTTGGGAGGCATAAAATGTCATGGAAGTAAGTGTCCTGATTTCACAATGAAGAAAAAAGCCTCTTCAAATGAAGAAAATTATTAAAAAGAAAACCTTAAAATTGAAGTGAAATGGAAGTAAGGGCAGATGTTTTCTTCCGTACTGTGACATAGTCTCTCATCCACTCTATGATCTGCTACTCAAACACAGGATCACTTTCAGTGCAATACTTATTTTACCAAAATGCACCACTGAGCGCCACAGGAAGTCATTTCTGCCAGTGGCCATCAAGCTTTATAATTCTTCCCTCTAATTGTTTGACACTGGAACCATTAGTTAGTTTTAAATTGTTCATATTTTGGTTTGCTGTGCCACATTATCTGTTTAATCTGATCTGTTTTAAAATCAATGTGTAATATTCTCGTTGTTATTTCCTTGTTCACTGGAACATTAGATTTAATGAATATGTTCATTATAACATATCCAAGTAATGGAAATGCATTTATAATCTTTATTCTTGTTTGTTATGTGGACAATTGTGACAAAGAATTTCCCCCTTGGGAATTAATAAAGTATTACTGAACTGAACTGATCCCTAGTGTAACAGATTATCTGTGTTACTTGGTTCTGTCTATTGTTAATTGGATTTTGATGTGGGCGTTGCACTCAAAAACAAATACAAACTTAGTCAGTTCACCCATCATTTTTGAGTGAACTATCCCTTTAAGAACAAATTCATGTGCGTACGCAAGTGTTGTGAATTAGGCAGACAGTTTTCGTAAGAATTTCAAATGTGCGTACAAATGCGATTAGTGTACGCAATTATTAATGAATGATTCCCAGTGTCTCCCATTTATAATGTTTATTTAAATTGATATTTTCAAACATGATCAACTTTTTCAGTCATTTTGGAGCATGGTGGCACCTGATCATCACAATGAACTGCCATTGTATGCAAAGTGCTGCGTAAAGATTATTTAAAAAATGTAACTTTTGTGTTCGTGGAAAATACATCATATGAGTTTGAAACAAACATAAGAAGGATGAGTAAATAGTAGTATAATTGTCATTTTGGATGAGCTATTGCTTTAAGCTATGAGGTCATTCTTGTATGTGTTTGTGTGGGTGAACTGTCTCTGTGGCTAACCGCTGTCTCTGTTCCTGTAGGTTTGTTAGAGTTGGTGAAGGATCTCTCCCTGATCATCGTTGTGTGTCTCAGAAAAGCGTGTTCAGCATGGACGTGGAGGATTTCCCCCCTCCTCCACCAGACTGTAAGCAGATCTGTCCTCTCACAGCTCTCAGCGCAGACTGTTTAGTGTTTACTTTGACAGGAGGACAGTGTGTTTCTCGCACAAAAATGTGAATGCCAATTTTTGTCAAAGCATCTAAAAGCAGCAGGGGTTTTACTGATGAGTATCATGGTCATATTCACTCTCACTGTGTCGAATGCACAGGAATAACGTTCTTATAGGAGCCTGAAGGGTAGAGAGGAGAGGAGAGGAGAAGAGAATGAACAGTGTAAACACATTCCATGGCTCAGCCACTAAGAAGTGTGTGGGTTGAACAAATGCAGGGGAGGTGAAAAAAGCAGCCAGAAAACAGAGACTTGAGTTTTGAAATATTATTTTCCTTATTAAAGTAGTGCTGTAATTAAAGGGATTGTTGAAAAATAATTGTCATTTCCTTCCTCATATCATTCCAGATCTGTATGTCTTTGTACATGCCTATTCACAACTTGATTTTATGAGGAAATAGTCTACACACATTGGTGTGAAGAAGTTTGATTTTAAACTTTGAATTTAAATTATTTCTATTTACTAAAAATGATATTGAATAAATGAATGAACTAAATATCTATTTGGCCATTTAAAGACTTGTTTAAATAATAAAAATTCTTATTTGCTAAATGCCAACAGTATATGAGGAAGTATTAGACCATTTACTTTCTCTATTTTTCTCTATTCTCTATTTTTTTTTTATTTTGTCTAATAATTTATAAGAAGAGAATGGAAGTCCTGTGCATCTCCACTCGGGCACTGGCATACTCGGTGCTGTCTATCGGTAAATTAAGAAAGCCAAATATTTCAGAAAAAGTCTTCCGCTATTCAGTATAACAGTTTAAAACCATGAGCCCTTTTAACCATAAAAGGTTAATTTTTGTCAGCAGATCTTTTCCAAAACAACAAATGAATAAACTGCATCATAAGGAACGAGACCCATTTGAGTCGATAAGCTAATGTTAAAGTTTAAACTAATACTGCACACATTCCACATTATTTTAAAGCTCTTACTGCATGAATATTCACCGTTGGTCATGTTTGTGAATATACGGAAACTCCCTCGTGCTTTATCTCTTTCTCTTACTCCATTCATTAACACTGAGAGCTGATGAAACCACTTTCAAATCTCCCTGTTCATGCTTCGGTGATTCTTTCTCAAACTACTGTTTTTTTTCCCCATTACACAGTTAAAGGGTTAGTTCACCCAAAAATGAAAATTTGGTCATTAATTACTCACCTTCATGTCTTTCCAGACTCATAAGACCTTTGTTCATCTTTAGAACACAAAAATGAAGATGTTTTGTTGAAATTCGATTGCTTTCTGAGCCCTCCATAGACAGCAACCGCTTTCAAGGCCAAGAAAGGTAGTAAAGACATTGTTAAAATAGTCCATGTGACTCCAGTGGTTCAATCCTAATGTTATGAAGCAATGAGAATATGCGAAAATAAACAACTATATTACAAAATAATAACTTTAAAAATAACTTTATTGATGAATTTCTTCTCTTCTGTATCAGTCTCCTACGCTGTTTACGTTGTAACCGGAGTACAGCGCTTCTGCGTTCTACAACAGAACGGCGACGCCAATTGGTCGACGCTGTTCACATGAGCACCACGACACATGCGTTTGAGCTGGCCAATACAAAGTCTGCGTTCTGACGTAGAACACGGAAACGCTGCAGTGTTTACTTCAGCAACAGTGTAGGAGACTGATCAAGAGAAGAGAAGAAATTCTTCTAGAAAGTTATTTTTGTTTGTTTTTGGGCACAAAAAGTATTCTCATCACTTCATAGCATTAAGGTTAAACCACTGGAGTCACATGGACTATTTTAACAATGTATTTACAACCTTTCTGGACCTTGAAAGTTGTCGTTGAGTTGCTGTCTGTGGAGGGCTCAGAAAGCTCTCAGATTGCATCAAAAAAACATCTTCATTTATGTTCCAAAGAGGACCGAAGGTCTTTGGGTTTGCAACGACATGATGGTGAGTAATTAATGACAGAATTTTCATTTTGGGGTGAAGTAACCCTTTAAATCCAAAAGAAGAAAGCTAACTACCCTTTCTTAAACTCTTAACCTTTGACCTTTTCTCTCAGGGATTTAAAGATGTGGCTTGCTCTGACCTGTACTCCCTCACCAGGTGCTCATTGTCGTACTGTAATGAGCGATACTCGGGGGTCAAAGGTTTTAACATGGAGTCAGATTGTTTCGTTGGAAATTGTTCATTCACATTACTGAATGTCATGTTAATTTAGTACATGGAGATTGTTTTTGTTTGCATGCCGACTGGCATGTGTAGCTGTGAGGCATGCAGGGACGGTGCTCCCACTAGCTCACACTGAATAAAGATGACATCTCATCTGTCAACAAGTAACAGTGGTAAACCAAACTACTTTAAGATGGGTTGTTTTTTTTTTGTCCTTTAAAATTGTTGCTTGTCAGATTGTGTGATATGATTCCAGTGAGATCCTGGGTGGAAGCCAATGTGTATTTTCACAACATTTTTTTTTTGTTTTAGGATATTGTGTAGAATTAAACCAGATAAATTTTTCCTTTTGAATTTTATTAATTTTGATTGCTCAGAAATCATGGAGCTCAAGAAACATTTCATGTTATTATCAATGTTGAAAACAGTTGTGCTGCACAATATTTTCGTCTAAGCCATGACACTTTTGTTCCAGAATTCTTTGAGGAATAGAAAGTTCAAATAGAACATCATTTTTTGAAATAGAAATATTTTGGTACATTATAAATGTCTTTAATGTCACTTTTGATCAACTTAATGTGTCATTGCTAAGTAAAAGTAATTTCTTTAAAAAATAACTGACACCAGATTTTTAAATGGTAGTGTATACAACAATATAATGTAAAATATAACACTTTAACCCCCCCCCCCCCCCCACACACACACACACACCCACACACCATGTTTTATTGCATCATGGAAAGAGAATGTATTCACAAATTGTTCACCACAAAGTTTTTCTCAATAAAGCGAGATGTGTGCACCTGGCTTTAAAGGGTTAGTTCACCCAAAAATGAAAATTAAGTCACTAATTACTCACCCCCATGCTGTACCAACCCCGTAAGACCTTCGTTCGTCTTCGGAACACAAATGAAGATATTTTTGATTAAATTTGAGAGCTGTATAACTACCACATTGGCTCCTAAAGGACTGCCTCTTGACGGCCCAGAAAGTCAATGAAGAAAATGTTTAAATATCCCAAGTGACTACCGTGGCTCAACTATATGTTTATCAAGTGACGCGAATACTTTTTGTGCGAAAAAACAAACAAAAATAACGAGTTTATTCGACTATTTCTTTTCTTCCTTGTAGGCCAGAACGAGACTTCCTTATATTTCCACGACGCATGCGGGAGATTTGCGATCTGCTCACACCAGCTTACACTACTTCAGATCGCAATTCTCGCGCATGCGTTGTGGAAATCTAAGGAAGTCTCGTTCTGGCCTACAAGGAAGAAAAGAAATAGTCGAATAAACTCGTTATTTTTGTTTGTTTTTTCGCACAAAAAGTATTCGCGTCGCTTGATAAACATATAGTTGAGCCACGATAGTCACTTGGGATATTTAAACATTTTCTTCATTGACTTTCTGGGCCGTCAAGAGGCAGTCCTTTAGGAGCCAATGTGGTAGTTATACAGCTCTCAAATTTAATCAAAAATATCTTCATTTGTGTTCCGAAGACGAACGAAGGTCTTACGGGGTTGGTACAGCATGGGGGTGAGTAATTAATGACTTAATTTTCATTTTTGGGTGAACTAACCCTTTAAGTGGATTAGAATGAGAAATGCTTTGCTTATGGAAGTAGGCGAAGGAAATCTGTTGGTTGTTTTTGCGGCCTGAAGTGGGAGGACGGCATTTTTTCACTATGTTTGGAATCTCTGCTATTCCAGTGAGCAAACTCTTACCAACGCGCCACGGTGGATTTATCGACTTTAAGAGATAACTGTTTCCGTCAACGGAAACACGGTTTCCTGGGCAGTGTTCCAGAGTCTTTTAGTTTTACCACTCCTCACATTATCCCTGTGAGAGGAAAAACAATCATTATTTAAGACTCCATGTAATGAATTTCAGTGGTTTAGAGATCTTACTGTCCGGATACAGTCTTGTTTTGTAAATAAACTGTAACAGTTAATAACTGTAGTGTAGTATAATGGTCACTGCTTCAGCCCCATGAGGGACGCTGCGATTGGACAGGGGGTCCGGAGCTGAATGGAGGAAAAGAACTCTCACATTACTCGCATTTCTGAAGAGTGAGTCACTGGGTCAAGAGAATCCATGAACTGCCAAGCGTTTGCTTCATAATAGCCTCACTCTGTCAAGGGCTCCCTCCCAGTCTCTTCTCTTATTCATCAGCCCTCCCTTCTTTCTACCTTGCCTTGCCATCTATTACTGTAAAGCTGCCAATGAGTTTCTGATGTAGGATCATTAAAGACAGAAGGAAAAAAACAAACTCGGTTTCCTTAAAGAGACAGTTCACACAGAAATTAAAATTCTGCCATTTGCTCAGCTCCATATCGTTTCAAACCTGTGACTTTTTTTATCTTAAACAAAAGGACAAGAATTAAAGTGTTAACATTTACCTAAGTTTCAAAAGCTTAAAAAGGAACAAAAGTGCCACAAAAGTGGAAAGTATCCTAAAAGTAGTTCATTCAACTACCAAGTCTTTTCAAATGGTAAATTCAAAATGGTAACGTTGTGTGAAGAACAGACAATGATTTAATGGGATACTCCAGCCAAAAATGAAAATTCTCTCATCATTTTATTACCCTCATGCCGTTCCAGATGTGTATGACTTTTTTTCTTCAGATGAACACAAACAAAGTTTTCTGGCCTCAACTTTGCCAATAATGAAAGTGAATGGGACTTCCAAAGACCAAGAACTAAACTTTGCTGGAGTGTAGCCCTCCAGGACCAAGTTTGGACACCCCTTCTTTAAATTTAGTGCTAGCATTTCCTTTTCTTTTTTTTTTTTTTTGTCAAGGCCAGCCTGTAATGTACAAACCAAACCACATGAGTAAGATCTGTTTGATAAATGAATTTATAGTTTAGGTCTTTTGTCCTCTTCTCCCAGTAGACATGTTTTCTCTTTAGCACTTCAAACCTGTGGAAAATAAGCAGTGTGATGTTTTGACCCCGTTTCCTTTCAGCATAAATGTGCTTCCTGTAGTTGGTTTTGGTGTTTGATTTTTTTTTTTTCTTTTTTTTTTCTCTCTGTTCCCTTACAACTTTGTACACAGTGTAACTGAATTTGAGAGCCAGTTTGAGCAGAGGGTTCTTGTACATACCCTAAAATTAGAGTTTGCTCTCAGAAATCTGAACATGTGTCTGTGTGAACCCTGGGTGGGAACAAACCTCAACCACAAAATACTCCATTCACAGACTTTCTTTTCTAACTTATCATTTGTCTGTTTTAGTGGCGCTCTCCTAGTAGAAATGTGCAAAACTACATATTTTCATGGGTCCACAAGTTTAATATATTTTAGATAATAAAGTATTTCTATTACGAAGTATAAAAAAAGAAATCATATATATAATACAAACATGTATTGTTGTAAAAGAAACATTTTTTTTTTTATATAGCATGTATCATGTATCTGTCTCTCTTTAGTGTTGGATGACGTAGATGAAGGTGAGAGGTTTGAGTTTGACAGCGGTAGTGATGAAGGCCCCGAGGTGGATCGGCCACCCCCTGGCCCTGAGGGAATCTCCGTGCCTCCACCCTGCTCATCAGCAGCCAGGGACGCACCTGTGAATGGAACAAGTCCAAACCCAGAAAACGTGCTCACTGCAGAGGCTGATCTGCCCCCTCCACCCCAGAACTGCCTCGCTAATAGCAGCCCTTTGGCTCATGAACCCTTCCCACAGGGTGATCTACCTCCTCCTCCTCCCATAGAGCTCTGTCACAATGCAGCAGAAGGCCAGGACAGAGACGCTCCAACAGCACTAGAGGGCGCTACAGGAGCTGCTGCTCACAGAGAGCAGGACGGTGAGTCCTGGATACTAAAATTATGATTTTTACCAATGAGATTTATTACAAAAAGTATTTGTTAATTCTGCTTTCTAACGACTGCTAAGAAATCACAAGTTTATGATTTTTTTTTAATATATTAATAGCACTGTACTAAAAAAAATAATAATAATAAAGTGATACGTTTTTATCTCAGATATGCTTCAAAAAAGTACTTATTTTCAACATAGTATTTTGTACAATTTGATTTAATACAATAACAATTATTTAATTTTTGGAATCAATTATTTTATTTTCCTCAAAATATTAAATCATATTTTTGTCACACAGTATAAATGGGTGTTTTTTACATGAATATATATATTTCATTTATCTCATTTGTGTGTCCTTGCCATTAAAAACTCTAGTATCGACTACAATGTGTTTTATGCAATGCACTATTGGCTGTCTGGAAAATTGAATGATCAAGAAAGTAAATGGTGTACAGTTATTGATTGCCCTCTACAATGATGGCTATGTGAATTACTGACTGGAAATCAAATCTACAGCCATTTGGGTGGCCGCCCATTGAATCAAATTGCTGGTTGTTTTATAAATGCTTGCACGGTTTCTGAGGTTACATCTGTCTCTGTCTTCCTTCAATCTTTCTCTTTTTTTCTAACTGTTAATGTAGATGTAATCTTGAGTTGTTTTTTTTTTTTTTGTATCATGAATCCCTTCCCACCTAAGATAAGGTAAATGGGCGAAGATAATTCACTAGAATAGCTGCTTAAACTCTCTGTCCCTCTCTGTCCACTTTCTGATCAGTAGAGAGCAGAGGTGTCGGTGTGGTTCCCACCTCGAAGGCCAAAGTCAGCCCCTACTCTGTGATTGACATCGCCCCAATCCAGCAACAGCTGGTGTCAGAGCAGAGCGGCCCTCCCTCCTGTCCCCCAGCCAATGAGAGTGAAAGAGACATTCAGGATGTACCCAGTAGCCCAGGGTTGCCCTTTGGGTATTCAGTGCCAGTGCCCTGTGGTTATGCAACACCCTCAAATGTGCCGGTGATCCGACCAACCTACACAACCCCAGTTATCATCCGACACTTCTCAATGGATGAAGATGGTAAAAAGAGATGATTATTCTCATCTGTTACCCTTTCATTTTTCTCTTTCTGCTGGTCTGGTTGGAATAGGGGTTTACCCACCATACATACAGTATACTCATCTCTTTTCACTTTCCGCCTGGTTTCATGCTCTTCTCGTTTTTCTGAAATTTTGCCATGAGGAAGTTGGGGATAAATTTAGCTGTGGCTTTGGCTGTGATGAGATTTCCTGTTTTTTTTTCTCTAAAGTGGCCCAAATGTTAACTAAACTTCTACATGTGCGTTCTCAAATGAAATGATGATGAAGAAAGTAATGCAGTGCCAAATGCACATATATACAGTCCAGTGTCACAAAGCTCGCTAGGTCTGTGAACCTCTATTGTAATAAACAAACCTCAGTAGCATAATAAGGGAACAGTTAGAGAGCCATTCTTAAAAGTATACATATTTCACAAAATCATTCTTGGCAGACATCATAATTAGTATCTGGTTTTGGAAACCGATTTAAAATTGGAACCTTCAGTAAAACAATGTAGTAGTGTATTTAGTTAAAGCAAAGTATTTATATGTGGATTTCAAAAAGTGGAAGTATGGATATTATGCAGTGATATATATAGTACACACACTGTATAATGTGTACATACAATGTTGTGTGTGTGTTTTAATAAAAAAATTTAATTCATATGTATGCACAATTCTTAATTATATTTCTAACCATTTAAGCTTTATCCTTTAGTTTTAAAGTTGTTAGAATTATGTGAATTATATATTCAGGCAAGTGTGTCCAAACTGCTAGTGTAGGTTGAGGTGAGAGGGAGAAAAACAAAAGTATTGGCTTGAATTTTCTAGGAGACTCTCTGTAACACATTACTTATTGTTTTTCAAGCTGTTAACTTGATCCGATTGCAACATATCTGAGACACAGTTGGATGTTTATCTGTGCGTCTCTGTTAATGCATAAGCTGTTTTGATGTGTCCTGCAGTGACTGTGGTGGGAGCTGGAAATACCCCCGTAGACAGGTGAGTGAGACCGCACAGGTGCACTCTCTAGTACTGCTTTACTTAGATATCTGTTGCCTATTGCTGTCCTTATGCTGTATGAATCATCTTGTACACGAACCACTTTTGTTCGGTATTTGTGTTTTTCTGTTGTCAATACTGCGAACAGATATAGAAATTTGAAGGGAAGTTTGAATATATACCAATTCCAAATGTTTTGTCCAGTGTTTTTAGTGAAGAGTGTCCAGTCATCAGAGAGGAAGATGCTCTTACTAAGTGGGTATCAGACCCAGCAAACACAGCCTGGATGGAGAGTAAGTACTTAGCATTTTGCTTGGCTGATAAAATGCTTGGATTTAGATTGTGTATGAATGAATAAAGGCTTGTTTGCCTTGTTCAGCTGTGTTTCCTGTTACTGTAGAGAATCTCAGACATTTCCTTCCTTCTCTCGGAAGAACTGCTCAGCCTTTTTCAGCAGATTTATTGACGCATATTAATGCCCACTGCACTGTTTTGGTTTGGTTGCACATATGAAATTGTAAGCCATGTGTGTTTGTTTACATGTTTCTGTTTGTTTTAGATCCAGATGAAGTGATTTATGATGATGTACCGAGAGAAAACTCTGGATCCACTACAGGTTTAGTATCTGGTCATTTCCTTGATCTTAACTAACTGTGACATGCATTTGTTCATGTCTGTTATTAACCTATCAGCTAACAACCTAATAGGGGTCAGTGTATATGTATGAGTCTGTGTGAGTGTATATATATATATATATATTATTACTGTAATTTACAGTAATTATATTACTGGTATACAATATGTTCATGTTGTGATTCCACGCCAAATAGCATTTACAGTTGTATCTGTTTTGGCCTGCATATTCTTTTTAATAACTACAATTATTAATAATTATTTTCAAATTCAGATTAGTTGATAGATCCAGAATTGTATCTGTAAATCCCCCACCCCTGCAGCCTGGCTAAGGAAATGTGAGAGAAATGAAAGCTGAGAGTAAATGTGTCCTATCAGCAATAAGACTGTCATGTGACTGACAGCTCTGCTGTTATGGCTGATGACAGTCATGAGGGAATGAATTTGGACTGTTTTTTTTTTGTAAAATGTGAACTGTGTTTATGTCAGACCCAGATGAGATGATCTATGATGATGTTGAGTTCGGGGAGGAGGGCGGCAGCAGCTCGCTGGATAACGGCTGGAGCTCCAGTGAGTTTGAGAGCTATGAGGAAGCCAGTGACACAGAGAATGGACATGGAGAAAATGGTCTCCCAAACGCCTTCGTCAGGGGCCGTGCACCCAGCAAGAAAACGCATGTGTGTATTTACACTACTACTGTCTCACTCTCATTGTTTCTCTCTTCTTCTTTTTTTCTCTGTTTTATTAATGCTGCTGTTTCTGTGGTGTGAACATTGTGTCAGTGTACTCAGATCTGATGTCTGGAGTGGAACATTGGTTTATTTAAAATTTGCCCACACTAATATTTAAAAACAGTGAGAAAAGTCTGTAATCTGCCCATAATAGTTTTGGTTTTGTTTGTATGTTCAGGTGCTGATTTAGTAGATGAGGTTTATTTGAGTAAGTCTGTGTATGAGTTTATTTCAAAGTCTGGCCAGGGAATCGGTTTATTTTTGAACTGGCAGAACAAATTTAGAGTCGGATCATTTGAAACCTTTTTTGAGAGAGGGATTTGTAAGAGTGTGTATGTGTGTGCATGTGTGTAAGGTCTCAGATTCATTGTTTGGAAGCGCCCAAAATGAAATACTTTTAAAGCAATGCAAAGATTTTAATATTTGTCATCTAATGTAATATTTATGAATCATATATCTGGCATGCCATTGTTTGCAACCAACAATAGTTTTGTCTTATGTCACAATTTTATACTCAATATTACTTAAAATTAATGATCTGTCAATTTGATTAATCGTGATTAATTGAATATAACCAAATGTTTTTGTTTATATAATATGTGTGTAGACACCTGTTTGTTTGCATGCGTGTATATATATAGTGTTTGTATATGCACATACACAGACAAACATGCTGTATATTATATAAACAAACTTGTTAGATGCTATTAATCGGTTTGACAGCACTACTTAAAATACATCGTTTTTTCTTTAACATTTATTTCAGAATTAATTTTATGCTTTTTTATGTTTATTTATTTATGGTAGTGTTTTAATAGTATTTCTAATGTCCCCCATAACAGGGGGGAAATGATTATAATAAAAATATTTGTCAAATTATTATTGAAATATTATGGAATTAATGTCAGTGCACCCTTTATTTTGTATTGTAAACAACAGCATGCCTCATAGACAATAGGAATATTAACGGAGTGAGTTTCTAAATAAAACAAGGGAATGTTGGAGTTATGCAGTAACTCGTTCTCTGCCCCCTGTTCAGCTGTCTGAAGATCTGACGCGTTTGAAAGAGCACTATGAGAGAAAGATGCGAGATCTCATGGCAAACACAGTGGGAACAGTAGAGCTACAGCAGCTCAAACACAAACACGAGCAGAAGGTAAAAGAACAAGAGCGTGTATGTTAGCCTGACGTCTCTAGAGCTAGTGCTCTTTCTTCTCTGTGCTAGCGCTGGTGGTGGGCTTCTTCTGACCTCCGTCATCCCCACTAAACATCTGTTTGCATCTCCATAGACATAGCTGTTGTCATCTGTGGAGAGTGAATGTTGTACACACTTTGACCCCATTCATCCTCACTTCATGTGTGGCTTTGCATGTCATTCTGTGTTTAAAATTGTTGGTATGTGATGTTCTCCCCCTCAGTGACTGCCATTGATTAAATATTTGAATTAAGGGACTTTGAATGAGAAAAATCTGTTGAGTTCTGCTTGCACAGATTTGCAGTTGCGGAGCTGCATTTGTTGTTTCTCATATTTTATCCATCAGACTTCATGTTCCCTCATCATCTCTCATTTTACCCATGTGGTG
This sequence comes from Pimephales promelas, assembly GCF_016745375.1. Next base: position 7,299,958 of record NW_024121099.1, on the reverse strand, counting down.
TCTGTGTCGATCTTATCATTGTGTATTCATTCACAACATAATTTAGTTAGGATGCATGTTTTTTGTTTTTTTGGAGATCCTATGTTCAAGTTGGATAGTTCTTCTCCACGGTGATGGGTTCATCTTGTTAATTCCGATCAAAGTGATATGAAATCTCTTGAGTGAATTCACAAAAGAGTTGGTCCGCTTTTGCATCCGGGTTTCCTGCGCAAATTCAATAAATATTACACTGTGTACATTTTTCTGCACAGATTTTGTGAGCTCACTCCTAAATGATGTTGCATGTGCTACAGATGCAGCGGCTTGTAAAAGCAGCTAAAGATGGAACTAAAGATGGTCTGCAAAAAACCAAAGCCGCGGTGAGAAAGGGACGATCTTTCATCCGCACCAGATCTCACTGTTATGGTAAGAGCACAAATAGTACAACCTCCAATTCACAAAGGATTTTCATCTTGATTAATATGCCTCTTTTGTTTAATTTATTTAATGAATCCACCATTCTTTCCTCAGAGAAGAAACCCAGCTGTTTTGATGAAGAGTCAGATCTGTTCATCGAGGTGGAGTGTTTTAATGTTGACCCAGTGCTGAGACCCGCACCTGATGGGCTTTCTCAACACCAGGTACTTTTTACCAACTTTTAACCACCTTAAAAGTGTGTGTGCTTGCCCACAAAAGTTTGACGTCAGTAAGGATTTTATTATTAATACTTTGATTCAACAAGAATGCCTTTGATTGATCAAAAGTGAAAAACTTTTACATTATTATTAAAGGAGTTTTGTTTCAAATAAATATCACAGTCCACATTAAATTGTAAATTACATTTTAGAACAGTTATTACCAACAAAAAGTCTTTGGGCAATATTTCTTTTTTTAAAGCCATTTGTTTTTATGTTTTTTTTATTTAATGTGCGGACGTTCATACATTTTCTGAGTGTGACTGAAGTGCCCTTGTGTTTGTGTGTGCATGAACAGGTGATGAGGAGATGCATTCTGGAGACGATTCTAGAGAGTGAGAAGAACTATCTGGAAGCTCTGAAGAGAATTTTAGAGGTTTACTGTTTTTGTCTGTTTTACCTGTGCTGCTTAACATTACACTGGAGAATTTGTTTTTAAATGCATTATAATGTTAAATCTTTTGTCATTTGACTGTCTGCACATATTCATCATCCAATAAAGTAAATTCTTTTTTTCTTTGCACATAACAGCAATATGAGAAACCACTGGCAGAGATTGAGCCTCGGTTGCTGAGCGACCGCAAGCTTAAGGTGGTGTTTTATCGGATTCGGGAGATTTTGCAGTGCCATGCCCTGTTCCAGATGGCGCTGGCCAGTCGTGTGTCTGACTGGGACGAGCTGGAGATGATCGGAGATGTTTTTGTAGCGTCGGTGAGATACATGATTTTATGATTTAATAATTGGACATAAACAGCAATGATCTTTTTTTTTAGTTTTAGAGTTTTAATACGTTTATTTAATCTATAAGTGAAAACAACTGCATGAAAATTTTGTGTTTTTTACATGTTCAAACCTTCTCCACCTTTAACCATCTGATGTAAAGTTATGTGTGTCTCAAAGTTATCTTCAACGGTTAAAAATATAGTTCATGAGAGAAATTATCCCTATATAAAGAGTATCATGGTTTCTACTCTTACATTTGTGCCGTCACCTCTTTCTCTTCTGCAGTTTTCTAAGTCTATGGTGTTGGACGCTTACAGTGAGTATGTGAATAACTTCAGCTTGGCGATGGGAGTGGTGCGGAAGGCGTGCACATCCAAGCCCTGTTTCCTCGACTTCCTCAAGGTTAGACATCCCAAAAGAGTCCTGTGGTGCAGTAATTACATGTCAAACAGTTTTGCACTTTTCTGTTATGTAATTCACAATAATAAGGCTTAAACCTTATTTAGATGATGATCTAAATCCTAAAACAGGCAGAATTAAAATAAATATCCAATATCAGCCAATATGGTGAAAAAATATGAAGATGTTCTCAATAGTAAATTTACACATTCAGGTCAAATGCTCAGTGTAAATGTAATGTTGCTCCTTTAAACAATAATCAATGTGATCAAAAAGTAAAAATTTGGCAAGGATACATTAAAGATCGATCAAAAGTGATAGTTAAGGCATTTATATTTTTACAAAAAATGTAACAAATAACTTTTAATTCATTGAAGAATCCTGAAAAAATATATTAAGTGGATAATAATAAGAAATGTTAATTCAGCAACAAATCAGCATATTAGGATGATTTCTGAAGGATCATGTGACCCTTTCAGTAATTATGCTGAAAATTCAGCTTTGCATCACAGGAATAAATTACATTTTGAAATATATTCTAAAAAAGCAGTTATTTTAAATAATAATAATTCACAGGATTTCTGTTTTTACTGTATTTTTGATCAAATAAGTGCAGCTTTGGTAAGCAGAAGAAGCTCCAAGATTATTCATGCTGTTTGTGTTCTGTTCACAGCACCGTCAGGAGACTAACAAAGACCATCTGACCCTCTATGGACTGATGATGAAGCCTATTCAACGGTTCCCTCAGTTTATACTGTTGCTGCAAGTGCGTCTTACCTCACACGCTCTTTCAGTACTGTTAATATTAAGAAAATACATGTGCTCCACTCCAGTACACTCATCGCAAAAAAATATCTTGACATCTCCTGAAGAGGGCGCCTCTTTCTTTCTCATCCACATCACACCAAGAGTCACTTTCATGTAGTTCATGAACTCACATAAAAGGCAAAACTTTCATTCACGATTAGGTTTTCATTCACTCCATTTTTCTTTTGTTGTAGTTTTCACAGGCTGCTATAACATCTTCTGCGTCTCCTTGCAGGACATGTTAAAAAACACACCAGTGGGCCATCCCGATCGTCTTCCGCTTCAGATGGCTCTCACTGAACTGGAAACGCTTGCCGAAAAATTAAACGAGAGGAAAAGAGAGGCCGACCAGCGCTGTGAGATCAGACACATTGCTAAGGCTATGAATGAACATTACCTCAACAAGGTACGGCAGCCCCTCTGCTGATTGATCGCAGTTGTACACCTCAAACCCGTTTTATGAACGCGTGGGTGCTTAGTCAAATATGTAATTTGACATTTGGGAGTTTCACACAGCACAGTTAAACCTAGAGTGTGTCTGAGCCCTGCTGTCACTAATATTAAGTCAGTACTGAGCCAATACTGTAAACAGAATCAGCTTGAACAGTCCACACCATCTGGGGCTCTGATATAATTTGCTTAACTTTGCGCTCTTTGACTGCTTGCTCTTTTGCTGTGAATGGATAGGTGTTGTTTTATTCTCTAAATATACTTGCATTAATTTTAAACTACATCTAACATAAGGTATGAAACACATTTTGGATTTTAGATGGACAAAATGGCATAGTATACCCATGAAGAGCACATACATGATGCTCTCCTAAAGCTAATAAAGGCTTTAATCAACTATTAACCAGCAGATTCAAGAACCAACAGTGGAGTTAAACAAAAAGATATGACATATACCAGACTATTTTAGATTATATACAGTTCAACAGTTAGGGGTTAGGCATTATTTTTTTTAATTAATACTTTTATTCAGAGTGCATTAAATTGATAGAAATTTACATTTTGACATTATAACATTTATAATGTTAGAAAAGGTAGGTTTAATTTTCAAATAATATTTTTCTTTTTGAACTTCTATTCATCAAAGTATAAAAATATTATTGTTATTACCTTAAAATATTATCAAGGTTTCCGCAAAAATATTAAGCAGCACAACTGATTTCTGAAGGATCATGTGACACTGAAGACTAGAGTAATGGCTGCTGAAAAGTCAGCTTTGCCATGATTATATTTATTATTTTAAATATTATTTTAAAATATTTCACAGTATTACTGTTTTACTGTAATTTCGGTCAAATAAATACAGCCATAAAATACCTAAAAACATTGGTAAATGGGAATATTTAATCAAACAATAATACTGAATACATGTATCTCTCTTTGCTGAATAATTTTAGCTTCAGTAAGCCATTTGAAGCCAAACATGAAGAAAGTTAAGCCTAAAACAATACAGTGAATGAATGGCTCCTTTTTTTTTTTACAAGCCTTTTTCTTAGTTAAATTCTGACATCTCGGAATCTGTATTGATGTATCATATATCTAATTAATCACTCAGTGGAGGGCAGAATATTTTTTCATAAGCTAAGCATGAATTCAAAAAGATTGAAAGTAGAAAACAATAGAAAGGTTCTGCTGCAAACCGATTAAAACACTTCTGTGGCCTGTTTTAGCTAGTAATATAACATTATGAATATTTAATAATGAAATGGGTGTATTTAGCACATTTTACTGTCCATTTTATTCCCCTCAAATCATCCCGCAGTACATATTGGACAAATGTGTGTGTGGTCAGGGTCAACTGATGAGTGACTGTGACAAAGTAGAACCCTTAAATATTTAATCCCCAGCTCAACCCTTTTATTGCTGTTTTTGCTTCTCTCTCCATTCATCATTCTCCCTCTCTCTCTCAGCTGCTGAGCAGCGGCAGTCGTTATCTGATTTGTTCAGATGACGTGGTGGAAACAGTTTATAATGATCGTGGGGAGATCATTAAGACTAAAGAACGCAGAGTCTTTCTTCTGAATGATGTTCTCATGTGTGCCACCCCCAACCAGCGGTATGACCATTACACATTATCTGCAATAACTCTGTCTAAACTGTTTAGCACAGCATCACTCAGAAATCATTTAATCCAGGATATTTAGAGTTAAACCTTCATCCTCCACTCAAATCCATCCTCCATCTGAGTAAACCAGTGTTTCTCTCCTCCAGCCCCTCTCAGGATGGTGTGAGTGTGGGAGCTGGAGGTGAAGGTGTTCCCTCAGGACAGCGCTTCCTGCTCAAGTGGAGTGTGCCTTTGAGTTTTGTGGAGGTCGTGGAGTTTGGCTCCAGCGAAGAGATGGGCGACTCCAGATTTCCCCCCTTGCACTCAGGGGATAAAGTCGTCATCAATGCTAAACCTAGTAAGTTCTTGTCAAACACACAAAAAGATGTATTCAGAAACATTTACTCTCGGCCAAATTTTTCGTAGTTAACTAAAATCTGTCTGAATCTGGGTGCAAAGAGTTATTTTCAGGTATTACTGGAGGTCAAGGTCACTTGGTGGTTCTGGGTTAAAAACTCAAAGTTTTCACAGAGCTCATGATCCATCTACTGCAGAGATCGCCACCAAGACCACCGACTGTGTCCTTAAATTAGGCTCTCCAGATGAAATATCGCTGTTGTGTGCTGGAAGTTGTTTTGGATATAAATGTCTGCTTTATTCAAGAATAATCAAACAACTTAACATAGCCAAGTGCTTGAAGCAATAGGAGGAAATGCTCAGAGAGATATCCATTCTGCACCACCCTTAAGAAACAATACACTCATGTTATTTTTAAAAGGTGCATGAGCAGAGATGTGACATTTAAAACACTCACAATTATTCAGAAAAATTCATGGTCAGATTTCTGACACATCCAGATAAAGTTTCCATGGAAAATATGACACTGAGAACACTGGTGCTTGACACTGTTTACTGTGCTTTCCAGACAGTGTCACATCTGACAAAATCGTGATTTGAAGTCTGGCTTTTAATGTTCGATCTTAAAAATGAATTATTGATGGAAATATGTCTGGAGAATGGGAAAGGCTGAGATATCTAGAGAGAGAGATGGGGATAAGGTAATAGAGAGAACTCAAAAGCTTTCTGCTTAAAGAAGGGATGTTATACACAACATTATTTCTCCTCATTATTCCTTGCAAAACAGGATTCTTTGAAGTGTTCTCTAGTGCTGTGCTAGTCAGCTAAAAGTCGTTTGTTTTAGTAAATTGCCTGTTTCCTCAGGGATTTCAGACAGATAGTGTTTATAGTATAGTATTTATTTTTAAAAATGGCTGCTGTCTCACCTCCTGCTGTTCCAGCGCATCTGTAAATATGGGGTTTAATGCAATGCATGATGAATATTCATTAGGTTGTCCTGATTTACAGAGATGTATTTTGGGGGATTCTACAGTTCTAGCAGCTTTTATAGACTCCAATGCAGAAAACGCAGAATAATACTAAAACAACCCTCCAGTGCTTGGCCCCTTATGACACAACAATTCTTTTCAAAATCATCTGCCGTTGAAAACGTCTCTCCTCAGAGGCAGTCTGCTCTGTTTTTGTGGTTTGAAGGAAACAGGTCATACTGACTCATGAAGCTGAACAAAAGAGAAAGACTGTTTTTCCTGTTTCACCGCGTCTGCTCTATTCAGCACAGCTGAGGTGACAAAAGAAGGGACTCCGGTGGGATTTTACAAGACATTATGCAAAAACCCACACTGTAGAAGTAATTCAGTTCTGTAATTCTCATCTGAATGCTAGTTTAACAGTTTTTGACAGATGAAACACATCAAACTCTTTGTGCCGTTCCTCTAATGTTGGAAGATAGAAAAAAATCACTTTTCAGCGTGGTCGAAAAAGACTGGTGCTGTCTCTATGGTTACTGAAAACAAATTCTGTGTGCAGGAACTGCTCTGATTCAAATTAAAGCACTGAATCAAGAGCTCTTGCATTCCCAGCCCCTTTCTTTATTCTCTCTGGTTTTACTTTTCCTATTCTAATTAACCATGGAGAATAAAGCTACCAAGAGTGATGTCACTGTTGGAAACTCTGTGGAAAAGTTCCAGAGCACCATTTTACATGTATTTGAGAATGTTTAAATGTCTATCTAGTTTTTCAGTTAAGTTTATTGGTATGTAAGACTGAATTAAGAGTACCGCCTTAGTCTTTGTCAATGCTATTTTAGAATTATTTATATACTGGTATAGTATTTTAATATTTGCAGTTCTCATTTTAATTTTAGGTTAAGTTTTAGTAATCTTATGTTTTTAGTTTTTTATATTTCTATATAGCATGAATACATTTTTATTATGTAATAGTTGTCTTTTTTTTTGTTTTTCGTCTAATATTTATTCATTTAAGTTTTATTTAAATTACTGAAAGCCAAAATTTTTGTTTTGTTCGGTTTTAGTTTACTGATTTAAGCACAAGGAGTTAGTTTTGTCCTCTTTTAGAAAACTTTGACTTTAGGGAAAATAAAACATCCTTTTCTCCCCACACATCTTTAAAGGATAAATGTTGTATACTTGCAGAGCCTGACACTTCTGAACAAAAGTAAACACAAACGCTGCCAAATACAGACTGTGTGTTCACATATTGACAGAGTCTATGGCTGGCCCTGCCCCCTGAGCCTCATGTCTCATGTTTCTTTAGTGTGTCCATGCTAAAGCAACCCAAAACTCACAAAAAAAAAACTCCTGCATGCTGATGTACAGTACTGTCAGACATTTTTTAACTCATTTAGATGTTCATCATAGAACACTGTCTAATGGCAACATAATTTTGATGTAGTTATTAGCGAATATGTCACTTCAGTTACTTTAACCCCCCCAAAAAATACACTCTTTTTGTCTTTCTCTCTTTTTTTCTCATGTTCTCCCTCTCTACTGAACATTTCTCTCTCTCTTTATCTTGAAAGAACAGAGCAGCACAAAGCAGTCTATTGTGTGGGACAAAATTTAGGAGATAGTCAGATCCACACAGGACATTCTTTATGACTGTAATTTGAACACGTGTTTAATGATTCGCTGTATAAAATGAATCAGTTTTAAAGTAACTGTAATGCTCAAAGCTAGTAAAGTATAAAATGGAGCCAAACTAATCAAGTGATATTTTAGAAGCTGGATAAAATCCTCAGATGATGATCAATACTACTTTGACTTCAATCGCTGTGTTTCATTTGCAGATAAGTTGTATATGGGTCCAGGGCAGCTGTACCAGGACCTACAGAACCTGATCCATGACTTGAGTTTGGTGAACCAGATCTCTACAATGATCAGCAGTCTGAAGGGGAACTATCAGGTGAGGCGTTCATTTCACTGTTTTTCTAAAACCAGGATGCACGCCGTTCTTGTCACTTAAAAGTCAATTTAACTCTCTCTCTCTCTCTCTCTCTCTCTCTCTCTCTCTCTCTCCCTCTCCAGAATGTTAATGGGACAGTTGCTCAGGATTGGGTTTCAGGTCTCCAGCGACTCATTTTAAAGAAAGAGGAGGAGATTCGTGCAGCTGACCGCTGTAGGATACAACTACAGTTACCAGGGAAGCAAGACAAGTATGTGCGACCTCAGCTTGACCCTTAATACACTACCGTCCAAAAGTACAAATTAATTTTTTTAACGTTCATGAAAGAAGTCTCTTTCATTCACCAAGGCTGCATTTACTTGATTAAAAATAGTCAAAACAGTAATTACTTGAAATGTTATGAAAAATTCTAAATAACTGTTTTTTATTTTAATATATTTGTATAATATAATTCGTTTCTTGTGATTGCAAAGCTGAATTTTACTGGTTCCTAATTCTCCAGTATAGTAATGGGGGCACTATACTGTCAAAAAGCTCAGTTCTTTGGATGAGACATTAAACTGTCCATCATTATGGCCTCCTAATCATCCCCATATACTGATTGTCTTCATCACAGTCTTCACCAATTTGCTGGTGTGTGGTGGGCGTTCTAGCGCAGTATGGCTGCCGTTGTTTCATCCAGCTGGATGGATGCTGCACATTGGTGGTGGCGAGGAGATTCCCTGTCTTCCATGTGAAGTGCTTTGAGCTATATAAATGTAACAAATTATAATTATTAAAATATGTAAAAAAAAAAAAATTATTTAAAATAACAAATTTTAAGTCAAGCTAGCTTTATTTATATAGCGCTTTATATTTAGATTGTTTCAAACCAGCTTTGCAGTGATAAACAGGAAAATAATGATTCAAGGAGGCAAACAGAATTCAGTTTTGCTGTAAAGCAGCTCTAAAAAGACCATAGTAAACAGCCATTATTTAGTTGAAATCGGTTCAGTTCAGGATTGATTCATTTCCCTCAATAACTGTGTAAAGTACATCAATTATGAAATAAGTTCAATTCAGCAATAAAGCAGCTCTACAGAAACAGTGATGTCATCATCCAACTTAGTTCATTTAGTGTGACTCATTCAGTGTCACTACAATCAAATCATTAATATTGTTGAATATTAAGTTTTAATGTATTTAGTATGTTTTGGGATCTATTGGTATCTGCATTGCTGAATTAATGAAAACAAGACAAAAATTGAATTTAAGTATTAATGTTTCTAATAGTGTGTATTATCATGTGCATATTATTATTTTAAGTACCATGTTTATGTTATTATTATTAATTAGGGTGCACAATTATGCCAAAAGAGATTTATTTAGGCTTCTTAAAACGGTGGAACTCAGGCTTTTAAATGATCAAACTTCCATGTTTCTGTGTTTATGTGACTCAGTGGTTTAAGAATGACCTCAAATCCCTAATCAGACCCCAAAGAAATCTTGTGTTATTATTATCCTCCTCCTGTGGATCAGAGGCTTTGTAGTGTGCAGTTGTCACAAACATACGCACACACCGATTATTTGTGACTATATGCTTGGATTTTAGTGTCTGGATTATAGGAGTATCTTTAGACTCCCAGCTGTCGAACTAATCTCTCTGATAACATAAATCTCTCTCACACGCTGTGACTGCTGGAAAATGTATGCAGGTGACTTTTTTTTATTTATTTTTTTTTGAGTGGGGTGAGAGTGGTCTGGATTACATGCTTCTGGTCGTTATCTATCATTTATATCTACACTATTAAGTTGTGTAGACAGTTAAAAAGACTTCTTCGAAAGTCATAGGAATATAAATTCATTACCAATTTAAAAATATGGAAAAGTTACAAATTCTGTGTTGTGTTGATTTAGTATCGAAACTGGCCAATTGTTAAATAATATTCTGCAATTTTACTTATAAACTGGATGGGATCCTGTCTGACCAGCTAAATCCATGCTGAGATATTTAGACTACCCAGAAGATTTATATACCGCCCAGTACATGCCCTGTGAATTTAGACAAACATGTATTGTTTTTATTGTGAAAAATCTGAACTTTGTTTGTGATTTTCACTTTTCAGGTATGGTAGAGCGACGTTCTTCACTGCGGTCTTTAACACTTTCAGTCCATCCATCAAGCAAGCTTGGATCAGTCATCTGCAGATGGCTAAATTGGCTCTACGTACGTGTCATTTACTGTCTCCGTATCCTGTCTTTTGTGTCTTTTACTCTTCTGTAATAAGAGATCTAGGACTTAAAAGCCATAAAAACTGCTTCAAAAACATCTGAAAATACATTTAAACATATCTTAAAATGATGTTCCCAACATATTTTCTAAATAAACGTGTTCGTATAATATAAAAAAAAATTGTGCCATCTGTATTCATATTATTCAGCGTGTGAATCATCGCTCAGCCTAGCCAGAACTGAAAGTTCAGTGCAGACAAATGGATTAGAATACTGGCAACTGGAGGACACATATGGGAATATCATTGGTTTGTAGAATCCGAGGAATGCTTCACTAATGTAATGTTTTTGTACAGAGGAAGACAACATCCAAGGCTGGTTTTGTGCTGAAGATGATGGTAATCAAATGAGAAAGCAGAACCATCCTCTCTTACTCAGACAGATGGCTGTGGTCATGTCCAAACTACAGGAGTTCAAGGTGACGTAAACAACGTCTACATTATCATTATTGCTTATAACAAAAATGGTTTAACCAATGTGAAACCAATGTGTATTTGTGTCAGGTGGAGTGTGCAGTTCACAACCCAGAGCCTCACGTGAACCCTGACAGCACTGCGGATCTGCCTGTTATGGGTCATGGATGTGTGTGGGTGAGTCGAGAGACAATTTACAGTCTAAACATCAAATTCTTGTATATTAAATCAGTCCAGCTTCCTTATTAGAGTCCACTTTGGAGCAAATCTGTCAGTCTGCTGTGTGTGTGCTCCTGACCTGAAAGGTTATTTATTTTATTTTTTTAAAGAAGTTCTGAAGTCTAAAAGCATCATTAAACACTGTTCTGTGTGGGAAGTGATAGTGCAAGATTGCATTAAAGGCTTACATGTTGTATTTTTTTGTATTGAAGATCGTAAAACATTCCCTTTTCTACGACGCGTAATAGCTTACAGTGATGAGCTGCACTCCTTTAAGTGTCCCATCAATCTGAGGAAAAAAAGATTTATTTCACCTCTGGAAAATGCCTCAGACTTTAGTACTCGTATCAGTTTTGTTTATCAAAACAAAAGCAGGACAATGAATAGTTTTTACTGGTGTAGATTCTGAAAATAACTTCTCTTTCTTTTCAGGTGGCCAGCTGCACCAATCACATGGGTCAGGTCTCCATTGTGGCCTTGCAGAACTCAAATCCCAAAGTGACAGAGTGTTTTAATGTGGAGTCGCGTATTCTCTGCATGACGTTTGTGCCTGTGGATGAGCCCGTGGAAAACGGAGAGGGAAAGCCTGAGGATCGGAAAGCCAATGACACACCGACTGTGTGCTTGGGCATGGAGGAAGGCAGGTGTGTACATCACCCAAAACATCCAAAAACACCATATAGATGAAGAGGTGTGATGCCCCCCATTATCTGGGGATGCTTAACCTGATAAAATTGTGTTTTGTCTTTTTAGTATCTCTGTGTATAAGAGCAGCCAACGCGCTAAGAAAGTTCGTCTGCAGCACTTCTTCTCCCCTGATAAGTCCAGTGTCACGTGTCTAGTGTACAAGAGTGGGTGTCTGTATGCAGGCCTGGTCAGTGGTTCTCTGGTCGTCTACTCCAGGGCAGATGGTAAGGAGTTTCTTTCTGCTGTGATTGCTGTATGAATCTTGATAAGGGGTATGAATGTTAAATTTGGTTGAATACTTTTTTTTTTTGTATTAGGAAAAGTAAAAAACCCAGTATGGGTTGCTGGTGTGCTTCTTGACTAGCTTAACCAGCAAGGATTTCTTGATCAACTAGCCAAAGCTAAGTTTAGCTGGTTAACAGCATGACTATGCCATTAAATAACCAGAAAGTAACGAACCAGAATTCATGCTGATATAAGTTGGTTTCAGCAGGGAGTGCTCTGGAAAGTTCTCAAGGAAAGCGAGACGTTAAAAAATATTTTACCTCATCTCTCATTAATTCTTTCCACAGCTGTTTTTCTCTCCAGAAAGCTCATATTCCATTTCACTCCAGTTTTCTGCTTGCCAGAGACACAGCTATTTAATAAATATTTTGGGTTGCTGTGTAATACTCCGATTAATTGTATTTAATGGTCTTGGTAATGATGCTGTTTAAGATTAGCCTTATAACTTACAATGAGCAGTGTTTATATATATATATATATATATATCTGTTGCTTGCTGCCTTAAACATCCAAGTTGATTTAAGATTTAAGCTTAACATTTCAACTTAAATTAAATGAAATTTACTTTAGAGTTTGAATCTTGTATAACTTAAAAAGTTAGTAACTTAGTTTGAGTTAAACCAATGTAAAAACATATGTTGTCATAACTTATTTATCATACAATTTTTTACTGTGGTAAACAGTTACTGTAGGAACACATGTATTATTACAGTATATACAGTATATAAAGTTGAACAATTTGTCTGTTTTTAAATAAATAAATCAACTTTTATTCAGCAGTCGCAAATACAGTAAATTGCTCAAAAGTGACGGTAAAGACATTTATAATGTTTTATTAAATGCTTTAGTTGAATTTTAATGTAGAATGTAGTCTGTTATTTCTTGATAACAGACAGCTTTTAAACACCGTTGCCATGAAAAACAGAGCATTGCCATGGACACAGTTTTATTCACTCTGGAGGATAAGCCCCTTTAAATCAATACACTCCTTTTTAAATCAATATTTTGTGTCAAATTATTGATTTATTTGGTGGGTAGCCATGCAATAAGCGGGATAATGTAGAGCGAGACGATTGTTCTAGCGAATACTAAAGGTGAAGACCCAACTTTATGTATGTTTTGTAAAATTCCCTTATCTGTCAAACATTTTTTATTAGATTGTCCTGGACTTAACGCAAGCAGAAGGCTCTTTTATGAAGTTACTTCTTTGAAGGACCTATTTAATGAGATTATGCCTGAAAAGGTTCTGGATTTTTTTATCATATGTTAATTAAAATATATATATATTGTATAATATGACTTCTTGTTTATATTTGTTTTGTTGTTGTTGTATTTATATGATATTTGTATTTTTGTAAATGAATTTTTTGCCATAAAAATAGCTCTGACTGCTGACATGGCATTAAAATAATATTAATCTGAATCTATAGCGAATACCACCCCTTCAGGCTGATTCAATCCTGATCAGCCTGTCGGGGTTGTAGTCGCTATAACAACCGTCTCGCTCTACATTATCCCTTAGACATTACAAAACATTTATATTTCAAATAAATGCTGTTCCTTTGAACTTTCTATTCATGAAAGAATCTAGAAAAAATTATCGGTTTCCACAAAAAATATTAGGAGAAATGTTTCTTGAACACCAAATCAGTGTATATAAAAACTGCTAATTTAAACCAAAAAATCTGCATATAATAATACGTTTTAGTGTGCTCTTTAACATTCCCATAATGAAATAACTAATTAAAATGTAATACTTAATGTTTAGTAAAACCCACAGGATGGGTAACTTTAGAAATGCAGCACAGTTTCAGATGAAAACATTTACACAATGATATTTTCGTCTGACAGTATAGTAGCATTATGGGATTATGAAGGTTGTGTTTTGAATTAAACTATGTCTTTGTTTACATTTGACTAATTCAGCTGAATACAGAATGACTAGGCGTTTGATCAGTAAAATGTATGTCCTCATTAAAACGCTTATTTTCCTCTTACATCACTTCTCATCAAAACTGTATTTGAATCCGGGCAAGAGACTGAGCGGGAATGCTGTGTAGGCGCTGGTGTTATGTAACTCTCTTGAGGCAAACAAGCTGAATAAAGATCCACTCGAATACGCTGGAGGGTGGGATTATACAGGCAGAAACACATGCTGGCTATCAGTGATTTGTAGAGATTATTGTGGGTCAGTGTAAATGTTATCAAACATGTTTAATATTACTGTTTTACTGTATTACTTTTTGATTAAAAATGTAGGCTTTGTGAGAATCTTTTTTTTTTCTTCTACAAAAAAGAAAAACGTTACAAAAAACGCCCATAAACTTTTTAAATGATGGTGTCACATTGATTGCACAGCGACTGTAGCCACTTAACTTATAAATATACTGTGTTAAATGATTGCCATTATTTTATCCATTGTATATTTACACTTAAGTCTATTGCATTAAAAGCAACATACGCTGCTGAATCAGCTTACTTTGGATGTCAGAATGTGTCTCAACATAAAGAGGTTCACAGTTACCAGCTCCAAAAAAAGATGATCCAACACAATTATTTGATGGAAAAGTGGTACTAGTATTTGCACTGTGAGAGGAGTTTTCACCTCAATGATTGTCAGGTCCCTCTTCAATCGTGCCTTTGTGAATTAAACAAACACTTAACACTGCTCTCTGAATGCTGTGAGGCCATTATATTTCTGCAGGAAACCCACACACACAGTGTGGGTGAGGAGCACAGGATATGTAGTATCTGCCCTACCCTTTGTATGACAAACATCACTGTAACCTTTACCCTGATTTCTTTCTCACACAAAATCTCTCACATTCAATGTCCACAAGTCCTTATTTTCTCTGTGCATTTAAAACAGTAATATCTGAGATTCAGATTGTCTTGACGTCTTTTCTCGCCCTCACAGACGGTTCCTGGGTTGAGTCTGGGGTCTGTGTGATCAAGTTGGGAGTGTTCCCGGTTAAATCCCTGCTGGTGGTGGGTGAACACGTCTGGGCCTCATCTGGAGGGCAGATCTTCATCATCAGCACACAGACACACACTGTGGAGGTAGTACGGCACTTTACACACACATTTCTGCACACCTGTTTTGATCAGCGTTTCTATTGAAACTAGCAATTTTTTGTTCAGCAAACAGTGGTACAGTCTACCAGAATCCCTTTCTTACTATAAAATCCAAATATCTGTAGGACTTCATTCTGTTAGGCATATTTTACTGGAAACACCAGTCAAAAAAAGTCAACATAAGGTTCTGAATGGCAATAAGCTAATATTTGCATATAGAAAGATATCCGTGGGTCTACATTTTTATGACCGAAAGCTGTGATGCTTCTAAGAGCTAGGCAATTTGTCTTTAGAGAGAACAGAGAGGCCTTCTGTGATCTCAGAATATTAAAGCCATGTCTTCTCTGTCCTACAAGCAGACACTGACACACTGACCTGTTATCCAGCCAACATCACTAAGCTCATTAGCCTTCAACAGCTCTGCTTACTGTCAAATGTTCGGCTCAAATGGAAGAGAGTGAGGGACGAATATGTGCTGGAAAAAATTTGAATCAGTGATGCAAATAGAAAGTGAAATTTCAGATCATCTTAATGAGATAAAAAGCACAGATTTTTCTGTGCAGAATTGCATTCGCCAGATTGTTTCTCCGGTCTAATAATGTTGTGGGTCTGGTGTGCTTGTGGGTTTTGCATTCCACAAACCCTGTGAAATTTCCCTTTGCAGTTCCCTGTTATTTTGTTGTTTGCTCCAACAAATTACGTCAACCTGTAGTTGACGTAAATGTCGTCCTGAAGTGGGTCAGATCAGAATCAGCTTTTCCTTCTCTGGACCTTCTTTTGGGTTACCTCATTCCTCAGATGAGTCGGTTACACAGGTTGACTTTTCCAAAAAAATAAGCCAAGCAAAGTCAGACCAGTGTTTTCCAGCCCAGTCCAGAATCTGGTGTATAAAAGTATGTTTGAGTTTAGATGCTTATTTATTTATAAAAACTGTGTGTATGTGTGTTGACAGCATCAGTTTGAAGCCCATCAAGAAGAGGGAATGATCGTGTCCCATATGGTGGTGGCCGGTGTGGGGATCTGGATAGCCTTTAGCAGTGGCTCCACTCTCCGACTCTTCCACACTGAAACTCTCGACCACCTGCAAGACATCAACATTACCACAGCCGTCAACAACATACTCCCAGGTATAGTACGATATGCAGCACTTACTGGGCCGTACATCAATGACAAGCTGCGCATACAAAATAATCTCGCTTGAGTGTGATTTCATGTAAATTGCGATAAATCGTGCAGCTCATGAACATTTTAAAGCGTCAGACTTTTGGGTAAACAGGCTTTCAATGGAGGGACAGAAATGTCTTAATTTATGTTTCGAAGATGAACAAAAGTCTTATGGGTTTGGAACAGCATGTTTTCATTTTTGGGTGAACTATCCCTAGGGATAACCAGTAGAAGTGATAATTCAACGCTTAACTTCTTGTTTCCCCAACTGCAAATTCAAATGATATCAGTTTAACATGATTACCTTCTACACCATGATTCACAAAGATTAGCCCTCAGAGGCAGCTCCCTGTCATTTGTAGTCCCCAGACCGAGGCAGATTACAGGTGTCTCTGCTGATTTACAGCTCTGTGTTTACATCATAACATGACATCATGAGTGGGTGCGTCTCTTTCTCGTGTGATTTTTCTTTCATGTGGAGGTCAATTACAACATCTCCTCTAGAATCACAGTGCAATGTGTAACCTCTTTTATAACATTTTAAAACCAGATTTTGTTCGTTCTCTTACTCCGATGGGGTCATGTTGGTTTGATTTTGTTTTCCATTAGAGCAAAATAAGAATGGCGTACAATTCTACATTTAAAGCGTGTAGATTTTACACCTTATTTGCAGATAGGCTTTTTAGGTGAAATCAGAGGTGGACTCTCCTTAGTGTGGCAGTATTTCACATTTCTACTCATTGGGTTGTTTGAATCTCTTCCAGCATTTGGTTTTGTTTCATTTTCATTAGTAGTTCTGAATGGGCCGTTTGTGTAGCTCAACACAAGCCAACGTGTTCAGGAAGCAATTCAAAGAGCAGTACACCAAGAATGACCTCAGCATTGCTTTTTTTAAAGATTTTTATGGTAGCTTCGTAATGGCTTGTATGCATGTGTATGTGCGTCGTTATGTTTGAATGTTCACATCAGGCTTTAATAATCCTCACCAAATATTCCCAAAATAACCCCCAGTGTCAGTCGCATGTCAGTCAGGCAGCAGGCATGGTGGCCACTCTAACACCAGCTGGGTTTAGGACTGAAGCTGTAATCTGTTTGAATCGTAATCTGTTGAAATGTCTTCTCTTGAGTGATTGGTAAAATGCAGTCAAAAGTATTTAGTCTTGCATAGTCAGACGTTTGATTAAACAGCATTAGTTTTGGTCCATATTGCATCTTATATCATTGTCATGCACAATTTAGGGGGCAGGTTCATCTGAAATATTTAACACGATAGTAGAAAATGGAAAATGGCACACTGGAGTTATATTGTGGTATTTCTGGCACATGTGCACTGTAACATCATCTGACTCTATCATCTATAAATCATCAAATTTAGAATTGAGAGATGTAGAGGTTTAATAGGACAGCTTATCTGGTAAATGAATCAGAAGCGTTAAATGTATATATGGGGGTTGAGTCACTCAGTGCACGTGCTCTGTTAAGAAGAGAGCAGTTTCTTTATTCTCTCCAGAGCTGAATAAAGGAGCTTTATTTAAATCTCCATAGTGACTGGAGAGTCCAGGCACTCTCTGACTGTGTGTTGGGGGTTCCTCACTGAATATGTTGTATCGTGTTCTCTCTTTATGTCTAATGTCTGTATAATGTTCTAGACCTGGACATTGATGGAATCATTATTCGTAACTGTTACTTTAGGGAATTTAAATAAATGACGCCAAATTCTTTAGGCTCTCTTAAAACAGTTGGTTATTTATATGCAAATTGATTGGCAGGGTTTGTCACCAGGTTAGTTGACTGAACTTCTTTAATCATTAATGTCTTTAGTGCTGTGAGTCCAAGAAAGGGAACGTTTTTCAAAACAACTTCTAAATAGATTTCAAATGCGTAGACTTGCCGTTGTCAACAAAAGTGACACTTTAAGGGCTTCGTGTAGTTTTCCACCAAAATTGCTTAAAAATGAAGAAATTAAGACTTACAGTTATACTGTAAAATAACTATTTTATATTATTTTTCTTAAATACTTGATTTTTTTAAATTTTATTTTACAAGGAAACACAATAGTAATATTTCTTATTTTGTTTCATATTTTTGTTTAGTAGAAATATGAATATGCTGTCAGACCGATTAATCGTGATTAATCGCATCTAACAAGTTTTTGTTTATATAATGTGTGTGTGTATTATATATTATATAAAAACAACTTTTATGTTAAACAACACAATTAATGGGGATTAATCGATTAGCACTAATAATAATAATGTTCCCTACTCCTTATCGTATGTTCTGTGGGATGTTAGGAACATTGCAAAAGGCCTGTTTTAGATGTCATGCTCCTGTAGCTGTAGAACAATGTTTTTCTTATCCACTATTTGATACATCAAGGATTTTGTTTATAACAGTCCGTGCTAATAATATTCATCCTGACCTTCATTAGAAGAGGAAACTGCTTTGTCAGCTATTTCACAGTGTTTTGTTTGGAATGGGAGGGGTTTTCTCCCTAAGATCAAATGTTTGAAGGAAAATGTGGTTGGGTCGAGGAGAGTTCAGCAGTCCCTCACCACTGAACTCATGTAGCAGTTTGCCACACAGGAAACTGCCTATATGGAGACATCCGTCACAAGAAGGACTTCCTGTGTGAGAGAAAAAGGGTGTGTCTCTGACCACAACTGTAGTTCCCTGAAACTGATTCCTTGCAGCAGTGCATTAAAATCATGCATTTTAACATGTGACCCTTACAGTAATATTTTAGTTTTAATAGTTTTCATACAACTACTAAATAGTTAAATAGTCCATTTCTTTTAGCATTTAGTATCATTAATGTGATTTCACACTCCCTGATTCTTACCATTGTATCATACTTACTGTATAACACAATACTGGACAAGATGAGTCCTGCTAAAGTTTTCTTCGACCTGATTGGTCAGATCTCTGTAATCTGTTGGCATATGTCCTTGCCTACTGTTGTTACACTGAAAACTTCCTAGATTTAGTGACTAACAGTTAAGGGCTGTGTCGGTACCTCAGCTGACTTTGAAAGGCTCGTTTAAACACTTTTAAACAGATTACGGTTTAATTTCCTGTAGAAATTAGTAGAAAACTTCCATCAGATCTTTATTTGGTTATTTTTAAAATCACTTTATTCAAGGTATACACAAAAAAGCATTGAATACCATCAGGATTGCTTTATAATGACAAATGGCATCATTGAATACATCAGACTGGGTTTTGAATGAAAGAATCTGACTAAATTCAAGCAACTTTTTTTGAATGGCACTGGTTGAGTATCTAAAATACAGAATATTGTCTTTTAAATTCCAGTACCAGAATCCTTCAGGTTGGTTGTACTGAGTGTGTCGGATCATGCCCGGCTATTCTTTAAGCTCTGGGGCTTATTTGTCAGGGCAGGATTTCGTTCATGAAAGGCACTGCTGGTTGTCTCATTACTCGTTGTGTTGTGTCTTTACTTGTTTCTGAGGTTTCCCTTAGGATTTAAGGGCATCTTCTATCATTCTCTTGGCAGTTTAGTGGCTCATCAGTGGAATGAGGTGATGTTTGAATCAACTTAAAATACAGAAATATCTATTGCTGCTGAGTGAATGCAGCAATAACACTTCACTTAAGTTAAGTCATTAAGCCTCAACACTCAAACTAAAAAATGCCTTGCTGTTATACAGTTATTTTACAAGGTAAAGCATTCTTTCTCTCACATGTGTATTACAAAAGGAGAGAAATTCGCTGTATCATGTTTCTGTCATTTCACTTCAGTACATTTGAATAGTCATTTTGCAGGGTAGCAGTTCCCTCAGACAAAGGGAACCTAAAACCTTTTTTAGTTTGATATGTGTTCAGTAAAGCAAGAGCAGATTTTAGGATGAGGGCTTTGTTGCATAATTCCTTTGTGTTGTGTTGTGTCCTGACCTTGAAGAGATGGAGACGGTCACCCGTTGCCTTGGCTGTACGATGTCTTATGTAACATTTGGTGAAATAGCTGGCAGACATGGTCATCATGATCACTTTGTCTGGAATGGATATTACCGTACGACTGGTAAAAGATTTGTTGTTTGCCTATTATATTAGGAATGTACCAAAGCCCTTTGTGTCAGTTTATCATCCTAAAATATGTTTTTATTCTGAGATGCATAACAGTAATCCTCTATTAAGTGTGGTGTGAAAATCTTAAAATGCATATTGGGGCATTTGTGAAAATGAATGAGACTGATATCAGTCTTTGTCTCCGATGGCTTTGTCTCTTGTGACCTAAATACTCACTCATGTGTGCAGTAATGGCACAAACAAAGCAGCCACCACAAAAACAGCTGCATTGACTCTTGGGGTTCAAAGAGGTCTTCATTATCACAAAAATTGTGTATGGATGATGTGTTTCATTTTTTTTTCATTGAAAGGATTTTGGTTCAGAAACTCTTTTAGCCCTGTTAGTGGTTAATGCCTGGACAGATGTTGTTGTTTTTTTTTATGTCAGGAGTAGTGTCTCCTGTTAGATGATTAACATCCTGCTTATTCAATTCTGCCATGTTGATACTGGTTATTATGATTTCATTTGTTTATATTAAAATATTATTTTAAAAAATAGGTTAGTCTTTTTTTCATGTCGTTTATCAGATCTACCCCCACCCCCCAATGGATAATTGACATCGTTTTTGATTGTTCTTGATATGATTTATAGTGAAGTGTGTCAGTATTTTGATGGTGATACAAAGACATCAGTTACAATATCACTCAACCAGCAGGGGATTAACTGATCACAACAGCTTGACTTAGATTGAACTTTAAGACAACTACAGTCATTTATATTACAATAATATAATCTAAATGATAATCATTGTTATAATGATAACACTTATTAATATTATCATGATTTTTATTACTATTATTATATTGAGATTGAATAGGATGAGACCTTAAACGGTTCAATTCCATGTACATGTCTTTCTTGTCCCTCTTCGGAAGGTCAGCCTGCAGACACACATACACATGCAGCCCATAGCTACATCTATTCTTGGATGTTGGAGATGTGGAGTGACACCACAGCAGCCAGTTGAGAACCACAGGCTCTTATTTGTAGTTTGCAATTAGTTAAGTGATGGTTCACCCAAAAATGAAAATTGTCTTCACTTACTCACCCTCTAGTTGTTCCAGACCTGTTTGAATTTCTTTCTTATGTTGAACACAAAATAAGATATTTTGAAGAAACCAGACACTTGACAGTAGCCATCGACTTCCAGAGAAGGACAAAAAAAATATATGGAAGTCAATGGCTACGGTCAAGTGTCTGGTTACCAACATTCTTCAAAATATCTTCATTTGTGTTCAACAAAAGAAAGAAACTCATACAGGTTTGGTTTGTTATAAATGTCAGAGATGTAGTTATGACACTGCATACTTATGAATAATAAGTTTATAGATAAATAATCATCCAGAATTATAGCCACATTAATAATGTTTGTAACTTAAGAAACCAAACCGTTTGTAAATCCGTCAAGATTTCATTTTCAGTCAATTCGTTCATTTTGTTTGTTGAATGAACCAAATGACATGAAAAAAGATTCGTTCATTTTAATAAACGAGTTCAAAGAGGAGAGTCATGAACGCATATCACAGAACAGAGCAAGACGACCATTTGAGCTTATAAAACTTAAACTTTGTTTATTTATTTTTTTAAATAAGCGATCGGCTCTTGATAAGACCCTTATTCATCGTCTGGAATCATTTAAAGCCCTTTGAACAGTTTGCAGTTTGCACTGAAACTGTCTTTTGAGCCTTGAACCATTTGGTTACCATTGATGTCCATAATATGGAGAAAAATCCTGGAATGTTTTCATCAAAAAAATGAATTTCTTTTCGACTGAAGAAAGAAAGACATGGACATCTTGGATGACATGGGGGTGAGTAAATTATCAGCAAAAGTTTTTTTAAAAGTGAACTACTCCTTTAAGATAATTAGGTCTTTCTCCGTCAGCCATTAGGTGGACTGAACAGTTGTTGACAAAGTGGCCCATGAAACGTTTTTTTGTCACATATTTGGCCTGCTAATATTCAGGACTTCAAAACTGTGCAAAGTAATGTTTTTGCAAACTCGTTCATTCCTCAATTGTTTAGTAATGGCTCCCTATTAGAGCAGTTTCCATGACTAATGAAATGATCTGCGATGCTCAGAAATATGAGCCAACCCTTTCCTAACGAGTCAGTGAGCACTGGAACTGCTGAATAGGACATTGTTCTCTGACTTTTCAGTCTGGTTCTGACCATTCAGGTGTTTGGAGGATGGTTAACCCACAGATCACTGTGAAAGTATAGTCAGGATCAAGTTTTATGTTGTTCGTTTTTGCCTGAAGTTGTTCTGTTTCCTCATGTGTAATAAGTGACAAAAGAACTTATTTGTGCCTGATGTCATTCTTTCTTTGCAAGTACACTATTGTTCTTTCTGTATCCCTTTATCGCTCAATTGTCCCTCATAACTTCATGAATTATACCTGTCCCAAAGGATACATTATATATTATATTTCTATCCATCCAACCAACTTTGGGACTGTTAAATTAATAAAACAATTTTAGATTTTTTCTTTGATATTTTTCTCTGCATCATTTCATGTGCTTAAAAGTGTTAAACATTGAATTGCTTTTATTTAATTACTAAATTATTTTGAAAAATATTTAATATCATTCACCAGATTGTGACTGGACTGGACTTTAAGTAGCTATTTTATGGAAAATAGAACTTTTGATCATTTATTTCATTCATTTTGTCAAACACAATGAACATGTACATAAACTGGAATAATTTCAGAGTTGTTTGTATAACCAATTATCTGAACATTTGTCATTCTTCTCTTTCAAATGAGACCTTTCTCTCATTTCTAAGAGCGCATAGTTTCAGGTTTCCTAAGAAACCAACTGCTGTTCAGCATCATCCCCATAGTAACCTACCCACACATGCTGTCGTGTTTCTACCCACACAGCCTAGCATGTGTGGATGATGATGTTATTCCGCTGGGTGGATATTTCACCAAGTACCTCTAGTCATGAATGCTTGCCACAAGTGTTTATTAGAATGCATTTTCTCTGATTTAGGTTGCAGTGCAAGTGATACATTAATTCTTTCACATGTGTGTTTCCACTTTCAGGACAGCAGAGAGTCTCTGTGAGCAGTCTGTTAGTCAGTCATGGTCTGCTGTTAGTGGGGACAAATCTCGGGGTCACAGTGGCCCTGTCTGTGCCCAGACTGCAGGGCATCCCAAAAGTTACAGGTGGGTTTAATTCATTCTGCCATGTGTAGGACTTAAAGGGATAGGTCATTTTAGGGTGAAAACAACCTTAATGCTGTTTGCCTTTTACTGGCATTATATGGACGAGTGAGACATTTAAAATAAATTCTCCTTTTGTGGTCCATAAAAGAGAGAACGTCATACTGCATCAGAACAACACCAGGGTGAGTAAATGATGACTTAATTTTAATTTTAGGGTGAGCTATCCCTTTAAGGCCAATACACACCGCACAGACAAATGTGGACAATCACCCGATTACAGTAAATCATTTCTCAGAAATGCCAAGACCCAGCAAGTGCCGATTCATCGTGTTCAATTGATGAAAACAAGCTCCGACAGATACCAACGTGGCAACACGCTGATCAGACAAAACCTGGCAAAGAGTCTGTTTGCATCTGTTTTTAATGCATAGCTGTGGAATTGTGTTAATGGCAGATGTTTGTTGGCTACTCAGGGCCCTCTGGGTAGTAATTTTGGAAGTCTGTAGTACTTTAGGGCTTTCGAAAACTGCAACTCAAGCACAAGTTCAGGAACAAACCACACCCAACAATGAAAATACCTTCTGTCTCAGCTTTTGATAACCATTTCCTTTGTTCATAGAGTTTATGACCAGTATTGTTACTGTTAACTAAAACTATTAAAAATAGTTTATTTAAATGAATCTTGACAACTAACTGAAGTGAAATCAATTAAAGCTAAATAAATGTTAATAAAACGTTTTAAAATATGAATAAATATAGTAATAGAATATCAATTATACCAAATTAACACTTTTTTGTATCTGTTTTTTTAAAACATTAACATTTGCGTATATATTTTGTTTTTATGAAGAGAAATATATTTTACTACATGTTTTAGTCTTCTAAAATTTCAATTTTATATTTTTACATTTTATTCTGCTTGAGAATACTTTTTTTTTTTTTTTTTTTGAATCTCTCACTCCAGGTCGAGGAATGGTCTCTTTTCATGCTCACCATGGCCCAGTCAAGTTTCTCACCATGGCAACAGCAGTGTGTAATGTCTCCCAAGCAACCATGGCAACTCTTACCTCCAGCACACCCAGCCAATGCCAGCCTGGGGCCCAGGAGGTGCAGGGAACCCAACTGGACGAAAACTGCTCTGGGCTGAGCTCTCCCTCACATGCGCCAGTTCTCCAGGACTCCCTGTCCTCCTCATGTGGGTCTCTGGCTCTGTCTCAGGGCTCTTTAGAGCACGGGCCAGAAGACGGTGCGATATATGACCTGCTGAACGAGCCAGCGCACTTCCAGAAGGCCAAGCAGACTGAGAGAGCGAATGTGAGCTCATTGTTGGTGGTGTCTGGAGGGCTGGGACACCGCAGAATCAGCAGAAAAACAAAACAGTCTAAGCATGAGGAGATGGTGTCCACCATTATGGTGTGGCAAATACCACTGCCCAACCTGTGAGGGAGAAAGATGGAGGTGTCAACGGTGAGGATCAGGGTTTAGTTTGGATGCAGCTGCACAAACACCAGTCTCCATCAATCTTTTCTTTTTCCACTTTTCTAATGATGCTTTTACTGTGTGTCTACCTTCCAGGGCATTGCATGTCAGAGAGAGCAGTTCCCTAGACTGACCTAGCTTTCAGTCATGGGCTGACAGGGACAAATAGATTCATGAATGAAGGGAAAAAGATGGTAGTTCAGCTCATTCCTGGAACACAAAGTACTTGGTCATGCATCAGAGAAATGTGTTTTACCCATTGATCTATATAATGACATGACATTCTATATAGATTAGTGGTTTTACCACTTGGCACATTTGCCTAAATTAAAAGATACATTCATGAAAATATGTCAGTACCACTGCAGTGTGAAAAGATTCAGGTCTAACTGTTAAATAATTACATTTAGCAAAAAAAAAAATCGAGCCATGCTTTAGTATAACAGCAGAAATCTGTTTCATTTGTCTCATTTTAAACACTCTATTCAGCTATTAATTTAATTTTAGTTGTTTTTCTTGAAGGCATTGTGAAAAGCATCTCAACACTAGGCTGGTGCTTGTAAAAGAGGTCAGCAGCTTATCTGAGGTGTCATGGCCTTCAGACTGCCTATAACCTGTGACTGAATGACTTGTATGGGTTTCTCTGGCGGGCCAGAGATTCTTTTGGGTGCTAAAGTGAAGTTGGTGTCGACTGTTACTGGTTAAAAGAGAAATGGTGTTCCTCCATAATTCTAATTTAAGGTTTATGCTTATCGATATTTAAAGTAATGGAAAAGCTTTATATTGACACATTGTGATATGTATTTCTGACTTAACAAATATATACCATTGTTTTAACCAACTTTCTTTGTATATCTGTGCAAGTGTACTAGGTAACCATGTTTTTGTTTGTTTGTTTTTTTTCTTCCACTGGCCTGTTTTATTTCCTTTTTCCTTTTGATGGACTATAACTGCCAGCTCATACATAAGGGAATGACCCATGAAGAAAATAGAATAGAGGTTGAAAGAGGAGTTGGATGGATTTCTATGAAATGCACTTTACCAGCTTACCACTTTAACAGCAACACTGATATTAGAGCTTATGGTAAAATTGACCTGGACATGGAAAGAACGAAGGAAGGAAAGAACATATTTTTAAAAAGATAAAAATGTATGAAATATTCATGTTGCAAGGTGTCTCCTTAAAAGGAAATTAAAAAAAAAAGTAGTGTCTATCCCTTGACTGTGATGGTTGCTCTTTGGATACTTTGATATTCTTACTTGGATCTATGCACTTGGTGAGAATTTTAATATTTATATGAAATTCAGATTTTTTGCACAATGGAAAAAAGTGATAAAGACA
Source organism: Pimephales promelas (assembly GCF_016745375.1). The sequence continues at coordinate 7,273,826 of NW_024121099.1, read as the reverse complement.
ACTCCTAAAAGTAATCATTTTGCAAAATGCTTAAGTAAATTAGTTTTTATTCTTGTACTTACAGTTATTTAACAGAAATGAAAATTGCTGATATTTAAGTGTTTGTAAAAACCTTTGATCTGATATCTACTTTTGACATATTTATAGTGGATGAAATGAAACTTCTGATGTTTGAGATGTAAAGTACTCATAGTGCAATATGCATCCTCCAAAAAAAGGGGTGGAATTTAGTTGTTCTGCAGGAGGCTGTCCCTGCACTTCCTCAATCACAGGATGCCACACTTATATGTGTGTGTGTGTGTGTGATGCTTTCAGCTTTTGCAGGCTCATTGATATTTTTGAGTCCCTTCAGACTGAGAACAGCTGATGTGTGTATTTAAAGGGCTAGTAGTGACATCTCAGTATGACCATGTGCTGTCAGGCTGACAGACAGTCTTAACTCTGATGTGTTGCTCTCTCTGAGTGGTTACCATAGTAACTATTTTGAAGAGCAGTCCAGCCCATAATATCAGGATGCGCCCATAAAACTTCAAAACATTTGAGAAGGTCAGATCAAGGCAATCTGCTCTAGACAATTTAAAGCCTGAAATGACAAATATTCCTATTTTGTTGCCTTTTTAAATAGAATTACTTTTTTATTTTCTTTTTTAACAAAGCACTGTCATTGCGGATTGGGCCACTTACTCTGCTGCTGTAGAAAATCACAGCATTTTTAATTGCAGCTTTAATGGTTTTTAAAACGTTAAATAAAATTGGCACGTCAGTATTTTTTATGCAATAAACGTTCAATTGCTCTTCACGCTGCTGGGAGTTCCCGTAGACGTTTGCGCAACATCCTTCATTTGGCCGCGCGCGTCACGTCGAGACCATAGGAACGTCGCACGCTTACCGCGGATTTGATCAGCAGCTGATTTGTAGAGGGTGAACACAAACGGGGGTGTGGTTTAGATCAATAACTACCTCTCAGTTAACAGTAAAATCCAAATCCTGCAGCACCCCGAGGGTAGAGAGATGTTGTCGATCAGATCCGGAGCACAGGGTGGCTTCTGTGGACTATATTTCGTTTCGTCCGCATAAATTATGATATTTCGTGGACGCCGATTCTCCAGTCGAGGCTTTCAGGCGCATACAGTTGGTCGAGGAGGATAAGTTCTTGCTGAACTGCCGTTTTTCTACATTATGAGATGGATAGTACATTCACGTGAATGGGTAAGTGGTCTACATTTAGAAAAACTCAAGACAATCTCACACAAATGTCTAACGTTATAGACTCCCTGCAGCGCGGTGCATTTGGATCTAACGTCAGTCACTGACTTGCATAGCGCTTTTGTGTAAGGAATTGCTCAAAGAAATGCTGTCAATTATCACGTACTGGGGTTCTAGAAGGGCCCTGTATATTAAATAATTTATAATGTATTCAATACTATTATTTGAAAGATTAGTGTTACTTTATTTGTCTGAAACTGCCTCACCTATTTCTTGGCGTTATCAATAATTTCTCTATTTGCCTTTGCATATTTGTTTATCAATCTATAAAACAGGTCATACAACGACTATGATGACAGAATATTAACTTAAGGTACTAATGGATATTACCGTTTCTCGACGTCTTTAAGATTTAATCCTTAAAGCTTTCAGTAGGTTTGCGAATAGTGCGCATGCGCATTTAGTGTCTTAGCGTTTTGGTGTTGATCTGCGAGTATTTGTGGAGTATCTCATTATGTCATTCTTACAAATGTAACTGTCATTGCTACAGACAGATAATTTGCCTTGTTAGAAGAAATAAATCGGAGCCTTCCCCCCAAAAAGAAGATATGTTTAATTTTAATTTACCATTTTCACTTTTTCTAATAATTTGGATTAGCCTACAAGATAATTCGTTTGAGGAATATAAATTGTAGTTGAATGTTTGTAATTATGTAAATTAATCACATTGTTTTCTTTTCTTGCAAGGTTTGGACCCAGAGCTGAGAACACAATCTTCTCTAAATATAAGAAAACTTGGTTTATTTTTCTTGTTTACCGGGGTGAAATGTACTCTGACGGAACAAACACAAAACATGTCTGGCTAGAACATTCCTAACAATGCTGTCTCTGAAATATCATTACCCCAATAATTAGGATCTGCCAGTCATTCATGAGGCTCATTGGGATTAATTTAGCTCTACAGTCGGCAAAGGAGAAACTTCTGACAAATTAAGTTGTTCTTATTGCTCTGAAAGCACTAAATGAGTGACTGTGTGCCGCAAATACAGAAAGATGAACAACACTCTGCAAGACAGAAACATGTTCACAGTACAAGCAGACGTTATATTTCACGCTGCAAACCCCGACTCTCCAGAACCACCTATCCCCGCTGAAGGGAACAACAACAACAATGTCCCATCTTTGGGGAAAACGGGTATCCCCAGCATGGAAATACTGCAGGATCTCCAGGGTACTTGGAATACATCTGAGTCAAGAGGTTTGACTGACAACAGGAGTTTGGGACACTACGGTGCCGAATACACAGAAGACGCTGTATCTAGCGACAGTGGATTTCAAGAGCACATTCAGTCTCTGGACTCAAGAAGAGCACAAAATCTAGACCTCAGTTTAAGAAATATGAGTCAAGCTTCAAGTCAAGGGAATATTAGAGAAGAAACGAATGGAACAAAGGTATCTTGCAGTTTGGCACCCTCGCTGTGCTTCAGACCAGAGAACAAGGAGGAAATTGACAAATTATCCAATGCTCTAAGAGATGGGGAGGTTGTTCGGAGTCAGTTTGACATTAAAAATGTCTCCTTCACTGAGGACAGAAATCATTCATATTCAAGCTCCCATGAAACGAGGTCATTTGAGAAAACCCTGGGATGCTTTATAAGTTCCTCAGAAGGAGCAGATCAGACCCGCTACAGAACATCATTTGGACAGACTGGGCTGGAATCAAGCCAAGGGCTAAAGCAGAGTGGATCTGCAGTAAGAGAAGCTCTCTCGGCAAAAGAAGAGCCGAATTTAGTCATAGAGGTGGGCGGACAGAAAATACAAGTGCACAAATCAGTATTAGCTGAGAAAAGTGATTATTTCAAAGCCAGGCTTTCTAGAGACATCCTGAAGGTAAAAGGAATGAGCTACAAGACTTTATTGGTGCTTGTAGATTATGTTTACACCTCTCAGATGAACGTAAGCAAAGCTGATGTTGTGGATGTCATCACAGGGGCAAAGATCCTGCAGATGCCCTGTGCGGTACAGGCTGCTATTGATACTGTATCCACACAGATCACACCCGAGAACTGTTATGAAATCCTAACTATCGCTAAAAAGCAGCGACTAAATGAACTGAAAGAAACCACCTATCGATTCATGAGCGACAACTATCTCCAGGTCCTGAGAGATCCAGCGGTCTACGGGCGCCTCACGGGCTCAGAGAGAGATCTCATCCTGCGCAAACGGATGGAGAGCCACAAGTGTCTGATGGTGGCGGAACTCAACGATGTGTTTGAACGTGTTGGAAGTAGACCACCCAGCAGAAACAGCAGCCGTCCCCAGAGTCCCCTCTCCATCACGTCTTTTGAGGACAATCACATGATCTACTACTACAACACGAGCAGTAAGGACTGGCACACCCTGACCGTCATGCCGGACGACATCAATACCAGGGGCTGTGGGATCTGTACCTTATACAACTACTTGTTTGTGGCCGGCGGGATCAGGGGAACTGGGGAGAAAAGCAAAGTCTCAGACAAAGTGTTCTGCTACAATCCCATCACAGACCGCTGGAGCGAAGTCCGACCCATGAACCAAGCACGATCGCAACTCAAGCTCGTCTCCATGGATGGGAACCTGTACGCCATTGGCGGTGAATGTCTTTTCACGGTGGAGAAGTATGACCCTCGAATGGACCGCTGGACGGCGGTGGCTCCTCTACCTAAAGGGGCATTTGCGGTGGCTCACGAAGCCACTACGTGTAACGGTGAGCTGTATGTATCGGGAGGCTCTCTTTTCTATCGGTTGCTGAAATATGACCCCAAGAGAGACGAATGGCAGGAGTGTCCGTACAACAACAGCAGGAAAAAATCCACAGACATGGTGGCTCTCAAGAGCTTCATCTACCGATTCGACGTCAACCGCGAACAGGGCATCAGCGTCTTTAAATACAACACCATCGTGAAGATGTGGCACGACTGTGCCTCCCAGCAGCAGGGCTGCATGCTGCCTTTTCGATGCGCCGTCATCGATAATTGCATCTACTGTGTGAATAAATCTCAGACTCTTCAGTTTGTTGTGGAAGACGATGGAGGTCGCTTCAAAGACGAGTCTCTAAAAGCACCTGTGGAGGCCAAAGGGATCTTATTCCCTTTCATTCTCAGTTTGCCTGAGAGAGGTGGAAGAATTGCATGAGTAGGATATTTCATCCCTCTGATGACCCTTCGGAGTCGCTTGTGAAAGAGAATGCCTGGTCAATATTTATAGATTAAACATCGTCTCCAAAGAAGTTCAAGGAGCCAGCACGTAGTGCTTGAAACTGGAATGTGTGTCTTTGCATGGTAAGAAAAACAAATGTATGTTTGGCGCCTTAAAATCATAGCCCCACTCCAACTTTGGGAGACGAAGAAAGTCGGACATTTATAGCTCATTTGTGCAGTCTTATCCTTCATTTGTTTTGTGCAATTTGTATCGGATAGTAATGTAGGATGAACTTTGCCACAGGAATTTGCAAAAAAAAACAAAAACCTCCATTTGTATAAAGGCTAGTTCATACTGCACCAACAGATGCTGACCAGTACCAACAATCACCAGACATTCCGCAACCTGACACACTCAGTTAAACCTACGAAAACACGACTAAACCCAACAAATGTTTCTGTTGCTGTTGGTCGTCTATCGTGTAGTGTGAATTAGCCTTAAAATGGCAATGAATAGCACAAATAAACAACTGAAGCACATTTTGTAATAATGCGACCCTGTTTCCTACCAACAGGTTCTATGCAAATAAAAACCTGAATATAAAATATAAATATAAAACATTGTTGAACCACATAAAAAAAGCTCTTAATTATAGAACTTTGCTACAGCCAGGGTAAAAAAAGAAAAATATTCTAAAGCAGCTGAAGGAGAAGCCATAACCTTTACTAACAGAGTAACATTAGGGAAACATTAAGAGCACAGAGCACTTGACTTCTGTAACTGCTGCTACTCAAATATTACTTTAGAATTCAACCCTGTGCATTTGCATTACAGCGTGCACAGTGCTTTTTACTCCTGAGAGTCTTCTGGGTGATATTTTGACACTTTCATTAAGGAAAGTCCAGAAGGCAAAATAATAAAAAAATGTTTTGAATCATTGCCAAAGATAACAGTTAATATTTAGCTGCAGACAAACATTAAGATAATTTACATTCTCATACTAAATCATTTTCTGTATGCGATATGTATAAATCATTAATGAATTTAGATTCATAGTGCAATTAAGCCTGCTGTTAATGAAGACTACAATTACAATACATTAACATTTATCCCTGAGAAACCCACTTGGTTGAAATCTTGAGCAGATGGGAGAAAATATTATCTTTATTGTGTTGTATTTTATGAATTCAGGCCCATGAGAGACAGACACTATCACAAAACAAAACATTCATACTGCATTCATGGCATGTGATGAGGCATCATGTAATTTATAACTTGGATGTTGCATTCTGTGTGGACACATTGTGATATTCAGCATCCTGGAGTATTTTACTGAGATATAATTGTTCACGCTTCAGTATTTCCCTAGACATTTCTGGAGGATATGAGGTTCGAGGATGTGGATCTTTAGTGCAATTCTGTTGAAAAAAACTTAAGGGAATTTGAATTATGAGCATGAATGTTGGTATGATTATGAACTTGAATGTAAATGTTTTGCTCACTTTTTTTTTTAACTTAACCCTATGTGCTTTAATCACTTTTAACAAAGCTGAACAAATATAGACAACATCATTCCAGTAGACATCTCAATGTCACTGACAAATTAACTATAAATGCTCTCCAACTGTTTGCTTTAAAGTATATAAAACAGGGATTCTCAACTCTGATCCTAGTCCACTTTCCTGCAGAGTTTTGTTCCTACCCTAATCAAGCTAATATTCAGGATTACTAAAAAGTTATAGGCAGGAGGGTTTGACCCAGGTTGGCCTTAAACTCTGCTGGAAAGTGGATCTTGAGGGCCTGAGTTGAGAACCCGTGATCTAGTTTTTTTTTTTTTTTTTAATATTGTGTAACTGTAAAACTAAAAGATATTCTGCTGAAATCAAGATGCTTTTGGCAAGGCAACCAAAGTGTCACATGGTGGTGTGTGGGTGGGGCATTGCTTGCTGAGTTGCTGATGTGTTTAAAGCTAATATGCTTTTAAAACAAATGGCTTGATGGCTTTTTAGTGTCTCTATGTCATTTTAATATCTCACAAACTAAAGTTTCTGTGTTGCAATAAAATATCTTTTGGTTTCCTGGTTCATTATTTTAGCTGTGTTAATCTTTCACCAAGTTTTTAAATGCAACTCTGGGATCTGACTCTGAGGAAGCAGAACATGTTTAATTCAGCTGTTACACTTTGTGAGAAGCGTTGATCTGAGGTTAAGTGCCTGACTCGAGGGCGCCATGCTAATAAATTGACATAAGAGTCATTCCTTATTAGGATTGAACCCACAATGTTAATAGCTCAGGTCCTCGAACATTATTCACCATGCTAATAATAATTAAAATGAAATATTCATTGTAGAGAGATCTGATCATACGGTTAACTGCTCTCTTCTCTTGTTGGGTGTGTCATTGGTTATTACTGCAGTGGTTTTCCTGGAGCACTGATGCCATCTAGAGGATGGAGTCAGTAGTATACATAATACATTTAGGCCAAATTGCTAATCCAAATGACACTAAAACCATCAGAACCAGATGGTTTGAATTTAAATCCAACGAATATATGTCTTGAAGACCTATATTTATTAAAAGCGCATTCATCCGTGATAAAAGTGCTTGAAACAGCTCTGGGGGGTTTATAAAGGTCTTCTGAAGTGAAGTGAAGCGATGCGTTCGTGTAAGAAAAATATCCATATTTAAAACTTTATCGACTAAAATGACTAGCTTTTGACAGATGGCCATACGCAAGTTGACTTATGCCAAAAGAGTTGCCCATACCCCATAGGCTATTCGTTATAGCTTCGGTCAGACCGACACACGAACAAACAACAAACGTGTGTAGCCAATCTAAATTAGCAGGCGTGTGACGGTGGAGTAGATAGAATGAACAAGAGGGAGATTTGAAGAAGACTGCAGAAATAGAGAGGAGACGATACAAAAGAGAAAGGCTCAAGAAATCACGGGGAAATTAAGGATTATGACTGGGCAAAAGCTTTAGGCCTCGCTTAATATTAGAAAAGCTTTTCAGCGCTGGAGAGAGATGGCGTGAAACGGAGGTTCCTTGATTCCGCTCCACACGTGAGTAACACTGGGTTTGAGTGTCATTGTTTGTCTGCAGCTGCTGCTGCTCTGTTGTTGTTGTCAATTAACAACAAACTCTTGTTGGTTATATAATGTGTACTGTATATTTTGTTGTGCTTCCCAATTGTCATCCTTTTCGATTGCGTGCGTAGAGGCCAGTTAACGTGTCGCGGTGATCATCACTGCTAGAGGTGATTGAGGTGTTTATTGAGTAACGTTAGCAGTACACCTGCTAGATCGATGGGGCAGCGGGGCATCAACCATACAGTTGCCATACATCTCTCACTCACTCACACACACACATCTCACGCAAGCGTGCCGCACAAGCCCTCAAAAGTCAAGACAAAACGTCTCGATCGGTCCTAGTATAGGTCATAAACCCCACCTCCCCACGTTATTCAACGAGACGCGAGACCAACTAACAACTCAATTACACTTCACATATCCTTTTTCCAAAGATAGTTTCTGTCATTTATTGTAGTCACGTTGATGTGATTTCAAGAGTTCGTTTTTAAAATAAGTTTGATTTTAGTTAGTTATGTGATGCTATAAAAACGGTGCTCTGACATCATGATAGCTGTGATTGACATCTGTGCGAGGTAGTCACTTAAGCACCTGCGGACTTTTTTTTAATAATGTTGATTATGTGGTTGGTAGTTGTAGTAGTTAGTAGTACTTATTTTTACAGTCTACTCTATGATCTCCCGACCTCCCAAGTGAACTGAGTTCACTGAACTCGCACCGTGTACACTCGCCTCTACTAGCAACAGACTTCAGTCACGTTCTTTTCAAATCATTTGAAATACTACTAATATTACATATTAAAAAAGATTTTATCTCGATTTCGTCACTTTAAGACACATTGGCCTCTTGCAGTGTAATTCAACTGCATGACCAAAGAAACCTTCTGTAACTAGGCCTAGCCCTATTGTCATGTTACTTAACGATTTAACATTTCTCATATTAATGATATGAAAAACCAACATGCCATAAATGATTTAGCCCAATTCATTGCTCTTCCTGAGGCCCTGACCCTCCTGCTGTGGATAATCAACCTTTTCATTTTTCGAAATGGTGTGGAGTCGTTATCGCTTTCGCCTAAAGACCTTAATTTTCCAAAACAATTACAGGGACATTATTGCGAGTTACAGGATTTTTTCTTTCTTCTGTGCACTATAATGAAGGCTTTGAGAAACTGCACAGTTTTCCAATATTATGAAGCTGCAGACTCGGAGCCTGCATCTACAGTCCCCCACCGAGAGTCCCGCATTCTCAGACCCCTCGTTTTTCGAACACAGCGCCTCCTGCTGTTCAAAAGATCGAATAACACCCGCACACAGAGTACAGCGCATTATCCAAATGCAATTAAAAACAATAGGATGCAATATTACGGTCTTCAAATAAATTATCCAATAAATATTTGTGTTCCCTGCTTAATGCATGTGTCAAAAAACTAATTGTTACTGATGGAAGGGATACAATTAGCAGATTGAACTATCTTCAGAAAAATAGTAAGGCTATGTGATATTATATTGCTACAATGTTTTTTTAAAATATTTTTTTTTAAATTAAAATTCCAATTTTTCTTTCAGTTCAACCTATAATGGTCTAATTAACATTACCATGCTAACATTACAATATCTGTTTTTTGATATTTTGAATGCGAAGCAAAACAAATCAGAATAGACAAAACACCAATAATAAACAATTCTGTACTTCATTTAATGATCACCTAAACATCATCTTGCTGTAAAGAAAAAAGGAAGAAAAAACAGTGTTCGTGACTTAACTTTTTGTCTTCAATTGCATTAAAAAAACTCATTTATAAGTCACTTTGCATAATCATAAAATTATATGTTGCTGGATTCGGCAGGGGCAACTCCATAGGACCGATAGCACATGTCTTATGATGTTTTAAAAAGAAAGAAAGAAAAAAAGAAAAATATGTTTGCAAATGTTAGTTACCATGTTGCACTGCTCTGTTGGAGTGTCCCTTGAGAATCTCAAGTTGAGATGTTTTTAACTGCAGCTTCATACTACTCCAGTTTTCCAGTTTTTTTTAGTAGCCCCACCCAACTCCACCTCCTGATCCCTAAACCCACCCCTATCTTAAAAATTGATATATTTTGGATTTTATGAGTTGTGGCTCCTGAATCATGTTGCCTGATTAGGGTATAAAAAAGGACCATTTCATTAATCTGTTAACTGTTACTGCAACTGCATGTTTATATCAATTATATCCCATACTTCATTTGATCTAATGTTGACAAATGATATATCATTCAAAAGCTTACAAACTCAAGATTCAGCATGTGAAAATTGATGTTGCGTTACCATAGAAACAGCACTTTAAATAATTTTATTGGTTTTATTTTGGGCATCATCATGTTTCATAATTTATGATCAAAAAACCCTTTTCTAATCTTGACAAAACGCATTGTCAGAAAGGTCTGAGTCTCAAGGTTCCATATTTTGTGACAGAAGTGATTTTGACATTTATTAATTGTTTAATAAAAAAGAAAAAATATTACAGTAAGTACAGTATCACTAATTGATCACAAAAAAATTTGAAGCAAATCATGTGACCAGCATAGTCAAGACACACCAGGCTGTCATAAGTGATAAAAGGATTTGATGGAAAAAAAAAAAAAAATCTTTCTTATGCCCCCAAAAAGACAATAAAAACGATGTCTTGTGAGTCACGTTGCCAGTTTTAGGGTTAAATATCCCTTACCCCACTTTTAAATACCAACCAATGAAGCAGGAGAAAAGGATATGTATAAAAGTTTTATTTAGATATTTACAAAGTACTACAAAAACTACTCTCTCACTCCCAAACACACAGACAGACACACTCATTATGTTGATCTCACACATACTCTCCACAATTAGAGATGATGACTTTCTGTTTGGTTTTGCCATCTTTTGATCCCTGAGCCTGAGAAAACAGTACAGATACAAAGTAATTAAAAAACAGCACAAAAAAGTAATTTTAATATTTTAAACAAAGCATTTTAAATTCTGAGGAACAGGCAAAAATGATTAATTCAAAACAGTTGTACACTATGGGAGGTCAGTACATTTTTATTCAGCAATGATACATTAAATTGATTGAAAGTGACAGTAAAGAATTTATGTTAAAAAAGATTATTTCGCATAAATGCTGTTCTATTGAACCTTCTATTCGTTCAAAAAAAAAAAAAATCCTGAAAAATGCATCAGTTTTTAATAACATTAATAAGAAATGTTTCTAAAGCACTAAACCTGATTGATTTCTAAATTTCTGAAGGATCAAAAATGTTTTTCAGCTTTGCCATCATTGGAATAAATTACATTTTAATATAAAACAGTTAATGTAAATTGTAATATCACAATATTAAAGCTTTTACTGTTTTTTCATTTAACAAAATAAAGCCTCGGAAAGCATAAGAAGCGTCTTTCAAAAACATTTAATCTTACTGACTACCAACTTTTTTTTTTAATAAGTCATAAGCAACTGCAAATCTAATCTCCCTCAGCTTACCTCCATGGCCCGGAGTACATCCATGCCCTCTACGAGTTCTCCGAATACCACATGTTTGCCATCCAGCCAGTCCGTCTTATCAACAGTTATGAAGAACTGAGAGCCGTTAGTATTGGGCCCAGAGTTTGCCATCGACAGCTGACCTACGAGTACATAGTCAGAGAACATGAGATCAACATCAACAAATATACTAACTGATCCTGAACATTTAAGCCAGATTCACACATGATCCGTTTGCATTACGCATTAGTTGTGCAGTAGCAGCACACACTCATTGAGCTTTCACACGAAATGTGTTTGCAGTGCGCTTCACTGTTAGATTCCATTTATTATTTATAACTTTAGTATCTTTAGTATTTAAGTTTATTTATAACTTTAGTATCACAAACATTTTAACTAACTTACAATCCACACCAATAACCAATTAAATTGTCTGTGTAGTGGTGTACTTGTATGCATTTATGGTCAAATTACTAGCCTATATTTTCATGCCAGTCCATGTTCATTTTGACCATGATGAACCAAGTGGTATATAACTAATTCAGCGTGTGAACCACAAGAAAAAAAAAACACTGAGGAAACAATCACTGCACCGCACTAATCTTCAAAGCTCTGGCATTGCAGTGTGAATGCTACAAGTATAACCTGTTAATATGGGCAAACGGAGTATGTGTGAAACAGGCATTGGTTGTGAATAAACCCCCCCAAAAACCTTTTAAAACACTCATCTCACCTGGTTCGGTGTGCTTGAGGACAAAGTTCTCATCCTCAAACTTGCCTCCATATATGGATTTCCCCCCAGTGCCATTGTGATTAGTGAAATCTCCACCCTGGCACATAAACTGAGGGATGATTCTGTGGAAACTGCTGCCCTTGAATCCAAAGCCCTTCTCATGTGTGCACAGACAACGGAAATTTTCTGCAGAACAAACAAACAAAACAGAAGTCCTCTTTTCAGCAAAGCACCAAACATTTATTTGGCAAACTGCTAATGCGATCGAGATGCGCAGATCAGCTCTAATGTCACCCAAATCCGCTGTTATATAAATCATCCACCAGCCCGAATCTATGATTTTATGATGAAAAAACAACAACATATGACTCAGATTACAGGGTGACGTAGCACAACTGTCAGAAAATTGCAGAGAGCCAAGCTTCGGAATAATGAACTGACCCTATGCAGTATTTTAACTGTACGTCACCAGAGTCTGTCATTTCACCAGTTTTAAAATTAATTAAAAAAATCATTAAACAAATTAAATGAAATATGCATGGCTTAATTGTTCACAGTCCATTTTGAAAATATGAACTTTAAACATCGAGTAAAGAAATAGATAATTTACAGAGTCTGACCTGCAGTCATAGGCACAACGTCTGCTCGTAGAAGGAAGCGCAGTCGACCTGCAGGTTTGTTGCCAATCTTGATGTCCATGTAGACCTGAGGGTTAGTTCTGCCTTTTTTTGCTGGAGGCTCTCCCTGTTCAGAAACAGAAAACGTTAATGATAAATATCAATATGTAAAATCTAAAAAGATCATGAGACACTGAGCAAAAAATATATATAAACTGCTATACAAACATGACATGCCAGGCATTTAATATAATTTCATACTAAAACCAACCAATGTTATTATTACATTCCCACCTCCTGAGTGTTTGTACTGGCTGATTCCGCAGTTGACTCCGCCGTCTCACTCTCCTCAGCTGTCTTCCCTGAGAACTTCTTTAACCAGTCATCTTCAGACCACACTATGAGCAGAAATGTAATTCAGATTTGTGTTTCAAGGACATGCAAGAAATAAGTTAACAGCATAATGGGTGAGAGTTATCATAGCAACATATAGCAATAAAATAACTCACCTGGTCGAGAGGAGCCCTCTTTAATTCTCATGGGTTTGGCAATGTTCACCCTGATGGTTCTCCCGAACAGCTCAGACTCATTCTGCAGGACACAAAGCCGAATAGATAGACTTCCAGCTCTGAGGAAGACTGACATACATCAGGTTTTACAAGACTATATAAATTTGTGGTTAATCAACTCACCATATTATCAATGGCAGCAGCTGCATCCTGGGAAAAAGCAAACAGGACTTTGAGAAAGTGACATTTTGATGACTTGAGTAAACTATGAGAAGCAACATTGGTTACGGAAGTGAACCAGAATTAATTAATGATAAAAGATACAAGTTATTCTAATGCTTAATATTTTTCATCTTATTTAGATTGAGTCGACGATGTGTTCTTAATTGAAGACAGACTTAGCCCCGTATTCACCTCTGCCAGCTCAAACTCGATGAATGCAAAGCCCCTGTGTTTCTCTGTGGACAAAAAGAGGCATACATGATGCGCTATATTTTTGTCGTATGTTCAAGTCGTACAGTTGTTTCTGTAGTTTGTTAAAGTGTGTTTTTGATTTATCATGATGAGAGTGTATTTATGTATTAGTTAAAGCCTAGTTCACACTACCTGATTTTAAGCCCGATTTAAGCCCGATTTGCAAATCGTTGAGTCGCCGACAAGTCAGGGTGTTATCGCGTGCAAATCGCGGGCGATTAGCGGACGATTAACGCTCGCCAATCCGATAGTGTGAAAGAGCCAACAACGCATCAAAGACAGCTCGCAGACAGGTCACCGAGCTCAGAAAAATATCTAGCATGCTAGATATCTCGAGCAGTCGCGCGACTCAATCTCAGTGATGTCATGAGTACAGCCAATCATAGCAACGCATGGGTTGAGGACACCAGGTAAATCTTACTTTCTTTTTTGCATTTTTTTTTTCTCAGAGCATATCGTCGAGCAAACAGTGTGCAGCACTAGTTTCTGTCTGACGTCCATATTCGCGTGTTGTGTTCTTCTCTGCAGTTTCGCGTCATTTCTGGTTCGTTTTATTGCGTGGTTTTTCGTGCCAAAACATGGTTTCTAGACCAGATAGAATCGTGTTGTTGTCAACTCGTTATTTGTTTGATTATTTTCAGGATTTAGACCGTACTATAGTACTGAAACAGCTCTCATTGAGTCACAAATGATATGCTCTTATCATCCGATCGTGGTTGTATCTCTATGTAGTGCGTTATTAACTCGTGTAGTGAGTTACCTCCTGTTGTGGATCAATCACGCTGTGTTGTGTGGTGTGAACAGCTAAACAACTTGAACACTCATGATTTCACTGAGAGCAAGTCATGTAGTGTAAACTGCACAGTTCAGCCCGACATTTTAAAATCATGTAGTGTGAACTAGGCTTAAAGTAGTTAACGTTACCCGTCTCATAATCTAACGGGATCTGAATATCCGTGATATCACCGAAGGGAATGAATGCCGCGTGCAGCACTTTCTCATCCACCTCCTCCGCGAGACCTCCTGAGAAAAGCAAAACATATTCCAATCATTTTAATATTTCATGTTAAAACTCACTGACCGTGTAATTCAAGCTGATATTTCATATTTTAACCCTTTCTTGGCTACAGTTGATAACCGGAATCGCATCCCTAAACATGCAAGGGGCTGTATGGTTAAACTAGCGCAATGTAAGAACGAAGGGTTTGCTATTTTGATTACAATTTTGATGTTTTTCTTACCAACATAAAGAACACGTTTACTCGACGCCATCTTGCTTGTAACCTTTGACTTTTGACTGTTTTGTTCGTTGTCGTTGTCTTGCCCTCTAGTGATGCGGAGGACAAATAACATCACTAGCATTCACAAGTGTCCATTGTTCAGCTCTGGATTAACAGCTTTACTTTTTTTTTTTTTGTTAGTTATTTTTTTAGTTGAATGTTCCTAGATAAGTGGAAACATATATATATTTTACTTATTGGATCACTCAGTGAAACAAACATACCCTTCTATATAAAAGTAAAACGTTTTAAAACGTATATAACGTAAAACGTATATTAAAAACAATTACCAGTCACTAATATAAAAATAGTCCAAATAGCTTAGTTTTTATTTTATGTAACAGTTCTCTAAAATTTCTATTTTTTTAATGGGAATCAATCTTTTACCAAAATTGGATGATGTTTACATGTTTTGTGATCATGATTCATATCTTGATAATACATATAATATTTACATATAATAATTTATATTCATTAATATGCATTTATTAACTTATATGCATTAATTGATTATTGATATAATTATATAATTGATAGACCCATTAAAATAGCTCTATGTATATCTTTTTACAGTAGTTTGACAGACATAAACGTTCAGGAGGCAAACTGGAGTTAAATGGCTTTGGACCACTCCCAGGTAAAAGTGAAATTAAATGTTTATTTACATTTCTGTCACTATTGGTCCTTGAGCAACATAACATTTAACTATTCAAGGTCCTAGCACGTCATTTTGGATAAAAAGTGTCTTTGCTAAGTAAATAAAAATGAAGAACACGCCATAGTTCATTTTAAATAGTCATCCCTTTATTTAGAGTGCCACACCACTCGGGTTATTGTCATGGGACAAGTGAGGTCCAATCAAAGCAGCAAACACACATCTCACAGAAGAACCAAGCTTCCACTTCCTCATAGAAAAAGTCAGTCCTGGCCACAATACAGAGGCTCTTCCCTTACAGAATTGACTTTTTTAAAATTAACTAGGTGATAAAAATCATCGCAGAGGTAAAAAATATTAACCCTGCAACAAAATAGTTTTCTTTATGTTCAAGTATTATTTTGTATTTTTCTTTTTTTTTTCACGTTTTATTTTTTGTGTTCCTATTGGTTGCCCCCAGACGACACCAGATGGTGATGATCTCTCTTCAGTCTTTAAGCTTCACCCTACAGAAAACAATTTCAAATTAAAACAATTTAGATTTTTCAGAATAATTTTAAACAAACGCAGATAATAAGCACAGTAATTATAATATTATACTGATAATAATAATATAAGTTACTCGTCAGGATGTTGCGGCTGCAGTCGTAGCAGTGACTCCCACTTTCTGTGTTGCGTCTTTCTTGGCTTGATGAGCCTGAAGAACTGCTACAGCCTCCTCCACCTGACGACACAAACAAAGTCCCTCAACGCCCTCACCATCATAGCCACAGAGATTCATGGCTCTCATAATTCACCCAAAAATGTCTGTTATCATTTACTCGCATTCATGTTGTTCCAAAACCTTCGTACATCCTCGGAACACAGTAGAAGATATTGTTAATGACATCTGAGAGATTTCTGTTCCTCCATTGACAGTCTATTGACGCTTTAAAATATTCATAAAGAGATTGTAAAACGAATCCATATAAATCGTCCAAATTTTCTGAAGAGACACAATCGATTTTATACGAACAGATTCACTTTTATTCATCAACTCACACATATTTTGTGTTAAATGGAAGTTCAAGCATGTTCACTTGACGTGCAAGAACCAATGAGGTTCGTTCTTGTGTTACACAGCACATTTGAGCTTCAGAAAGAACCAATGATGTTCGTTCTCGTGTTACACACCACATTTGAGCTTCATTCATGTAAAGTGATTGTGTCTTTTCAGAAAATTAAATTCATTCAATTCATATGGATTAGTTTTATGATCTCTTTACGAACTTTTTGAAGCGTCGGTCAAAGTGGTAGTTGCGTAGACTGTAAATGGAGGGACAAAAATTTCAGATTTAATTAAATATAACTTTATTTGGGTTTCGAGGATGAACGAAAGTCTTACCGGGTTTGGAACGACATGAGGGTGAGTAACTAATGACATTTTTTTAACTAATCTTTTAACTGATAAAATGCCATAATTATATATAGATTACATTTGTAGTCTGTGCTAGGCAAGGCATACATCCTAATAAATGAATGAATATTACTGTATGTCCCTGGTTCAATCAATGTGCTTTACATTGTTAAAAGCTTGTGACTTTTCACATTATTGCACATAACAGCAGAGCTAGTGTCGGTTTCTGGAGGCTTTTATCATAGTTAACGATGCGCACCTTGGAGCGCAGAGACTCGTGGGACTCCAGCATGTGGAGCAGCTCAGAGTTGTCGATCTCAAGCAGCATTCCTGTGATCTTCCCGGCTAGACTGGGGTGCATTGCCTGGATGAGAGGGAACAATCGCTCACCTAAAGGTGAAAACAGAACAGGCACACGCAAGACAGACAATAAACAGTTTGAGATGGTTATGGGGAAGAGTAAAATAAGAAAATAATTAATACTCAATTGGCTGCCCAAAAATACTCATTAGGCATGGCCAAAAACGTCCTATGTTTAGAAAGGCTGAACGTGCTTACAGCCTCCTCATTTCATCTCACCAAGCATCTGTTTCTGTTCCTGAGGAGGGGCGGCAGCTAACATGGAGGCAGTGAGAGGCTCTTGACCCTGCACATGAACGGCTGGCTGTGCCTGACCAAGACAATAAACCGCAAAATATTAACAATAACTGACAAATGGCCAGTATTAAAATTCATACAATTCTGTATAAACAAATTAAAAATAAAATCAATCATTTTAAATGCAACAATTTTAAATGAATTGGGCATTACATTATAATGTACATTATGGAAGAAAAAAATAATTTTGAGATTTGCTAAATATTACATTTAACAGTGTTTTTAAAGATAATTAACTTTATAATTAAAGTTAATTATCTTTAAGGGTAAATTATTTTTGTCAGTTGCGGCTCGTTAGATCTAGCATTTTGCCCGCTTTGAATCAGACATAGAGATAAAGTAGTAAGACTAGTGAGATTCGTACCAGTTCAGCGTCTCTATTAACAATGAATCTGAGACTTTAATTATTTCAAAATAGCGATGTAACCCCCTCCTTGCTGAGAAATATAATATAGCGATTCAGTAGTGAAGCTATTTTATTACTAAATAAGCTAGATTAGCTTTGTATTTGTGAATATTTGGAGTCTAAGGTGTAATTTTTATTTGCATCTATCAGCATATTACCTGTTGCAGTGTAATGGGCTGCACTACCTGAGGCTGAGTGTTTCTTATGGTGGTGGCGTACTTGTATGGGGGCATGGCACGTGGGGTCACCCCCATGGCAGGGCGAGGACCCATTGGTTGGCCAGTGCCTCCTAGTGGGAAATAGGAAGAGGGCAAGTGGAAAGAGGAAACGAGTATTAAAGCTATGATCAGGACAGAATGAACACCAAACATACTTATAATCATTAAATGTGTAGTTTGTGGTGTTATTCAAGGGAATTACAAATGGATGAGTTAAATATGAACTAAAACCAATAGATACATTATACATTATTTAGTATTATTATTATTATGTAACATTAAAATAAACTAAAACCTGAATTATAATCCCTAACTACTTCAACCAATGCAACTCTTAAAAATTTAATCTGAGATGATACAGAGACATTTTTAGGCCTCTGGGTCTGAAGTCAAAGTTTGTCATTATAGGGGATCACATCATTAGTGGGTTTTCTCACCCACTCTCTGTGCACCTGTGGGGATCCCGCGTGGGCCTTGGCCGGATGCATTGGGTGCCAGGTGGCGAATGTTGGCACGGGGCCCTGGCTGGCGCAAGGATCCGGGCATGCCCTGGAAGCCACCCTGACCTCTGCCACCCTGCTGCTGCCAGCGAGGGTTCGGACGAATCTGGGTCAGCTGATTTGGTGCATAGTATGTTGTTCTGTTCTGGGCCTGTGAAGCATGATAGAATTAATTTGATGCATTTAATATATATATATATATTTGACACAAATTGGCATTCCATAATAAACAGTGAGGTTGTGTAAAAATAATGCAAATATCGGAAAATAAATAAATAAAATTATCTCAATTTTATTTACTATATTTTCTAAAACCATTTAATTTTTTCAGGTTTAAATGGAATTTAAATCCCAGATTTTATGTTGTCTCAGACTTTTGTAGCTAACCCACCTGAGGCACAGCTGGCATGAAATAACCACCGGCAGGTTGGAACTGGTTGATGATTGCATTGGCGGGCATGGCTCTCATGCCAGCGATGCGCTGCATGTACTGGTTGGTCAGATGAGCTTTGCGTTCTTCTTTACGTTGGGCCAGGGCCACGTACAGGGGTTTGGAGCCCACAATACGCCCATTCATCTCTGTCACAGCCTTTGTGGCCTCCTCAGGTGAGGAGAAACAGACAAAGCCAAAACCTTTGGACCTGCCGTCCTCCAACATCACCTACAGCAAGGTGTACATTGTATAAGATCTCACCTCCATCAGAGAACAGTTTAAACCAAAAATATATATCTCATAAAGCAGAATACTGCATAATTCAACCCCTCTCTAGCACCTATGTTTTTCAGGTGGGTATTATATTCAGATATGAAATACTACAGAAATTAGTAATCAAATGTAAAATAGCATTAGATAGTCTTTGTTTGAAAAAAATTGATACAGATCAATGCTTTCAATTAGTTACAAAAAATGTTGTTTTGATTAACAAGACAGACAACAGCATGTTTATTAGGCTGCTATCACTTTAAGAACTACTGCACAGATCCAATATATTGTTACTGTAACTTGCATTACAGTAAATTACAATCCCAACTAATTACTAGGTTCCAAAACTGACTGTGTTTAACTCAATACTCGCCAAGACAGGCATCATTTTGACAAAATTTTGTGTATTTGACCATTTAAGCACAGTGAGCCACTCATTTTCGTACTTGTGACTCAAAAGTTGCTTGAGACTGAGAGGCGGCTTAGGTGGGCTCCACTTATATAGATCAGTAGTGCGCGTGTTTTTGGTGTGAGCGTGAAACCTGCGGGAATTAGTAAAATGATGCGCTATACAAGCGAATAAGACGAGTGAGTGAGAGAAGGCGGGTGTGTGTCACTTCACCGTCAGAGCGAAGAGAGCAAGAACGTGCAGTTGACTCTATTGCCTGTACTGCTGACAACAAAACGGATAATGCGGAAAATCGTGTGATTCTGATCCCTGGCCCGGTTGAACGGTGCATTTCTAAGAAATAGACTTTTGACCCACCTTGGTACTGGTTATGGAGCCGAAAGGAGAGAACTCTTTACGAAGTTTCTCATCATCAATGGTGTCATCGAGATTCTTTATATACAAGTTTACACCCTGTAAACGCAAATATATAAAAATTAATTGTTTTTTTCTTTACTAAACACACAAGGAAAGTAGGTAAGTAAGTACAATTTATTTATATAGCACATTTCACAGATAAAATCACAAAGTGCTTCACAATAAAAGAGGAATATATATATATATATATAGATACATACGCACACAAGTCCACACACAAAGACAAAACACAGCAAGTAATTAATTTACCTGATATCTGCTGATTCTTTCCTGTTTGAGTTGTTCAAATTTCCTCTTGAGTTCTGCTTGTCTCTCCATCTTTTTCTGTGCTCGGCCAACAAACACTGTCTTGCCATTAAGCTCCGTACCGTTCATCTCTTCCACAGCCTGAAACAGAAAGACCATCACAATCCATTACCTTTCAGTTCATCTGTTAAACTGTCAGTCCATCCATCCATCTAGCCAATCTTTAAGTTCAATGACAATATCAATGTAGCAATACTGTAATTTACACTAATGCCAATTTTAAACATGTTTTACCTTAAGCTGATTTCCATTATCAGCAAATCATAATTCAAATTCACTGTACCTTGTTAGCATCCTCATGCATCTCGTAGCTAACAAACCCAAATCCGCGAGATTTCCCTGTGGGGTCAGTCATAACCTTCACACTCAGTGTTTTACCTGCAGGTAGAAACAAAATCTTCAGAGAAAAATTCTAGTCCACAAGACTACCAACACAGCCCCTTTATATGCTCAACCTCACCGTATTTATCAAAGAGCTCCTTCAGTCTCTCATCATCCATGTCGTCGCCGAAGTTTTTGATGTAAACATTGGTGAACTCTTTGGCTTTGGCGCCCATCTCTGCTTCCCTCTCCTTCCTGGACTTGAAACGGCCCACAAACCTACAAATAACAATGGAGACAGAAATGTGACTGATACAGAAATGCAATAGAATCTCAGACCGACAGCTGCAGGCCAACCACAGACAAGAAACAGCTGCAGCAGGGACAAATCGGATTTTAAAGTTAATCTCTAAATTTCACTGTATAGGATATCTCAAAATATCTTCTTTTGTGTTCCACAGAAATAAGAAAGTCACTCAGATTTGGATCAACACGAAGTTAGGTAAATGATTGTGATCCTTTGACTCTGATTGGTCTACAAACATTTACTCAGGGTTCCTCTCTGGAACATCTGTAATTGACAACTACATATCGTCCTGGTCAACCTACAAACCAATGGCCATCCTTCCTGTCAAATAACTCAGACACTCACACCTTGCGGTCGTTCAGAAGCATGCCGTTCATCTTCTCGATGGCACGGTCGGCTGCGTCCTGAGTTTCAAAATGCACAAAGGCGTAGCCCTTGGATCCGTTCTCGTCGCATACCACCTGTTAAACAGACATGGAATGAAACAACCTTAAGAATCAGATTACAGAAGGTTTTTTCTTATACAGCTGATCTACACAGCTTCTCAATGGGTAATGCCTTCAGCAAGTCAGCTTAAGATCCCTTCTATCTAAACTGGCTTTATCTCTTAAGCCTAGTAGTGATTGTTTAATATCCACACAGTCTCACAGAGCCAAAGCACAACCAAAACAATGTTCTTCCATGCATTCAGTTTTGTTTGTAAGAGGGCCACATGTTGCATAGTGTACCTTTAAATGAATTTTTTTTTTTTTTGCTTTCAAAAATATAAAAGTCACTCCTCACCTTGCAGGACAGGATGTTTCCAAAAGCAGAGAAGGTATCATACAGGGCCTTGTTGTCAATTGACTTGTCCAGATTTTTGATGAAGACGTTTCCAACCCCGGATTTCCTAAGTGATGGATCTCTTTGTGACCACATGATTCTGATTGGCTTTCCTTTGACCACATCGAAGTTCATTGTGTCTAAAGCTCTTTCCGCTGAAACAAACAAATGACAGATAAGACATCTCTCTATACCTTAGCACTTAATTTACAAACAATTACGAGGATTAAGACATGTCTTAACCAGAATAATGAATTGGTACATGTTGAGATACGTAAACATATTAACCACTTCAAACAAGCTTGAAGCTTGTTAGCTAGACTTTGCTAATGCTAGCATACCCTACAGAGTCTAATGAAACTGTAATCTAATAATTACAGGACTGTTGAGGTGCTACTGCCCAGATATTTTAGAACGATAAGATCTGTTATCTTTTTTTTAGTATTAGAACTTCGACTCAAATAGGTTACTAACACTCAAGTTTTTATTGTTGTTTACATGTCTATATGGTGTTTTTAATGTTAATGTTAAGACAAACCATGTGCAAAGTCATAAGTCCATTGCTGAGTATTTTCACCTTAAAACTGCAGTGAAAAAATTATGGTTTGAAACATGATTTGATATTAATTCCGTTACAAACCACTGACGTTCTAAGTTGTTCAAAGCGTTTGGATGCTGATTTGTAAGGATGCTGTTTTGACTCTGAGATGGCGAACAATAAAGTGTAACATTAGCAACACATTATTAGTTGTTTAATAATGTAGTCAAGCAAAAGACTAATCATATTAATTGATGTTATATGTCCGACGTTGTAGAGAGCATACAGATACATAAAACGCATTACCATTCTGATACATCGACTTGTATACGAGCCTGTACCATTTCTTCTTGTGAATCAGTTTCTGGTTCAAACATATGTGGATGAATTAAACCAGTATTTCAACTTGAACATTGTGCAGCGTTTACTACAGTAAAGTTGACCAAGTGGATCTCTGCTTGTGTGAGTGATTGAGTGGAGGAGGCAGGGCTGATTCGTATATTCATAGATTCACGTATACTAATGAAGCAAGGGTATATAGAGTTACATTCAAGCTATTTTAAGGCATAAATAAAATGTCACAGGAAAAAAAAACTTTTAAATATGTAATTTTGGTGATCAAAGATGAGTTTTAGGATGCAATTATTGACTACTGGGAGACTTTAAGCTAAATATATTTTATTATTGGTGTGGACTGATGGCACAATTACAGGTACATATATTTATCTGTTTAAATCATGTGCATAGTTTTTCCACTCATTCGCCATATTTATAACCAACAGCAGGGCAAAGTATTGGTGGTGGATACCCATCCCAAGTCTAAGAAAACATTTTTCTTTAACCCTAAAACCGTATTCTGGACAAATGTGGGCAAAATAGTTTTGATTTATTTTTTAAAAATACTTCCCTTGATCTGAGCAGTACGAGACTTGGCTACTTTTCCTAAGTTTGCCTCCTGAACACACTTGTATTTGGGTCAAAAATGGGCACCCATAGAAATGAATGGGGAAAACTGTAATTTAGAGCATTCTAAAATAATACAACAGGTGACAGCAAAGTCACTTCATCTTTACGTTTAAGCTCTAAGAACTTATTGGAATGATATTTTAATGTAGTTAAAAAGATTTTAAAAAATAAAACATAAAAATAAGCATAATTTGCATAGAAAATATGGTACTTTTTGAAGTAAATAAATTCAAAAATACCCCCAAAATAAAAAAAAAAAACACCTTAAATGGATAGATAAAACTTTATCGAAGACAGTGATCTAACATTTATAATAAATAAAAATTAGGATCACACCTGAGTCCTCTGTGCCCACATTTGTCCACAATTACAAGATTAAGGGCTATAAAGTGAATACGGTTTGAGGGCTACCATTCATAGAAATGTATTTATATTTAATCCACAATGTTTACTAAATATAAATATACATGCCTGGAAAAGTCATGAATGACAGGTTTAAGGTTTGTCAGTTTCTAATCAAATTGATAGCATACTAAACTGTGAGGGACCTGTCACCTATTGTAATGCGTTATGATCTGTTTCTCTCTCTCTTTCTGTTCCTCACAGCCCTCCCCCCGCCATACACACACACACTAAGCACTAAAAATGTCTGGTGAACAAAATGGAGCAGCCTTGTGTCTGCTGCACTCAGCAGTTTGCTGTGTAATTGTATTGAACATGAAGCTCAGGGCCGGTGGGATCATCCAGAGAGAGAGAGAGAGAGAGAGCAAAACAACTTTCAGCCAACACAGGACAGGACACACACTTTTTTTTTACCACCAATGTAGCGATTTCTGGTTTTAAGCAAAACTTTGTTGTATTTTATGAGAATTTAGAATTATTAGTTAGGACGCACATGCATTCACTGAATATTGTTGTCAAAGTAATAGTAGTAAGCTTTCATTGTTGTATAAAACAGAATAAGCAGAAAAATGGTGTGGCTGTCCCATTAATTTGCCTGTCTGCTTGTTTCTTCAAAGCACCTCTTAGAAAAGACAGGCACAGTGAAGGCAGCCCTCACTGGCTCTATATTTAGCAGTTTTGGGTCCTTTGAGCAATGTGCTGGCAGGCAGCATGTGATCAAAGCTCTGTGTCCATTGATGGGGCTGAGAAACTGGAATGTGTGTGGCTGAAGTTTACCAGTGCCGGCAACTGTTTACAAATGCAGCTGTTACATGCTGAAAACCGAACCATGGCCATGTGCTTAAGCACATTTGCCAAGAATTTGTATGTTCCAATGTATTATTACACTGAAACACAAAAACATGTGCAGTACAATCTCAAGTTCTCAATTCTAGATGTGTGCATCCTGCAGTAATCACAAACTGTTTTTGTCTCTTATAAGTAAACATGTTTACTATCAGTTGCCATTCTGAGTTTTAAATGGAGGTGAGTGAGTTCAACTCTGACCTTTTAACCTTTGTGCTATGAAAGAAGAGGACAGAATCAATAGCACACAATAATAGCACAGAAGACACATATTTCAGATCCATTCAAACTACCAATCTGTTAAATAAATTACATTTTAAAATATAATAAAATACAAAACAGTTTTTTAAATTGTAATTTTTGATCCAATAAATGCTGCCTTAGAGAGCAGATAAGACTTCTTTCAAAAATATTACCCCAAAGTTTTGAACGGTAATGTACAATTCATTCATTACTGTACTGCATAATTTGAGCTGATTGAACAAACAAATGTTTTTTTCTTAAAGACTATTAACTCAGAAAAAAAAGTTGTAAAACTGTGCAGATTATTTGAAATGGAGGAAGGACATGACAAAAATGGCCAGTTAACAGTTCTTGTCTTCTTTGAATCATTAGATTCTGAAATAAAACTGAAGGTGCTCCACAATGGTATTATCCCCTCCTGACACTTTAAATAGCACAAATAGGTCATGCCAGGTTGCAAAATGTGGGCTAACACACACACACACACACACACGCACACACACACACACTAAACTGTGTAGAATATCTCATAACAAGGTTTATGGTAGATTTAGGCCACTTTGACTAAGTGGGTCAACCAGTATTCAATTCTAGTTCTTTATTCCGATTATAGGCTTTAATTACGCCTTAGTGAATCTTGAGCTTTTCCATTAAAATTGTCACAATTTTGCCATTATTTTAAGGAAGAATTTGAAAGAACAGAATGTTTGAATGTTTTTCTCTGGAACTTGATGTTTTCCAGGAATGGTCAGGCTAGGCAAGCTCAATGGAACAAAATATCAGTCTTCCAGGGTGCTCAGCATTAATGATTCATACATACATGTCATGCTCAACTTTGTTTCACGTACTAATATCTAAGTGATGATATTAAATCAGGACAAGTGAAATTATACTCTATTTAATATTTGCTCCTTTAAAAGCTATTTAATTTATTTGTATGGTGCTTTCACAATGCATAATGTGAGTGCCTTACAAATCCCAGAGTGTGATTATGGAAAAAAACAAAAAAAATCTTCCTTGCATGGATACTGGTTAATTTCAGAAACATCTTAACATCAATTTTATGGCACTATAGGCTACTGATAAATAAAACTGGCAAAGATTACATTCGGCAGATGCTTTTATCCAAAGCGACTTACATCACAATGGAGGGATACATTTGTTGGTTCATGCATTTCTGGGAATCAAATGACCTTGGCATTGCTAGCACCATGCTCTACTGTTTGAGCAACAGAAATTAAAGTCATATTATATATACTAGTACTATTAGTCTATAAATATTATAACTAAGAAATAATTGCTAGTATTTTGCTTTTACTCATAGTAGCCTACCAGAGAGTAAAATACTAAATAATACTACAGCAGTAACAAAATTGGAATAGATAGTTGAAACTATTGGTATAGTTACTAGTAACTAAGAAAAAAGTACTAATATCTTATGGATGGTTAAACTGGAATATGTATCAGCAACAACTGGAATATTGTATACTTGTCAGAAGTAATTAACTGATTTCTGAACCACTGATCACCATAGATTTCAATGGCAAAACTATTATTTATAATAACAATGAAATAGGTTTTTGTCACTAAATGGCGACTAGTATGAACATGTTATCTGAATAAGTGACAGATTGAATGGATTCAAGACCATTTTTGAAAACAGAAATCAAAATCTAGTGTTAATCACTTAATATTAAAAAGATAGCCTACTAGTTCGTCTAAAGGAAAATGTTAAGGCAGCTTGCCATAATGGCTGGACTAATGCGGTGTGACAGTGCTTACTTTCACACAATAGGCCATATTAAGGGAATAAAGCGATCTCTTTCATTTGTAAAAGATGGTTATAACAGGGAAGAACAGCGTGATGTGGGTCTCTCAGAAATACATGTGACAGCAGCACACAGGAGATCGAGACAGCTCGCGCGCACACACGACATCACCTCCAGTGTCCCTACATTTACGCACGAAGCATGTCACATTATTCCCGTTACTCTGACAGCTCTGTGCATCACGTTTAAAGTCACCCAGGACGACAGGGAGCCGTCTTTCATGTCTTACCGTCCGCAGGCTGCTGGAAGTTGACGTAGGCATAGCCCAGCGAGCGCCGCGTGATCATATCCCGACACACGCGGATGGACAGCACCGGGCCGGCCGGACTGAATTTCTCATACAGCATAGCCTCCGTGATATCAGGGTGCAGGTCGCCCACATAGAGAGAAGCCATCGGATAACTCCCCGCGGTCGCTGCGTTCATATCTCGGTGTCGTTCAAGCCTTTGAGCTCGTGTGTTTTGTCTAGTGCTGAAATGCGTAAAGAGTGTCCTAGAACCAGAGGGACAAATTAGTCTATTAAACTTTTACGCTACTCTCCAGATAAACGATGTCGGTATCACTGACAGCTACAGCATATGGAGTCCGGTCGCGAGGAACTGGCTTCAGAAATCGTCTGGGTAGTTGGAGACCTTGTCTTTTAAAAAACAAAAAAAGTTGTTTTAAAGTAGTTATTTTTTGAGGTTTTCGGTATTTTGTATTTTTTATGTTTTTTTTTTTCTTTTTTAAAGGTACTGAAGAACAGTGAGTTATACACTCACGGTGTGGTGGCCGGGGAAAGAGAGTGCGTGGGAAACGCACGGGCACTTTATAGCTCGAGCGGAGGAAATAGCAGCCAGGGTCGCACTCTGGATAACAGAAAAAAAACACGCGCACCGAGCATGCGGTGTAACATGACAGTAGGCTACATTCAACAAGGAACATCCAACAGCGACATCTGCGTGCAGCAGTCTACAGCACAAGGTTTCTTTTACATGAACATGGGTCACCTTCAAAATACTGACAAAAATTCATTTAATCAAAAAAAAAACTTAAATTAACCCTCTCATAAATGGTATAATTCTTTGGCCTGATATTTTATGATGCTAAAGTTCACCATATTTGCAAATCAGAAAAAGATAACCAAATTCACCAGGTAGGCAGTTTACCATGAAAAACAGGTGTTTATATTCCTGTAAAGGTGATGAGTCATAGCAGTTTCATTACTTTAGCTCAAAATAAGTAAAAATTAAAAAGGCTCAGCATTACCAGACATCCATATGATAACCAATTTGAAATTACTTTCCCTCCTACCAAATTTCACAAAACCCAGATAATTTTTTTTTTTTTAAATCCAGGTATTTAAATGACCAAAACAAAAAAAATTGCAATGAGGAAAAAAAAAAAGCTTTATTTGAGTTGAAATTTCAGAAATTACATTTCACACAAATGCAAAACAGGTCACTGATGGATTTTTAATAAAAACAAAAATCACCAGTCCATTGACCTCAGTTGATCTAATAGGGATGAAACTAGACCTTTAATTTCAGAGGAGCCCTCCACCCGCTCATCCTTTTGTCTTTTCTCGCCATCCCCCTCTGATTGCAGAGTCTTCTCCCATTTTGTCATGCTGGGCCTTTTCCGTTCTTCATAATTGAGAGAACTGGATCCATCTGCAGCTTGTTTCAGACTTAGTTTAGAGAAGAGAACTGGCTCTTCAGCTCCTTTAGAGCTTTTAAAGACCATCTCAGCGTGTCTGAAAACAACTTCATCCTTATCCTCAGCACTCTCAGAGAGCTTATCTGGTGTAGGGTCGACCACTGATTTGTCATTAGAAGGAAAGTCAAATTCAGATTCAAAATTCAGTTGAGGCTGCAATAAGTGACGTACTTCAGTCACAACAGGTTTCTCCTGAATCTCATGCAAGCGGGCAACATCTTTAAGATGCCACATGCGCAATTGGTCCTCTGCAACATCATGCAAATGCACAGCTTCAACTTGAGCTTTTCCTTCATCCACAGCAACTGTCTGACTCATCTCAACAGTGCTTTCATCTGGTTTCAGCTTTCTAAAGGGTTCGTCACTTTGAAGGGTTACATCAACATCATGGTTTTCTGGATAACCAATTCCCACTTGCACCACTGGTGGCAACTCAAGCTCCATGATGTCTGGTAGCCACATTGATATATCGCTTCCCTGTCCCTGGCTGATTATAACCAAACCACCAAAGCTAGGCTGAACAGGCCAGGGGGAGACATTGCCAATGTTTTGCTTTGAGCTCCCGGAGAAGGAGGCACCTGCCATGATCAATCTTTTATCAGACAAGTTTCTGGGTGTAGGGCTGGACTTTGTTGCACTGTTGTCTGACAGTGATGTTGCCTGTGCCTGTGGTGCAGATGGCTGATCCTTAATAATCAGGGGGCCGGTGCTTACTACTGCGCTCAGGTTTGGAGAATCTGTAACAGAAACAGTGGAGGTTCATTTCAAAGCAACATACAGGGCACAGAAAGTTTTTGTTTTAGAGGTCCAGCAGCTCCGGTTCTTGAAGGAGTGGTTTAATTTTTTTGCATTTGCTAGAAATATTGGGAACACCACTTTAAGGTTCTTTGGTCACATGAACCAGTTCTCTTTTAAAATGGATTAACTTTACTTAAATGTAGTATCAACTAGAAGTTGAGCATCTTTACATTGATGCACTGTGAGCCAATATGAGCAGAATTGTATTTTATCTTTTGTTGTTTTTGCATTTTTAAACCAAAGATTAATAAATATAAAAAACACTAATTAATAGTTCATTTTAGCCAATGCAAGTTCTTCCTTCGCAGTGTATTTTGTATTAAGAGAGATCAATGGAAATGTAACATTTAACTAAAATGGCTAGTGACAGTATGGTTAAACTGAAGCAGGCGATCCTTAATCTGGAGTCAGCCCTGGACATGGGTACTTTGTTCATTTAAGTTCCAGCTCATATACTAACCAGGAAGTTCTGCATGCCCCAAGCTTCTGCACCTTTTCCCACAACAATCGCATACGGATGTTTTGGCACCCAGGTCAACCCATCTGAAAACAAAAGGTTTAAGTTCCAAAAGCCTATTAGGACAAAAGGACCAAATTTAGAGGAAGATCAGATACAAACTTACCTTGATTTGAGCTTGTTGTAATTGCAGAATTTAGTGACTGAGGTCAGACCCACATCAGAAAGATAGACTCTGCAGTGAATATAAAGCTAAAGCAAACAGGAGAGCATTATAGATCTAGCTATGGTCAGCTTGTTGGATTATAGTAATCCTAACTGGGAATGAACACTCACCTCGGAAGACTTTAAACTGGACGTACGAACAATGAAATTGACAACGTCACTACGTCGCAACACAAACTTCACCAAAGACTCTTTGGAAGCCACGCAGCTGGCAAACATAAAAACAAAAGCTAAATTATTTCAGGGAGTAAGTATAGAGAGAGAGAAAAAAAACTTGTTTGTTGACCTACCCTTTGTTAATGATAAGGGCGACTTCAGGTTTCTCAGCAGGGTTTGGAGAGGAGGACGCATGGCAGGACTGGACGTAAAGCTGTTGACCAGGGGCAGGCGAGGCGGACACCTGTAGATATAACTGCTCTCCTTTGTGGAACACGTTAGTATCTGCTGGATCACTCCAAGATGCTAAAGAAAAACAAATGTTAGACAGTAAGACAGCAACTACACCTAACAGGATTAAGTGCATTTTAATAACATACAGTTCATGATCCTTAATGAAAAACCACTTCTTTTCTCCAGTAGACCCATATCATATTGCATTGGGAAACCAGATCCAAACCCATCAAAAGTGTGAGGTTGAGGGATTCCATTCAAGAAAAGTCCATCTTCAGCAATGCCAGGAAAGTCAAAAACATGCCAGACATCATTGACGACTCCCGGTGAGTACGATGAAATGCGTCCATTAAAATCATTCCCGTTAGATGCAACTGGCAGAGCAAGACACGCTATAGCGGAACATAAGACGACAAAAACCACCGCCATCCCAAAATTTTAGTTTTGATCTGCGAGAAAACCAGTACTGAGTTAATTACACAGCCACTTTAGCTGTCTTTCTTTTCCTGCCTACCTTTAAATTGAAGCTGAGTGCAGGTTTACAATGTGCAGGTTAATGAATTAATGAGAGTCAGCTTATCAAGTCCAGGTGTACCTCATCAGCTCATCAACGCTGACTACTGATTGGGCTTCTTTATTTTTCTTTCAGATTCATTAAATCTTTTTTTTATTTTATTTTTTAATACACTAGACAATATTTTCAGAAGTAAATACCAATTTTGTCATTCATAAATTAAAACGAAACCTTATTCTTTAAAAAAAGGTTAGGGTTAAGGTTAAGGTTAGCTCGCAAACCCACCAAGATTATTCCATAGGCCAAATTAGTTGGCTAAATTAGCAGCAAAATTTCAAACATTGTTTCGTAAAAAGTGTATTTGAAAGGGGGAAAAAGAATGTCAACAATGTAATGACATAACAGTGCTCGCCTCGGAGACGGTATAAACTCCATGTAAGTTACAGCGACACCTGCAGCGTGCCCATGATCAGGTGAGCGCGCGGAGAGGGAGTGGCCATGCACGCACACGCAGGTGAACGGGAAGAAGGAACTCAGCCTGAGAGGCACGGTAAGAGGAGAAGGTCCTTGAACATGTTAAACTTTTAATTATGACTTCGTCTGAAAGAAGGACTTCAGGATGGTGAATTCGGGTGAGTTGGGCTTTGGAATCATTTAGTAAAGTAAAGTGTTCATTTCATGGAGTGGGAGTATGAACAGGCTCGCGAACGTTGTCAGGGTGTGGTTGTTTATCTTGATAATAGATCAACACAGCGTTCTCTCGCTTACTGAATGTTACGAGTTTAGTAATGACCGGCATTTATACTAATGTTGCCTGCTAACTTACATTAATGTTAATTTCGCACATGTTGTATTTTTATAGCTTGTTTAGATGTATGGTGTGGAAGATTTGATATCCACTATGAATGTGTTATATGCAACCTTTGTGATGGGATGTTTATTTTATTTATTTATTTTGATGAAAGTTATGTGTTATATAATGCACTTTACAGAAAATGAAAATTCCGTCTTAATTTACTCCCCATTAGCTACGTCCTTCCAAACTAGGACATTTGTCCTAGGATAGGACTTCTGTGGACTGAAAATGTGGAGCAAAAACACCATCCAAACTCTTTTGTTTTACAGTCATATTCCAAGTAGCCTACAGTTCCTCTTCTTGAAAAAAGCCTAAAATGTAACTCGGGAGACCTTGTCAATTACATATTTTATTCAGCAGTAAAATCTGAATATCGTAACCCATCTGTGTTTGTTCGTAAACTTTGGGGGTGTCGCTAAGAATGGGGTTGCGTCCCTTTCAATGATTGACTTTTTCTTTCACCATTTATCAGTTTTTGCATTTAAATTGTTAATGATGATTTTTTAAAAAAAATATATTTTTTAAATTGTACCATAGAAGGGGAAAAAAAAGGTCATCTAGGTTTTCAACAGCATGAGATGAGTAAATGACGATTAAACCAGTGAGAATTTAACAGTATTGTTCTCCTAAATTATCTTTTAAAAACCTAAATTATGGCCTGGTTGAAAGTGTACAATACAGCTGTAAATTGTGATGCATATATTTAATATTTATAAGATTATTTAATACAAATATTTAATTATTGATTTACAATTAAATCTTTAATCAATTGTCTACAATTGCTCTGATTTAAAAAAAAAAATAGTAATCACAAATGCATAGAAGTGAATGGGAATTCAGGTGTGGGGATCTCCATTACATCTGACCATCATCTTTGCTTTTTAGTGAAGTCACGACGCATGAAAGTGTAGTCTCAAGGTCATCTGGATTTCATGGTGCACAAAGTTCCTTCAATGTCTTGCTGTTTCTGTGTTTATGGTTCCTTGATATTGTGTGTGTTTTCTGTAGGTATTTGTTGTGGCAGTCTGAAGGATGACAAGATCCTGATGAAGATGGGGTTGGGACTGGTTCTGGTTGGTCATGTGAACTTCTTGTTGGCGGCACTGGTACATGGAGCTGTGCTTCGACACATAAGTGTGTTCACTTGGAACCGGAAACTCGTCTACCCCATATCAAATGTCATTGCTCTTGTGGCAGGACTCATGGTATGTCTGTCCTCAAAACTGTAATATATTGCTTGCTTATTATTTCCATTAGAGTTTGTTTGTGATCATTAACAAGTTGCCAGTGATGAGGCATAGCCAGATGAGGCATAGCTAGGTGTGTTAGTTGAAACCTCAAACTAACCCCTTGCGCTGAATGAATCCACACTATAATTCATACATCTGACCATGTTATAACCTGCAGGCAATCATTGGTGGAATTTCAGCTATTGTTCTCTCAAAGAACAAGAAAAACCACCAGCTGGTGAGTACTCGACTCAATACTGTCCTTTTTGTTAAGATCACATTTGTTATTTGTGTTTTTGCTACATGAGGTGTATTTGCTTTCACTTTAAAACGAGTGTCTTTCAATAGAAAAAAATATTCATGTATTATTTATTTCGGAACACATTCGAAATCTATCTTTGTTGCAGAGTTGGTTTTTACTAGTGATGAGTGTCCTGGCTCTTCTTTTGGGTGCCGCCTCTGCTGTGGGAATCAGTGTTGCTACAGTGAGGGTCATACATCTGGACGGGGAGAATCTGTTTGCCCACTGCAACCAGTCTGCCATCATAAATTTGTACAGCATCACAAACGAATGCCCCTTTGACCCCACACGCATCTATGTAAGTCAATTTATCTGCAGTCCTTGTGTAATCAAATGCAAATGAATGATATGAGTCTCATAAATGCATTTTTTTAAAGAGTTCTTTCTCTGTTTTAGTGTGCAACAGTTCTGGTGACTTAAATGCATCTCAAGGCAAACTAAATCTGTTATAAAACTCATGTACGATCATATTTTATCCTGAATTAGTTTATGTTAAAACTGAGGAACAAAGGCATAAAGGTAAAAGACAAATATTCAAGTGTTCTACTGTGTACCCCAACTTAAGTGCATGTGTCCAAACCTTTTGCACTCATATACCAGTATTAAAATAGTACAACATTGTTAATTAAAATAATGAAAATAACTTTTTTATTAAAATGTATGTGAAGCATGTTAGTATTTATACACAAAGGTTTTAAGCCAGTTATTTATATCTTTTGCTGTAGTGAGTCAGTAGGAAATGTCAGTTTACATTACCAAACATTCCTTTTACCATAAATCCAGTGAGATGTTTGTATGCACAAGGAGTCTGACAACAGCCAGTGCTCCACACTGAGATCTGATCTCACAGTCATAACGTCTGTCTGTGATTGCATGAAGAAACAAACAAAAAGAAAAAAACTGAGGCAGTCTAAATCTAGGAGTACTGTGGCCTCCAAGACGCTTGAAGAAACTTGCCTCCGCTTCACGTCAGGGTCCTCATCACCCTGTCAGAGGTTTATTCTGAGATAACAACCAGCTGGGTGTACATTATCCCTTACATATGCTCACAACCAGGATGCTTCAATGCACAACTTTATAAATTGAGGCGTCAGGTTTCGGCATGGAATTTTAAAATTGGGGTGGTCCCAGGGTGGTGGGTCACCAGGGTGGTGATGGATAAGACACATGCCTTTGGTGTGAGACGCATGGGTTTGAATCCATTGTGAGACACCAATTTGTCCCTGAGCAAGACACTTAACCCCTAGTTGCTCCAGAGGCGTGCGACCTCTGGCATATATAGCAATTGTAAGTCGCTTTGGATAAAAGCGTCAGCTAAATGAATAAATGTAAATGTAAAATTGCAAAAAAAAAAATCAGCTCTACATATTTGGCTAAAATTGCTTTTTTTTTAAATCAAGTAGTCACAAATGCATAGAAATGTCATGCAAAAGTCACGGGAATTCATTGTTAAAATGGTGATAGGACATAATGCGAAATTAGCAAGTGAAAGGAAATCTCCCTCCCCAACAAAAAAAAGAAAATATATATATATATATTTACAATATTCAAGGTATATTTCTCTCTCCAGGGTACTACATTAATCCTATGGTTTCCATTGATTCTGATGTCAGTGGTGGAGGTTGTGTTCTCCTGCCGCTGTTTCTTGGCCTGCACGTCGTTCCTCCGGATGCGCTGCCCATGGAGAAGAACTGTCACTAAAAGGGTAAATAGATTTATATGCGCTTTTCTGAAGGAAAAAACTTATAATACTTGCAAAGCTGCATAAGAGTAGTGTTAAAGGTTGACTTGCGTTTGAATTGAATGCGATCAAGACGAATCAGAATTTTAAATGAAATCATTTTGGGTTACGGATTGTTTTAAGAGCAATTTTGC
Source organism: Pimephales promelas (assembly GCF_016745375.1). The sequence continues at coordinate 7,238,951 of NW_024121099.1, read as the reverse complement.
ATGCTAGCTCCACTTTAAACTTGATAAACCTTTGTGTTTGAATGCAATGTAAATCTTGGGGTTTAGGTGCGTGTCCAGCTGCCAGAAGAAACCCCACTGCCACCAGGAGATGATCCGAATGAGGCGGAGCCAGCAGAACATGACCTACTTGCTGTGGAGACAAGTGAACTGTAATTCACAAGTAAACATTACATGAACAATACATGCTTTTCAAAACCACTGCATGACAGTGGACCAAGAAATACCAAGTGCCAATGCACATAAAACATAAAAGTGTACTGCTCACTGAAATGGCTAGCAGGTGAAGAGAGGTGGTGCTCCGACATCTAATGAAGCACTAATGATGAGTGTCTTAAACGGTCTGACTGTGTGACCAAGTACTATAAAAGTGCATGTTTTATATATTAACCTCAAGAAAATATTTGATGTGTGTGTTTAATGTTACATTTCTGCACTGATGGGTTTCATTGTTACATTTATATTAAAAAGACTTTTCTATTTGAAACTGAATTGCTTGAACACAGTCCCTATAATTTATGCTAAATATTTATAAAACTCTTTTATATTATAAAACTACTATACATTTACATTGAAGTATATATATATATATCGCATCCAAAATAAAAGTTTGTGTTTACATAATATATGTGGGTGCACTGTATATAATTATATATATATATATATATAACACACACACACATGCTTGTATTTAAGAAATATTTTCATGTATATACTGTATATAGATTTATATATAATTTATATTATATATGAATATTTTACATATAAATAATTTTCTTAAATATACATGCATGTGTGTGTGTTATATATATATATATATATATATATAACCAGTGTTGGGTGTAACTAATTACTAAGTAATTAGTTACTGTAATTTAATTACTTTTCCCTTAAAAATGTTAAGTAAGGGATTACTCTTCATTTATCTGTAATTTAATTACAGTTACTTCTGATGTAATTGAGGTAAATACTGTGTATAAATCAATCCGATCTCACAACGATTCGTATGCATTTTATGAGGTGTCTAAATTTCTTATGAATTATTGTAAAATATGTATGAAAAAAGTGTGAAATGTCATGAGATCAGACATAAAACAATAGTGGGTTTAACATCAAAATGTATTGTCTGATGTTAAAAAGTATGTTTTTATAATGTAACCTTCTCCACCTTGGTCAGTTTAAGGATAATTCATGCAATTTTATAGTATTTATTTGAAAGAATTAAAACAGATTCATGTCTATCCTTGTATTATTCAGCTGGTTGAGACTGATATGGGATTTTGAAAGTAATTAGTAATTAAAAGTAATTAAATACTTTTTAGAGAGAGTAATTGGTACAGTAATCTAATTACACTGTTGAAGAGGTAATTAGTAACTAGTAATTAATTACTTTTTTAGAGTAACTTACCCAACACTGTATATAACCCACACCCACATATATTATGTAAACAAACTTTTATTTTGGATGCGATTAATCGTTTGACAGCCCAAATATATATTTTTTTAAAGGCTGTGTGGCTCTGTTGTTTCATAGAAATATTATTGGCCATGCTTGGGAAGTGATGTTCCTTGGTTTAACTTTTGGCCTGGGCTGCATTTCCTGAAAGCATCATAAGCCTAAGTTGATAATAGAACAATTACCATCGATGATCCCTATGATAAACATCCGATGCTTTTGGGAAGTGCAGCCCTGGTAAGAATTGTTGGGTAGATTTTCCTATGAGCTTTTTATAACTTGTTAGCACCAATGTTGTGAGGGTGAGAATGAAACTAAAAGAAATTTCACTTTAAGTCTGTTAAATTAAAACAAACTGCGGCCAGTGAATCTGTAAAAGAGCTGTCTAAATAGATGAAACGAGACGGAACGAGGCCAATTGATCTCTCGGACTGTTTTACTGGTTTAGTAGTTCATAATGCAGTTATTTATAAAAATAATAAGACAAAATAAAAATTAAAATAGCAGAATGCACAGAAAGCAGAAATACTGAAAGACAACACAAAGCAGGACATTCTTTCATCCAATCCACAAATCCCTGTTTAAAGGTATAGTTCACCCAAAAATTTCGATTTCTGTCCCTCCAAAGTTCATAAAGAGATCATAAAACCAATCCTTATGAATTGAGCGGTTTAGTCCAAAATTTTCTAAAGAGACCCAAGCGTTTTATATGATAAACAGATTGAATTTAGGTTTTTATTCACGTACAAACATCAAATCGCACATACTTTGTGGTAAACGAAAGCTCAAGCATGTTCACTTGACGTGAGAACCAATGAGGTTCATTATCATGTTGCGCAGCACGTTTGAGCTTCAGAACCAATGAGATTCATTCTCGTATTAAGCAGCACGTTTGAGTTTCCGAATAAGTTTTGTTCTCGCATGTTAATCAGGTTCAGTTGAGCTTCTGTTTGTGTTCACTCATTAATGTTTATAAGTGAATAAAATCAGTCTGTTCATAAAACGATCAAGTCTCCTCAGAAAATTTGGACTAAACCACTGAATTTGCATGGGTTCGTTTTATGACGGATCAAAGTGTCAATTGCGTAGCTGTCAACTGAAAGACAGAAATTGCTTCGATTTCATCAAAAAGCTCTTCATTTGTGTTCCAAAGATGAACAAAAGTCTTACGGGTTAGGAACAACATGAGGGTAATTGACAACATTTTCACCGTTAATCATTGGCTTATTCTCATCAATGTTTCTTTTGTCTTTTTACTATACTTAAAACTGTATTTAAAACCCATGACCCCATGGGCTGTCATTTTTTTTCAAATTCTGCTGTTCATAAGATGAATTTCTTCAGCATGGCTGCTCCTGGTACTGTCTCTCTGTGGCAGTGAAAAAGTCCTCTAGAACACTGCGCAGGTACTCAAAGGTGGGCCGGTTGTCTGGGCTCTCTGTCCAGCAGTGTTTCATGACGTTGTAGAGAGCCTCTGGGCAGTTATCGGGGCAAGGCATGCGATACCCTCTCTCAAGGTTTGCGATCACCTCTGGGTTTGTCATCCCTGAAAGATCAGGAGTAAGAGTCAAAAGAAATTCTGACATATGGCAAAATGAGGTCAAAGAGGAAGCACATTGAGCTGGTCTGTTACCTGGATATGGGATTCTTCCATAAGTAACAATCTCTGTCAGCAGTACTCCAAACGACCAGACATCTGATTTGATCGAAAAGGTGCCGTAGTTTATGGCCTCAGGTGCAGTCCATTTGATGGGAAACTTTGCACCTGTGTGATTTTTAAAAAGGCATCTTTTTAGGTATCTTTTAAAGTTTAGCAGCAGCCAGAATTTCTTGCATAAACAGAGATTCTGTGGTGATGTAATCCTAATGGAAATTGACAGACCAAAGCATGATGCAGCCGATGACCTTACCCTCTCTGGCAGTGTATTCGTTATTTTCGATGAGGCGGGCGAGGCCAAAGTCAGCGATCTTGCAAATGAGCTCAGCAGACACCAAAATGTTGGCAGCTCTCAGGTCTCTATGGATATAGTTCTTCTGCTCTATGTAAGCCATTCCCTCTGCGACCTGCAGGGAGCAGTAAAGTGTTAATAATAAGGCTGTGTGTGATTTATGGCTATGTAGTACCAAATTCTTTCTGAAGTATTTATACCATGCAAAGTATTTATGAAATACTAAGATGGCATACATTTGGTGTATTTAATAGACAATACTGCTCTAGATGCTGTATCTCACAATGCTGTGTGCTTTATTTGACCTTGTATTTCTAGTGTAAAAAATGAACTGCAATTAATATTTGCAAAAAAAAATCATTATTTTATAAAACCGCCAAAAACTGTAAACCGCTTTAATTTTATCAAGAATATTGTTAGTTTGTTCAAAATTAGTAATATTGTTAAATATTATTTCAATTTAAAACAACAGGTTTTTTTTGTCTTAAATTTTTGAAGCATCATTTATTCCTCTGATGACAAAGCTGATTTGATAAAAATGGAATTCATTTGTAAAATGATAGATGTCTTTACTCTCACTTTTGATCACATCCTTCCTGAATGAAAGTATTAAATTCCTTTTTTTATGATGGAATGTGCAACAACATGGTCATCATCTGACAACAATATTCCATAATATAACAATTTATTGTTGCATAAAAATTTCACATATTATTTTTTACAAACTGTACACAGTAGGCTGGTATTTCATTCTGAACATAAAACACGTTACACAGACGGACAGAGGTCAGTTCCTGAAACAGGGAGGGTTTTGCTTTTACTTCCTTTGATTTGACTTTTAACCTCCACTGCTCCACTCCACCCAGCACAAACCCATAGGTTTCATTCAGAAGGTTAGTTTCCTGATGCATAATCTTTCTTATTTTCCCCATGTTTGCGCTAGCTCCAGTCTTGACTGATCTCAGAACAGTGATGGCTACTGAGCTTCTCAGAGATTTGCTATTTCTGACCTAGACGCATAGAATGAGCGGGAAGGACAACGGTTCTCCTAGATCGGCTCTTTGGTGATCCTGCCATGCTCTAAACCTCTTTCACATAAAATTAGACTGAGGCCTGACACTATAAGGTGCGTGTGTGTGCAGATGCATTATGGGTGATGCATGATGGTAGTGTGATTTTTGCAACGCTGTACAGATTTTTTTATAGAGGATGTTGCACTATGACACCATGTGCATGTTTGTTCAAGGAAGTGTTACACAGACCGTCAAAAACGTGTTGGTTTAATGTGAAAGTGCCTGACAGTTTTCCATAAACGTGTGAACATGTCTGTGTCTGTGTGTTGACAAGAGGCATGCAAGTATATAAGTAGTTGTTTCGCCAGGACCTTTTAAAAGCCCTGAAGGATCTCATTCACTTTATGGAGAAGAACTCGAGCACTAAGCTGATCCCTAAAGCAAAATGTCTCTTTTTAATTTCGCTTCAAAACATTACATCTCTTACTTTCCCTCATCCTTTCTCCGCCAACATTTCATTGAATATTTTGAAAAGTGATACCGTTGTTACATCTATCCCATGTCACACGATCCCCGTGAACCTCTGACCTGCAACACCGCTCTAAAACATCAGTGTTTTATCATCTTCACACTCCAATCAATTACACACTGAGCACATGAGGCACTCACTAATAAAAACATTCATACCATGAGTGATCAAGGCCATCTGATAGCCTAATTTTTAACCCGATCAGTCAATTTAGGAATAAACCCAGAGCTGAATAAAAGCGCAAACTCTCTCTTAAGAAAATTACAGTCTGTCTGTAAATATTTCATGATCTCTATCTGATTCTACACTAGCGTTCCAGCCAGAATTGTTCCCATAGTAATTAGATGTTCTCGATGAAGCATGGAGTGTCATTAATTAGGTCAATTACTTTGACCTAAATTAGGTCCTCACTATCTGTGTACAGTGTTTCCCTGCAAACAAACAAAGAACTGTATGTTGGCCCAGTGAATGTAAATGTAATGCCAGTAAGAAATAATGTATTTTCTACAGTACGTGTACGCATTTCTATTGTCTGTTCATCTAGTCGGTTTATAGATTGGTGTGGGTAGTTTTTTTTGTATTAAAATGTCTAGACTCGTTCCAGCACACACAGTATTGCTCATTGTTAACCATAAGATTAGGAAGCAGAACAGCAGCTGAGCAATGCTGACGTCACCAGCTTAGAGACAGCGGTGGAGGAATGAGTGATAAACTGAATATACAAGGGTCTTAAAAGCTTGTAACAAGTAGAAATTTGGGACAGTTTGTTTCCTGTAGGGCACAAATGTTTCACCCCTGATGTTATGAGCGCATTATTGACACCCCCACCAAAAATGATATGGTCAGCCTACCTGGGCGGACATGTCGATCAGCACATTGATGGTTAAATTAGATCCTTCTGGAGTCTTCAAAAAATCCACCAGGCTGCCTAAAAGTCAACACGACATTTTAACATGCATAAATTTTATATACAGCAAAAACATGCAATGACAGAATTTATTAAATTTGCCGTAAACCATAAAATATTAAATGTGCTCAAAGAAATAATTTGGCTTGAAACTATGAAAACTAGACACTAGTTGGCGCTAGTGAGATTTACGAGGGTATTTTCCACTCCCAGCATCCACTGCAATAGTAAAAAAAAGTTTTTTTTTCACATTTTATTTATAGTTTGTAAGTCTTCTGTCTTGTCTTCAGCTGCCTTTTTTAAACATTCTTTTACCACAACTGAATGTTACCGGAAGCACGCTCTCTCCATCAGTCATTTTAGTTCAAAGGCAAAAGGAAACAGCAGATGAATGCTGTTATTTTGATGCTTAAAAAGTTCTGTAAGCTCTTCTCAAAGTTCCCAAGAAGCGCAAGCAACAGCACTCAGATTAGATCCAAGAACTAGAACATAACAACTGCAGGAAATTAGTGCAGCCAGTTTGGATCAGTCACTGAGACGTTGAATGTTAAAGGCCAAAGTTGTTGCTTTTGAGACGACAGGCTGTGTTGGAAAAAGAAGAACTGACTGACCCTGAAGGAAATTCCCACAAAGGTGCAGCGGAAAATGCCCCATTAGGAACACTAATGTCATACGCCGTACACATTCCTTTGATCTCAGATCACATTAGGGTGTAAAATTCAAGGTCGTGGGTTAAGTTTAGTGTTTTTGAATCATTCTGTCTCCATTGTTAAAATGACAGAGGGGTGGAAAAGGGGCTTCTTTAAAATAACAACACAGACAACAATTGTACTTTTAAACGCATCACATGGACTCCAAACAAAGAATTGGGAGGTTGACGAGCTGAGCATAGTGTTCCATCAGCTTCCTTTAAGAGGGAACACAAAGCAGGAGCATTCACAAGCTCTGCCATCAGCTCGCTGACGTTGTAGCAACGTGGCTGTTCCTCTTAGAGTCTTTTGTTACTGTCGGCGTCAATATGACATTCTGGAGGCCCAGCAATCCTCTTAGGGGCAATGAGACCAACAAACTATCCATACTGGGTTACATATGGAATAACATGCATCGCAATGCGGTTGGGATGACGACCCAAGGTGCTATTGTTGCGTTAAAAAGAGATAGGGTGTGGAGGTCTTTTCTGTGAACACCTGTGACCATGGTGGCCATTTAATAGTTTGATTTGTTGTTGTGAGTTTCTGGGTGGTTGGCTCTGAATTAGAAAGCATTCCCGATACTAGCCTATGGAACAAAGACTTTCTTTCTATACCTCACATTATCTGCCTTTTCCTCTCTCTCTCTCTCTCTTGCTCACTTTCTCTGTCCATCTGCTTTCTGCCTCACTCCGTCTCTTTTCAGTGTGATGGGATTCACGCTATAACTTTTACCCTGCTTTCTATGTGAGGCTTGTTTTGATGGTGCTGTGCATTGTTCTAAGTAGGTTGCAGTGAGATGCTGTGTTTGTATGAGGGTTTTATTGTGCATTGGAGAAACATAACGCAACAGAGCTGCAGCTATAAAGATCTTTAGCTCCTCTGAGACAAAAACGCATTTGCTTCTCATGATTGCAGGTTTCTCAGGAGAGGAGAATATCGCAAAAATATAACAATATTATAGCATCTCAAGCCTTTAGTTAAAGGAATAGTTCACCTAGATTTAAAACTTTAAACCTGTATGGTTTTCTTTGTTTAGTGGAACACATTTTTCTCTCTGAAGGAGACATTTTGAAGAAGGTTCACGCTGCACTTTTCAGTACAGTGAAAGCGAATGAGAATCAACGGCTGTCAAGCTCCAAAAATGACGGAAATATTCTAAAAGCACCATAAAAGTAGTCTTTAGGACTTGTGCAACATTTTCCATTTCATTTAAAGCGGTTTTATGCCATTTTTGTGCTTGACACAGAAAATAAAACAGCATAAACATTGGTAAACATCTTTGGTGTTCTACAGAAGAAAGAAAGTCATATGGGTTATGAACAAGACTAAGTGAATGATGACCGAGTTTTCATTTTTGGGTGAACTAATACTGAAGAAAGGGATGGAAAATCGTTAAAAATGTTTTGAAGAAAATTAATGGAACTTCTCAAATGTCCATCAGACCTGACTGAGTATTACAACAGCAACATTCTGAGAGCTAAAATAGAATGATGTGACACAAAACACAAGGAATTAGACAAGCGTTCTAGATAGAACACTCAAGGTGGGAATGCCAGATATGAAACACAAGCTTTGCATGCATGCTATTTACAAGAGTGTTACGACAGACACCAGAACCGCTTAGTGAACAATGACTGGCATTATGAAGGAATAAACATCAGGGCCGTAACTACCACCTTGATGGGACATGTCCCTTCCAAATATTCAGATTAGTTGGTGAGTTTTACTGTATGTTTGAGTTTATCTGTAAGTTTTACTTTTGGTACCTGTCCCTTCTTAATCTTGAAAATTCACACTAGCTTTTTGTTTTAGCAAGAATCAAATTAAATGCACTGATACTTTTACATTGTTACCAATAAAATTCCCAAAAAATGTATTACGGATCAAACCCGTAAATTATGTTATTTTTTTTACGCAAACAAAGCAGTCGCGCCTCTTCGTAAAACCACTGGAATCTACTTTAATGATATCTTTACTATACTTTTGTGTCTTCATCTTTAGTTGAGTTCCGAAGATGAAGGAAAGTCTTACGTTAAGGGTTTGGAACGACATGAGACGTCATAAGTTACTTAATCACAGAATTTTCATTTTAGGGTGAACTAACTGTTTTATTATAATAAGAAGAAATGTTTCTTGAGCACCAAATTATACTTGCAATATCTTAAAATAAAAAAACTAAAAATAAACATTTTAAATTGTAATAATATTTCACAATATTACAGTTTTTACTGTATTTTTGATCAAAGAAATGCAGCCTTGGTGAGCCTAAGAGACTTCTTTTGAATGGTAGTGTATATTGTTGTTAAATCTCCGTTTTATGAATAAACGGGGGAACGTGAGCATTGTATGTTAACAAAGATGTATAATCATAGTTAATCTTAAAATGTCTATAGCTGTGCACAGTGTTGTGGGTAACTCATTACATCAAATCAGATTACTTTTTCAAGTAACTAGTAAAGTAATGCATTACTTTTAAAATTTACCACAAAATATCTGAGTTACTTTTTCAGATTAGTAACGTGAGTTGCTTTGTTTTATTGACTGACAGTGCTCTTGTCCCCATGTACAGTATGGGTAGGTTTAGTTCTGGGGTAGGTTTAGGGTTGGACCACTAGGAGGCGCCTTCTGGCCCATGTCTCATATTGACGCTAAAGGGTGCCATGTGCGTTGGATGTATACGCATTGTGAAAAGAGTCAGTATATGATGCTGCGCCCTCTACTGTACATGCGTGAATTTACGTTTCCTTCAGCATGAGGATTATTATTTCACTTTTGGTGTTAAAAAAAGTCTTTACATTTGCCCAAAACCTATAACAATTTTGTTATAAAAAAAAAAAAGTCCAGCCCAGGTGAGAAAAAAAGTTACACAAAGTAATGTAACGCATTACTTTAAAAAAAAAAAAAGTGACTAAGTAATGCAATTAGTTACTTTTTAAAGGAGTAACATGATAGTGTAAATCATTACTTTTCAAAGTAACTTTCCCCAGATCTGGCTGTGCATTCGTTCATATAAGAAAAAGAGGCAGACCACATGTTTGAAAATGTAAAAACACTGTGGTCAATGAAAGAGACTGAAAAAAGTTTCCCCTCAAAAATACTGTACAGAGTCATTCAGGTGAGTGAGGGACGCATTTTGAGATGCCTTCGGTATCTTCAAAGCCGTGAGAAAGCTTTGTTTTCATAGAGCGGACACAACTGTTGAACTGCTCTTGGCTTTAACACACTCAAACAACGCTCAGACAGTGCTCACGGCCCTGATACTACTCAGACTTGTTAGATCATGAAACCCTGATGAAAATTTAAATGGAAGTTACTCAATGAGATTGTCTGTGTTTTGTAAAGAACGTCCAGGTGAAATGCAGGGATGAATCATTTAGTACTATAAAGGATTTGTAATTTCATTGAACTCTCCCCTCCTTTGTTTGAACGAGTGTGTAAGTGCATCTGTGTGTCTCACCGTTCTCCATGTACTCTGTGATGATATAAATGGGCTCCTGTGTAACCACAGCAAAAAGTCGCACAAGTCGAGGGTGCTGCAGGGTCTTCATCAGGTTTGCTTCTGCCAGGAAAGCACTCATGGACATGGTACCTGGTTTGAGACTCTTGATAGCCACTCGACGGCTATTGTTGTACAGCCCTATAAAAGGAGAGAGAGAATAAATTATGTATGTCTTATTTTAAAGCGGTAGTAGTTCACCCATATAAAAATTTTCTCATCAAGTTTTTCATGTTGTATCAAACCGGGGAGGGTAATTATTATAGAGTTGTTTATAGAGTTTTTTTTGGGTGTGTTTGAACTATCCCTTTTAGACTCAATAATCTTATTCTCAAAACATGCAGGAGCTCAATCAGCGAGAATGATTTACTTGAGACAAACTATTTCATTAAGGCCTAAATTAAATCTTTCTGTTTGGATCACATAATTATAAAGGAATTTAGAAATAAGTGGCCGTGTGAAAACTACTGGTACTTTCTTGTCATGAGAGTGTTTTTGCATAGGGGTGTTTGTAAAGAATTTGCTGTGTGAGAAATTCACAATGTTTTCCTTCATTGAGTTTGTCTAACTGCTTTATAACCGGTTGACTTTATGTCTATGGGCTTGATTTGTGTGATGTTATCTCACCAATGAAAATAACTGAGGTTTAATGAACTGTCCATTACACGGAACAGTTCTTTCATTTGAATAAAGAAAGTCATTCACTGCAAAAAAACAAACAAAATGGCACCTATGATGCGGGGTCTCGTGGTCACGGAGCTGACAGGCAGTGATAACAAGTCAGTTGCTATGGCAACCAGGGACAGGAAGTGGTAAAAACTCAAGCATTGATGTGACTTCTATAGTTCTATTTTTAGGGTGAACACAGGACAAGCATGATTTCACAGCTGTATTTTGTTTATATTTGAAAACCAAATGTCTTCTCATTTTTTTTCTACAAGACGGGTCAATTACATTAAAAGATAGATTGGTCTAATTTGAACATGAGATCACAGCTATAGCAAACCACAACAAATCAATTCTCAATGGACAAAATCAAGCCCCGCCCTACATTTATTCTTGTTTATTTCACTCAGATATACGTCACAATTGGGAAGAAAAGAACTTTCGGTTTATGACGTATTGTAACATATTAATACTACCAGTTTCTGTTTGAAAACAAGCAGCTTTGTCATAATTACATTATAAATTAGGAAAATATCTTAGCCTATATGGTGGGGCTATGAGTTTGTCCAACACAAAATTTAAATCTAAATGGTTGAGAGTCTCAGTTCTAGATAGATAAATACAATAGCTACCACAAAATTCATCTTTAAAAGTTATTCAAGGTGACTTACGAATGCCTGTTGTTAGTTGTTTTGTGTGTAAAGAGTGAGTTTAAGCACACATACGAGTATAATTGTCTTCAGACCAAAATGCTGAATCTGTTTATTTACAGTGGTCTGACTGACTTCAATGCTGAACAGTACTAGCGTACTGTATTTACAGTTATGATATGCCAGGCGGTTGCTGAGACACTCTCTTTAGCCTGTAGATGCATGTTTATCAATACTCTTTTGATGGTACAATTCACATTGTTTGCTCACGCTCACAAACATTTCTAGACAAGCACAGACAGACCTGGCCAGGCACCTGGATGCTTAAATGCAACCCTTAAAGGGATAGTTCCCCTTTGAAATTATTTTTTGATATGTTTTAGCTTACCTCAAGGGCATCCAATATGTAGGTGTCTTTGTTTCCACAGTATTTTCAATTTTGACATTTTTCGGTCAAACCGGTGACTGTATATAATGCAGGTTTAGGGGGTCCACCTCAAAGAGCGTGCACAGAGAAGTCCAAATTAAACATGATTTAATGACTCGTGAATGTAAGTACACACTGATGCCCTAAGACACGAAACGAGCGGTTTAGTGAGAAAACGAACAGTATTTATATAGTTTTTACCTCTTGTTAACAGCCGTCGAACTGATCTGAATCAGATGTCCAACTGAACCGAACTGAACCGTGTCCAACGTTACGCCAGAAGTGATATCTCGCGTGTCTACGTCACGCATTGTTTACACTGAGATTTCGGAAGTTTTACCTTTCACTAAACATATTTAGATATATCGAACCGCTCGTTTCGTGTCTTAGGCCATCAGTGTGTACTTACATTCACGAGTCATTAAATCATGTTAAATTTTGACTTCCCTATGCACGCTCTTTGAGGTGGACCCCCTAAACCTGCATTATATGACTGACAGACAACACCGGTTTGACCAAAAAATGTCAAAATTGAAAATACTGTGGAAACAAAGACACCTACATCTTGGATCCCCTTGAGGTAAGCTAAAACATATCAAAAATGTATTTCAAAGTGAACTATCCCTTTAAATGGGTTATTTTTATACTGGTGTTCCAAGTGGTTTGACATGGTCTCAATGTCTAAAAAAATATATGAAAATATGCTTTGTTTATTCATCAAGAAAGTAACTAAAACGATTACCATGAATCACCAGTGTAAAAATACTCAATTGTGTTGTTGAGAAATAGGATGTAAAACATTTCTTACCCATCCATACTTCTCCAAACTGCCCCTGCCCCAGCCTGCGCTCTAGATTGAGAGACTCACGGGGAACTTCCCACTCATCCTGCCACCAGGGCTTCTGAGGGGCTCGGGTCTGACACGGTTTCACCAGGCGGGCGCATAGTCCATCAGCCTCTCCTGCACAGTGAATCGTGTCACTTTATAAACAGTTCTTGTGTCTTTTATAAATAATCTGATAACAAGCGATTTGTCTATGGCACATATGAATACTCAAACATACGTGAGTAATGTTTGACCAGCTCTGAGAGGGAAGTGAAGGAGATCTTGGTGGTGATGTAGAATCCGCCTGCGTCCAGGTTGCGGATTCTGTAGTGCTTGATGATGTCACCCTGTGTTTGGTCAAGGTCTCGCATAGATAGGGAAAAACTACCTGAGACACCAGAACAAGATGACAATCAGAGGCTGCCAACTGCAGTAACACATCTACTGTCAGAACACAGAGAATTTCTAAACTAGAGGCATTTTACAGTTAATGACATGTAGAACATGTTCTAAAATTCACCCGAGAATTATCCTAAAAGAATTCCTGACACAATAACCTATTTAAATATTTGTATGTGCCCCCCAAGTCATGTGTCTTGGCACCGGGACTATGAAACTGTGGCAGTGTCTGATGTGGCCTCATGCTTTTGTGTTTGTTTTTGTTGCTGTGTGAGAAGCAATGCGTTGTTTCACACCTGGGTTGGTCTCACTCTCTCTGATGAGGAAGGAGCCCTGCGTGTTTCCAGGGGCCAGTAATTGCCTCATGGCGTCATTCCTAGAGAGATTTTTAAAGAACCACCTGCAACACAACATTATTGTCATTTTATTAGGGCTTTGGTTCATTAAGTAACTCATTTGGATCATTTATTTTGAGTTTAAATTGTTTCGGAGATACAGGGTTTGGGCGTTTCACTACTCCCACGCTCAGAAGAGAGACACTGAACATACGCAGAAATGTGGCATCAGCAAGTACTAGAGTGGTTTAACATAGTGATGCTCAGAAACTTGCGTGATTTGTGGGAGTATTTTTTTCTTCTCTTTCCATTTCTGACACCCCGTAAATCATCTGTCATAATCGACAAGGGATACCCTGAATGAATCACCTTTCACCCACAGTTTTGGGCGTCATTTCCCAAATCTCATTGTGGGGGAAGCTGATTTGATCTTTTCTTTTCAAAAAACCAAAGCAGCTGATCTACATACATGCATATAATTGTGATATTGTGTGGATAGGTTTGGGTATACATGAGTATTTGTGGAATTGTTTGGGTATACGTGTGTGCGCTCTGAACGTTACATTACTTACGGTTCTGTCTCAATGCTGTTCAGTTTTGCTACAAAATTCTGTGGTATGTATCCCTTCTGCCCGGTAAACAGAGACTCTGCCATGTACCATTCAGGATCATCGCTAAGAAACACACATACACATACCAGAACAGTGTTGTAAACCATACAAGAACCCAAAAGTAAACAATGTTTAGATAATCGGCTCAGAGTGTCAGTCTGATTTAACATAGGCTTTTCTTACGCATTTAGGATTTTCATCTTCTCCCCTTTCTCAAACCCAAGATCGTCACTGTGGCTTGGCTCATATTTGTATATGGCTACCACTATGTTTTCTGCAATACAAAGATGACAAGAGTGAGCTATCTGAAACACACATTAAAGAGAAAAATGTAGGACAGGTGTTTAACGTATCATCTCACCTGGAAGAGGAGATGATGGTGGAGGAGTGTACTGGGATGGATAGGGAATCAGAGGATCAAAGTTCTGTGTGAGAGAGAGAAGAGAACACATATGTATATATATATATATATATATATATATATATATATATATATATATATATAGTATAGCAATATAGTATAGCAATGTTAGTTATTTGATAATGATTAGCAATTTCCCTAATGAGGTCTTTATGATATTAAAACCTAATCTTTTCATCAATTTCAATAATTTAACAATGTCATAAACTAAACAAAGCCTCTTCCCTATAAACAGGGATATATATAAGCTGTTCTTATTTTCTTCTCTCACAGCCTATGAAACAACTACCACAGTAAAAGAAAGCATTCCATCATTCTCCTTATGCAATAACAACGTGTGTTGTTCTCTTTAATTTCTAATCTACTTAGGAAATGCGCCTCAAATTTAGCTAGAAGTTTTAGTCTCCAATTGATAACCAACACAAAGGCACATTTCCCTCAAATTATGTAACCCTGAATGGGTTGACCCATCTAAACAATGAGTTACATCATCGCAGACAGACCACAGTAGGAACAGATACAATTAATTCATCTTTTTTTTTTTTCTTGGAGGTGTTTTAGCCACAAAGAATGTGTATTCGAGTCAGAAAATTAAATGAAATAAGTTTTACACATTTTTTAACTACACTGAATTTAACTTCAGGCAATTTCAGATTAAGATATCCCCTGACAAATTGTGTGATTATATTTATAACATATTAGATCTAAGATCTAAAAACTACCTGTGTTAAGAGACTAATACATTACTTGTGTTAAAGGTAAAACAAAATGTGTTGGCTTAGACACAGATGTGTTAAAAAAAAAAACACAGGTTGTGTTATTTTTATCACATCAGTTTTAAGAGTGTGGGGTCAGTGGTCAACCAAATTTAACCATGTTTAGAAGATCTACTGAGATTGTCAGTCTGTTTTAACATAGGCCTTGCATACGCATTTAGGATTTTAGGATCTTTACAAAGCAAAGGTCGTCGTATATCAGTATCATAAATCCTTTTTCCAATTTTATTTTACTAAACCTAACTAAATTAAACATTGCCATTGCATATTGAAAGAGCACATGAAAACACATTTTCCATTTCAGTTTCAGCTGTAGGCATTTTTCAAAAATGCTTTGTGTAGCACTTTGTAAGACATTGTTGTGTTTTATACCACAGAAATTTGTAATGCATGTGTTTAGTGTAGAGAACGGCTCCACCACTTCCTTTCTCTCTCGTCTCCCTACATATTTAGTGACTTCTGTCACTGTCTCACATTACAACCTGCCTCTTCTTAACAGTCTCACTATTCCGAAACAATATATTAATTGAAAAAAATTATATTGCAACATTTTCTAATGCTCAGTGTGTGAATTATTCAATGACTTCCATGGGAATTCTTAGGAATTTTTGTGGGGTTCAAGGATCTTGGTAAGCCAAATATCTTAGCACAGCTAGCTAACCGTAAACGATCTTAAATAGGTATAAAAAAACAAACAAACCACAGAATAGAACTTTCTCACATATCCGAGGTTCTCAGAAGCGGAAATCACCATTTTGTGTAAACTTCAATAGCGGTGAATGGGAGAGGATGGCAAATATATTTTTTGTATTTGTATTAAAGTAAAAATAAGTAATAATTATTAATACAAAAATAAGTATTAACTGTGCCATAAAATTTTCTTTAGCTGACAGAAACGTACCTGACTGGGTGGAGGCTTTGGACAGTTACATTGATCACACCATTCATCTGGATGGTAGGAAAATTCGTCATCAGGATCAAAAGAGCCGCAGTTCCCCATATTTACTAAAAATGAAAGAAAACAGAAAATGAAGATGACAACTATCATAATTCTGACTCTAATAGCCTAAATAAATTCATGGATATACATTCGTAAGTGCAATAGGTGCATCGATCTAGCTTCTGGCATACAAAAGCAGGGTAGTGGCTTAATAAAATAGGTAATAACTAAAAAGGTTTTGACATTATTGTGTGTATTTTTTATTTGTTGGCATGCTTTCTCTTTGAGTTGTATTACTGTAGTTACATTAAATAATGTGTAGAATAGCTCCCTTTAAAACAAAGAGGGAATTAATGGAGAGTGTGTTTCCTGTTTCATCAGAAAAAAATAGAGCCAAAAACATTCAGTTTATATATTTTACCTTTTTTTCTGTGCCTGGGTTAAGCTGTCTTTTAAAAAAAGTTCTAGACCAGATCTGTAAAGGAGGTTAATCCTCTTAATGAATTCTAAACCCTTTTTCCAACTCGCATAAGTTTCAGACAGTTTTCTTAGTGAATGATTTAGATGTATTTTTCACTTGTCTTAAAGGGATACTCCACTTTTTTTTGGAAATAGGCTCATTTTACAACTCCCCAGTTAAACAGTTGAGTTTTACCGTTTTCTAATCCATTCAGACGATTTTCGTAGTTAAAAAAATGGAGTATCCCTTTAAACATTAAGTGGTTTGCATTAAGAATATACACTCTAAAAAATGCTGGGTTGTTTTAACCCAACTTTGGGTCAAATATGGACTAACCCAGCCGTTGGGTTAAATTTTTACATTACATTTTTAACCCAACATTTCGGGTTTGTCCATATTTGACCCAAAATTGGGTTAAAACAACCCAGCATTTTTTAGAGTGTAGCAATATATCCCTGTACATAAGTTTTTCTATGTAAGACTGCAGCGTACTGTAGTTTATCCATATGTAAACACTCAAGCCCAAAAGCATTTTCATTGCCATTAAACAGATAAATAATCAGAGTTCATGTGCTAACACAATGTGTATGTCTCTGTGGGCTTTGGACCCGTGAGAAACTTTGTTGTTGGGTCAGGAAAAGCTCAACCCTATGGGTCAAACTGAACACTGTGAACTCCTGGGACTGTTTGAGAGAACAGCCCAAATCAAAGCATGATCTAGACTCTAGACAAGACTTTCCACTGACCTCCGGCCTGTACCTGACCCGACCAGTATCAGTGCAAATGAGTCTCGAGAGATGCACAGCAAGGTCAAATGTTTTGGGTTCAGATTACAAGCAGTTAATAGTTTGTAGGTGTTCCTAATCACTTAAAGGGATAATCATTGGGGTCCAGTGTTGTTTTGGCTTTATTATATGGACAACAAACACTAATATTTTTCAAAATAAAAAATCAGGACAAAGGAAGTCATATGAATGACATGAGGGTGCTAATGACAAATGATTTTGTGTTAATTTAGGCCTCCATGTTCTCCTGTTACAGAAGATGTGTTTTTATTGGTCTGAAATAAAATCAAAGATATCAAATGCCTCTGGAACCCCAATCACAAGTTTTTCATATATCACTGTGCACTGAATTTGTCTGCATTATGCTGGAGAGTAAACAGAGGTCAAGAGGTCGAGACATGAGGGATAAACTTTACGATTCCCACCAAACAGTCAAAGTTAAGCCAAAAAATATTGTTGGCTTAAAATTTGCCTGCTTTATTATATAAAGAGCTGTTGTTTTTTATGTTATTTTATTTTACCTCAATGTTTTATCAGTTCTACTGCACTAGATAAAAGTGTACCATTTTATGACTGACACTTAGGCTACCCTAATAAATAAATAAATAAATGATTTTAACATATACATAATGGCATTGTGGTAGTTTGATTTCGATTAGGAATAAGGCAATAATGTTTTTTGTAAATTAAAATTAACAGCCTTAATCGTTTCCCCAGCATTTATTAAAATCCCATTTTCCCCCAAAAAAAGCCACCATTGTTAATCTATAAGGATTTTCTCTTTTTCTGTTTTAATCTAATGTGACTCAATCCAAAATCACCCCTGTGATGGAATTAAAATGTAAAATCATGTGGTTGTTCTTGACTGACCTTTAGGTCGAATACAAAAACAACAAAGCCAATGATGACATACATTAAATCATAACTATATCATATTTCATTTGTGAATTACTTTGCAAACTAAATAACAAATTTAACAAATTTTTAGCCGACAGCGCAAACATGTTCTAGAAATTTCGATTTGAACTGCGGAGAGATATTATTTCAATCCGAACACACACATCTACTTTTCTACTTCAGAATAGTAAGACTTTATATCTGGATTTAAACTTCACATTAATAATTCACTAAGTGTTCTGTTCCACTGTTTGAGAAACTAAAATATCAAATATGGGCCTAGCAAATATTATGAGCTCAGCTTAAAACTCTTTTTGATTTCTTTTTTTTCTTATATTTTAAGACTTTTAAAATTATGAAATTATTAAAAGTATAATCTGCCCCATCTCAGTTTGTCTCAGGCTTTAGTTTTACCTTGTAAAGTCTCATCCAATAATTTATTCACTAATTTAAAGAAGCCACTGCCTGAGAGTACCGGTCTGATAACCTGTTCTCGTTCGAATTAATCTGGGCCTCGATTTAAGTGAGGAAAAAGTTGAAACCCGCAAGTAAAACTCACCTTTTCTGTTGAAAGATGCTGATATCAGTGATGGGCCAGTTCAGCAGGCATTCCCATTTCGTTAGCTTTATATTTTATGAAGAACACATTTTTCCACGGAGCATCTAAACCAAGATTATGAACAAAACAACGAGATCTGTAAAACTTCGGCGTGTTTCGATGACATGTGCTGCTAAGCGTCAAGTTGTGTAAGTCACGAAAGAGTTTGACTTCCCACCTTCACGAAGGCACATCATTTGTGAAAGCATCACTCTCTCTCACACACACACACGCACACACACACACACACCACAGTGGTGCAGACTCAGAGCAAGCTGATGATAGAGCTTCCTGTCGTTGAAGTGTTTGAGCTGATATTTAACCTTTTTTTCAGCAGGTGCACACTACTCTCAGCAGCTGGTGTCATTGGAGTGAAGGTTTATGGGTCAGGACTCCACTCGTCACCTGGTTTTGTCGCACCATTATGTCAAAGAGTGGAAAAGTTAACGGCTCTCATGGGTTTTTTGGCTTGTAGGCCTACTTGTACTGAATAGTAACAACTGAATAGCCACAAAACATACACTCTAAAAAATGCTGGGTTGTTTTAACCCAACTTTGGGTCAAATATGGACTAACCCAGCCGTTGGGTTAAATTTTTACATTACATTTTTAACCCAACATTTCGGGTTTGTCCATATTTGACCCAAAATTGGGTTAAAACAACCCAGCATTTTTTAGAGTGTAGGCTAACTTTTGAATATGCATGCTTAAAAGGGTGACATTGCTATTCTATGCAGCATTTGTCACCATTCGCACACACACACAAAAAATCGAGCCTCTGAATCAAACATCAGTTGCTCTGTTACAGAGTAGGCCTGATATGCAGTTTGCACCATACAATAAACTAATATGCAAGTGGATAATTTTGAGGTAAAGTACTTTTCTTTTTTCAATCAGCTTCTTGGAGATGATGCTAACCCATCTCATGCCTCTCTTCAGATCTGTCTCTTAAACCCGTTCGGTGTCTCTCTCTCCGAGCAGACCGCACACTTTTGTTGTGGCATCAGGCTGCAGATAGTGCATGCATTTGCAGGAAGTCGCAGCCGAAACATTCAAAGGAAATGAGGTACATTCTTAAGTTTTCTACTGCAGGAACACTCCTCTTAATTTAGACACTGACGCCCAAGCCTAGTCTCTCATTTATATTTATTTAGATTTATGTCGTTCAACATGACTGAAATTGTGTTTGACCAGGTTCTTAATGTGGTGAGTCCACTGATCACAGCAAAAATACGTGTTTCATTGTGGTTGGGGGTTGTGGATGTGAATGTTATACAGTGAATATTAATCATATGTTGGCCTATCACTCAATGAGAATCCCTCAAAAGATGAACCACACGTGGGGTCCGTTTTGCAATGGTACGTCAAATCCTGGATTTCTTGTTTAGTTTTTGCTTCTCAATTTGAGTAAAAGATTGAAACAATTGTTTTTCCATTCTTTGGTGGTCTTGTGGTTGAAAAGAGGGGGGTTTGAAGGAGTGGGGGCTTAACAGACAGTTACATGTTCACAGTTACATTTCTTCTGAGAGCAAATGAAGAGTTCAGATGCAAAAGCCTCTAAGTGCCATTTGAAATTTTGTTCTAGAATGACAATTTTTTATCAAGCTTGTGTATTTAAGTTCAGTAATTTCACTTAAATGACAATTAATAGGTAATCTTCATTGCCATTTAAGTGAAATTACTGAACTTAAATACACAAGCTTGATAAAAATGATAATTTTAGAAGAAAATTTCAAATGGCACTTAGAGGCTTTTGCATCTGAGCTCTTCAAATGTTCATTTGATGATCTGAGATTGTGAAACTTTTCAATCTGGGGTATTGGGACAACATGGGGTGGTTCTAGGAGATCTTTGGAAATTTTAAGAGATTCAAAATATTTGATGTGTTTTAAAACAAAAACTATCAGCAAATATGCATATGTGTTAGATGTTAATTTCTCTTTCCTTTCTCCAGTTTATGATTTTATTTTTCTCTTTCTAGAGAGATTTTCTTCTTCCATTGTTGTCTTTAGGTTGTCTAATTGTATGGTATATTTTCTGTAAAGCTCCTTTTGAAAAATCTGAAATATATATATATATATTATATCATTATTACAATAATTGTTACAAATTGTAAGTTATACATATTGCTTAGTGTTATGCAAATAAATATATGCCCTAAACGCTTTTGAAAAACTTGTTATAGCAGGATTTCGCAGGCCATGCTTTATGAATATCAACCAATTTTCTTTGCAGGATATTATTCATTCTATATGCAGATAGTCTATATATGTAACAATCCAAAACTTTTAATTCATGCCAAATAAAAGTAAGTTTAGGTAGGTTATCATGATGGTTTCATTTAAACTCTACAAAGCATACTGCCACTTTCATGGTATCATGTTTGTTTTCTATTCTAGGTCTCGAGGGAATCTGTATGTGGAACACAACTAACCACTTTTTGTGTCTTCTCAGGTGACAAAAATAGTTCATGTTTCTGTTCAAAGGAGTAATCCTCATGTCATGTGAGATGTTAAATGAATGTACTTGCTCTAATGCTTTATAAGATATAAACTACAAAAACTTGTAATATCAGTGTTGAGAACAGCTTTAGGGAAAAAGGCAGATTCTCTTGTCTCTCTCTCTCTCTCTCCGTCTGTATTTATCAAGCATGAGATCATTTCTTGGCAGTCACATGGCTCCTTCTGACAGCCAGTCCTATCGCTGTAGTTACAATCGATAAAGCAATTGGTCCATTGGTATAAATATAAATTCAGGTTTTTCTGAGAATTACCATCTTTTTTCTTTCCCGTGACAACACTGCATAAAACTGTGCAAGACGGAAAAGGCAAAGCAAGAGAACGACTGCACGAAACTGTTTGGATAATTACACAAATTGATAAATCAACACAATATTGTGAATACATTTTGAAGATTTTAAATGTATGTATTTATAAATATACATTTATTTAAACATTTAAAGCAACAGTAATGTTCAAAAGATTTAAAAATTTTCATTATAGTGAATGAGTTACAGTGAAGGATGATTTTCTCAATAAGGATGGATGGATGATATCACAATATCTCTCCAAATTAATTTTCAAAGACATCTTTATTCATTTCAGGCAACTTTTAAAGCATGTTTTAGTTTGTACATCAAACATTTGAGTAATCAAAAAATATGCATTACTGTTCAAAAGTTTGGGGTCTGTAAAAAATTTTTATTTTCGAATTAAGTCTCATGTTCTAACCAACACAAATGGTTTGGTCACATTAAATTTTTTAATTACAATTTAAAACCCAGTGGTTGGGTTTGTCCATATTTCACCCAAACATGGGTTGAAACAACCCAGAATGTTTAGAGTGAAGGCTGCATTTCTTCTGTATTCAAAATACAGAAAAAAAATTGTAAATATAAAAATATAATTACAATGTAAAAGCCCTTTCCTTCACTTTTGATCAATTTAATGCATCTTTGCTGAATAGAAAGTATTCATTTCATATATGATATATTTTTAAAAATTGTCAGCGCACATTCAGTCCCAAGATGAAATTTGTAAAAAAATATAAAGGTCTTTTAGCACTTACAGTATATGCACAAAATTAGTGCTATAGCCTATTTCCAGTGCTTGTAATAAAGTAAACTGAACTTTAATTGGGTTCTGTGGAAGTACAAAGAACACAAAACTCATTTAAATCTAGTAATCTTACTGTGTAAAGGAAAGTTTCCCAAGCACAACATTCTCGAACATCAAGCAAAAAATGTATGTTAGACCAACCACCGAAAGTGGGCTGAACAGTTTTTTACATGCTGCAGCTCTGAGTGTGTGTTATTTTTAGGTTTCAATGGACAAGGTGACAAAATGCCTGAACACAAACTCACACTTCCTGTGAGGCGGCATGTAGCTCGGGACCACAGCCAAGCCGACAGGAGAGTGTTTTGTCCCCTAAGCAGTCAGGAACACTGATGGGAGTGTGTGCCAATCACACGCCTTTTGACACAGAAGCAGGTTCCTCCTGATTCTTATAGATCAGTTCAGATATATTCAAAACTATAAACTCTTTCCCAACTCTGAGGACTTTCTCAGACGTGTGGTGAGTCCCCTTTCACAAGTGGTTTAATATTTTGTAGTGCTGGTTACTGCATTTCCAGATAGGCTATGTAGTCACGTTTTGAAAAAGTTCAATAAAGCGAAGTTATTTGAAGAAAAAGGACGATTTTATTATTATTATAGTCCAAATTTAATGAAATAAAACTTTGGCTTCCAGAGTCAGTCATACATTAAAAGTTCTGCTTTGAGTTTTCTTGAGGGCGTCTCTCATCGCCCAGCCTCTCAACAGAGTGAGAATCGTCTGGAGTTGAGGTTCATTTTGGTGAGACCAATATGTTTGAGGGTTGTGGAAAGAGTGAAGGCGGCTTTCATGGGGATGTCGCACAGCAGGTCTGAGTCCTCCTCGCACTCCTCCAGCTCATACGTGGCGTCATCCAACATCTCTTTGTGACGGTGACACACCTGTTCCACCTTCAGCCTGTGGATCTCCACCCGTAAGCGAATCAACTGCCGTGCAAGACGGTTATCCTGCATCTGCATCTCCCTCTGAGAAATAAATGTGTGTGTGTGTGTGTGTGTGTGTGAGAGAGAGAGAGAGAGAGAAAGAATGATTTTATAGCTTACACATCACGGTGGACTACAGCTAAAACCAGATACTTTGCTAACCAGCAGATATAAGATTAAATTATTCGGAACAGCAATCACACATGCAGGGAATTGTGTACACCTTCCTGTCGAACACCCACTCAAGTTTCTGCACCTGTGTGGAACATTTCATTGTAAAATGCCAAGAGACAAGAGTCATGTCACCTGTGTTGTATATGCTGAATATTTCAATATATCTCACTTCACAGTGGTCTGGCTTATTGGCCAAATCAAATTGCCTGTTTAACTGCTATAATATGTATTATTTACATATTTAACATAAGTAATTTGGTATTTGCATACACTAGCTAGCCTACTGTACAAATGTTTGGGGTCGATACAATTATTATTATTTTTTAAAGATGCTCAATAATTCTGCATGTATTTGATCAAAAATATAGTTAAAAAACAGTAATATTCTGAAATAACATTATTTTCAGCTCTACATTACATGTGTCTTAATATTTTTGTGGACCACGCGATTCATCTTCAGGATAGACTAGAAAGATCAAAAGAACAGCAATTGTTTAAAATAGGAGTAACGTCATGCTACAACATTATACTGTTCCTTTTGATTTAATGCGTAGGCTACTAGCTGAATTTGAATGGTAGTGTTTCTTGAATGTTTAAGAAGAACTTAAGACTTAATGACTAATGAGACTTAATGATGATAACTTAATGACCTAAAGGCATGTAGAAATTTTAAAAATCCCCAAAACCACTGGTGGATGGATGGATGGATGGATGAATAGATAGATAGATAGATAGATAGATAGATAGATAGATAGATAGATAGATAGATAGATAGATAGATAGATAGATAGATATTTTATAGCCTAAATACCCTACAATTACCATCTTATAGCCTAAATACCCTACAATTACCATATCTTAGTCAAAAGTAAAAAAAAAAGAAAAAAGTTTTAGGCAATAAATACCAGTTCGTTTCTGAGCCACTGTAACGCGTCGTCTATAGTATCAAAGCCGCATATATTCTTAAAAGGCATCCCATCTTTCCAGATGTCTGATGGCTGCGTGTCCTCCACCACAGGTCCTGGGCTACTGACGTCTGAACTCTGTGCAACATCAATCCACGGGTGAGCCTGCAGCCGCTCCTTCCATTCTACGTACGACGGTCTGCGTGTTTGGAGCTTGAGTTTCTCTGTTAGGGCTTTCACACTATCCAGATCCTCCATATTATCCTCAGAGCTCTCGTCTGCTCCCAGCTCTCTGAACTCCATCACTGTGCTGCTTTCATTCCAGCTGGGTGAGACTGTGACTTGTGACTGTTCAGACATGTGTGCTGTGCCTGATCATGTGCACGAGGGATTAATCTCAAGAGGTGTGCTGAGCTCATGTTTATAGACAGAAAAGTGACCGCCCATGTTCTGCAGCCTTATGTCATGTCATCACAGCCTTATGTGATCAGTGTTTAATCGGAGAACTTTAGACATTCGGAGCTTGAGGCTATGTTGCGGCAGGGAGCAAAATTTCGTGTTACCATGTGAAACTATTCAAGTGGCACAAGGTCATGGCTCCCTTAAAATCTTTAGTAGCCTATTAACAGCTTCTCACACGTCACACACCTCACAAATAAATCAGTTTTAATAAAAAAATATGGTTTCACAAAGGAAATTAAGAAATTACAGTAAATATTTAACTGATGTATCTTGTGGCCCAAATCTCGCTCACACTTTTTATATTCAACAAGTCATCCCGACTGCGCCAAACTTGAGTCCTGTAACTCCTGTTTTATAACAGAATGTCTCCATCTTCTGATAATGTTGATGAATTGCAGCTAGAATCTAGGCATATTTAGCAAAGAATTACAATCCAGCATCAGAATCCGTCAGATATAATTTATTGTTCTAAAACAAACAGTAAGCCTGTTAGTGGGGCCCCAGCCGGGACCCTCAGAGAGCCGCAAAGGTTTAGAGACTCCTGGAAAAAGTTCAGAGAATTTTTTTTTTTAATTACAATTAGCCTGATATTTAATTTTATTAACAACAACAAAGTTTGATTATCACACTATCACACATTATTTAATTATATTGAAAGATAAGAGCAAAAAAAAAAAAAGGAAAAAATGAAGAAACAACAAAGTAAAAAAAATCACTGTATAAATTGATCTTTATACACAAACATCCTAGGCCTATTTAGAGAGGATCCCTCGCAAGACTTACATCAATATATAAAACAAATGTTACGTATAAGCCTACTTTTAAAAGTAAAAACAGGTTCAATCCTGACCAAAAAAAATAGAAAGATTCACGTTTTATCAGAATTAAGTTATTGTGAAGTAACAATAAGTGAAGTCATCGGCCTATAGGCCTTTAATGCTTGTTTCATGGAATGCCAAAGCTGACTTACTTTACAGCAAAACAATGATGCAAAGAAGTTTCTCTGAAATAAAAGTTTTTAAAAATCATTTAAAAAAAGAATTACACGTAGGCTACTGACTATGCTATATTAGTACAACAAAAACGCAAAAAATAAATGACAAAAATGCTAAATGAAGTGTCATTTCCAGTCAAGATGCACAGTGACTATTGACTTGAAC
Source organism: Pimephales promelas (assembly GCF_016745375.1). Next base: position 7,212,864 of record NW_024121099.1, on the reverse strand, counting down.
TTACACTTCATTCAGCATTTTTGTCACATATTTTTGCAAACATGTTGTTGTTGCTTTATTCATGTCTATCTTAATTAATTGGCTGTAGTTTATGCCCTCCCCCTTGTCAATTTTTACTGCTCCTACCACCACCACCATCATCATCATCATCACCATCAGCATCAGCATGGTCCAGAGACACCCTCTCATGGTTGTGAGATCACTAAACGGTACAAAAATCTCTTCACAAGTTATGGCAGGAAGAGTAGGGGGGCAGCCACAACAATAAACAGAAACATCACAAAAAGAGAAGAGGGCTGGGACTTCAAGAACGGAAACGAAAGCAGAGAAGCAAACAAAACTCTTATGAATCGCGCGAGCAGTCGAGCAGACACACCTCCCGCAGCCTGCCCACTGTCGAGGCTATTGTCATTTTATATTTGCCATATGCCGGTAAGTTTTTAACAGACTACATTAACGTCAAAAAGTGGGACAACGTTTTGTAAAGGATTGCTTTAAAACATTTGCGGAAAACTGAGAAGTAGTGGCTCGCCCACCAGCTCTCTAAACTCGAGAAGTAGCTACCATATGGTGGATGTTGTCATAGTGAAATGGAGTTGTCTGAGCACATTAAGACGGCTAATGTTGAAGATGTCACCCTGAGAAGACCTTTCCATCCAGCGCTCAGAGGAACCCTGTGCGTTACCAGCCACCACCTTCTGTTCTCAGACAGAAAGCATGAAGATTCCTGGCAACTTCTCATTCTCCTCAGAAACATCGATGCCACTGAGAAAAGGTAGACTTGGGGGTGTCGACGACCCATCATAAACGTTGATTCAGTTATGTTAAGCCTAATATTTTGACTTTATTTATTGTTTAATGTTACCATATCAAGCAAGCACATGTATTTATTTCACTATTAATTTTTTTTTTCATGTAGTCCTATGTAGCCTATAATACACTTGTCCTTTGTTATACATAATTCATATTCTCATTACGTGCAAATATACTATTTAATCGCATGATTACAGATAAGGTTAAAAAATTGTGTGTGTGTTTGATCCCTGCAGTGACCTGCTTCTGTAATATTAAACTCTAATTCTCTCTTTCTCTAATATAACTCATCACTTTTCCTCCGTGTCAGTGTCGAGAATCTTTTCGGATACCCCAGGTACACTTTTAAAGCAGGCCCAATGTTTGATTTGTGCACTGTCATTGCTCATTGAAGCTGCAGTTTTATTCTGATCTGGGATCTGCTATTAATGTTAAAAATGAGGAGAGCAGTGGGCAGCATCTCGTTTCAGCATAAGAAGGCAACTTCTAAAATGAGCTGCGCTGGCAATGTGTTCTTAGCTTATGGCAGAGAGGAGAACAGAATAAACATATTTTGCAAGATCTTTTGTGCTTCACAGTGAGCATTTACTCAAAAGATCATACTCTGACATGCTTTCTGTGTTTTGAATACATACAAAGCATTTATTTGTGCAATATACATTTATGTTTGTGATAATGTGCAAATACGGAGAGGAACGGAGAGCTTACATTCTATTAAAGTTCTATTTAGCTCTCTCTATTTATATCAGTGTCTCTCTGCTAGCCTTATGCACATGGCTTGTTTTTGCTTCCTGCTTCTGTCTCTTCTGAGGCCCCTATGGGGATGATTGAATGGAATTTGAGAATGTGTATGTTCTTAAAAATGTGTGGGGTGTATTGTACGTGTCTAATACAGGGCTGTGGGATCCTCTGGTACTATCACCATTAAATGTAAGGACCTGCTTGTTCTTCAGTTGGAAATTCCTGGAATGGAGGAATGTCTGAACATAGCCAGTTCTATAGAGGTACTAATATTGTTCTCACAACTCGCGTCTGCGACAGGGATTATAAATAAATAAATGCTAATTTTTAGGAAAAGGTACTCTACTGTTCAAAACTTCGGTGTCTGTTTTATACAGATTTTTTAAAGTAGGCTATTTAAAAGAAGTCTCTTATGTTTAGCAACACTGCTTTTGAATGCACATTCGAACAAACCCCCTAACCCTTCCTTAAGTATTAAATGTGCAACTTGTCCCCAACCATTTGTGCTACGGACATAAATTAAACCTTAAATCAAGCAGATTGTGTATGACTTGGAATTCAACTTTTGCGAACGGCAATAATACACTAATACAATACAATTAGGGTTGCACCTACGTATATTGCCTATTAAAGTTCTGTATTTCATGTTATGGCTGATAAGTGTTGCAATATTATTATTTTTTTTACTATTTTATGTAAATAATACTAAAAACTGAAAGTAAATTTAGTCATCATAACATAATGTGCATTCTGAGATTTGCTAAAGCGTATATTTAGCAGTGTTACAATATTATTAGTGTTTTTAATGATTCGCTTTGAATTAGTATTAGAAGATGGCAAAGGATTTATCCAAATGTACAAATTGGGGAAATTACCATGCACAATTAAATATCCAATATTGGCAGATACCGATAAATTAAAAATATATTGAGAAAATCTTTTCCTCTAGTCAGAAAAAGCATCCTGGAAAATCCTAAATACTATGGGTCATTGTCAAGATGACATCTCTTAAAAGATTACTTTCAAAGATGGCTGAAGAGGACAAATGAAAGATGACAAGCATATTATTCTGAAAGAAGAAGCCAATCTTCAATCTTCAATCTTCTGATATTGTCTCATGTCTCTGTAGGCTCTCTCGGCTCTGGAAAGTGTGACAGAGATGTATCCTTTTTTCTATAGACCGTCACACCTTACTCTGCATGGCCCATGGGGCCTGTTCTCAACAGAGAAATATTACAAACAAACAGAAAAACTGGTGAGCTGTATTCTTTCACTTTCACTTCCCTTTTCTTCAGACCAGTTAATGTCATTCTGTAATTCTCTCACTTTGAGAAACACACAAGAAAATAGACAAACAAATGCTCAAAATCATTATTTAATGTTAGCCATTGCTTAGTTTCCTGAAAGGAAGTCAAACAGGAAGCACTTTGCTTGCCACAGGAAACTAAAAGCAGTTGTGAGATATGTGGACACTTAAATTCACAGGAAACGGTGTGTGTATGCTTTAGTTTGCAATAGTTTATATTTTCTATTTCTTGTTTTTTTCAATAGCTTTCATTATCACCCATTGTCATCTCACAGCTGTTTCACGGGCCTTCATTTCTTCCCATAGCTGTAGATGTTTATCTCTCACCTCCTTTTGGCATGACATCATATTTACTGTGTTTTTTTTACTCGTCACTCAGTGTTATATCCTGTATCTAGTTTATATAAAAAATTGATTATTTATCATTTATAACTATTTATAACTAATATGTTTAAATATATAAAGCATGTATGCATATATATTTAACTGTATACATGTACATGCTTGTGTATGTTCATTATATATGCATGTGTGTGAACAGTGGGACCGGTGGAGAGTCAGTACAGTAAACTCAGATTACTCTGTATGCCCATCGTATCCGCATGCGGTCATTGTGCCTCGCGAGGTGGATGATGAGAAGCTGGTCCAGTCAGCCCGGTTCAGACAGGGCGGCAGATTTCCTGTGCTCTCCTACTGTCACCATAGGAACGGAATGGTGAGTGTAGGATGTTTCAAATCATGGCCATAACCAGGGTTCGAAAAATTAGTGAGGTCTAGGGTATTTTGTCGAAACCTTTTGCCATTCTATATTATATATATCTATATATCTATATCTATATTAGATTAAATTAAATTAAAAAACTAAAAATAAAATAAAAAATAGATTAAATTAAATTAAAAAACCTTATTTATTGCATCACAATTTGTTAATACTTTACTATAGGCTTGGTGTATTATTTGTTTATTATTTATGTAACAGTACTTAGTCCCTATTGCTGTAATATATTTAATAAGCATTTCTATATGGATGATAAATTATAAGAACTTTGTCTAGTGCTCTATGAAGGTTTTTAACATGACTTTGTGAAACTTTTGTTGACTACTAAGCTGCAATAAAATAGCATAACCTTCCTTGAGTGTTTGCATATTTGGCATATTTTCATTCTGTAACCTATCCTGTCAGCAATAACCTGCCCACGCATTTTTAACATGGGCATTTTTGATTGCTGTCAGTTTAAGTGGTGGCGATTCAGTGTTGCCAGATATTGCACAACATTTGGTGCAGTGTTGCACCAAAAAAAAAAAAAGTCTGACTGAAAAATAAACTGAAAAAAAAAAATTATAAAAGAAGCCTGTTTTCCAATTAATTTTATGTAAGAATTGTATAGGTTTGCTAATGACCCAATGTGTGTAACAGTATATGTATATTTTTTCTGCACAACAATAATTTAATCTTTGATGACTGAATATGTGCCATTTAACATGTATTCCACAAAGTGGCAGTGTCATACACAATGATGAAGTGACGTTTCAATCATAGTTAATGCAGGCAGAAAACAAAAGAATAAAAAGTATCATCAGCAAAACTTGAAATGGCTCAGCGATTTAATGCAGAGCAAGTACTGAAAGCAATCAAATGTTAGTGTCACTGTCATTGATTTTGAGGTTTGTTGGAAAGGATAGTTTTGAGAATATGTCTGAGGTCATGAGCCAGATGCTGAATGTACTGGGAAATGAGTTCTGATGAGAACAGTGATGACGGTATAAAACATCTGCTTCAACTGAACCCTTCCAAGTTCCAAAAGGTAACAAAATATGCTTTATTCTTCTGTAATTATATATCAGGAGAGTTTTATATTATCGTGACAGGTAGAGATTAATTAATGTTAGATATAGATGTGGGTCACTAAAGACCCGAATATGTAATAATGATTGGTGAAAAAAATCATGCTTTTAAGGGAATAAAGTCGTGTAAGTGAAATAAAACAAGTCTAAAGACCCTTATAATACCTGGATCTGGCAACACAACAGAGGCTGCATCTGTGCTCTCATAATTCTCTCTCAAGGCCCGTTCACTCTGCCAGCGTCTCGCAGCGACATGAATCGCTCTCCATAATTTTCCTCCCCATGGGGACTAAACAATCTAGAAAACTGTAAAAATCAAACTAAACTGAATTATACATGCAGTCACTCACAGGAGGAGTTGTAATTGCCCAATTAGTCATTCAGAGAACTTCAAATTTTAGCTGGCTATGGCCATGTCTCAAATATAAGTGTATGTAACAGTGTAATGGTGTGAAAGAACAGTACAACCATAAAACTGTACAAAGGTGTAATGTCGTTTCCAGCATTAATTTCATCAAAGCAAAAAATGTTTGTAGGCTTATAAATTCATTCAAAGTAAAAGTCATTTGCATCCATAGGTAATCATGCGAAGTAGCCAGCCATTGACAGGAGCCAATAGGAAGAGATGTAAGGAGGATGAGCTCCTTCTCCAGGCTGTGATTGACGGGTCAGTGTTGGGTTACATTATCGATCTGCGTTCTACCCAGCAAGCCCAACAGGCCCGGATGACAGGAGGAGGTTTTGAGTCTAAATCCTCTTATAGCCAATGGAAAAGAATCCATAGACACCATGAAAGGTGAGAGGGAATATTACAAGTCATGTTTAATTGTCTGAAATTATGTAACACATTTGACTTTGAAACAGATTTGCCTTTGGCTTTGATTATGCATGTCGTGTGTGTTTACAGGGGTAAGGTTCTGCAGGAGAGTCTTATTAAGCTGGTGGAAGCGTGTAGTGACCCGTCTCACAGTGTGGACCGCTGGCTCAGTAAACTGGAGAACTCCAAATGGCTTTCTCATGTTCACAGTGCGCTGTCCACTGCAGGACTGGTGGTAGAGTGTGTGGAGAGGTGGGACGATCTATTACTTTGGTCTTTTAAAGGGACACTACATGGGCTCTCTGTCACCATCTGTGGTTAAAACATAAAATTGCAGTTTTATTAAATTATTGCAGGTTTTCTGTAGTGACTTGGTTTAACACGGGTGGTCTACGTACTTGCTTTGCTCAGTAATTCATTTCTAATTTAAAAATTTAATTATTTGTAGTGTACCTTTAACTATTATTGTGGTTTGCTTTTTACATCCTCTTTATTGTTATTTTATCCACTGTCAGTTATGGTTGACAAGGATATTTATTCATTTGTTTCTTCATTTATTATTGTAATGGCAAAGCTGAATTTCAAAAATTATTGTATTATGCTGATTTGCTGCACAAAAATACTTTCTTATTATTATCAATGTTGAAAACAGCCTCTTAATATTTTTAAGGAAACAGAAATGCATTTTTCCAGCATTCTCTGATAAATAGTAAGTTCGAAAGAACAACATTAATTTTAAAATAGAAATCTTTTGTAACATTATAACTTTACTAACCATTAACTTCTAAATGTGTGTATAAAAGTGCTGGGTAGGTTGTTGTCTGGTACTGATTCCAAATTACATCCATTACAAAAAGTAACTTAAGTTACTTAGTTACTTTTTAATAAAAGTAATGCATTACATTTACATTACTTTACATTTACATTTACTTTACATTTACTTGATGTTTTATAACAAAAAAGTGCTATTTTTTGGCCAATGTAAAGACCCTTTTACACTTAAATTGAAATAATGAGCCTCCAACTGAAGGAAGTGCAAATTCATGTGTGTTCAGTAGAGGGCGCAGCTCATTCAAACCTTTCTAATTTCAACATTTACTTGACCAATAAAAACTAAAAATATAAAGTCATTTTAGTAGTCATTATAAAGAGTGGTCAATAAAGTGAGATTAAATGCATAAAAATATTTGTTTTATGTAACATTTAATTTTTGGAGGTTTGCATAGTCGATTTAGCATTTGACTGTATTTTTTTTTTTTTTTAATTTTGAGGAATACTAATTCTTTTTTGTGCAAGTGAGACAAGTAAATGCATGCTCACATTTAGTATAGGATTACAATAACCATCATGTTTACAACACAACGCCAAGTGCAGTATAAGTGATATATATTTTTTAGAAAGGAAATTTAAAACATGAAAAAGAAGAATTAGTTATAATCAATAAACTATAAATGATTTACTGCCAATAATATTTAATCATGTAATCAATAAAAAAGTAACCGTAGTCTGATTAAGAATGTTTTAAAAACGTAATATAATCTAATTACTAAGTACTTTTTTTTTTTACATTTTTGTAATCTGTTATTAGCTGTTAGCTAACTCTGGTGCAATTACTCTTTATTGTGCATTGTCCCAGTAAAAATAAACAATAAAGTAAAGTAAAGTTACGTAATCCAGATTACATGTGATCAGTTACTACCCAGTGTGTGTGTGTGTATATATATATATATATATATATTCTCCCTCTCTCTGTTGTTTTTTAAATCCTGTGCTTATGCATGCTGGGATGTATTGTTCTGGCATATGGTCTATTTTTGTGTGGTCACTCCTGGGACACACATGGCTTTGAGGTGTATCAGTCTGGTCTATGCTCTGTTTTTTTTTTTTTGCAGGGATGGCCACTCTGTGCTTGTGCATGGCTCTGAAGGGACAGACAGCACTCTGCTGGTGAGTTCATTGGCTCAACTTATCCTAGACCCGGCCTCTAGAACTCTCACTGGCTTCCTCTGCCTGCTGGAGAAAGAGTGGATACAGGTGAATGTTTGTTTGTGTGACATCATTTGTGCTCAGGTATATGTTTAGAGATTATGCCAACAAAGCCACTTTTCTAATATACTACACCCAATATAGTTTCAGATTTGATTGTCAGATGAATGTGTATGTTTGTTGTTTCTCAGGCTGGACACCCCTTCCAGCAGCGCTGTGCTCATTCAGCGTACTCTCATGCCCGTCTGAAGCAAGAGTGCCCGTCCTTCCTGCTGCTGCTTGACTGTGTGTGGCAGGTGTGGCGGCAATTTCCTCTGGCACTGGAGTTTAGTGAAGCCCTACTGCTCCGATTGTCACAAGAGGTTTACGCTTCTAACTATGGAACATTTCTGTGTAACAACGAGCAGGAGAGGTGGGCACAAATAACCCATATATGACACTCATCATTATTATGCACTATACCGTTAAATTATGCACTATACCTTTATTGTCACTTCTGATCAATTAGAATAAAAAAATCTTTTTTTTTTAAATACTGACACTCGACTTTTGAGCAGTAATGTATGTACACTGTATTATTTATTTATTAAAATTTTTTGCCTGGTATAGATGTGCTGCAGGAGTGAAGGAGAACACTCACTGTTTGTTTCAATCCCTACTGAGTCCTGATATTGAGGAACAGTACCTCAACCCACTGTATGAACCCACTGATTTAGCCATTTGGCCTTCAGTGCATCCTCAGTCCTTACAACTATGGACAGGTTTGGTCCAGATAATTCTGTAATAAATACTCATAAATACAAAGTTACAGCTGTGGTGTGATAATGTTATTGAAGTTTATTAGTGTGTAGGTCCTCATTACCTCTATTGGTTTGTTGGTAGGGCTGTTCCTCAGGTGGACTGAGTATGCTCAGAACATGGAGGAAGCTCGAGAGGAGGTGTGGAGCATTGTGAAAGAACACCGTGAGAGAGCGGCACCTGACCGGACCAATAATATGTCAAGTACACACTGTGACACCTTGACCCCATTTGAGAACCTCATGGATGAGCTGACTATTTTGTGACCTTGTGGTTGAAAGGACATTGTAGAGACTGTTACTATTATGCATGTCTTGGCAAAAATTAGTCCAATAAAATGAGTATCACTGCCAATTAGAAATATCAGATATGATCTAATTTCTGCAAGCAATCTAATGTTTCTGTCATTGAATAGTAATCAGACATGCTTGCATTTGAAGAGCAGACATATTGGTGGTCCTCTGCCTTCCTTTCAAACAAAATTCTAATGTAAATGATGTGTTTATTAAAGTGTGTTTGAGTAGTTTTTGGGGGGATTTACTGTCATTATATGAGACAACATCAATGTTATTGTAAACATTTTTCACATTGTTACAGACAGGTGAATGTGAGAAGTTTGAATACCTACCAGAAGGTGAGTTTATACATGTTTGAGAAGTTTCAGCATTTACCATTGGAGCATGGTTTATAGCCTAATTAATTATTGCACACTCTCTGGATTAAATGATTCTGATAACTTTTCTAGGGAAATATTTTAATAAATATGTTTTCGTGTTGTGACATTTTGATTTCCTTTTTATTTGAATTTGGAATTTATTTTAATTTTATAGTGTATAACTGACATATTTTTTCTATTCAGAAATTATTATATTATATTATTTGACATGTTTGACATTAAAGTATATTATAAATACACATTTGATTATAAAATTATAAAGAGGAATCTGCGCATGCGCGCACATACACAAACAATAACATCTCACTGACCAATAAAGTCTTCAGGGTAAAGCCCCAGCTCAGCTAAACTCACCCACACAATATAAATCCGGAGTGGGCAGCCCGTCAGCAAGTTTGCCCTCTTGTAGCGCTAATGGACACCATGGCCATTATCACGCGAACGCATGTGCTAGTATAACAATACAACTACGAACTACATTTCCCAGCCTTCTCTGCTCCGGCCACTTTTTTATCCAATGGTCATTCGATGCGCTCCTACGGCAACCAATCGGACAGTAATCTCTTAATTCTAACGGTTAAATACCATGAAAACCCCTCTTATCAGCACTATTTACTTACCTAATTTTCCACCTCCGGATACACCCCAGCAATGTTGTGATTTTGGTGCAAGACACGTGTTTCACATCATCACGGATTTCAAGTTTTGATAAGCTCAAGGTGAGATGTTGTTGAGATGTTTTTTTCTTGAACTAGCTAACGTTTCTGATTTATTATATTAATCGTGAGTCAATCAAACAAAATGTCAAATAGTTACTGTAGGTATTCTTTCTGAACCATTCGGTTTGATGACTGAAATGTTTAACTGACAGATAGACGACATGCTGTCAGGTGTCCGGGTGTGTGTCCGCTCGCTGTGTAAAGGTTGGTCAGTTCGCGGCATGAGTTTGTCGCCGCGTCAAATCAACCGATGGCCGAACAACGATTCATCCGAGCCTCCTACGGACAGTCCTCGAGTCCTCATCACAGGTGCCTTTTGTTTCCCAGCTGCTTAAATAACGTGTTGATAAACTGTAATGTTTTGGTGGAAAAAGTAATCCGTTCTATCATATCTTCTATTTTTGTTTTCCATGCCACGTAAGAGGCGATCCTATTGATCGACGTGACAATAGGATGGGAATAAACAGTGTTAGCGCACCGCGTGCGCACAATGGAGCGCGCGGTTGTTTTATGCTTGTGCAGTAGCGTGTACAGACTGTGTAAATGGACTGTCAGTTGAAGTGGAGCTGAAAAATGTCTGGTCAATAACAACCACAGAGCCTATTTTAAATGTTTTAGGCCTGTTTATGAAACTGAGCTTTTCGTTCTTTTGAGTGCTTTATTTGCCCGTGCTTGAAGGCACTCTCCTATGGGCACACTACAGATACCATCATATGTGTTCTAACTAAGCACTTACCAAATTCACAATAATCCAAGTTGCTACTTGTAGTTGTATAGAGTTGATCCCACGTGATAGTACCCTATCATGTTTTCTTTTATTGTGCATAAAAGTGACATTTTTAATTAATATTTAGGTTTAGGGAATCTTTTGCTGCTGTGGCATTGTTAGTGGTGACAGTTGTTAATTGTTTGTTGCTGTAGTGTGTGTTTAAACTCCTTTAATTGATGAATGTGTTTTTCTCCTGTTAAAAGGTGGCCTAGGACAGCTTGGAGTTGGTCTAGCTCAAATGCTGAGGTTAGTGAACAGCTGAAAGATGTGTAGCGTGGGAGAAATTTGAAATCAGACTCCAGCACACAATTTTTTTTACACCTTTGCATTGATTGGATATTTGCTTTGCTTTGTGTTGATATTTGCTGTGAAAACTTTCTCTTTTTAATTTCTGGAGGTAAATTCTGTGAAATTCTGCAATCGCTGAATGAACGTTTCACTTTTATTTTGTTTTTTATAATCATATGTAACCCCTTTTACATCAGGCAGCAGTATGGAAAGGAAAATATCATCCTGTCGGATATTAGGAGGCCTCCCGCTGAAGTTTATAACATGGGTATGTTTACTGACTCTTAATATGGCTCTGATTTGGGCAGGCAGTTGCATCAGGTGCAACATATATATATAGAGCCACATGGACAGTGTGGTGCCTTGAACTGGCTGTTAAAGTTTACAGTAGCTATAAGTTTATTCATCATGTGGCTCTTTTTATTTCAACACTCCAAATACATTTCAGTAATACCGGATAAGGCTCTATGTTACAATTAATTAATAGAATAGCTAAGGTGAAATAACAATAAAATAAATCTTAAAGCATTCATTAATCTTATAGTATCAATTTCTACATACTCTACCGTTCAAATGTTTTTTTTAGACGTTAATATTTTGTAATTTGGCAATTAAACTGATCAAAAGTGATAAAAGCTTTTCTAATCATCTATCCTGATTTTTATCATGGTTTAGGCAGCACATTTTCAACATAATGATAACAAGAAATTTTGTAATGATACTGAAAATTCAGCTTTGCCATCACAGGAATAAAATACATGTTGAAATATATCAAGATAGAAAACAGTTATTTTAAATTTTAATAATATTTCACAATATTGTGTTATATTATGAATTGTTTTTTTTTCTGCATTGTTAATCAAATAAATCCAAGAGACAAAGAGACTTCACACTTTTTGTATAAATTAACATAAATGTATTTCAAACATTAATGTAAAGCTGCAGTCCGTACTTTTTTGGGGGGGTTAAAAATTATCCAAAATAAATTTTTGAGCAAGTACATATCCAGCCAGTGTTCAAAATCTGCTTGCCTCAGCTCGATTCAAAGCAGAAATTTGAGCATGTCTTTGCGTCATTACACATCTGTACACATAAAGAAGGAGTTTCGGCTACTAGGCGATATTGCGTGTGAGGATGTTGGAGGTGGAGATTTATAACCTGTGATTCCGAATATCACAGGTTATAAATAGCGGGGTGACTGACAGTCGCACATTTTCCTCAAAACATTGTGTTCATCTGGGCTGTGCCGTGCCGAGGCACAACCCATGTAAAGTTGATAATTCCACGAGTAACTGCAATTGCAGATTTTGAACAGAGATGGCGACAAAGAGGAAAAACCACGGACGCCAGCTTTAAAGGGTTAGTTCACCCCAAAAAGAAAATTCTGTCAGTAATTACTCACCCTCATGTTGTTCCAACCCTGTAAGACTTTCGTTCATCTTCGGAACACAAATTAAAATATTTTTTATTAAATCTGAGAGCTGGATAGTGATCCAGTCCTCCATATGTTTCTTAAGGGATTGAAACTGGCGGGCTATAAGTTAAAGTTATCGTTAATGTAGTGACTACAGAGGCTCAATCTTAAGTTTATCAAGTGACGATAATACTTTTGTTGGGCAATTCTTTATTCAACTATGCATTTCCTTCTCTGTAGGCCATGAGATTTCACGTAGTGAAACTGCGCAGTGCTTCTAGGTTGCACGTCACACGTAGGCTCACTATTGGCTGACGCTGGTCATGTGTGTGATGCGTGTGACGTACAACCTAGAAGCGTTGTGCAGTTTCACTACGTGAAATCTCACGGCCCACAGAGAAGGAAATTAATAGTTAAATAAAGTAGTTATTTTTGTTTGTTTTTTTGCGAACAAAAAGTATTCGTGTCGCTTGATAAACTTAATATTGAGCCACTGTAGTCACTCGGACTATTTTCACGATGTCTTTCATAACTTTTCTGGCCGGCTAGTTTCGATTCCTCAATTTGTGTTCCGAAGATGAACGAAAACTTGGAACAACACAGGGTGAGTAATTACTGACAGAAATATCATTTTGGGGTAAACGAACCTTTTAACTAAGTGATAGTAAATTTATGAATTAACATTAACCTAGATTTAAGCTGTAATAAATATTGTTTATTGTGAGGTCATGATCATGTTAACAAATTGAACCTTATTTACATTTCAATCACTTGGCCTCGTTCATATTCCTATTAATACAGCTCGCATTTAAACTCCAACGCCTGTTGTGTGTTTTACCTCATAGGTCCATTTGTATACGCTGACGTGCTGGACTATAAAAACCTGAGGGAGCTAGTTGTGAATAACAGAATCACCTGGCTGGTGCATTATAGCGCATTGCTCAGTGCTATCGGGGAAGCTAACATGGCTCTCGCCCGCACCATCAATATCACAGGTGGGAAAACTCTTGTCACACATGTTTTAAGTGTTAGGGTTAGGTGCTATGACTGCCTAATTTACAACGTAAGGTTTCCACTATCCCTGACGTCCCACATTCTGTCCTTCTCCTGTTGCCCCTGTCCTGATATCTTCTCTTCTCCACACCCCACTCCACTTTCTTTAGGTCTGCATAATGTGTTGGATCTGGCTCTGGAGAACTGCTTGCGACTGTTTGTTCCCAGTACCATCGGAGCATTTGGCCCTTCGTCTCCCCGTGACCCGGCCCCTGACCTCTGCATCCAGAGACCTCGCACCATTTATGGAGTTTCCAAAGTCCATGCAGAGCTGATGGGGGAAGTAAAGATTGATGTTTTTTTATGTTATAGTTAGTCTGGGGAAATTAATTAATTAATTAATTAATATGTATATGTATGTACTGTATATACACTTTGTAAGCTTATTGTGAACAATTTTTCACTTACATCAGGGTTTCCCAATAACTAATCTAATGTAAAATTAAAATAAATGAATAAATGGGTCTGCATTAAAATCACAATATACACTGTAAAAATAAATATGCTATATCTAAGCAATAAAATTGTGGCAACAGATTACAAGCAATATTATTAATTATAAATTTAACAAATTAGAATTGAGTAATAATTGATCAAATGAATTCCTTAAAAGTTAACCAGTCAAATGACTGTGAAAAAATTATGTTAAAACATAACCAACACAATCAGATAACCTTTTTCTATTTGTTGATCTGACTGTTATATCTCAGGTATATCAGCCAAACAAAACTTAAAGTGAATGAACAAACATTGATCACCATAATGGTGACTTAAAATTATGGTTTTCTCCTTCAGTGATTCGGCTTGTTTACATCAGATGACTTCAATATTGGCAATATAAAATGTGTTCTTAAAAAGTGTTCTTCATTCATCTTTGACGTCTTTCTGTTATTCAGATGTGTTTTTTTTTTGTAAATTTTACTCATTTTAAATGGTTAACTTTTAAGGAATTAATTAGATTAATTAAATTTAATAATAATATTGCTTTTAATCTGTTGTCACAATTTTATTGATTAGATATAGCGTAGTCATTTTTACAGTGTAGCTTGATGAGATGATCAAATCAAAGGTTGCAATTTAATTAAATAATTGTGTTCTCTATTTAAGAACATTATTATTATTATTTTTATTATCAACATCAGATAACTTGCAAATGTTGTTACAATTTTGAAATATTACCTTATATTAACTTAATATTAACTTAACTCTCAATGGGTCCTTCAAGTAAATATTTTACATCTAAGAGGTTTGGCTGAAAGAAAAAAAAAAAAAACGTTTTGGAAGCCCTGACTTACATGATATTTAATTATGAAATGCATACATCCTAACTGTGTTCTGATTGGATCAGTATCTCCACCATAAATATGGCCTGGATTTCCGATGCTTGCGATACCCAGGAGTCGTTTCTGCCAACACCAAGCCAGGAGGAGGCACCACTGGTAACCAGCCTCACTTACAAACACAATCTTTAGTTGTAAAAGAAAAGAAACACACCTTCAAACGTATTCACTTATTCGTTGTATTGTCCACACCTAATCTGACCTATAATCGTATACATCCTCTTTTCCTCAGATTATGCTGTCCAGATCTTTCACGACGCCCTCAGCACCGGCCACCATGAATGTTACTTGCGTTCCAGCACTCGGCTTCCCATGATGCACATCTCTGACTGCCACAGGGCCACCATTGAGTTCATGCAAGCTCCTGAAAGTCGACTTTCATTACGTACTTACAACATCGCAGCCATGAGTTTCACACCTGAGGAAGTGGCAGAAGAGATCCGTAAACACCTGCCCCACCTGAGGGTCACGTACAATCCTGATAACATCCGGCAGACTATTGGTAAGAACAGTGCGTGTTAATGACCTTTTGAAAGAGTCTGAGATCATATTAATTTTAAAGTTTTTCTTTTATTGTACAAATAATGCCTCTTGGTCACTGTTGTGTTTTTATTGAATAATGAAACGTTTTTTTAAAAAAAACCTAAATCAAAAACATGTATTTTAAAATTTCAAAAGTACAAAACAAAGAAAGGAATAGGCCATAAAAGCCTTGATAAAAATCCATTAATGCAATGATCTTAATGTTCATTAAAATTTACATTCCTTCTGTAGCGGACAGCTGGCCTGTGCGGTTTGATGACTCTAACGCCCGTCAGGACTGGGGATGGAAGCCTGAGTACGGCCTGTCAGAGCTGGTTACGGACATGCTGGCCTCCATCCGTGAAAAGAGAACCAATGCAGGACTACCTGTCAGCTAGCAGGTCATCTCAGGGACTGTAACACAAATCACCAGAATTTTTCCAGTACATTTCTAAACTTATCTATCTCAGATTTCTTTTGACCAGGACTCTCTGTCAGTTAGAGAACTGCTGACACTACAGTTCTCTACAAACATATGCTTGTGACGAAAACATGTAAACCAACCGTGAAAACTCACATTCTCTCATTGCTCAGGATACTCTTGCTGCGTTCGAAATCGCATACACTATAGTGGGTACTACATTCGATTTGATACTTGCTTTGCGAAAAAAAAAAAAGTATGTTCTATATAGTGTGAATGTGTGTAGAATGAATGCAATTTGGACATACTATATCTTGCATATGTTGTCACTGTCATGTGACCTATGGCATCAGTTGCCAGTGGATGCGCACTTCAGAATCTCGCCGAAAGTAGTAGGCCAATTCGGGTACTTTTCAACCTATTGCTTTCAGACATACACACAGTTTTTTCCCTTCTATATATTTCGGACGCAGGGTCTGTCTTTCTACTCTGTGATCTATTCTTACATAGTTTTTAGTCATCATGGGACAGGGGAAAAAACAAGAAAACAACAAAATGCTGACGAATATAATAATAATGATAATAAAAGTAATTGCACACATTATAGATCCAATTTAGTTGTTTTAGAGACACTGCACAAAAATGGCAAGTTCTGGCCCCAATTTTCCCTTAAAGACTTCAACGATCTGATGTTATAACTAAAACACTGCTTACGCTACTTAACCAATCCTGACATTCTTTTTGGGAGGGGTTCAATTTTAGTCTTTTTGTACAAATACAGTAAGGACCATTACACACCTTTCACTCTACAGTGCTCTAGACCATGTACTGTGTGTCAGGGTTTGAACACAGCCATGGGCAGAAAAAGTTTCACTACCAGCTTTAGTGTGAATCAAAAGATGATATTGCCTTTGTTCTAACTCCTATTTGGAATGAATTCACAGTTGTCAGCTTTTGGGTTCTGCCCACTATTGCTTGTATTGGCTTTATTTGGAGTCAGTTATCAAGGGCTCTAGATTCACAATGTATAGTGTGGTGGTGTGAATTAAGTACTTAATCACTCAGCATTGCTGATGTATTATTTAGATATTTTTTACATTTTTGTTTACTTAGAAGAGCAAAACTACTGGATAAAACACCCAAGGTGGCCTTGCAATAGAAAAGGGAGAGTTCTTTAGCTTCTGCCCGTCTGAAAGTCTTAGTCTGCCTTCTGTATTGCCTATAGTGCAGACAAATAAAAATGAGTCTTAATTGAGACAATATGTAGAATGACTCACCCCTTCAAAAAAAGAAAAGAAAGAAAAAAGGTGTGATTTCTGTACAAAACATATTGTGTTAAAAATTGAAACTGCCTTAATTTTCAATCATTTAACCTCAAAAGTTGCTAATGACTCACATTCAGAACTAGTGGACAAATGCAGTGTATGTCAAATAAATTACTTCAATACAGCAAACAGTTTATGTATTTGTTCAGTGTTGTTTTAAAAATTAACCATGTAAAATATTTTTATATATATTTATTACATTTTGACTTCTTTAGTAGTCTCAGATAATGCAAATGTCAATACATTTTTAAGGCTATAGCACAATTAAAACAACGCAGATCACAGATCAATGTACTTTACATAACTTAAAAAAGCAGATACTAACATAAATAATACAATAAAACATAAACAGTCATGGGTTAATCGCATAAATAAAATACATTTTTAAGGTGTGATTTAAACTCAGAACATGAACCTCAGAACCAGTAGCCTCAGTTGATAGTTGTTTAGACTAATCACAAAAACGCTGTGCGCATTAAATCACAAAACAAATCACAAAATTTATGGAAGAGGTTTCCTGACAAAATATAATGATAAATCAAATGTTCACATGATCACACAATAAATAAAAATATTAAAATAGCTGCTCAAATTAGAAATCAACTTCTTAAAGTTCCAAACAATAAATCAAATTCTAAAAATGCAGGCTGCTCAAATGCATTTTCATTTCATTTCATCAATTGTTGAAGGATAAACGAAATGAAATTAAATAATTTATGTTTTATATTGTATACTGATTAATCCGTTATATTAGCTATAAAACATTAAATAGTATTAAATAGATTTGAGCACTGGTCCAGTTTTTTTTTATTCAAGCTAAATATTCTTTTTTGTACATATGAAAAAAAATATATATATTTAAACAAAAGAAAACAAAAGGTGCCATGCAGGGAAGGAAACATCTAGCCTATGCTGCCTTCAAAAATCCATCAGATGAAGGTAGCCTGTCTCAGAGACATGATGTGGGATGTGGGATGTGACACGAAATCTTGATTTGGACGTGCCTTGTTGCCCTCCAATATCTGTTTACTGCCTGTGGAGGCAGCATTTTCCAGCTTTCGGACGCAGCATAGATTTCAGGCACATGTGATCACCCATCTTCCGGAAGTGACGTAAAAGCTGCCGCGCCGCAGTGGATTTTGGGACATCGTGCCATATTGACACACGACAGAAATGGACGCGGGGTTTTTCCGCGTAAGTGTTTTATTCTTTCACAAATACCACACGATAAAGGTCGAATACGTCCTTACTATTTGTTATTTGTCAGTTGGTTGACTAGTTGGTTGTTTTAAGGCTGTATTTGTGTGTTGTGCTGTATCAGTGTGGCTGTAATGGCGGCTGCGTGAGAGAACCTGAAAATACTCAACAGATTAATCAGGAACAACAGATTTAACGAATTAATTTTCATATTATCGCACTTATTATTACAACTAAAGTCCACTCTACGGTAATCTTTAGTCGACGTTTTTCAGTTATAATTTGTGAAATACAGACTGAAACTGAAATATAGATTGATATTTAACGTTAATGTTCTTGTGCATTAAGATTAAGAGACTTATGTATGTAATTATTGGTGTATATACAAAAAATCATTAACCTCGTAACGTTACTGCCAATTGGATATTAACATCAGATACAGGTAAAAATAAAATAAAAATGTGTCACATGATGTTTTAATTATGATTTCATGTTTATTTTTATTTTTAAAGGGCACCAGTGCGGAGCAGGATAACCGCTTCAGCAACAAACATAAGAAGCTGTTGAAGCAGCTGAAGTTTGCAGAATGTCTGGAGAAGAAGGTCGAGTAACGTTATATGAAAATACTTGTTTTCTTTGGTGCAAATGTGTTCACTGCACCATGATATTACCATAAGCATGCTGCACATTGGGGCTCATTATATTTTAAATGGTTCAATCATTTTAGTAGAATAATAATTTTCTAAACTATTATAATTTTGCAATGCAAAAAAAGGGCATTAAATTGATAAAAAGTGACAGTAAAGGCATTTATAATGTTTCATAACATTTCTACTTCAAATAAATGCTGTCCTTTTGGACCGTCTAACATTATTCAACAAATAATCAGTTTTAACAAAAATATTTTTGAGTGCCAGAATTTTAAAAGTATTCTTGAGGGTCATGTAATACTGAATTATTTTTAATCCAAATAAAATTTGATCCTAAATTTACCCCCTAAAAATATTTGGAAAATCCTGTGTTCTTCATGATTGTGTTTTCTGATGCGTCATTAGGTGGATATGACCAAGGTCAACCTGGAAGTCATCAAGCCCTGGATCACCCAGCGTGTGACTGAGATCCTTGGCTTTGAGGATGACGTTGTCATCGAATTTGTCTTCAACCAGCTGGAGGAAAAGGTAGACGCCCCCTCTGCTCCTCCCGCTATTTTCACACATGCTGCAATTATATATTAAGTGTGTTTTGTTCTTTGGGAGGATGAGAGAAGGTTTGAAGATCAGTGAATAACCGCTGACAGTTATTTGAAACATTTGTCATGTGTAGATGTAACAGCAGAAAGCATCTAACATCACAGACTTTAAGTGTCTGTCTGGTTTTAAAAAGACAGAACAAGGGGTAAAAAATTGATATTCTCTCTCTCTGAAGATATGATTTGTGACACCGTTCCTTCTGAACAGCAATGTTCTAATGTTGATGTGATTTATGATTTAAAAGGCCTGAACCAATATGGATCTTATTCCTTGCATCTGAAGTATAGCACCAACTCCTAATTAGATCTCACCTGAGCCCAAAGTCTCTCTGAATCCAACTCTCCCTTGATGATGAGCTTTATTTTTTGAGGTGAGTTTTAAGCAGGGATTGACATTGTGCCAGTGGTAGAGTCATTTCAGCTTTATCATTTGTGCCTTTCAAAGTCAAAGTTTAGCAATACATCTTAAACGAAAAGGCCTAATTTAATGACAATTTTAGAACAACATACAACCATTAAAGAATGCAATGAAAACTTAAAATTGCATGTGATAAGGCAGTACGACATTGGTGGTGTAAGATGGTCATTTTTTTCACGGGGGTTTATTAGGCAATAATTATTATAATGCTCTGTCTGATTGACTAGCTCAGCTGTCAGTTTTAAAATAATATTTTGGTTTATTGTATGATTGTCCGTTTGCACAATGTGACACAAATAACAAAGAGAGACAAGTTTTGCGTTTTCATTAATTTAGCTAAGGCACTGTTTTAGTCTCTAAAGATTTGATTTTCAGGAAGCTTTTGCTTGGATTCCAGAGAGGTATTTGTTCCTATTAATGATACATACAGGTGTTTCTTTATTCTCATACATAGAAGAGGTGCTTTCAGTTTTTGTAATTACATAGCCATATGATAACTTAAAGGAATGTTTCATGTTAGATACAGGTTATGTTTGATCTACAGCATTTGTGGAATAATGTAATTTACCTCAGAGAATAATATAGTCTTCCTTTAGTTGTTTCTGTTTCCTAAAAAAATGCATATAATGTGAGGTTAAAGCACTTAATTGCACTTAATTTTGTGCTAAAAATGGTCTAAATCCTAATTTTTGCAATTGGACTACTAATCTTAGGTGAATGAACCTGTAGTTATTTTCAGCGGAAACTGATTTTACAGGGTTTTTTAAACTGGGACAGTGTTTCTCAACTAAGGAGCTGGGGCCTCGGCAAACATTCTTTTCTAGATGATACTTATAATAACAAAAATAATAATTGATTAGATAATTGCTTGAGTACAATAATGATATACACAGTAAAACAAAAGGGCTAACGTGTTCTTTTTTTTATATCTTTTCCTGAACGCTGTTTAAATGGGTCCATAAACTGTTCATCGGGGTGCCCAGTCCTGTTCCTGTTGGATCTACCCTCCTGCAAAGTTCAGCTTCAACCTTGATTAAACACTTAGGCTATGTTTACATGGAAACGATTCTGAAGAGAAAACGCAAAAGTGGGGTTGCGTTGTCAACTTGTCACTTTTTATTCTGCGTTTAGACGACTGTTTTGGGTGGGAAATCCGCGTGCATATGATGACGCAAAAGTGTGTGAAATTCAATGTAGTATGCACTTCAGCAATAACAACACCACCAAGTCCGCGCGCCTGCATACAACCTTCACTGTCAAGCGGAAAACTTTTGCGTTTTTACCGTTTACACGGGAACGCGGCGGTGGAGGGTGGTTTCCACTCTGGAGGGTGCTTTCACTTTTTTGCGTTTTTAAGCCCCCAAAACGCCATCGCCGTGTAAATGAAAGGCACATCCGATAAAATATTTTAACGTTCTCGTGTAAACCGGGCCTAAATAAACCAGCTAATTAAGATCTTCAGGAGCACTTGATAATTACAGACAGGTGTCTTGGATCAGGGTAGGAACTGAACTTTGCAGGTAGGTCCAGGAACAGTATCACCCCTGATGTACATACAAAATATGTCTGAAGAGGGCAAGCAAATCATCATATTTGTTTCTGGTATCAAAAATGGGAAAATTCTTAAATTATTCCACAGATGCTGTCGATGGATCTTAACCTTAATTGAAGCAAAAATGTTAATTTAACTCATTTTAGGACACTGGGTGCTCAATCCTGCTCTTGGAGATCTACTTTATTGCAAAATTTAGGTCCAGCCCTATTTTTACAACTGAATCTTTCAATCTTTAGGAGCACGATTCAGCATCCCTGTCCTAGCACATGGATCTCATAGGTTTATTTTCCTCTTCATTTGTTGTAAATAAAGAGTTTTACATGCCTTGTGTACTCATTATTGCTTGTTCGTCTCTTGCAATTTAGATAAATGATATAGCATTAAACTCAAGGTGATTGAGTGTGATGCAGTAGTGAGGCGGAGGCCAGCCAATGGAGCGCCTTTCTCCGCCCCCCCCCCCAGCCCACAGAGCCTGCGCCACTCACACTGAAGACAACTGGACTGTTCTTGCTTTTTGGGGTTTTGATGCACTCTGTTTGTGGACTGTAATGTTTCTATCTCTCAGGAGTTTGATATTGCACAGGAAGTGACAGCCCTAGTAGCGGGGAGGGTCTTATTGCTCCTTGATGAGGGGATGTGAACTGTGAGGGTACATCTCAGTTCAGATAATAACATGTAATGCATGCTCAAAGTGAGTTTATTCATTTTAGAAGTGTTTTGATCCTTTTGTTAAATTGGTTTGAGTAAAAATAAAATTCAGCTCTGACAGTTGGTTTTAGAGACATTTTTGAGGCCCGCAGGTACTGGGCTCTTGTTGAAAAGCAGTTTATTGGATGTTCAGGAAGGGAAGGTGTAGGTAGACTTTCAGAGCTCACCACACTGGTTCTCTGTCAGTATTAACTGCATGGTTTCCTCCCCTCTCTCTTCCTCCCTGCTGTTTGTGTTGCAGAACCCGGATGGGAAGATGATGCAGATTAATTTGACAGGGTTTTTGAACGGGAAGAACGCTCGAGAATTCATGAAGGATCTCTGGCCGCTGTTGCTAAGTGCCCAGGAGAACATCGCTGGTATCCCGTCTGCTTTCCTGGAGCAAAAGAAAGAGGAGATCAAACAGAGACAGGTGACGAAGAGCTAAAATGTTATGAACTAGCATACTGATTAAGTGATTATGATGGGGATTTATAAGGTTGGACATTTTCTGTAAACTACAAATTGTTTAACAGTTTTCTATTTGGTGATTTAGATTGAACAGGAGAAACTCGCCTCTCTAAAAAAAATAGATGATGATAAAAGGGAGAAGGAGATCAAAGAGCGAGCTCAGTCAAAAAGCCCTAAACGGTTGGTTGTGGCCTTCATTTTGCTTAAAGTCAGCATGTAATGGAAATTTTGGTTGTTTTTTAATCTTTTTTTCTGCTGGTTCACTTTTAATTCCAGGAGGAAGTCCCGTTCCCCTGTGAAGCGTGACCGTAAATCCAGTCCCACTCGATCTCCTCGCCGAAAACCGAGCCCGGCTGCCTTGCCTTCTTCTAGTCCGCCCAATAATAAAGAAGAACCAAAGCAAGAACCAGACCAATCAGAGAGCTCCAAACCAGAGCCTCTCATTGAGGAGGCTTCCTCTACAAGGTACACTGCACTATGCAATCCTAAAGTTGTATTTGCTACAGGGTAAGGCCGTGCAATAGGTATAATTTTTTTTATATAAATGGTCTTAAAAGGACCACAGAAAGACTGTGTATGAATCTGAAATCCCCCCAATTATACCTGTCAGTGATCTGGTGGTTGAGATGAAGCCGGACTCCGTGTCTGAGGCTGTGAAAGAGTCCTCTCCAGACAAAACGTCAAAATCAGAAGACAGGCCCAAACCCAGAGACAGGGACCGAGATAAAGATGGACGGAGAGATCGCCCACGCCACCGCTCTCGCTCTCGATCACCTCGATCTCGCAAACGTCCTCGGACCCGCTCTAGGTGAGTTTTGGTGAAGTCAGTTGATTTCTTATCTTAGATAATTCTGCTTAGCTGCAAAAGTGATTGAACCCGGGGAATAAGTTAATGTCTCTTCTAGGTCGTTCTCTCCTCGCCGCAGAAGTCCCAGGAGGCGAATCTCTCCGAGACGTAGGAGCCCCCCTAGACGGCGACCTCCCTCTAGACACAGACGTAGCCGTTCACCTGTCCGCAGGTCAGCAAATTCATTTTTTTCAAATACGCCAAATAAATGTTTTTTTTTTTCATTAAAGAACTCTAAAAAAATTGATTAATGGTTTCTATAAAAATATTACAATATGTACAATAACAATTGCAGAAAAAAAACATTACAATGTCCAGAAATCAATTCCAATGGTACATTGAGTTTAATTTATCAACACAGAAGTCATGGTAAATGGACTGCATTTATATAGTGCTTTCACAGACCCAATGGCCACCAAAGCGCTTTACATTTTGCCTCACATTCACCCATTCACTCACTCATACACTGACGGCAGTGTCAGCCATGCAAGGCGCCATCCAGCTTGTCGGGAGCAGCTGGGGTTAGGTTGTCTAACTCATGTTTAACATGTAATTTTCTTCCTTACGTCTTCTATAATAGAATATTAGTCCAGAGATGAAGTGAGAAATGCATAAATTCGCCTAAAACACTTGTGTGCCTAAATGGTCTGGTGGTAGAACTTTTGTTAAACATATCAGAGAGTTTGTGTTCTCTAAAAGAAAAGCAACTTTGAAATAACCAGTCGTTACAACCGGGGTATAACCTAATAATTGTTACAACCTAATAAACCTTTAGGTAGTGTAGTCTATTGTTCCCATAGGTCTATTTTTATTACCACAAAAAATCGTATTAATCGTCAAAATAATTTAAAGATTATTCAATTACCAAAATAATTGTTAGTGACAACCCTAATAAGCACAACTTAAATCTTTTTTAATGGTAAAGCCACACTGGTGTTGCATTTTATTTTTATAAATGTTCTTGTTCTCATGTCTTTTTCATTTTTTTTTTTTTAACTCATCTTTAATATAAAAATGAAACTTCTTTCATCTGCCACTTGTGAACTGCTAGTCAGCTTTTGTTCACCTGATCTTATTCGTTCACCAGGCGGCGCTCTCGCTCCCGGTCCTCCTCAGGCAGCTCCTCCTCTCGGTCACCCCATAAGAGACCAGGGAAGCGTAGGTCAGCTACACCGCCCAGAAAACTTCCACGCCGCTTAGACCCCGTCAGCCCCTCCAGAAGACGAGGCCGCAGTCCTTCAGGACCAGACACCAGCCCTTCAGGTTGTTTCCTAGAAGTCAATATTGTTATTTCAAATTTGAAATGCTTTGAATAACTCCTAAATAGTCTTTTTTCTTTCTTTATTTATTTATTTTTAATCTAAAATGGTTCCTTGTCAGCACCATATTATTTGTAGGATAATAAGCAGTAAAAATGATTCTGACTGAAATGCATGTGAAAATTTCAGCTGTGAAGCACAGGCCTGGTGGAAGAAATGACACTCCTTCTCCAAAACCCAGACGGTCCGATGCATCAGAGTCTGGTGAGATTTGACTCCTAAACACTGTGAATCCAGTGGAAAAATAGATCTCGTGTATTGTATTGTTTATATATTTCGTCTGTCTATGTGATAGAAATATTATTTGACGCATAGCCGGCTCAGCCAAACATTATCAGCTGGCGGCTCAATTTCGCTTACGAGATTATTGGCTGGCGCCGGCTGATATTCTAAATGGCGCAAATGGCGGCGGCTTCAGGGTCTAGTTGGGTTAATCCAAAAAAGTGAAAACAAGGGGGGTGTTCTGAAGACAGACTGTTACCCGTGAAACAGGTACTCTGAAAACACTCCCATTAGCAGTTAGTGCTTTCCACCTGATGAAATGACGCCGTCAAAACTGATTAAATAAGCGCGGCAAAACTGATGAAATGAACGCGGCAAAAAAAACCCGACCAATCAGAATTTTGGTCAAACCAGAACATATGATCGACCAATTAATCGACTGGGACAAGAAAGCCCTACTGATAAATGTTTTGGATTCTTCAGCTCTTGTCTCACGAGTCTCTTCAGTCTCTTCTGTTCATTTCAAAGAGGGTTCATGTCATGGGTGTGTGTGTGGCTGTGTGTTTTTGCACATCATTACTCTGTGTTGGTGGACACGTGGGTGTTTCTTGGGCACTGAAGGACTCCACTGTCTTGTTACAGAAGAGGAGAAGGTGGGCAAAGGGTCAACAGCAGATTCTGTCCAGCAGCGTCGTCAGTATCGGAGACAGAATCAGCAGTCCTCTTCAGGTTACCACTCTTTCTTATTCCCATCACACTCGTCTCCCCACTTCCACTCTCTCTTCCTCTCACACCTGAGCTTGTACCTTCAAGTCGTGTTGAATATAGATTTTTTTTGTTGTTGTTGTTGCTACTTATAGACACTGGTTCATCCTCTTCCTCTGAAGATGAAGGTCCAAGGAGGCAAAATAGAGGGGCAGGTGCCAGGAATGGGGAAATCAGAAGGCGGCGGAGCCATTCTCCTGCATCACCACGGAGGCGACACAGAGATGCATCCCCAAGGTGAAAATCAACAATATTTGCATGAAATTTGCATTTGACCTGTGATACTCCCTTAACAGGGTTTCAGCAGAGTCATAAAGTCATAACACTTCTTAAATGTATTATTATTAAGTGTTGTTCCTGTGTTATTGATACTTAAGAGTAAGAAACAGAAGGCTCCCTTTTCCTAAGAAAATGGATCCCTTAAAGCTATAGTCTACGAGTCTTTTTCGTAATTTGAATCATAATGGTCATAAAAAGGTCTTAAAGTCTTAAATTTGACTGACTAAACCCTTCAAAACCCCTGCTTAAAGTCACTACTAAGATGCTTTGTTCACTTTAGGATTAAAATAGATTTTTTCAGATCTTTTTTTTTAGGATGTGCACAATCTACTTTGAATTGTAATTCACATTTAAGCATAGATAAACGCATTGATGAAGTACTTCAAAAATGGTATTCAAAAGCTTCGCCAAACACAAGACAAAGTCGATACCCAGCCCTGTGGTTTACTTAACTGAGAGATGCTTCATTACTGTCAGATCCTGAGTTTAGACTCCCTTTCTCTGTTTTCAGAAAAAGACGTTCTCCATCACCTGCTGGCCGCAGACATCGTTCACCATCTCCTGTTCGCCGTCGCAGGTCACCCTCTCCTCCCCCAAGGCGCAGGTAAAATCCAGCTGAGTTCATGAAGAGTTTGTGGTTTTGGGTTGTGAAGATTTTTTGACCTGCTGTGGGTATTCATCCCTTTATTCTGTTCCTACTTTTTCAGATCTCCATCTCCACCTCACCGGCGTTTCACTCCTCCCATCCAGCGCAGATACAGTCCCTCCCCTCCCCCAGCTCAAAAAAGACGCTCATCAGGGTCTCCTCCCAAGCGTAGAAGGTCTCCATCCCCTGTATCCAAGAATAGAGGGTCTCTTTCACCTGTGTCCAAAAGGAGAGGATCTCTTTCACCCATTTCAAAACGCAAAGGTTCTCCTTCACCCTTGTCCAAGAGGAGAGGGTCTCTTTCACCTGTTTCAAAACGCAGAGGGTCTCCTTCACCCGTTTCAAAGCGCAGAGTGTCTCCTTCACCCATGCCCAAACGCAGAGTGTCTCCATCGCCAGTGACCAAGCGCAGGGCATCTCCTTCACCAGTGACTAAGCGCAGGGCATCTCTCTCTCCAGTGGCAAAGCGTAGAGGATCGCCCTCCCCTTTGGCCAAACGTCGCTCCTCTCGATCCCCCAAACGGAACCGTGGCAGTAGTCCAGGAAAAAGACGTACTCCGCCCACTTCTGCTTCGCCTCCACCCCGCCACCGTAGAAGCTCTCCAAATCCCTCTGCAGCCCAACGGGGCAGAGATGCCCGCTCCTCTCCCCCTGCCCATGCTACACGAGTGTCTTCCAGTCCTCCGGCTCGATACGGCCCCTCGAGTTTATCCCCGCAGAGACAAAGACGCCAGGCGTCCCCGTCTCACAGCACCAGACCGATTCGCAGGGTTTCCCGCACACCAGAACCACGCAAATCTCAGAGGTACGTTTTTCTATAGCTCCGCTTCTATTTGTGTAACAGATGAACAATATCTGAATGACTCTCTTCCTGTCCATTTGTAGAGGTTCTCAGAGCCCACAGCCTGTAAGGAGACAGGTTTCACATTCACCATCTGCTTCTCCTCCTCCTCCTCCTCCCACCGCTCACAAGCGACCAGCTTCAGTCTCACCCTCTCGCTCTGCTAGCCGCTCACCACCTCCACCTGCCAAAAAGAACAGCAGTGTCTCCCCGAGCCCATCACCTAACAAGGTATGCCACACCTGCCCAAGATTGGGTCTCACTTGGGTTTTATTCATAGATATTTCGAGTTTGCGAGAGTCCCGCGAAGTTTTATTCTCCCGCAACGCACACACACACACACACAAAGTGCATTATATCGCCCGTGCTCGTTCTTGGCCATCAAATCTAGTGCCGCGCCGCAATCTATTGCATTGGCAGTGCACGTCTCTAGATCAAGGGCGCGGCCTGAGGATAGTGTCGGGCCGGGTCATGTCAAGTTCTGGCTCGGGCAGAGAATCTAAGCTCTAGTTCATGCTAAGGAACCAAGAGTTGTCATCCAGTCTCTTAGAGAGAGAGAGAGAGGAGGAAAACAAACAAGCATGCAAATGGAAATTATCGCGTCCGGAAAAATCAATTTTTTTTAATTGTGTGATTTATCGACTATCGCGACAGGCCTAATATGAATAATATATATGTTCCCCATACATGGAATCAGAGTGCCTACTGTATTTAGTAAATGGTATATCTCTACAGCAAAAGCTCAACTACTACATGCATTCGTTTTTTTTCTACCATTTAATAGTAATGATTTACACAGTTTGTTTACTACTTACTATATACCTGAGCATTCAATGTTGTGCAATATAGCATACAGAAGGTGATGGACATTTTGAGGGGAAAGAAGTGCTGCATTATCTCTTAAACGTGACTTCATGAAAATTGTATAATCCAAGATTGGCTCCAACATATGATGTCATAATATGCAAATTAGATGCGAAAAAATTTTAATCCTACGTTAACTTTTGGTCATCCTTATTTTTCTCTAATTTACAGAAAGTCTTTTAACTTAAGATATAGCCTTTAGAGATTAAGATGAAAAACCTCTAGTGCCTAAAGCGTTAATGTCAAAAAAGGTGTCTCAATTTTTTATCTTTGTTTGTTCCGTAGAACTCAGATGTAGAAGGTGGTAAGAAGAAGAAAAAGAAGAAAGAGAAGAAACACAAGAAAGAGAAAAAACACAAGAAGCATAAGAAACAAAAGAAGGAGAAGAGTGGCGAAGAAAAGAGCGGAGGGGTGGCAGGAGCACACGGACAGGAAGCAGAGCCAGACTCTGACCAGAAAAAGGTGAAGTTACACTTTTAAAGCTGTCTGTACAGTGAGAATAAAATAGTCCAGTAATATGAAGTCTTTTTTTTTTTTACCATACATATACAAGTTGTATATAAGGTAAAAGCCTAAGCATATTTGTTGTTACGCTTGAGTCAGACATAATTAATGCTACCTTTCCTGAAGGAATCAGAGAGTGAAGTAGAAGACAGTTTGGATGATCTGGAGAAGCACCTACGTGAGAAAGCTCTCCGCTCAATGAGGAAGGCCCAGATGTCTCCATCTCAGTCCTGAGGGAATATCTACCACACCCTACATTTCCCTCTTTTTCTTCCACTCTCTGCATTTTAAATGTTTGATGTTGGTTCAGCTTTAGAATGTACAAATTGTTAAAATTCACCCTAGACTTTTGTTTGTTTTGGATTTTCTTTGGAATGTTTATTGCTGAGGAGTTTTATGATGTGAAAATGATTGAGCAGCTGAAGCTTCTTGATCAAAATTTGTCCTTCTCCAACCTTAAATACTGTCAACGACTGTTTATCCAAAAACACACCTTTTTTAGTCCCCAATTGCTCTTCATGATTCCTGTTGCTTTCATGGCCATGATGAAGCAAGCTTATTTGCTGTTCTGAGTTAATAATGTACAAGTTGGCCTATGGATTCTCGCTTCACTCCAGCAGGACTTTTTACGAGCGTTTTGTTTGCATGGACGGCAGACCCGAGCGTATTTGTCCTCTAGTGTGCATGATCCATAAACCAAAACACCCAGAGAGCTGATCCAGCAGGCTGCTCTGTTCATCTGAGCATTGTGGTAATGCTCCAGAGCTCTACTGTGCACATGAGAACAAATTAGAAAAGTCTGTTTTCATTCTTTATTTTTGCTTTATATTTTTTGTAACCTAAGTTGTGTTTGGAATTGTTGATCCCTGCAGTAATTTCTGGCTTTGAACAGTCACATTAAAATGAAAGAAAATGTTTGTCTCAAATCCTTTTCTTTGAGTTGTATAATTGTTCTCAATTTGATGTGTTTCCTTTTAAACCAAACCAGTATGGTGAAGATTGGTTTCAAATAGAACTAGATGCATTACATTTTGGATGTATGTAAGGCTGTTTTGCATGCAAGGCTATTTTACATATGTTTGCTAGTGGAAAGCCTGTGGTGTCCCAGGTCTGGTGATGACACGTTGTCACCTTGGCAACCATTGGAGATGAATCTTAAGCGGCCACAGATGAAGACTCAGTGAGTTCTTGCTGTTTAATGTGGTTAATGAGGACTGATCTGCAAAAAGCAGACCAAGGCAACAGTGTTTATGCCCTGGTTGTTATTTTATAGTGCCACCTGCTTCCTAAATGCAGGCTGCTTTGGGAATACCTAGGTGTGTAAGGGATGAACATGAGGTCTGTCTTTACCATGGTCTTACACTGTCTCTAGAGGTCAGATTAAATAATGCAGAGCTGTGTTTCTGAAACGGCTGTTTCTTCTGCAGTGTGCTGGAAGATCATTGTAAATAACAAAAAAAAAATACATCTTAAAGGTATAGTTCACCCAAAAATAAAAAAATCCGTTGTCATTTACTCCCCTTTGTTGTTCCGATCGTATATGTCTGTATGCTGTAGGACAAATGATTGATACCATTGGTCATTAGTTTATGGATCGAATGTGGTTTTGGGACATCTATACACAATACTTATATTTTAACGTTAATATTTGAAGCAATATTTACTTTCCATATTTTGTGGAATAACCCTGATTTCCTATCACAGCTTTCATGCGTCTTGGCATGCTCACTATCAGTCGGTCACATTGCTGTTGGGTGACTTTATATTGACTTTATTTAATGGCTGGTGACTCTCTTGCTTACATTCCAGAGGTTTTCATGTTTTCAGGACCGACTGATAGGGAGCATGCCAGATGCATGAAAGCTGTGATTGGAGATCAGGGTTATTCCACCAAATATTGATTTATTTTACAATATTATTCCTAAATTAAAACTTTAGTATTGTGTTTAAGAAAAAAATACATTGATACTTGCTTTGCATTATTCGAGGTCTGAAAACATTGCATCTTATTTATTTTGACCAGTTGTCATTTCTCCAAATAAATGCTCTAAATGACAATATATTTATTTTATTTTTTAATTTGTAAGAAATGTTATGTATACACACACAGTGCATGTTAGATTACTTGCAACTTGTTGTCAGTTACTGATTCCAAATTACATGACAAAGAATTGTAGTAATGTATTCTGACTACGATTTGATTACTTTTTAGATTACTTTTAACTCGTTTATCACACTGATTTGAATAGGAAACTCTTGTATACATATTGATATAAAAAATTTAAAGAGAATTAAAGTATGTTCCATTCTTTGTTAGCAACAATATGAAATGCCACAGATATTACATTCGGTCAGGGTTTCACACTGGGGTTTGTGATTTTAATAGAAAGCTATCAAGTAATTAAATCATAAGCATTAAAAAAAAATTGTCAAATAAAAACATTTACTAAAAGATATATTTTTAAAATGTTTACCTGCATGTCATGTGACCATTAATCGGAGAACCATGAACATGTTATTGACTACATTGACCCTGCATTGCATCATGTCAATGTGAAATTGTACATTTGAATGTGTTTGAAATACAAATTCTCCTATAGAAAGTAATACGTTAAATGACTCACTGAGTGATGATTCAAATAATAATTAAACTAATGCTGATTAGAAATGCAATGTGGAGAAAACACTCATTAAAAGTGAAATGACTTCTGTAAATCCAGTGATCAGATGCTGTGTGGCTCAGTTTTCACTGATTTCAGGCAAGTTTTTAATTAACTTGTCACTAAATACTTTAATTGTCGCTATGTATGTTAGCCTACTGGTATATTGAAATTGCATAGAAAAGATAATTAAACGGATAAGCGAACAAAAGATTCGACTCGCTGTGAAGAATAAAAAATTTAACCAAGAAATAGGCCTATACGTTACACAGTTTCTGCCAAATATGCCATATTTAATAATTCTGTATTATTATTTTTTTTACAGAATTGTTAGGCTTACATACAAGGTAAACTCGTTAGCAGAAACTGATTTACTTTTCTATTATCTGTGCTGTCAAAAGCTTTCTCTGTAAAAATATATGAGAGTTAAAATCAAAGGTAGATTATTTTTCTAAATAAATTTAGCAGAAAAAAAAATTCAGGAAGCTCTAGTTCTTGTGCACGCGTCACGGTACCGATTCGGCTCGCGCCCGTTCAGTCCACTGCGCATGACATCACCGCCTTACATACTCCCGTTGATTTTTTTCCCTTCTTCGTCGCCATCCTGAGAGCAGTTGAGGAGGAGACATAGCGGACTCTGTCGGGTTTTTTTCAGTGATGTGTTTCTAGGTAACTTAGTAGAGTCTCGTGGAAAAGCTCATTTACGTACTTGATTTTATCGGACTCTCTGTATTTCGGTTGCGAAAAAACACAATAGTGATATTTGTGTTCGAAAAACTCGGTTCGAGAAAGAGGGAGGCGTGAAAGGAAAACTTTTTGTGCCAAGGTGAAGAAATCGAGGTTTGTTTTTGTGAACGTGTCCGTATAAAGGCAGAAGTTCGGGATGTCTCTCTCGGTACCTCAAAACGGTGTGAAGGGGGATAACGAAGCCGTCATCGAGCTTTTTGTGAAGGTAAGACCAATAGTCTGACCAAGAAACTCCAATCATTTAAGTAACGTTAGAGATTAAAGGGATAGTGTACCTAAAAATGCATCTTTTTTTCATTATATACTCACCCAAAGGACTTTCTTTTGTGAATACAAACGAGATGCTGTGCAGAACGAAACCCTTTGTCACCTTTTACTTTTATTATATGGGAAAAAAAAGCGTTGAAAGGGAATGGCGAGACTGTCAGTCTCTAATGTGACCCTTCCAAACCCACATGCTTTGCTATCATTTGATTAATAATTCTTTTTTCATAATTTTTCATTTTTTAATTCACAATCCCTTAACCTGTAGTATATCCATAACGATGGCAGAAATATGATTCAGCCATTGTGTTTTACAGTAAGACTGAATGATGACACTGTGTGTCCATGTGAATGTCAAATGGGTGGAGACGTTTTCTCAATATCACTCGCTATCGGACTATATGCTGTTTCTTTCATATTTTTATGATTATATGTGACATAAATAAAGGGCTAAGAGTTTTCTCCCTCAGCTAAATGCACAAAGCACGTGGGTTTGAGGAGAGGTTGCGTTAATAGAAACAATGCACATCTGCAGTTCCTAATCCCGACTGCAGGAAATCCGTCCGGTACAGGATACTGAGTAACCCAGGCTTGATAAACAGAGCCAAAAGATCCCAAATTCTGTGTTAGAGTTCAAGATATGTCTGTTAAGTAAGGGCACTGTGTTTGTATGTAAAGTAAGTAAGTAAGTAAAGGTTTATTTCTATAGCACATTTAAAGCAGCTCACGCTGACCAAAGTGCTGTACATAGCGCAGTAGTATGTGAAACCATTTGAATGGAACAGATAAAACTCGCCTTTCTTCATCTACTTCAACATTGTTTTTCAATGTTTTCTTTCATAACGGTGTCATATTTTAACTCCACACACAGGAATCGGTCATATCTGTTGAATGTAACCAGAGATGGTGTTAGGATCTATTTATTGTTGGTTTGTTTCTCAAGACATTGGTTCCAATATAAACTGAATAGAAAGAATCCAGTCCTCCTCTGGATCTCAGAGTAATCAAACTTGAATTATTCGAATTCCTCTCCACTGCAGGGAACCCTGCTGTCCTCTTTCTTTCCCTTGCTTTTCTCTTCTTTTCTTTCCCTCTGAAAGCCTTCTGCCCGGCAGAGCGGGAAAACTCCTGAAAGACTGAAAGGAGGGAGAGAAGGGAAGTGGAGGAGGGGAGGGATTTACAGAAAGAGGAGGGGGCTCCTAACTTTGGATATTTGGGGTCTGATGTCTGTTTGGAAATGTGCAACACAAGCTCTCCTCTCTGAACTGCATGGTTACTAAACTACTAGTGCATTAAAGCTAAGGACTTTGGATTTCAGTCTTGAAAACGCTGACCAGAAGTTTATGATTCCCAAGGCTTTAATTAAAGGATGCCCCTGCTGCATTAAATGGACTGTAATTAATAATTCAATGAACATTGCTGCAGTTTGTCACAATAGAAGACACTTGTATAGGTCAGCTCTTTTCGAGAAGTTGCGAAGTGACCCTGCTGAACATTAGAACAGACTCATATTTTAAATACAGAGAGTTTTTTTTCTTTACTATATTTGTATATTTCCTTTTGAAACAAATCCAATAATAATAAGTGAGACAAATCCAAAAGCCTATTAATATTTAAAATTATTATTAATATATTAAAAAAATATGTTTTTTGTTGTTTTTTTACCATAAAACTCGTAAAATTGTACTAACATAACCTTGGTTCTTTCTAGAAGAGGGTAAAAGTACTGCGTAATATCTTACGCTAGAGGAAAACCTTTTCCACAAGATATTGAAGCCAAAAATTGAAGGTAGGTGAGAACTTCCGTAACCCCACAGTCTATGGGTGAAAAGATTGAGAAAATTAAAAAAAAAATTTACCTTTGATGCATGCAACCTTTGTAGGACCCCCAAAACATAATACAATTAAAAAAAAATAGCCAAATAGGGGCACTTTAAAAATAATATATATAGGGTCATTCTCATTTTAAATGGCTTTTTTTAAAGTCATAAAACCACCGTTTTTATTTCATAAAATGTAAATTGACCATTTTTTTTCTCTTCCTAATGCCTTTTTAAGAATATTCTTCAGTATCTTGTTGTGATGTGTCATGTATTAAGTGCTTGATATTGGTCTGATAACAATGTAATTCTCAGTGATGTGATGCGATTTTATGATCGGGGTTATCAGTGACCACACTATGTGATAATGACATAGTAAATCAGCAGCATCCAAAATTAGCACATGAGCAGTGCTAAAACAATTCTGCTGTTGTGGTTTTGATGTGGAACAGCACGAAGAAAGACTGCTGGTCTCCCTCTTTCAGCAATGACAGAGTCTGCTGTTATCAGATGAGCGTCAGTGACGCTTGTGTGTTTGTTTCTATAGCGCCTGGGTAAAGAGAGTTTAGTTTTATTTGTTTGAAAGTGCACACACTGCAACAGATAACTGACCTCTTTCCCTCACTTTCTTTCATTTTATGTCCCTCTCATTCATAATTAACCGCATGTATGTAATCATGTGTCTTTGTTCCACCTTTTTTTACTACACAACATCACAGCAGGACCAGCCCCTTTGTTGCCATAGACACCAAGCAAACCGTGCCCCTGCTAGCAGCTGATAATGCAGTCATCTCCCTCCCTCCCTCCTCCCTCTGTACAGCTGCACCTGCTGGTCATCTTTACTATGCATTTTTGCTTTGATCACCATTAAAGCACACTGCAGCATGTGTTAGTATACAAAGCGTTTTAAAAGGGCTCTGAACAGACTTCTTGTGTGGCTGAATCTGGTAGTATGATGCAGCAGTAATGAAGCCTTGGACGGCGGAAGGATTTGCATGGTTATCAGATCAGATGTCAGACTTTAACATCTAAAAGTGTGATAAATTACAGATATTTAGAGCAGAAAATTTAGATGTAGCCATTGTCCTGGTCCGCTTAGCATTTACAGTGGCATTTTTAACACTGAATTTAAAGGTATAGGTATACGTTCGCAACCTGATTGGTCGCCTTTTATGGCATATATTTCGAGATGGAACTTATCGAACATCGAAAACAATGCTGTGTGCTTGGATAATTGCGCTCGTTGTGTGTGCATAGCCTACATATGCGTGTGAAGAGCTTAAAAAGTTCGTAAAGGAGTCAAAACAGTGTAAGAATTCCTCCACTCCATCCAGCAAACGAAGATTTGCTGCAAAGACGCAGTTCTGATGCCTGTACCAAACTGTGATGGGAAAAACGGGCATGCTTAAGCGTTCTGTCCTTTTTAGGGTCGCATTTTGTGACGTCACTACCCGTTCTTGGTTCATTTACATGTCTTTGGTCCATTTTGCGTTCATATGGGTGTTTTTACACTGGCAGTTTAGTTCGGAATGGGGCACGGCTCGCTTGGAAAATCGATAATGTAAAAGCTGTCATGCGGACCTGACCTGGGAGCGCATCGCGGTACCGAACCCGAAACTACCTGAAGGAGGTAGTCTGAGTTCAGCGTTCACATTTATTCAAATGAACCACACTAACAGAGCAATCGCACCAGAGTTTGTTTTAATCTAACCAAACATGCTAAGTGTGAACACACCCTTAAGCAACCACCAACATCACCCTATAGCATTTTTATGTAAGCAGTGTGAGTTTCATTCACATTTTCTTTACAATTTATAATAATTTATGATCTACAATCCTCTACCTCAGTGTGCACATGGAGTTGATGGCTCTTGAAAATGAGCCAGATCACCATGTGACGGTGGTGATGTTTACTTTGTAGAAGGACACTGTCACTCAGGTGCTTTACACAGTCCAGGTGCTGATGATGCAACCACAGTAACCCTTGTTCTGCTTTGATTGGCTCTTTAGATTAATTATTGTTTAGGCTGCATGTGGAGTCAGATGACTTCAGTGTGTTTTGCCTCTTGTTTGATTGCAGTCTGCAGGGAACAATCGCTAACATCAGCTCAAACTAAAGAGTTATAGTTTAATCACTTAATGACATAGTTTGACCTCATGTTTCTATCTTCGTATGAGTTTTTAAAGGAATCATTGATCTTTATGCAATAAACAAGATATTCTGAGTCTGTCTTGTGAAATGTTTCCTTTAACCTTTTTTGATATTCATGAGGCATTCCAGGGCTCCAGACTGCGACCAAATTTATTTATTTATTTTTTTACATGTTAAACGTGGAAGGGGCTTATCAATGAATCCGGAATGTGTGTTAGGCCAATGAGTGTGAGAAGAATAGGGAATGGCCACTGTAAGTGGCTAATGTGTGGAGGGGGAGGGTCGATACTCAAGCGCGCGTTTAAACGTTTTTGGGAAGGAGACTGAGATAACCTAACAAGCTATTGACTATTATAGTAAATTAACTATTGACTCGTTCTTCCTGCGGCTAGTGTGCTAGTTAAATCCACTTGCTGGTTTCCCAAATAATACATTACAACAGCGAGAATCAAAAAAACGATTACTCTTTGTAAACACTGTTCAATGTGAGTGCCAAATGCTCGAAAATGACCTGTCATCACCTGGGAATTGACGGCGATCGAGACCTAAACTGCAGGCGTTACCATCGGTGTTTAAACTAAACTATTTAAGATAGACACTCACTGTATCGTGTAGGCCTACTGAATCAGCTCTGAGTTGAATAATTAGCTTTTGTAACTTTGATAAGGAATAATATTTAATTTATATTGTCAAATATGCAACGTTATTTTACCATTTGAATATTTTATTCAGTTTCTGTACCTTAAAACTAATGTTAGACCTATCTGAAAGCATTGTTTATTCTGTTAGTATATTTGCTCTGTTGTATTTATTTATGCTTTTGCTTGTGGTTAGGTTATTTGTTCATCTTTTCTTTATTTTATTTGACAGTAGTCTTTTTTTA
The DNA here is from genome assembly GCF_016745375.1 of Pimephales promelas. Next base: position 7,175,641 of record NW_024121099.1, on the reverse strand, counting down.
ACTGAGCACATATACAAATCATACCGAAACCGTGATACAAACTGAACCGTGAGCTATTTGAAACGTTGCAGCCATAGTACAGTGTCACAGTCGGAAGATGATTCAGAGTGAGAGGTTTTTGTGGCGAAAAATGGCAAACCATTTTCATGAAGACTGGCTGCGAGAATTCAGCTGGTTAAGGTAGTACAGTAAGGAGATGAATTCCTTGAACTGCGAATGTTGCAGTCGCTATCCCATAACTGCAGGGAACACGGAGTTTGCAGACAGTGCAGGCACTTTTAAACACAATATGCTAGTTAAACACAATCTTAGCCTCAAGGTATGCGCTGACATGTAATAAATCAAAAAGCAACTCCACTGGTTTCTTTCAGAAGACAAGAGGTTGTAATGTTAAATCAGAGTGCAAAGGTATTGTAATTTCTGCATCTAGTATCAGTAGTATTTATTAGTAATACACTGGACATTTAATTAGTATAAATGTGAATATTTGGTTAGTATGTTGATTTACAGTGTGTGCTCCTAAATTTTCTGGTTGTGCCCCTAAAATTTTCAGTTGAGGGCCACTGTGCTCCTAGTGAAAAAAAGTTAGTCTGGATTAGCCCTGCATTCATAGGCTCAGATCTGCTGTGCTGTAGACAGTGACATATCTGTTGAACCCTCAAGCGTTTTAGAGAAGGATTATGGGACAGCTCAGAGTGTCCTTTCATCTCTCACAGCTTCCATTTTTAACCCGAACTAGTGATCAGTCTTTTTAATGATGGTTAAATATGCAATTCAGTCTTTTATCTGCTGCCAAGATGGGAACTTGTATAGCCTAAAGAAAGACATTTAAATGCTCCAAAAGATTGGTGAGAACACCAGCGTGTCTGTTTTCTGATCGGAGAAAGTTTGTGTGTTGGAGTCCACATTCTTGGCCTTTAGGGCTCTATTTGCACCTGAGTCAAATGCTTTCACTGCATGAGATCTGTCCTTACCGAACAGACTGAAAATACAAAACTCTCTCTCTCTCTCTCTCTCTCTCTCTTTCTGTCCTTCAGCCAGTCACGTTAACAGACGGTTCATGTCTAGAAAGCTGCATTGCAGTCATCTCAGGATAGTGAGCCTTCATGATGAAGTTTCATCCGTTTGTTTGGAGCTCATTTGCGGCCCTTTGGTTCTGTGTGGGCATGTCCTTTTATTTTCAAACCAATAAAAAGTTTGTCATGTCGGTCACTCCTCCTTTATTGGAGCTGAAAGAATATGCGAGTCAGAGTACACAAGGAGGTTTGTGTTTAGTATACTGCTGGGAATGTTTATAGTTTATAGTTTATAGTTTACACGGTTTAGGGAAGAAAAGTAATGGGGGTTTTTCATGAATGATTTTTGATTTAAAAAAATATATATATATTTTACGAAATTACAGTACTAATATTTGTGGTTGTCTCGAGACAAAGTATGGGAAGATGTTTGCCGCATATTGTTTTCTCAGCTGTTTCTGTCTCTCTCTCTCCCTCTCTTTCCCTCTCTCTCTCTCTCTCTCTCTCTGTGAAACGCACACTCTTAGTTGAGGTAACTTTGTGTTGGCGTGTGACAGCCTTTTGCCACCATGTGTAACAAGCATATGCCTGTGAGTTCAGTAGCATAAAAGCTGTATCAGCAGCACTGCCTGGCTCTGATTTTCTCACAGGCCTTGAACAGGATTGTGTGGATCTCCTGTGACCTGTGCCATAATGACACATTGGGTGGGACTGTACTATGACTCCTGTAACATCACTAGTATTTGAATTTTATTTTAAATGTTAAATGTAGGCAAATTTGACCAGGTTCGAATCTAGCAGGAGGGATTTGACTCTGAATGGTGTAATATAGCTCATTTTGGATTCTGGCATGGATTTGCATGCATTTAGTCTTGTCTCACAGCTGATCATCTCTCTTCTCCTAAAGAAAGTGATCTCCATGTTTTTGTTCATTTGAAAAACACTTGTTTATTCAGCTGGTGCAACACTGTGTAACCAGTGGTGTAGGTCAGATGAGACTCTGCATGTCTCCGTTGTGTGTGTGTGTGTGTGTGTCTGTGTGTGTGTGCTGTTGGTGACCAATGACAGGCTGGGAGCGTGGCTGTGAGTCATCAGTATGTGGTCTGCTGTTTTGGGAATGTTTGCACTGACTTCGTAGCGTACGTGAGACCTGCATAGAATCTGGAAACAGGCAGAATTCAAACTACATACATGTGTGTGTATATGAAGAGTTCAGATGCAAAAGCCTCTAAATGCCATTTGAAATTTTCTTCTAAAATGATCATTTTTATCAAGCTTGTATATTTAAGTTCAGTAATTTCACTTAAATGGCAATGAAGATTACCTATTAATTGTAATTTAAGTTAAATTACTGAACTTAAATATACAAGCTTGATAAAAATGGTCATTTTAGAAGAAAATTTCAAATGGCATTTAGAGGCTTTTGCATCTGAACTCTTCATATATATATATATATATATATATATATATATATACATATGTTTGTGTATGTGTATGTTATATATATATATATATATATATATATATATATATATATATATATATAGTGATTTTGTTTGACCACTTTCACGTAAACGGGGTAGGTTATGTCGTGTTTCACAATATTGATTTTGAAAAAAAAAAAAAAAATTTAAAATAAGTAAAATGTAATTGTCACAAACCAATTGTTCATCTTAGGCATATTACTCCAGTCTTCAGTGTCACATGATCCTTCAGAAATCATTCTAACTTATTAGAAAATCTTATTCCACAATGTTAAAATACTTGTCTAAACCGTGATACCGTTTCCCCCTGGAGTCTGAATAGAAACTTTGTAAGAGACTATGACTTCTTCCCACCCAAAATCATAGTTTTCCTGATGCAAACATCATTTGGAAAATGTATGTGACTCAATCTGTTTCTCTGTAATTGGAAATCCTTCTTTCACTCTGTATGTCTTATTTTTTCTTCTTTCTCCTTCCCTTTTTTTTCCTTCCTTATAAGGTAACACCATGGTCAGATTGTGCACAGGGGCTGGAGAATGAGCACATTGTGATTGTGAAGAGTTTGGCTGTTTGGAGTTCTAAATTTAGTCTGCTGGGCACTTCCCCTCGGCCCCACCTCCACACACACATTTCTGTCCTGTGGGAATCTCACAGTGTGACCTAACAAGGGAGGCTGAAATAGAGGGCAGGAGTGTGTATGGGTGTACAGGTTTCTTGTGAGGGCCAAATGTCCACACTTGTATAGTGAAATATTATGAAAAATGACACTGAGGACATTTTACTGACATTATGCAGTGTCTTCACTAATATAGTGAAATATTATATAAGAGAGAGAGACACTCCACCTTCTTGCATTCAGATTGAGTTGCCCTCTGACGTCTTTAGAGCTGTGCTGGAAGAGATGAGAGCGCAGATCAGATGGAGACGATGACACACTTACCAGCTACTGCATCATGACTCACTGTCTCCACTGGACAGCTGTAGCTATGTGTGCTGCTTCTTTAGGGAGTTCAAATCCTTCAATCTGTCCCTGACAGTGTTGCACAGCTTATTAAGTTAGTATTTACCTGTGAGAGAATGTGGCATAATGCAACTGAAAGCAAAAGCATATTAGCAGGGAACATAGTGATGATGAACTAGGTTTTTGGGTGATATAGTTGAAAACATACATCTAGATACCTTTTAATGGTACCTGAGAAATGGGGATTTAAAGAAGACTATCATAATTACTAAATGCTGTTTCTTTTTTACAAACTTTTCCACAATATTACTACTTCACTTTTTTTTGGATCAAATAAATGAAGGCAGACTTTTCCAACTTCCAAAAATCAACTATTCAAGTCAAGTTCTTTCGAGTCAAGTGGCGTGTTATCTCTACGCATTTTGAGCTATCCGCGTGTATCCGCGTCTACGCCATTAAAGTCCGAGTGATTCCGCGTGTCTGTACACGCCGTCAAATGTCCGCGCAAAACGAAGCAAAATGTACTGTAGATCTACATCTGGGGAGCGATCTTTTTTTTTTTTTTTTCCTAGGATGGTAAGGGAACAGTCATAAATGCCATTAACCCCAGTGACGGTTAGGTTTAGGGACGGGGTTGAGGTAAGTCATATATTTATTTATACAGTAATAACGTTAAGTCAACGGCATTCATAAACACGCTGAAAAGCGATTATGCGTCTTGAAAGCATGCCAAAAATGGATATACGAATTGGCGAGTCATACACACGCTACTTCATGAGATCAGTCTGCAACAGTAGCCTATGTGTATATTTTTATTTTAAAAAATTACAAATTATTTTTTTAATTATCCAGAAAACCGTCTTTACTACAATCTGACAATCAGTTTTTTAAACTGATTCACTGAATTAAAAAAAAACTTCAGCAGCAAAGTGGATAAAGAGTTGGGAAGTTTAAAACGGAAAAGCAGCAAATAGTCTTTTATTATCTGTCTTTGATTGGGTGTATTAATTAATTTAATTTTTTAAAAAGTATACGCTTCCTATTTTAGAGGTTTTGGCGTTGCCATATAAGGTAAACAGCCTGTCTTTTTACGTCCTCAGACTGCCATCTGTTTTTTCCCTCTTTTCTTTTGGATGCACCCAATGTGTTTTTAAGAGGTGTTGAACAAAAGGGCTCTGTTTGTGTTTGGAGAGTCGTCCATATGGATCAGAGAGTGAGCTAGACCTCCTTGAATGGAGAGATGTTTATAGAGAACATCTATGGAAAACAGAGATGCAAACACACTGCTGCTCTTCATTTTTGACCATGTGCCTCTTTCAAAGGTCATTTGAACCATTCCGATTTTAAGGAAACAACGTCAGTTCTGTTCAAAACTGACAGATTTAAAACATGCAGCACAGATGTTCATGTGTCTTGAGGTGTGAGTAGTAGTGTGTTGTGTAGCTGTTGCTTATTTTAGTCAAATAGAATGCGTTTTAATAAAGATTAGATGAGTGAGCAGCTGTCTCAGAGGAAATGCTTGCCCTCTGTCGACATCGCAAAACCTAAACAAAACCCTCTCACAACAGCCCATGCCGGACATTTCTGGAATATATTCTGCTCCCCTCCCCACCATCCTCAGAGGCCTTGCAGAAGGGGAGGAAAGAGAAGAGGAAGAGTAAAAAAGGGGGATGAAGACAGGAGGGGTGTTTAAGTTAACGGGAGAGAATCCTCTCAAGCTTGTGAAAGCCCACCTGTTGCTCTTTTTTGTTCATGCTTGTCTTGTCTTGTTGCTTTACTATGAAGGGTTTGACATAGTTAGTTAAAGGTTCTCTCAGCGATCCTGGGTGTTGACGTTCAGAATATTTTCAAACAAATCGGAGGCTAGCTAGACCCTCCCTCCTCCGCATCTCATCTCCCCCTCCCTTCCGTGCTTCCTGAAATAATTGTGAACGTGCATAGTTCTAGCTAATTATATCCTTGTGTGGGTTTGGCGAACATAAGCGTCAATTTAACGTTACCCACCTGTCCAGCAAAAACAGAGCAACCTGAATGTCGGACTGGAAGCCCTTCTGCCGCCGGAGTTCTCGCCATCCTTCAAAAGCTTTGCCACCGATGTAAATTCGGAACTTCGCACGTTCTTTATCCGACTCCTTCTTTTTAATTTGTTCTTCAGAACGACGTCTCTTTGGTCGTGTGTCAGCCATTTTTCAAACTTCCCTCTGATGCTTCTCTGAGTCTCTCCTTCACACACACACCCCCTTCATGTCCACGCGCACTAACCCCCCAGACCCACCCTCAAATACTTCTTGCTAGTGATTGGCTGGAACACTGTTTGTTAGGTTTCGTGGTCCGGGTGAGACATGATTGTTTTTGTTGCCGTTTGTGGAGCCTGTGGTGTCTACAGAGACCGCGTTTTTTTACAGTGTGTTTAGGGGACAGGCAGCTAGCCGATAGTGAGGAGACGTTTGATGTATGTGACAAAATGTTTTGGCCCCACATCGCTTAGAGAACCTTTAATGTGTTTTTTTTTTATTAGAATGAAAAGCACCTGGAGTTGGTTTATAACATTAAATTTAGATTCTTTTAAATAAAATTCTGTAAGGACATTAATGGCAGGCGTCCTTTTGAGTGATTGGTCTCTCTACATCCTTCATTAATACCAACAATTGGTCTTGTGTGTGGAAAGTCTGTTTGCTCTCTGTTGTGATGAATGAATCAGATGAGTAGAGAACACACCCTGGGGAATCCACAGCTGTGGTGACCTGCAGGCCATTACTGGTACTGCAACAAGAAAACTGATTGGACTGACACTATCCTCTGTTTGTGGCCTGATTTAATAATTTATTTGACTTCCTTCAAAATTTGAATGGTTTTGTCTTTAAAAAAAAAACAGAGCCATAATGATTTCAGGCCCTCTAATATCCTGATGTTTGCAGACAAGATATGACTTAAGATGTTTTTATTTATTTATTTATTTTAATCATTACATTTCCTATCACTGGATTTCTGTTTCTTCTGTCATTCCCCAATCATGATCATTCACACAGGATTCCTTTGATATTTTATCTGTGATATCAAGAGAACAAGAAGGCATACATAAATTATATTAATCTTCTTATTTCTAATTTTTGTATCAAAAGTTATCTAAACGTTGAGTAAGATATTTTTATGAATATCTTTATTTGTCAAGGATGGATTAAATTGATCAAAAGTGACATCAAAGGCATTTGAAAATAAATAGATAAAATAATTAAGTTATTTCTTGTTCAAATAGCCTAAATGCTGTTCTTTCGAACTTTCTAATTATCCTTAAAAAAAGAAAGAAATGTAACAGTTTCCATAAAAATATTAAGCTGCACAACTTACTGTTCGGTTTTCAACATTGATAATGTTGAAATATTGATAATGTTTTTAATTAAATATTACAATAAAAAATGATTATTTATAAATGAATAAAATATTTTACATTAGTTATTAATCTATTTAATTAGATTAAATTTAAACAAATAAATAATATTACTATAGTAGAAAAAATATAATAAGTAACTTTAATAGAAACTAATCTTTAGATTTATAATATTCATTTAATGTGTTGTTTATAGCTGCCTTTTAAATTTTAGGATGGAGTCCCTCACACGAGGATGATTCTCATAAATTTAAACACATTAAGGATTGCACTTAAATCTTTACTTTATTTCTGCTGAAGGTTTTAGACACACAAAGCAAATAAGCTGGGATTTTAATGTTTTTCTTCATAACCCAAATTTGTAGTGTTGTAGTTTGTGTAACAGGTTGTTTTATATAGTCAATTGCCAGCCCTGATAGACTGAACTCCACAGGACAGACAGAACATTTGTGTCTCTATGGAAACCGTTGTCCTGTCCTGTCCATATACTCTTCCTGTTTCCTCTCAAAGTATCTTTCATTGGGCAGAATCCATTTACATTTATGCATTTGGCAGACGCTTTTATCCAAAGCAACTTATATTGCATTTCAAGTACACATTTACATTCTTATCAGTTCCCTGGAAAACGAACCCATGACCTTGGCGTTGCAAGCGCCAATGCTCTACTGTTTGAGCTACAGGAAAGCCTCCAGGAATCACGTAATCATTTTGAGCCATTTAATCTCTTACCCCCCTCTCTGATCAATCAGGGTTTGTGTTGAATATGTGAGCTGATTAATGTATGTGAAAGTGGCAGCAATTCCGACTTTATCTGTCTATTTTTAACAAAATAAACTGCTCAAAATGAACCCCGAGTCTGCAGGAGAAGGACCTGCCACAATTGAGCACTGAACAAAAGTAAAGCTTTTGTTCACCACACAGAGAGTGAAAGTGTATGAACAAGAGATACCAGCAGGGTGTCTGGACAGGAGAGAGATGGAGGATGAATGAAAGAGAGAGAGAGAGAGAATGAGCGAGAGAGAGAACTCTCTAGAACAAAGTCTTCTGTTGTTTATTGGACTGCTGGATTCTTTTCAACATGCAAAACTAGATAACAAGAGAGCTAACAACAATACACTGCTGAAGAATAAAAGCTGATTCAGATATCAGTGCTGCTCTGTGTGGCTTATTGAACTGAGAGCGCGCTAGAATTCAGAACAGACAATTTATGATTGCGTAATGCCTTCCTGAAATTGTACGCAATGGGTTTTTATTCAATAAATGATGGTGATTTCATCTAGCTAATACTCCCAGTCTCTTCTTACTGCCTTATGAGGCAGCATCCTAACAGTAATTAAAAACTCATACATGACTAATTAGTAACACCTAAGGCTTTCATGAAATGCGCAGGAAACTCGACTCAATTGATTTTAATACAGGCGTTATAGAAAAACATAAATGTATACAGCAAACTATTTATGATAAATAGCCTGTTAAAATTATTTCAAATATTTTTAGAAATCCTTTTAAGACATTGCAAAAATTCTGAGATAATCACCCAGTACACGAAGGATATACAATAATGTCCAAAGTTTGGGGTTAGTGTGTGTGTATTTATATATATATATAAAAAAAACTTTTATTCAGCAAGTACAAGTTAAATTAAATTAATCTAAAGTGGCAGTAAAACATTTAGGCCTATAATGGTACAAAATATTTTTATTTCAGAGAAATAATGTTCTTTTGAACTTTTGTTCAAAGAATTCAGAAAAAAATTAATCAAGCGGCACAACAACGCTATGGTTACACACACACACACACCGTTGGCGGTGACACATCATCTGTCAGTTGTGCAGTTACCCCAAAAAAAAATCTCCTGAATGAAGTTAAAACCCATCATGTCACTGATGTGTTTTACTAAATATTAATTCTTCAAAAGCTGTACATGATATGTGTTAAAATCAAGTGTTCAAAGTGCTCGTTGCTGCTGCAATCAGTGGCACGGATACGGTGTTTTCTCGTGTGGCTCGCGCACACCGCACTGTATTCACTCGGGACGCGTGCTTCAATCCGTTGTGGATATTGTAGTATTGTATCGCTGAATCCCCCGACCACTATGTTGGTCTGAGACAGCAAGACTTAGTCAAGACCGAGAGGTCCGAGACCAAGTCCAAGGACCGTCAAGGCCGTGACAAGACCGAGACCACGTAAAAGTGGTCTTGAGACATACATCACTGCTGTTCGCTCATTGTATAGTTAGCTGAATCTAAATTGCTGAAGCACACAGGAACATCTCTGTGCTCTGTCTGAATCATACACATCTTGTTTCTGGAGATTAGCGGTGGACTAAAGGAGAGATCACGAACACGAAGGTCTGTTGTGTGTTGGAGTTCACACTTAGTGTGGTATTCAGCCGAGAAATGTGGAGGAGTAGGCTGGGCTCTTTAGGTGATATCTCCACTGTGGAATTCATGTCTTTTAAAAATGTTCACACATACAGTCGTTATATCTGAATATTTGAGGTTAAGATTTATTGGTATAATAAATGCCAGAAAATACAATGTTAAAGAATTCCTTAACATGGCGCATATAACCATGCTTTATTTTTTTTTTAAATGGCACTCATTTCTCTCATTAGCAAATAAAGAAACACATAAAATCATATGTGCAGTCAAATTATGTTCTCAGTTGGCTATTATTGCTATACTGCTATTATTTTTCCTCTCAGTATAAATATTCTGTATGCATTCATCAAAAAACTTTTAATGAACATGGATTGGATCAATTTAACATTCAGCAGGCTAACAAAAATGCACAACAAAATAAAGATATATGAAGTAAACAGTACCTTTTAGGTAGATTTAGCAGTTTCCAGGTGCATAAATAAAGTAAACAAATGTAACATAATACTGCATATTCTCTTCACTGTATAAATTAAATACATACTCTATTACATTAAGACATAGCTAAATTATATTGTCCAACAGTAATATATTTCTGTCACAATTAATTAAACTGAACCTTTATTTTGATGGATTGCCATGAAGACCTTTGAGTTTCTGTCTGTTTATGATATGACCGTGACAATAGACTTTGTCAAATGAAATGGTAAAAGTGGAGATGAAGTTCATGCATTCGTGTTCTCATATAGTGAGGCAGCAGAGGCTGAAAATACAGTGAGTGTCGTGTGTGACTGTGAGGGAATGAAACATTCACACACTGAAATTCATTCACACAGTGCAGGATTCATATAAAAATAATCTTTTTGCCGCTTAATATTTAACTTTTTTACAACTTTTACTGTATAATGTGGAATGTCATGGACTTTTTCAATTTCGTTTTAATGACTGGATTCAGTCCACTTTTTCCGCATCGCGAAAATCATAGAAGAACCCTATACATTAATCCTTATAAAATTTACAAAAGTTATTTAGTCAAGGTTAGTGAGTGATTTTTCTTTTCTTGTGTTTAAATGCAACGCAGGAGGAATATTAGATTACAATCTTGGATAATGCAACAGACATATACAACTCTGTGCCTTCACGCAGTTAATTAATAAACCATCAGTTTGTTAGATCAACCTTTTTCATTCTATAGCCTATATGCCAATGGATGTGAATTAATCAAATCAGCCGATACATTGGTGCATCTCTAGTATACATAGATGTAGCCTGTATAGTTAAGTTTGTCTGCACATAATCAGGACTTTGAAGGTTTTGGAAGGTCTCTTCGGTATTGAAAGGGCACTACGTTAGAATGTTGTAGCTCTTGCCATCCACTGGGTTAAAACACATTTTTTTTTTTTTATTCTGGAAAAGGACAACATGTTTGCCCTCTGCTCTTAATGTAGGTTTTGTGTGTTGGAAGCTGGTTTAAAGTGAGTCTTCCTATCAAATACATCTCAGTAACATGGAGCTGATTGTTTAACGGTTAAAATTCTTGTTGTGGTTTAGTTGGTTTCTCTGGTACAGAGTTGTACAATAATGACCCTGTGATTGCAAAATGTTCACTGCTCAGCAACTCATTGGAATAATGACAGTTTTGGTGAGTTATTTTATATGTTTTTCTGAAGTCCGACTTACACATTTTTCTTTCTCTTTCAGGCGGGCAGTGATGGAGAGAGCATCGGCAATTGTCCATTTTCTCAGCGTCTCTTTATGATCCTGTGGCTAAAGGGTGTGGTCTTCAATGTAACCACTGTGGACCTTAAGAGGTGCGTGTTTTTATAGAACTTTGTTTATTATAATAATTGTTTGGCATCCAAAAACACCAATGATAATGTAATTAAAAAAAATGTTTGAGCCCTCTTTAATGTCCAGGTACAAGTCAATGCTTTTTCTTTGTTCAATGTGCACAGTTCATGGGTTAAATCCGGTTGAAGATCTTAATTTTGAGCTCTCAAAGTGCACCAGATTGATTTCCAAAATGGTTCCTGAGCACATGTGGCTGTATTTGACAGAGTAGCATGATGGTATCTTGTGTAATGCCATCTGAGGGCTCACGCACATTCAACAGAGGTCTACTGCCTTACCCAACACAGACTGAGATTTCTTTGGAATCCCTGAATCGTGTGACCGTATTATGTATGGAAGATTATGAAAGGCATAAATACTTTGCAATCTTGCATTGAGAGATGTGATTTTTTTTTAATTGTTTGACAATTCTCTCAAGATTTTTGGCACAAAGTGATGAGTCATGAGTCATGACCCATCTTTGCTTAAAAAGACTGAGAAGCACTTTTACACCCAAACATGATACCCTCAACTATTACTAATTCTCCTGCACATTGTGCACTGTTTCCAAATAGTTGGATAATCTAATTTGGATAATCTTTTCACTTTTATTTGGTCTCTGTCCCAACAGTTTTTGGGGTGTGTTGCAGCCATCAAAATTTGTTCATATTTACAAAATACAATTATGTTATTCAGTGAAAACATTGGAAAACGTTTCTTTGTACTTTTGTCAGCTAATAAAAGGTTAAATAGAATGAATAAATCACAGATTCTTGATTTTATTGCATTTTACAAAGTGTCCCAACTTTTTCTGATTTGGGGTTATACATACACACACACACACACACACATACAGTACAATGGGCCTCTGCACTTTTGTTTGATAATGCCATTTTTGATAATGCACGTGGAAATTAGGCTAATCCTTTCTGCTGGTTGGTCGTTCTTTCTTTCGAGCTGCTGGTTTTACCCTCTCTCTTACCCTTTCCTTTGTGCCAGCACGAGGGATAGGGTGCTCCTTCTGCTCATGCCAGAGGTGTGAGGTCATTTCCTGTTGTTGCAGTTGGTAAGATCAGAGTGTTCCTGCCTTCAAGGCCTCATGAGACCTAACCCCCCTCTGTTCCTGAACACTCAAGTGTTTTCATATTTCACAGTCTCCATTTGTGGATATCAGTGGACGACGTCCTAGTTTGGGGAAAACAAATGATTAATGTAGAACATTGTTGTTTTTTAAGGCAAATGTATTCCTTTTAGGGTTAGCTTTAGTAACTATTTACCAATACTAGTTTAATACAAAGCTAAGTGTGTGTTGGGTTCTGAGTGCTCTGGAAAACCCCTTTATTGTCCGAACTGTACGCAGCCCCTGAGGGGATCTTATCACCTTGTATTCTAAAGAAAAACAATTCATTAAATGTCCTTGGGTTCTGCCGACCTCCTGCTGCAGGTAAATACTAAAACATTTCTACAGTTCCCATAGCTTTGGTCTAATCTCACATTTGTTTGAGCAAAGTTGCGTAGGGTTTATGGACTGAACATAGTTGAGATGTGCTGAAGAGTCTCTTTGAAAACAAATAATTTCATTGTTACGGGAAGTAGATTCATAGGCCACGTTCACACAGCAACAGAATACGGTTGCCAGTCCTGTATTTGAGTCCTTAATATGGTTCCATTCACTCATAGCACGGTTATTTTCAGTCACTGTTCTCCACTGGAGCTGCTCCAGTAAGTTTGGTGTAAATGTTCCACTCTCCACCAAGATATAAAAGCTGCTGGTAGTTAATGAAGATTTGATGGATGAACTCATTTGCTTGATTGGGCATTTGACATATCAAAAGTGCTAACTTTTCGGTTTTATGGACCTTGCTATGGTTACTGGTAAGAGAATACAGGCTTGACTCCTGCTGCATGTTCATACAGACAGTATTTGAGATGCTACTGTAAGTTTTGTTTCAATGGGCCAACCTGACAGTGTGAACATAGCCATATTAATGTTGAACTTATGTTTTTCTTTGTGGTAGAAAACCAGCTGATCTGCAGAATCTAGCCCCAGGAACCCACCCTCCCTTCATCACCTATAATGGAGAGGTCAAGACAGATGTCAACAAGATCGAAGAGTTCCTAGAGGACGTCCTCTGCCCTCCAAAGTTAGTGAGAGAGTATGTTTGTGTATTTAAGTGTTGCATCTGTCAACAACCTGTCAAAATGTTTTATATGACTTCTACCTCTATGTGTGTTTGTGCACTCAGGTACTCTAAACTTGGTGCAAGACACCCAGAATCCAACACTGCAGGGATGGATATATTTGCCAAGTTCTCTGCCTTCATTAAGAACTCCAAACCTGATGCCAATGAGGGTAACCAGAATGATTTAACTCTCTCTCACCTCTAAACAAACTAACAAATGTACATTGTTCAGTCGGTGGAATGATCACACATTTGATAAGCTTAGTTTAACCACACAAATACTTTCTATTGCTCTAGTTTAATAGATTAGACCTGGTTATGGTTGCCATGTCTTATGTTTTGCATGTAAACAGTGTGTGTCTCTAGTTTAGATAACGCAGGGCTTGGATCCAGTGTTTCATTTACATACTTTAGTGCTGTAGGCAGGGCCACAATTTGATAGTTAGGTCAACTTCCAAACTAAACACTGTTGACATGAAACTGACTTTAGGTCAAAGTAAAAGCCGCTGCATTTTTATCAGAAGGTGTAGAACTGTTGTCATAATGAATAATATGCTAGGAATTTGCCTTGGTGTAATGTCGCACAATCTCAATGACTCTTTGGCTCAATAACAATTTGGCAGTGACCCTGAACATAAACTAACTTCAAGAGTCTCCACCCTTATGAAATGTTGACTGTGGGTGATAACGGCCTCTCTATTCCAGCTGGAGTCTGTCAACATTGTCTCAGTGCTAGCAGACAGGAGAAATTGCTAGGAGACCTCTCGTGGAGAGCAGAACATGCCATAGTATTTTAGTCTGCATTTAGTTAGTTAGTTAGTTAGTCACTTTTGAAGATTTAGAGCTTAACAGGTAACCTGTTACAGTGGCCTGCTGATATTAGGTGTATGTGAAGTAGGATCAGCTTTCACTGGAGTGTAATAATGCCCTTATGTGGCAGCTAAGTAGAAGTGCAACCAAACACTGCAATTCTCTTTTGGAACTTTCTCCCTCTAGAGGGCAGATCACTATTCATCCTTTGTTTTTTGTTTTTTTTTGTTTTTTTTTTTTGGTTTTTAGGGCTGTTAAACGATTAATCGCGATTAATCGCATCCAGAATAAATGTTTGTGTTTACATAATATATGTGGGTATATGTACTGTGTTTAATTATTTTGTATATATATATATAAATATACACACATGCATGTATATTTAAGAAAAAAATATTATTTATATATAAAATATTTATATTTATATATAATATAAATTATATATAAATCTATATACAGTATATATATACATGAAAATAAAATCTATACAAGCATGTGTGTGTATTTATATATATATATATATATGAAATAATTATACACAGTGCAACCACATCTATTATGTAAACACAAACTTTTATTTTGGATGTGATAAATCGCGATTAATCGTTTGACAGCCCTATTTTTTTATAATTTAGTTAATTAAATTATGTTATTATATTACATTTTCATATTTATTTCTTAAACTTGCCCTTCATTTTTTACAACACAATGCTATGTCATTAAATTAAGTGAATTAGTTAATTTACTGTGAACTGGGATATTTTGTGTCTCTTTGTTGTGTCTTTGCAATTTGGAAAAACAAACACAGATTTAAAAAAAAAGCTTTAAAGTGGCTGTCTGTCTGCAAGGTGAAAATCAGAGGAACAAATTTGATTTATATGATTAAGTTGTATTTTTTTATTAATCACAATACATGTTACAACCAGCAAGCAATAGTCATAAATTCACCTTCTGGACAAAATAACCTTGAATTTGCATACAATTATCAAAATGAAGTTACATTTCATTTTTGCCAAAATTACTAACGAGATGTATGTCATATAAGCAAGTCGGCAGTGATTACAAGGTGTTTGGTTTCATTTCTTTGACATGTTTCACATAGCCTGTGTGTCTATTCTTGGGCTATGGTTAGACATATATAACATTTTCACTGACAGCCCAAATTTTTGCCTTGTTTATGCTAGACGTCAGGGTCTTTTAAACACAAAATTGTTGCTTGGAAGTCAACCGCACTGTGGACTACCTGAGATGTCAGTTTCGTGTGCTTTAGATTTCTTTTTGAGTGTTCACTTGCTGTGAATGGCAAACATTTTAAAGAATGTTTTATTTAAAAAAAAAAAAGCTTATCTCTGGCATTAACATTAAAAAGTCTTCTTAACCATCTCTTAATTGTTGTTGACGACATATAGCATTGGAAAGGGGACTGCTGAAGACCTTGCAGAAGTTGGATGAGTACCTGTGCTCTCCTCTACCGGACGAGATCGACCACAACAGCATGGAGGAGGTGAAGGCCTCTGTGCGCATGTTCCTAGACGGTAAAGAGATGACTCTGGCTGACTGCAACCTGCTGCCCAAACTCCACATCGTTAAGGTAACCTGTCGAACAGGTCAACCTCTACCTCAGATTAAAGAGAATTTCACAATATTGTTTTGGGCTTTAAATGATCTTTTAGTATGATTATTACAGTATGTGCCATAATACATGACAAAATGAGCAAAGGATTTACCAGTTAATTTTCTCTCTTTTGGTTTGCAGGTGGTGGCAAAGAAGTACAGAGGCTTTGAGATCCCTAAAGACATGACGGGCATCTGGAGATACCTGAACAATGCCTACAAGCGTGAGGAGTTCACCAACACATGTCCCAGCGACAAGGAGATTGAGATCGCCTACGCTGACGTAGCAAAACGGCTTGTCAAATAATGGCTCAAAATCTCCTCCACTCCCCTCCCTGCGCTGGGACTGTTTAATTTTCATCACATGAGAAAGAGAAAAAAAAAACAAGCTTATGGACTCCTTTTTTCCTTCTCTTTTATTTAGAGTAAATACCCAATGCATGATTTCTCCGTCCTCCGTTACAGCTCTTTAGGACATATCATACAATTTCGGTGTGGCCGAAAGGCTGTTTTTCTTTGTCCTAGTTTAAGTGTTAAAGCAGAAAATGCCAGATACTCTCAGTTGTATCGATGGCTAACAGCGTGTGAGCATGTGGCTCACGCATATCTATTTTTCTCACCCACACTATGTAGCAATAACAGAGTGGGTTCACCAGCCTTTTGTTTTATTATGGATTTAAAATATGAAAACAATGCTTTTTCGAAGCTTGTATTTTGTTTTGTTTGTATCTAAATGCATTTGAACAGTGTTGAAAGCTCCAGTGTTTATTTTCAGAGTTTTAGAGAGCAGTGTAGCCCGCTGAACACACCGACCGATGTCTCAAAAGACGCTTTACTGATTTCAATGAAGTGCATATTGACTTGTGATGTTCAATACTCAAATATGAAGTTCATATCATATACATTAGTCATCAGTTGTTTGCAGAAATGGCACCTTTCATACCATGTAGTAAATTCGTAGCACCTGTGGCCTTTGGATGAAAGAAAAGCCTCTTTAACAGAGACTATAGATGCATGAAGAGATTCTATAGATCTGCCTTATTCACTCTAGATTCGTTATTTAATGTTGAGAGTGCCGCGCCATCATAACTGCATCCCATGGCACGAAACACATGAAGGGAAATGCCTGTGTAGCTCTAGAGGTAGAACTACTTCACTTGAAGTGTCCTTTACAATTTGAAGAGTAGCAAAAAAAATTTTTGTTTTGTTTTTTAAGGAAATGGTTTACAAGGGGCATCTCATTTAAAGAAGATGAATTGTTTTTAACATGTGGTGTTATGAAGGATGGTTATATAGACAGAAAAATCTTACCAGATTAGTCTATCAAGTTTGATTAAAGGCCCAGAGTAAAATACTGCATTTTATGTTGAGACAATGTTGAGTGTAAACTTGATGTTTCTGATTTGACGAAAGATAATATTGAAAGAAATTGGTTGCCATTTGTTTTCTTGTTTTTTCAATTCTATTTGGGAAAGAGAATTGTTTTTTTGAGGGGGGGATTAACATGCAATGTTTATACATTCATGAACTGAATGTAATAGAATGATACTTGTAATGACACGTCTGGCCTTACACCTTTCCTCAAGGTAGCAAAAAAGAAAACGTGGTTGGAAGTGAGTGAGTTGCTGCCCGGTGGGAACAAAAAAAAAAAAAAAACAGGAAGTTTATGTTGAAGGAGGGCTTGTTTCCTTTTTCCACTCCTCTGCTTATGCCGATCCATCAATGGAGTGGACGGTTGAGTGAAAATGTAGGGATTTTTCCAGTCTGCCATCCTTTCACTTTGACTTCTCTAATGGAGATCATTGGCAAGTTATTAGAAAGTTGGGTCAGGGCCCCCTTTTTAAAATCTGTTTTCAGCTTTGTGCATTTAAAGAAATTGCATTTTTTTTTTTTGAGAGAGAGAGAGAGATGCTCCCTCCAGACTATTCAGAGTAACTGAATGTTAAAATGTTGCTCTTTGTAGGTTTCTGATTGGGTCTGTGTGTGTGTGTGCAAGGAACAGGTTTGACATTATGAAAATACTGCATGTTTGCCATATGCCATCGCACTCTCATTAAATAAACTGCTGGCAGCTATGACAAATTTGAAGTGACTCAATGTGAATTTAGTACATCACTTTCATAACAGATTTCTGACATTTCCATTTCAGTCCTTCTTTCCAATGTTTAGGATATCCACACATTTTGGCTGCAGTACAGATATAAAACCTTTTTAGAATGGATATATATTTAAATTTAGCCATTGCTTTTGCATTGGGGGAGGGGGAATTATGAGAATCTGCTACAGTAGTTTTTTGTCATTTTATCTAACAGGATGGGCATTTTAAAGTGAGACAAACCAACTTACACCAAAAAAAAAAAGTCACTGACTTTTATCGAATGGATATTACAAAAGACAAAGTGAAACTGAAGACAGGAAAAAACAATAAAATGAAAACAAGTTTTGTTTAGAACATTGCTAACACTTTACAATAAACTCTCCTTTGAGAACTTTATCATTAGCTAATATAAACATATTACAGTATTTATTTTTAAATGTTAATAAAATAAAATACAATTTTTCATTGGTCATGCTAGTTCACAGTGGATTAACTTATGTTAAAATCCGAATTTAGATTTGAAATATGTATTTTTGAATGTTGAAATCAACATAAATACTTTACAGTATGGTTAATTCGTTAACTACTTTAGTTAACATAAACTAAGAAGAATGAAAAATATTTCAAAACATTTTTAATTTAGTTCATATTAATTTCAACATTTACAAATACATTATTAAAATCAAAGGTTGTATATGTTAACAGTAGTTAATGCACTGTGAACTGACATGAACAAACAATAAACAGCTGTATTTTTTATTAACTAACATTAAAAAATAATAATAAAGAGCTTACTCTAACAAAGGTATTGCTCATTGTTCGTTTATGTTAGTTAAAACGTTAATGATATAAACCTTACTGTTAAGTGTTACCAGATTAATAGAAGTACTGTTCATGTTTTAATTAAAATTTATTTTTATTTAAAGAGTTACAGTAACATTTAAAAAAACATCAAGGAACGTCTATATATTAACTTAATTGTCATATAAATACAAAAGATATGATTTAATTACAAGTTGTGAGTTTCAGATTTCATAGACATCTGGCCACCAGAAGACGCTATAACCCCTTTCCATTCGAAAGAAATTACAGTTGCTTCACACACAGCAAACTGAGATTAGATTTAATAAAATAAGCTCTGTAAATTGACAATAGATAATGAAGAACAAGTTGTGGGTCTATATAATCCAGTTCCAGTATATTCATCTTTAAAATCTACTTTTGTTAAATTTTACAGCTCAGACCAAGGTAAATACGAAGTTCAATATGAACTGCGCGCTCCGCCCAGCACGCTCCTTTGCTGTGTGTGAGCTTCAGGAGCGCGTGAATATAACACCAAACCTCCAGCGCGCGTCAAACAAAGCGTGCGCATTTCAAACTTTCAGTTTAAACACCTTCATTTGACTAAAGGGAAACTTTATGCCGTAGGCCTACTTAACCATGAGCATATCAAAGTCCAAAATTAGGAAGCTATTTAGGAAGTCAAAGAGTTTAGGTAAGGAAACCAGGGATGATGACAGGACTGAGGGTCAGTGGGGAACCTCACCCGAAGACGACCGCGCTAGTTTCAGAGGTTCGTCTATGACTTTACCGTCGAGTCCTGTAGATATCACCTCATGCCCGGACTCACTGCCCACCAGCCCCATCGAGAAGAAGAAGAAACGTTTCCCGACCTGGAGGTCCAAAACGAGAAATAAAGATAAAGAGTTTCTCTGCAGTTCCGGAGAACTGGACCATATGTTCAACGACAGGTGAGTGACCTTCCGCCTCTTTTCTAATGCTTTTTTTCTCACAAATATCTTTTATAGGCATTTTTGAATGAGCACCATGCTGGAATCCCTCATTGCAACCACATTCACTGGTATTCGTTAACCTGGTCAGTTTTCAGCTGGTCTGACTGGTAACTTAGATCAGCTGTAGGTTACCAACTAAACAAGCTCAACAACAGCTTTGCCAGGCTGGCAGACTAAAAATCCTTTGGGGAAAAGTGGGGAATTTCATGTTAGTAGTGATTGATAACATTTTTTGGTAGAGAACATTTCTTATCATTGTCTTTTAACAAACATGGTCAACAGATAATTTGTTAGGCCTACTTGATATTGTCATGATTGTTAGAAATGTCATAATTCATATATGCGATTTTGATTCATGTATTCTTACTTTGTTTGAATCTCACAAAACTTCAACCGAAATCCAAAGTAAAGAAGTTATAATTTTCATAAAGATAAGCTTTACTGAAAAGCTTTATTAGAATTATTCAATGAAAAATACTGTTATGAGAATATAATAAGAATCAAATGTAAACAAAAAAATGGTCCTAAATAGGCTCAAATCATAAAAAAACAATCTCTTGATTTTATATTATTAGACATAAACAATTGTGAATTTGTGGACTGTGTTGTAGTGTCAGGATTGTTCTCATGCCATAACACAGTAGAAAGACAGTCAGCGGTTTGACAACACTGCTCAATCGGCATTGTGCTGATCAGCCTGTGTATCACCGCATCTCAAGAGACGCTATATTTCTATACTTGCTAAAGACCAGTTACCTTCCACTGAGGCAGTATTCAAAACACTCTTTATTCACACAATTCTACCGAGGCTTTGTCTGTGTTGAACAATCAAGGGTTTGGACACAGAAGCAAAATCTGGCAAGAATCAGCAGTGTTGTTCATTATAGTCCCATTTATTTTCATCTTGCGTAATCACATTTGATGGGAAGCTTTGTTTGATTTGATGTAGAGAGCATGTTGTTAAATAGACACATGGTTCTGTTTTTTTTCAGGCGGTGAGATTTTGCTTGACTAGTTTAGGCCCTCACCTTTGGCTTACTGGGATGAGACGTCCTTGTATTTCAATAGCAGGTTTCTTCCTGTATAAGTTCGGGGCTTTTTTAGATTTAATGAATCACATATGCTGGTGTTTTAGTAAGTAAAATAAATTAATCTGTTGTATAATGCTGTGATCTGTTCTTTCCAGATTACATGGATAGAAGCAAATAACATATAATCTAAAAATAACTAACATTGTCCATAATGAACCAGCTACCATTTCTGCACATTTAATTAGTATTTATGATATGCGTCTACATGTTAATGCCACCTTCCACTACACCTAGTACTGTTCAAATTAATTTATGATCAAATGAATAAAGCAAAATAGCTTCACAGGATTAATGGGTTCAGTTGGACAGACGATTTTTAATCACCAGGCTAGACATTTTAGTTTTTGTTTCGTTTTTTTTTTTTTTTTCCTGTTTCACCTGCCACAGAACCAGTTTAATCCTGGGACAAAATAGAAATGAAAGTTTGTTTTGTATTTCATCTTCAATAAGCATGCTGATTTAAGTGATATATCATCTCACTTTCAGAACAGATGATGTTAGAGAGACTGAATAGCAGCCTGATTTGATTTGATTATAGATCATAAAGTCTGTAATTATAGTTAAAGGTGTATATTAAAGGAAGTAAAGCCATCACCGACTACAGATGAGGACTGGCAAGAAATTCCTGCTGCTGTTGGCAAGAGTCACTGCCTTCTAAACTACTAATCTGTGGCTTAATCTGAATTTATAAACCAACACTTCTGAAATAGCTGTAGATTATTTGACAGATTAACAATCTAATTTGCTCAATGATTGTTAATTTAGCTCACATGAATTTAGGTGGTTGTTGTGTACACTTGCACTAGTTTCATTTTTCGTCCTCTTTAGGTTTTAGACAGGAAAGTGCAGATTACACAATTATCAGGTTTTTGGGATTCATCTCTCAAACTATAAATGAACCAAAAGGCTCTGAAAAGCAATGTGATCAGAGTAAAGATTGAGGATCACCAACACAACAGAAGCAGACTGCATACATTAAAGGAAAAGAATGTATGCAGTTGGCAGTTTTGACAGTTTGAGAAAGTAAAGTGACTCACAGCATGTTCATTAGGTATTTTTATGGTATTAAAAAGTTAAGCTAAACTGTTTATGACCACTCTGTGTGGAAACACTGATCAGTTGGAAATGTGAAAGAGTGGCTGTGAGCTGCATGGTTAAAGTTGCCTGTGGGCAGGGCGTGTGTGTGTTGTGTGTGTGTGTGGTGCGGCAGGTGGGGGCTGAGAGAAATCCAGCTCTTAATGATGATGACTGATATTTGCTGGAAGCTTTGAGGTCATGACATAAAATGCTAACAACACATTTCTACATACATTGTTTTTTTCTGTATTAGATGTTTTTCTGTATTAGTGATGACAACTCTGCCACGTAGCCTACACACTGCAACTAAATGTGGTTGTCACTTCACCTGTTAGTGCTTAATCCTTCTGTTCACACACAGTTCAGTATTTTATGGGAGTGACAACCGCATTCTACAACCGAATTAACTCCAGTAGTGACAACCACATTTACACAAATCCTACGCAGTGTGTACTGTGTACGGAACCGAACTAACTAATTGTTAAAGCTACACTGTGTGATTTTTACCCCATCTAGCGGTGAAAAAGTATATGAGCATCCAGTGAATATTAGTTTCTGTTCCTCTCAATTCCGATTTTGTTTTAACTCCTACGGTGGCCAATGTAGTCCAAGATTAACATGGCTTTCTAGTTTACCTCGTCCATGAATGTTAACTCAAACGTAAACGCGAAAGGCGAAGCTTGAATTAACGGGTATGTCCCTCTTTGGCTAATGTACTTTCAAGATGGAGGGGCAACATACCTTACCCGTATCTATTTTCAATGGCATATTATACACTCACCGACTCACGAGAATACTTTATTACTTGAACGAAGTAAATATACATTAATGAGCACATATATTTTTGAAAGAACTAAGTGTTTTTAGCTAAGAATAAACTAAAATAGTTACACTGTGTAGCTTTAATGAAGTAGTTCAATGTGTATTAACTTGCATCAAATGTTTCTCTCTATGTGTGATGCAAGAAATCGCAGGGTAAGCAGTACAAGCCTTAACTCATTCTTGTTGCCAGATCTAGCTAGAAGAACAAGAACAAGCCCTCAATAAATTGAAATAAATTCAAATGATTGCTTAATGTTAAAAATAAGACCAAAATGCCCTGCACTTGCTCACTTTAAAACCCTTAATAAGTGGAAGTGGCAACACTGCAAGAGCCACTCTGTGAAGTAGCTTTTCCAAGCTGAAGAAAAACACTACACCTCCGTCGACTGAGCTTTAGATAAAACTGCTGAGCATAACGAGTCACTGAAATGTATTTTCTTACCTCTTAAAGTAAATTTAGAAAAAAAAATCCCTAAATGAGAACTCAAAAATTAAACTTTGGCCTGATAAAACATCGGTACCTAGTCGACCATTCTCTGATATTTGTTTTCATGATAATCAAATGTAAAGAGTTTTATCTCTAAAACTGTTTAGCGTATAACGCTAGTATATATATATATATATATATATACACTCACCGGCCACTTTATTAGGTACCCCATGCTAGTAACGGGTTGGACCCCCTTTTGCCTTCAGAACTGCCTCAATTCTTCGTGGCATAGATTCAACAAGGTGCTGGAAGCATTCCTCAGGGAGTTTGGTCCATATTGACATGATGGCATCACACAGTTGCCGCAGATTTGTCGGCTGCACATCCATGATGCGAATCTCCCGTTCCACCACATCCCAAAGATGCTCTATTGGATTGAGATCTGGTGACTGTGGAGGCCATTTGAGTACAGCGAACTCATTGTCATGTACAAGAAACCAGTCTGAGATGATTCCAGCTTTATGACATGGCGCATTATCCTGCTGAAAGTAGCTATCAGAAGTTGGGTACATTGTGGTCATAAAGGGATGGACATGGTCAGCAACAATACTCAGGTAGGCTGTGGCGTTGCAACGATGCTCAATTGGTACCAAGGGGCCCAAAGAGTGCCAAGAAAATATTCCCCACACCATGACACCACCACCACCAGCCTGAACCGTTGATACAAGGCAGGATGGATCCATGCTTTCATGTTGTAGACGCCAAATTCTGACCCTACCATCCGAATGTCGCAGCAGAAATCGAGACTCATCAGACCAGGCAACGTTTTTCCAATCTTCTATTGTCCAATTTCGATGAGCTTGTGCAAATTGTAGCCTCAGTTTCCTGTTCTTAGCTGAAAGGAGTGGCACCCGGTGTGGTCTTCTGCTGCTGTAGCCCATCTGCCTCAAAGTTCGACGTACTGTGCGTTCAGAGATGCTCTTCTGCCCACCTTGGTTGTAACGGGTGGTTATTTGAGTCACTGTTGCCCTTCTATCAGCTCGAACCAGTCTGGCCATTCTCCTCTGACCTCTGGCATCAACAAGGCATTTCCGCCCACAGAACTGCCGCTCACTGGATGTTTTTTCTTTTTCGGACCATTCTCTGTAAACCCTAGAGATGGTTGTGCGTGAAAATCCCAGTAGATTAGCAGTTTCTGAAATACTCAGACCAGCCCTTCTGGCACCAACAATCATGCCACGTTCAAAGTCACTCAAATCACCTTTCGTCCCCATACTGATGCTCGGTTTGAACTGCAGGAGATTGTCTTGACCATGTCTACATGCCTAAATGCACTGAGTTGCCGCCATGTGATTGGCTGCTTAGAAATTAAGTGTTAACGAGCAGTTGGACAGGTGTACCTAATAAAGTGGCCGGTGAGTGTATATATATATATAATAAGTAAAAAGAAATCGCTACTGTAGTTTATACCACTAACAAGGCTCAAAATAGCCCCACACTAACGCAGTAACATAATGCGGGTCCCTACATGCAAAACGAAGCATTGAGAACTTTGTAAGTGTACAGACCGTTTAATAAGAAGATATTTTATAAAGACAGTTCACTTTGTGTATACAGACAAGAGCCATCTTTGGAAAACAGTCTACCAGATAAACAAACAGATAAAACTCTTTACATTCGATTATCATGAAAGCAAATCTCAGAGAACCGTTGACTAGGTACCGATGTTTTATTACACCAAAGGTTAATTTTGCGCTAGAGTTCTCCTTTTAGTGGCAGTGCATATTTTTGAAAATGATTTTGGCCAGAAAAAAAAAATTATTTGGTGATTTGGGAAATTTATGAGCTTTTTAAATGGTCATGTTTAAATGTCCTTACAAGTATGTTTTTGGCGTGTTTGACTATAGTGAGTCTAAAAACATTAGACCCTCACAGTCATAGACAAACCTGTGTGTTTCAAGTGAAAAGTCTTCATGGATTGGATCACATCAGAAAGTAATTGTTACCATTGCCAGATTTGTTCTAAAACTGGCATATTAGAAAGCTCTGGACGAGCAGTGACTCACTGTGATTGGCAAACATCTGGATTTGCAACACTGTATGCTTTTGTAAAGCAGAAATAGAAGGATTTGTTCCATTCAGAACAGTCATAGATGAGTTTGGAGGGTTTTTTAGCATGCTTTTTTTTAGCATTTTTTAAAGTTTTTTTTTCTTTTATTCATCTTATTCATATTTGTTTTTCCATTAAAACCCTTCCATTATTTTACAGCTAGAGTGTTTTCATGATACAACCTTTTTGCTTGAGTTCAGTATAGACACATTTCAGTGTTTCTTTACAGATTTGGCACGATAAACAACTTAAGTATCTGCTTTGAATTTTCTGCTGCCAAGGCAACACACACATAAATAAACAGCACATTATAGTCCTGACTACAATTGATATCTTTTAGATCTTAGATTTTTTTTAAATGCAATGGGAAAATCACATTGTCTGTCTCTCAAAATACATTTTACTGGTAACACTTTAAGTTAACATTGTCAACATTTAACAATGCATTAGGTCAAAGTAACAAAGAAAAACGTTTTTATTTACTTTTATTGATTTTTTTTTTTTAAATTCACACTTGATAAAAATTCCTGAGCTTTAGGTTACGTTATACAATTAAAATGATAATACTGTATTAGTATACTGGATAAGCTAGATTAATGTCATGTTAGCCATTGTATTTACCAATGCTAATGTACAGTGTTACCATTTTATTTGATTTATTTGAAGGAAAATTGCATACGCATTACGCACACAAGGTAATGTGACCATTGTTCATTTCTTTGCATGCCACTGACAATGTCATGTAACGGTTAATATTGTTACCAGATGATCATAGCAGACCATCAGTTCTTCAACAGTTGTAATAACCTGGTGAAAAGTGCTTGAGGGTGGGTGCACTCTCTATCTTGACTTTCACCCCTCTTTTTGTGTTGAAAAGCTCTTTGTCTTGGGTATAGCTCTGCATGTTCCTATAAGCACATAAACTCATGCTGCAGGAATGTGTAAAGAGTGATTGTGAAATATCCCAGTGAGTGAGATAAAACAGAAGCTGATCACTCCTTCCCATTGTAGTTTAGGCTATATCATTCAATGCTTTTTGTATTTTTAACATGTCTGCCGAGCTTCCTAATGAAACCAGCGAAACCCGTTTTGCTCTGAAGTTTTTTGTTTATTTAAATACAGTTTGTTATTGTGTTCCATGTGACTTTCGAGGGAAATTATTAAAAATATGATTCATCAGCACCTGCTTTGTAACAATAATAAAGGCAGACTTAAAAACTGGAAGTTATTATCTCCAACTTGCTGTAGGACCTTGCTGTTTGCAAGCTTTTTATACACGTGAGAAAAAAGCTTTCATTCATGTGTAATGATGCAAATTTGTATTGTCTGGTATATCATTGACCTTAAATTTCCTTTCCTATTTTAATATTACTTTGTAGGGCTGCGTGATATTGAGGAAAAATCCGACATGCAATAACTTGTTAATCAATCTTTGATATGTGATATGCTAATGCTTTAGGTGAGTAAAATAAATGTAAATTATATTTAAAAACTGAAAAGGATATAACCAACAATGTTTCACATTATTTTTGTGAGAAGAAAGCATCCCTATACAACCCTACAAAACAGCAGTGTTTTACTGTAGCATAACATAAAACGTAAGGGTCATTTTAAGATTGGTGTAAATCAAGGGGTTTAGGGTTTCAAGCCCACATCAGTTTTATTTAACAACATTATTTTGAATAAATCAAATGTACAAATAAAACATTGCTTCGTCTTCACTGTATGAATTAAATATGTACTCATTCTTATTAAATCTACAAAAGTTATTCATTCAAGAGCAGTGAGTGAGTTTCTCTGTCTTTTGTTGTTTGATTAACATTAAGCACACAGACGGAAGCAGGTTTATTAGGCTGCTGTCCCTTTAAGAGCTGCATGGATCCAATATATTGTTACATGCTTGCTTTCTTTCTCAACTGTTTACTCCACTTAACATACTTAACATACATAACTGACTGCATTTACATGAATACTCACCAAGACAGGCATTTTGACATAATTTTGAGTGTATTTGGCAATATAAGCTGCGGGAGAGAACTGAATTCGGAAACACGCTGTCCGACAGGTGGCTTTCTATGTGTGTGAGTACTTCTCTTATTGCGCCTAATAACATAAAGTATGTCAAATGTATGTACTGTAACATTCATGTGTCCAGTCTACTCTCTGCTACTGTATTTGCGTCGACCCAAAACTTGGACTTTTTACCATCTTTTGGAGAATTAAATCCATGCAGTCAATCATGCAAGCCTTTGCGATATGCATATGATGTTTCGATAATTTTGATATGTCGTGCAGCCCTATTACTTTTTTTTTTACTTGCAATTTGTGCTTTTGCAAATGCAAGGTTTATGCTTCTTTTTGTTGCAGTTGGCTCCAAATTGATAAAACTGTGATAACTTTCTACTGATATTTTAATCTTGTTATTTCTCCCCTTATCACACATATTTTTGTCTTATCTATGGTTTCTGAAATCCACACTTGCACAGGCTGACACATAGGCTCTCTTAATTCAAGATCTGTTTAAGTGAGAGTGAGAGATGTTTCAACCAGCCCAGACACATCTAACAGAAATCTGATTAAATAAAGGCTTTATAGGCTTGAATTATGTTCGAGCTCTTGGGGGGTCCACCATAAAGGGTTGAAATGCAAACAATGTAAAATCAAAGTTGTACATATACGGTATCTTATCATGTAAAAGCTGATTTTACTACTGATGAATCACTAATGACACATTATTTCAGGGAAGTTTCATTATATTCTTTATTCATTTGAATGGGTACCCTGCAAATTTAGATGAGTCAAAGAGGTCCAAAAAAACTTGATCATGTAGTGTCTTTCAAGGGTGGAAAGACATTTAGTTTGGTTCACAATTTATTCTCTTCATGACAATTCTATGGGCTATAAACCAAAAAAAATATGTATTTGGAATGATAGCATCTGTTATTTCCAAAACACAATAAATAGTCATTTATTCACTGTAAGAGGAGATATCTTCATGCTCAGATTCAATGTACGGCATCCTGCACAGTTTGCATCAAATACGTTTTAGTTGATATCAAACCCACATCCTGAGGGGGAACTCGGTGACATCCATCACTTCATGAATTTAAAACCAAAAACTGAAACATTCTAAAAGACACATAATCCCTGGGAGACGAAGGTTGACTCAGGGAGACATGTGTTTACAGGAAAGACACTTAAAGGAATTGTCTGGGAAGGCTTAGGAATTCAACCATGCATACATTTGACATAGTCACATACCATGGGTCAGAGTGCTGACTGTTTTTGCACTGTGTGTTTGTGAGTGGATTAGTAACAGAATGGTGTTCTTGGATATAAAATAGAAGAGGTGAACATGAGCTCAGAATATTACTGTTAAACAAACAGAGAAACCTGCTATATCAAAAAAGTACCATTGTACTGCCATGTTGATCATGTGCCTTGGAGTGCTACATAAATAAATCAGTAAGACTCAAAACTTTAGTGTTATCAGTAGTATTACTATAACCATTATTATAACAATTCACCTTTAAACTTAAATCTTATCTCTTATCTATCTCTCCTTAATGAGATACCTATGCACATATAGGCTGTTCAAGTAGTCATTCACACAAATTACCAAAACCAAGACATACACATTAATGAATATATAAAAAGTATTTCTTTTTTTTTTTTTTTCATTTTCATTTCACTTTCAATTCTTTTACTTCAATGAAAGGATAGATTTTTGCTAATTTTTTTAAATGAAAGATCAGAAAGATAAACAGTGCAGATGTATTTTTACAGCCATTTTTGATCATATTTACCAGGGGTGCCATTAATTCTGAGTCTGGCCACAACTGTTTTCTGTCATTTTCATAATTTGCAAAGGGGAGTGGGAGTTTTCATTTACCAAACCGATTTGCTCCATTTAAAATATTATCTTTTGGACAATAGTCGTTTAAAAGTGATTGATTTGACGTTTTCAAAATAAGTTGTGAAACCGACCAGGCCACATTGTTACAATACCGTGACCATATTCAGGTGAACCTTTTAGTGTTTGTGGGTGTGAGTGTGGGTTTAAAATTAAATCGTCGTGAAAGGTTATGGGAGTTTAAAATCATTCCTTTCAATGGCAGCTCAAGATAAAGACAAAAGGGTAAGACTTTTTGTTTTTTTAAAGAAGTCATTACTGCTCTTTAGAGATAATAATAATAATAAAATAGCCCTAGTGGCAGCTCAACATCTTATATTTTCAACGTATTGATTCAGAGCAGAGATGTAAAGCGGTTCCCAACTGGTTTTTGGTTTTCAACCACATTTTCCCATGTCATGAAGCTGCAACCCAAATTTTTAGGAATTTGAATCAAAAATGAATGACACACACAGCCTCCCGCTCTACTTAACATACATAAACTTTAAAAATGTCACTTACACTGATGAACAGTAAGGAAAAGCTTATAGCAGTCCAAAACTTTTTTTTTTGTTATGTTGATGAGACACAATCATAAAAAAATTATATATAAACAACACAAAGTGAAACTAAAGTGGTATGGAAACCAATTTCCATGACAAATACACAACATGAATTAAAAACATACTGAAGATGCATAGAATGGACATCATACCTGCATGCAATTCCTTTCCAGCTAACACATGACATACCAGTTAGCCTACATTATTTATTAGTACTTTTCTGTAATTTCATTGAACATGCTCGTGATTTATTTGCTTTTCATACATTGACATTTACATTGAATCATTTAGATGCTTTTAATCCAAAGAGACTTCCAAATGAGGAGAGCAAAAGAAGCAATTAAACTAACTCGACAACAGTCATATGCAAGTGGTGTGACCCTTCCCAGTTTAGTCTAACAGTATATGTAATGTTTTTACAAAAAATAGATGCGATGAAGAGCACAGTATAATCCCTGACAGATGAATCAAAAACTTTCACGCATGTCTTTCAAAATAAAAGTATGACACTAGAAAAAAATTTTGAATTACGTTTTTGTTGTGGTTGATGTTGTTTCTTTACACTTCACGACCCATTTAAAAAAGACTTAAGTATTTTATTCGCACTGAATGTAGGCTCAAAGATGCACTAGACATGCCGTGAAAAACAAGAAAGAGTTTATTTGAGAGGAGAGTAATCCCGTGTTTATTTTCTAAAAGCTAAATATTGCAATAAATCAATGTCGACACAAGACTCTTAAGCATCTATAAACACTCAAGTTTTAGTTTAGCGCAAGTGCTCAAAAAGGGCATTAGTAAAGCAATATCTTTCAAAATTGTCTCTTCAGTATAACGGATAGATAAAATAATGTTAAGAAAAATTAACTAGTCAAAGCCTACTTGCAGCCATGTCCTCATCTTATATATAATACACCTGTGATTCAGCAACTACCTGCTAATGCACTCGCATTCAGTTTGTGTAAAGTAGCCCAGTTGACGAGTTTGGGCAAGTAAGATCAAAACATACAAGATAATACCTTAAATGCCCTGTTGGTGGCGATTTCACTTGTTTTGTAGCAGAAATAAACTTCTGCAGAAAAAGTTTTTCAAATTTAGTGGCAGCAAAAAGTAACAAAACAAACAAACAAGGAAGATAAACATCTACAAAACTTACATAAGGACTGGTGAGCTATAACTAATCTAAATTACAATTCTGAGTTAACTTTCCTAAATCAAGATTACAAACACAAAAGTATCTTCCGGGTCAGCTAACTTGTCTATGCTTTCCCTCTTCATTAATGTAACTAAACAAACAAAAACTCACCATCCTGTACAAAAGAAAAGAAAATCCAAAACCACCAACAACTGTTTTTCTGTTGTTTTATTTTTTATATTTTTATTATTATGATCATGTGGCCTGTTGTCTTTCCTTGCATGATTTCACACATCCTGTATCCTGAATTTTAATGAATGCTCTGGGGACAGTCTGTAATGTATGCAAACTGTTTTTATGTAATGAAGGGGTGTGGCTCTCCCAACACTGTGTGCAGCAGCTTATCGTGTGTGGGTAATTTGTCACATTACCACCATGAAGCCAAGTGATGCATCAGATAATTCTTTGGTCACATTAACTGTACCTGTTTACATTTAACTATCCTCATAATGATCTTATTTATATATATACATTTTAAGGAATAATTAATTCACCCAAATATGATTTTTTTTTGTCATTATGAACCTGTATAATTGTCTTTCTTTTTGTGTAACACAAATAAGTGAAGAAAAAATAATATAATACTGAGATTTTTTTGAGCCCGATCTCATGAATGTCATTTCTCGTGCCATTTATACGGCAAAAACGTGTTTCGTACACGTTTTTCGCGTGCATATGATACGCACTTTTTGAAGTGTAACTCCCCACCCGCCTACCCCCTAAACCTACCCCAGGGTTTTTTAGTGCGTAGCATATATACGCAAAAAAAAACATTTTTGCCGTATAATGCCACGAGAAATGACATTCTTGGTATAGATGCGCATTTTCATGAGACTGTGTTGGATTTTTCATATAATATTCACATAATATATGTGAATGGGGATCTAGACCTTTGCAAAAAGTAAATGTTATCGAACATCTGACACTACACACAACAAAACTCAACACAAAACTCAACAACAAAACACACAAGAAAACAGCAAGCATTTTTTAATAAACCATAAGAAAAGCATCTAATCATAGCAAAGTGGATATGTTTGTTTACACGACCTCTGCAATTCGGCACTTTAGTAAAGTCACGTCATGTTTATTTATATAGCACTTTTTTTTAAAGATTGCTTAAATCAAGCAGCTTTAGTCAAGTCAAGTCAAGTCAAACTTTATTTATAGAGCACAGGTTTAACACAACCGTAGTTGATCCAAAGTGCTTTCCAGTACAATAAAATAGTTCAAATAAAATAAAATAAAATAAATAAAGTAAAAAGAGATAAAATCAAGTAGCAAAACCTTTGGTGTATCGACATATACAACCTGTAGAACACCGACTAATTTAAAAATAAATACATGACCTTATTCGAACGCAAGAGAGTAAAAATAGGTTTTTAAACTGGATTCTGATGGTTAAAGGTAAACTGTTCCAGAGCTTTGGCGCAACAACAGAGAAAGCTCTATCACCTCTTGATTTACACAGAGAGAAAGGGACAGATAAAAGTGACAGATCACAACATCTTAGTGACCTAGATGCTGTATATGGTCTAATAAGATCACAAATATAATCTATTTACCATATATAATTTACCATATTAAACATGAAAAACAGTGTCAGTCAGTGTCTCGTTTCTTCAGAAACTTAATTTTCTACTATAAAGCAGTCCAGCCGAGGAAATTAACCAGGAAGTATTTTAAAGTGAAAGAAGGCGGACCCTCCACAAACGCCTACCTATTACGTAATCGCCACAGACCAATGATAGTTCAAAGGCGTTTACCAGCCAGAGCAAACTGTTTCAAACTCCAAACGAAGTTCGTTTTGGCCTGATTTTGTTTGGAATTGCATCACGTCATTTCGTTCTTCGATTTCTAAACAGAGGGAACGAGTATTGCGTAAGTTAGCTTACGCTACGGGAAAGATTCATCTTTTCGAGATATTGAAACCAAAAAATTTTCCTTAATTTTTGTATTCTTTGTCAACGCAGTGTAGCAGCTAGCAGACCTAAAGCAGGCTATCTAGCATGCTCATTGGCTGCCCTGCGGCAACTGCAGCAGCCTAACACTGAGCCCGGCGTGCCGCCACATCCAATGAAGGGTGCTCGCGCCCTCATCATGTCTTAGCCCGCCAGAATGGCCGTAGCGGGGCTCGGTGGCCGTCTCTTTGGTTTTCATCGATGGAAGCGAAAGTCGCGCGCAATACTCGTTCCCTCTTAGGTAACCAATACGTTCTCTTGCGAGAGATTCTCTCGTATTGCGTAATTTAGCTTACACTACTGGAACCCTTTATCAACGACGTGCGCGCCAAGCATCCACTTAGTCCCAGGGAATCCCGGAGATCCCAGATAACGGGGAATGGGCTCTATGCACGGCGTTATTTCCGGTGAAGCATTAGGGATGCTCGATAACTTCCGCCGATCATAGAGTCCAATGCAATACCGAGAATTTATATTGAATTTTATACTCCATGGTTATACTAATGAAACGTTAGTCACAAAAACAGATAAAACAGACACCCCTCGTTGTGTTTATGCTTCTTTTTAAAATTATATTAAATAAACATAACTATATATAAAATTACATCTAAACGTATGTACGTTTCGTTTCAAAGACGGGAGGACAGTAAATATTGAAGACTCTGCCATAATCCCGTTTTCTCCGGTTTTCCTCCGCTTTAATCTACACAACCGGTAATGGACGAGCATCCTTTGTAAACGTCAAATGCGGAACTTATGCGTGCATATAGCCCATTAGGCGCAAGTATATTATAAGCACTCATAGGGAATACAGAGCGTCGCCGGTCCGTATAAGCATATAGCATATTATTAACCCAATATAGTGCAGCTCAACCAAGAGAGCTAAGTCACGTGAGAGTAGCCTGCGCACGAGCAGGTCTGGACAGAACTTAAATCTCACTTATACTGACAGAAGTTTAGCCTGCAGGGCAGGAACTTCCAGATTATAGAACCTAACAAAGGTGGACAGGGAGACTAATTGGCGAATGATCTCATCTAAAATTTGTGACAGGGACAAGACAAGTGATGTGCTGTCATGTGATCAAGTGGATGTGTGTTAAGATGATCACTTATGTTCAGATCATGTTTTTTTTATGCATACATAATCAAATTTTGTGTGACAGGTCAACACACATCATATTATTATTCACATCTGCATGTGTGAGTCACAAGTTACACTGATCAACAATTCCTTTTAAGTTTAAAGTTTTCACATTTGAGTCACACTATCGATATTTCTTAATTGGATGCATTTCGTTTTAAATCCAGGAATCTGTGTTAGTGGGTCATAAATAGGCTTGGTTGACTGAAAAAAAAAAAAAAAACCTCAGACATTTGCCAGTAATGTGTGTCATGTAAACAACGAAGGACTTCAAAATGCACTGAAAGGAATATTCATGGATATCTGTATGATACAAAATCTTAAACTGGATCTGAGTTTATTTAGATTATATGAAAACACACAGGCAGGCTTGTCAGGTTTTTGTGATAGCATCCATAGCCCTGAGATCATGGCTTCTCTTACTGACACACATGCTAGATCATGTATTTGCCTGAGGGCTCAAACAGTCAGAGAGGAAACTGAAGTATTAACCCTTTTTTTGAGCCATAGCTAAACACATGGGTGTCATTCACAATATGAAGCATGATTTTTTAATAAAATATTTCTGGAAAGTCTAGAACCAACATAGATTGTCAGTTCAAAATTTAGTAGGATGAAGCAGGGCTGTTGGTTCGGATTAAGAAACCAGAATGCCATAAGCCATTTAATCGCATTCGACACCCTTGAATTAATGTGAACTCTTTTAATGTGATAAGTCGAGCATGAACACTGGATTGTGGACAGAACCACCAAATCAGACACCCTGCTTGCTGAAGATCTGTGAGACTTTCTTTTACTATAATAAACCTGTCAAAGAAAATGTTTGTCTTTTCCCCCTTAATGGGGTTCAGGTATTCTTCAAGCTGTAAAGTTGAGATTTACGATAAGTTGTTCTCTAGAAAAGTTTGGAAGTATGCGGATCATTTCTGTCTAACAGTGAAAAATAAATGAAATAATATGTTTGCGTTATGGGGCACGGAAGATGTGTCTCAGAACTAAGAGAACCACATTATTAAACATGTCACAGTTCTCACATAATGTGGGGAGGAAGAAAGATCTTTCTGAAGATAAAAAGCATGAAATGGGGTAATGTCTTGTAAAGGCATAAAAATAACTAATATTTTGCAAAAACTGAATAGAGATCATCGAACTGTCAAAAGGTTTCTTAGTGATTTAGACCACAGAAGAACTCGGTCAGATAAAGGCTTAATAAAGGAAGTTTCTGTCAAACATATTAATTGTATTAAAAGAGCAGCTATAAGAAAGCCACTGTTGAGTAGCAAATAGGTATGACGCTGCTGGTGTCTCTGGAGTCCCAAGAACTTCTCCAGGCTGAAAGATGTGCATAAAGTTGCATTTCATCCACCCCTAACAAAAGCTCACAAAGAGAAGCATTTGCATTAGGTTTAGAAATTCATGAAGACTCATTTTAAATAGTTGTATTCATTGATGAATGCTGTGCTGCAATGGATGGTTTGGATGGTTGGTGAATGGCCACCCACCCTGTTCCAACAAGACTGAGCAAAGAGCTTGCAGGTGATTATTTTGGGCTGGAATATTAAGAAATAAGATGGATGGTCTCTTTAAGGTCTCTGAGAGTGTCAAAATGACTAACTAACCATTTTATGCTATTACAGGATTGTGGCTCACTCACAAATCTTTTGACAGATAATCTCACAATATTAGGTTTAATATAAAGTTTTCACACAATATTAGTTTTTGTCATGCCTTTTCATGCTTTTCATCTTCAGAAAGAACTTTCTTTCATTTCTTAAGAACATGTGACTTGCTTAATAATGTGGAACAACCTCTTTAAGTAGGTTTTCCATTTAAGAGGAATTATGTTGAATCATTACTTCACGACCAATACAGTTTAAATGTGTGAATGTTAGCCGGACATATGCCTATTCGCCATGTTGTCATTATCATATGTGTTGTTGCGTCGCTTCACTGCCATTCACAAATCCTCCACCCGTGGCCTCATGGGATAGTAAAGTGTTTATCATATGCACACTTCAGAATTTCAACAGAAGTAATAGGTAATTCGGGTTCATTTTGGCTACTCTGTTATAAGTACTGTTCGGACATATGTCTTGTCACATGTATTTGATTTCGGTTGCAGCGTGAAGGAAAAGTCGATAGCATACTTGTGGAACTAAGCCAAACTAATCTTAGACTGCTCCCTGGTGGTTATATTGCAAAATGGTTCAGTTGCACAATCGTTAACTTGCACAATAAAAACTGACTCTACATTGAATGGAGGGATCCTTTCAAAGGACCGTTTTTATGGTGTCAAACTTTATTCAAGAAGGTGGTAGCCCTTTTGACAGATGACAATTAATTCCCATTACCATGAATTATTCATATTGCACTTTAATGCTAAAAGATAGACTTGTTGCTGTGTCACAATGCATATTATAGTGAGGAGTACAAAATCAACAAAGCTGTTGCAGCACTTAAATATTTATTCTGAACCTGAGACCATGACACCACATCCTTCCAAGAAATATATGCAATAATTTCACTTAATTAGTTTTAATTTTTGTTTAAATGTGCTAACAAAAAACACTGACATTTTAACTTGTGCCACATACTCTTAAAAGTAAAAAAAAAAATATATATTATTTCATATTATATAATATGTTTCACTATAAAATAATTTTCCTATAGTTTCTTTTTTCCCCTCTTTGAATTTTGGTTGAAATGTGACCTGAACATGTTCTTTACTGGTTACATGTGATTCACATTATTAATGAATTAATTGTATTGAAAAGTCATTTTATCTGTCAAGATAATACAGAAAAACCAAATACAATGTTATAGAGCCCCCTTACAGTTGTTTGCACTGATACTTTACATCACCATTGCAAACTATGGCATCTTTATACTACATTAACAATTGGTTCTCTGTTCCACAGGAGTTTTGATCAGATGAGCATCCAAACAGCAGACTATTCGATGACCGACACCTGCCCCACCCCTGTCCGCTCTCGGGCTAATTCCTTGATAAGCCTGGACCTCATCTCCCTTTCAGATCCATCTTCTCCCACTCGCAAACACAGGAAGGTAGGTAGATCATGGTAGCTCTATCTGTCTGTCTGTAAAACTGTGGACATGGTATGGACATCACATGAGGTGGTATGTCTTTTAATCCTGAATATATAGATATTCTAGATTATATAGATATATATATCTTAACACTTTGTCCCGTTAAACAATAAGAACATACTGATCTTGATGACATCACCAAAGTGTACTGTTAGGAAGAGGAAGTTGACTGGATTTCCTCTGCTGAGTTTGCTTTAGCCTTGGGCAGCTGCTGCTCTACTTTGATCAGAGGATCAGATTACAGCAGTTACAGCTCCCCGTACAACAAACACTAACGGACACTGAATCTGAAATATATTACGTGTTTTATGTGGCTTTTTGAATTATGCACAGATGGTTTTTGAGAAGACTCAATTGTAATGAATCATGTGTTCACAAACCAAGGACATGGTACATTGCTTGTACTATGGCTTAAGCTTCTAGCGAATTAAAACAGCTTAAATGTGTTAAACATACAGTACATTTTATAAGCATTATCGGCTATTTACAACAAAAATGCCATGGTTTGATGTTAGTGAAATAAGAAGCTATAGTTATTTATATTTGGTTTTCCCATTTGCTGATCTGTTTCAGTTCCATTTATAACGTAATGATCTCTTGAACAGCTTCAATATAGTTCACCCAAAAAAGAAAAGTCATTATTTACTCACAGAATTATTGAAGAATTTTCATTTGAATCAAGTGTTGTTAACTCTTTCATGAGCCTGCAGAGGGCAGCACAGGCTGAACAACTCACTGAACTACACATTAAATACATAATATGGACATCAAAGGAACAGAAAAATGTGTATAGAAG
Organism: Pimephales promelas; assembly: GCF_016745375.1. The sequence goes on along the minus strand of NW_024121099.1, from coordinate 7,137,900 downwards.
TATGATTTAAAGATTATATACATTTATAGTCCATTTAAAGTCCGTTTGTCCACACAACCATTTGTTAGTTATCCATACACGGTAAAACCTATACGCCTTCACTTTATGTTTCTATGATATTCTAAAGTTCAGGTTCAGGTTGCTCATTATTCCAGTAGCACCTCATTGCAGTACACAAGATCCAGGGGGCGGAGTTGTATCCAGATATAAGGGGTGGGGTTAGGGATCAGGGGGTGGAGATGGATTGGTTTAGGTACAAGTAAGGTCATCCCTGGATTTCGACTTCTGGACAACATTTCGTCTTACCTAGATCTGAAATAGAGTAATGCAGGGATGACGTCAAAACCTGGAAGACTAATTCGCATCTAGTTTCCTCAAGGTTTTCCTATCGGGTTTTACAACAGTTTTTTTCAATTTATGAGTAAAATATAGCCTGTGGTAAACTTTACTTGATACTTTGAGTTTTTGTTCAAGTAAATTACACACACCCCTTGTGAAATTTTGAATCTGTATTTTTGAAAATGTAACTAAACAGTTTGGGGTGTGAGTGTGTTGTTAAACATAACCTCAAATGATCATCAAGTTATGGCTTTATTTTACTCATAAATTGAAAAAAAAAAAAGCCTTATAAAACCCCCAAGATCTCGAGGGAACGAGGGTTAGTCTGCTGTAACGAATTAGTCTTCTGGGTTTTGATGTCCTCCCTTCACCCCTCTATACCGGGAGTCTCTTTACCAAAGATTGCAGTAACAATATTGAAAAAATTAGAGCGTTCACTTTGACCTACTGAGTTGACAGAAAAGTAAAGTCAAAGTCATACAACAGTGAAGTTAAACAAAATCCTCAATAGCAGTATTAAGAAAGGCTGACCTTTCTGTTGTCCATGACAAAGAGAACTTCAAGGTTATATCCTTCTATGGATAACCACCTGATGCCAAACAAAAACACACCTTTTTAAAAAGTTATCAGCAATAACTTATGCTTATGGTTTGTTATTTTCTATTTAGCTGATACTTTTCATCCAAAGCAATACTTAAATGAGTGAATATTTTTTCAATTAAGTGTTGTACTCAATTAATGCACAATGCGTAGTTTGTGAGCGAACGAAAAATCCAGTTCATTGGTCACACAAACTAAATTTAATAATGATATTTTTTTTAACTTTATTTAATTGTATTCACTGTTTCACTTGATGCTGGTGATATATACATAAAGTTAAAGAATCCAGTTGGCAAGTGCAATACAGAAATTAATATAAATCAGTAAAGTAATTGTTCATTGTTGTACAGGTGTAGATATTTAATTGTTTTGGAATTATAAATTAGGCTACATAATACATTAAAGGTTGACAACATTATTATTATTATTATTATTATTATTATTAATTCATTATTAGTTGAATTATTTATTGTTATTAATGCCCGGTTGTCTGTAGAGTCACGTTAGACAGGAAGGGTGTGGCGTTTGTTTGAATGTTGTCGGTCTTCATACATTGACTGTGGTCGAATAATGTTCTTTAACGTTGCTCAACAGCTCTAAAGTGAGTGCACTTACATGTGGCACAACCTGCAAAACTCCTGGATCGGCGCCACCAAAGTAAACAGAAAATGATTGCAACTTCAAAAAGTTTTGTCATTTTTTCGGTTCATGCAGTCTGCGACTGAACAGCGATTGAACGAGACGGTCTGAATTTCGTAATCGGGAAAAGAGCTGGATTAATAACCTGTCGGGATTAATACCCTGTCGGCTATTCGTTCTTCTCTGTTTTATTGCTGAGAACTTTGGACTGCATACAATGATTTCTGTGTTCTGATTTCAGTACACTGCATGAAAAAAAGAAGAAAAGCAAACAAACTAAACATTTTTTTAAAAGACACAAATTTACCATCAGCTGGATAAAATGGTAAGACTGCTATTTTATTTAAAACGGATCAAACGTTAAGGGAAAGTAGCTGTGTTTGTTTTCGGTGTTTTATGGTGTCTGGAGAGTTTTTGACTGGCTTAAAACACATGATTGAGCTGCCATCATATTATGTGATCGGTAACGCAGGGGTTCGCTCTGAGCTGAATCGAAACCCTCTTTACTGCCCAAATACTGTGTTGGTTGACAGCCACAACACTCGGTTTTGAGACACCGTCATTGTCCTAGTTTAGGATAAGTTACAGTGATCCTACGAATCACTTTTTTGAACAGTTTGTTCAAACGAGCCGGTTCAAAATAATTCAGTGATTCTTTTACGCCATTATTTTGCATATCTCAGCTGAAAACGTTTAATGTCCATTGATACAACTATCATTCGGTTAAGTTTGCTTTTCACTCGGTCAGGGGTGCGTTTCTCAAAGCCAACTATTTGGTCGTTGGTTCTGTTAACAGTTCGATTGAACTTGCGACCATAGTTGTCAATGCTTGTGGCAAACGCACACCAGACATATTTATGAATCACTGAATCACTGAAAGGTATCGACTCCAATAAATGATTCGTTTATGAATCAGACTTTAGTAGGTGGAGATAAAAGCAAGGAGGTACATGTTTCAGAGAACTGCTCTGTAGAGGAAAAGATCATTTATTATTAACGGGCAATTGGCACGGTATGAGGTTAGTCATTTCATTTTTTTTTTTTTTTTTTTTTTTTATATAATTAACGTTAGGCCTAGATTTTTTTCCCCAAAACGTATAAGTAGCCTAACTGCAGCGGGAGTCTGGAATTTATGTTATTGTCAACGTGGCGCTACAATTTATGTTTATGTATCTGAAAGATGGAGCAGATCTCCCTCAAACCTAATTAATTATAAATTAAGTACTTAATATGTTTACTTATGTTTATCTATCAAATGTATATTTTATGTTTCCGTTGAAAAAAAAATATTCTTGATTCATTTAAAATGTAATATTTGGAGTTTTACATTAATGTCACTGTTTAAAAAATAAAGTATTAAACCTGATGTCATGTACCACATTTTTAGGTAACAATAATTACTGTAAATATAGTATTTTGTTGGCTGTATGTCTAATTGGGGTTGTGTGTGCTGACTTGAATGTTCTGTTGATGTGCTTCCTCTTGTTCCCGGGTGACTGTTCTTGCACATCACTCATCTTAGAGTGCCCGCAAAGGCTGCTGGGTCCAGTGGGTTGGTCTCATGTTCAGGTTTTGAAGACCATAGATTGTAAAGTAGAGGTTTTGGGACTTGTCTCAAGTCTCACTTGTCTTTCTGGAGACATTTTACATACTTTTTCCAATGATTGTGTGTGGCTATCTTGTGTTGAATTCCTTTACTATAATTAAGGTTTTATGCATTATGTAAGAGTGTAATCGTGAATAATTGATTTTGAAGCAATCCGGTTACGATAAGCTGTGCCGTATAGATGTCATTTAAGGAGGCCAGTTGGCAGTTGGGGGAAAACAAATACCAGTTACCGTAGTTACCTATGCTTTTCTATGTGGGAAATAAGCATAGATTTGGGTTTTTACCTTCCAACAAATGGAATGAATGCTAAAACAAGACTGCTGGGAATACAAACAATGCAGTGACTCTTTACTTTGCATATTTTGAATAAGTAAATTGTAAATCAGTAAATGTCAGAACTCGGATTACTATTTGCCAAAACAGAAATACACAGTATTATTGGTGTTATTTTGTATAAATCATTTATCATAATTTAGTCATTAGAACTAAAATTGCTAATAATTTTCAAAATCTGTAACCCCCTTAGCACATTTGCAAGTACTCAAGTTTAATAATAGTTATTTGAGATTTGTATTTTATTTAGGTGTTCTTACTTGTCTTTGTTCTTCCAGAGTTCTGAGGAGAAGAGTGGAGTTTTGAATCGTATTGGAAGTTTTTTCACTCGGAAGAAAAAAACCAGGACCACATCAGATGACAGGGATGAAAGTTTGTCGCCAGTGGCAAACAGCCCAACCAAGTACTCAGGATCAGACGAACTGAGACAGACTCAACACAGAGAGATTGATGATAATTCAGACTTTGGTCCAGAGAACAGAAGCCCCAGTGTGTGTAGCGTAGCTTCCATCGTCGCATGTGGAGGAGACTTGCCTTTTGCCGACAGTGGCAGTAGTGGACGAGGGAGCGTAAAAGAGGTGGAAGTGGTCAAAGTGAGCAGGGTCGAGACCTCCTGTGACACGAAGACCGAGCATCTGGTGCAGGAAGTGAACAGGAAGCTCAAGGTATACCTAGAGGTGACAACAGACACAACAAAAAAGAAATGTGCAGACGTCCCTGTACACACTCCTGACACGCCAAAGTATTCCAGGGCCTCAGGGGGGACTGAGAGTAAAAAAACAGTTTTGAAACCCACCATCACAGGAGGTGGGAATTACACGGCGCTGGTCGGGGTGACGCTGGGATCACATTCTAGAAACTCACCATCCTCTGACATTCAGCCTGGAGAACAGACGGTAACTGAAAGCATGGGGAAGAAACGAAAATCACGCAAACTAAGTAATCAAGAAGGCAATAATGAGCTTCTCACCCCAACAAACACTACTTCCCCTGAGGCAGAGGAGAGGTCAGCTCAGTCTTGTCCCTCACCTGGTCAAGTACACAGAGCTGTGTGGGCGGAAACTCACCTTACAGAGGAGGAGAGTGAGAGCTCCATTACTGACTCACTTTCTCCTGCAGAACCTGCTCTGGCCAGCCCAACTGAGAGTTACTCTATCCTCGGTGCAGTTGCCAGCAACACTCCTGGTCTTTCTTCAGGCAACTTCACCTTACAAGACAGCACTAAACCACCAGACGAGGAAGCTCGAGAGAGACTTATTCCTAAACCCCTACATGCTGACAGCAATGAAGAGAAACGCAGAAGCTTGAAACTGTCAAAGAGTGAAAAAGTCTTTGCTAAAAGACTGTTAGTTGGTTCTCAATCAAGCCTAGACGGGGAAGAACAAACTGAAAGTGAGAATAACTTGGATATAACGCAGAATGTACAGCAGGCTAGGGTGAAAATGTAAGTGCTCTTATGTTGTTTTTGTGTGTCTGTGTTGGGTTACTGAGCAGCGAGTCCTTTGTTCAGTCTGTACAGTGCAGATTACTGTGTGCAATATGATACTTGGTTTCCCATGATTTTGAGTATGAGATGAACAATGACTCTCAGATCTTTACATTTTCTGTATGTATATATATATATATATATATATACACACACTACCGTTCAAAAGATTGGGGTCGATGCTTTTGAAATAAGTCTCGCATGCACACAATGCATACAATAAAACAGTAATATTTTGCAATATTATTATAATTAAAAAACAAAGTTTTTATTTTAATGTATATTAAAATGTATTTTATTAATGTGATGGCAAAGCTGAATTTTCAGCTGCCATTACTCCAGTTTTCAGTGTTGAATGATCTATCAGTAATCGTTCTAAATAATGTGATTTGCTGCTCAAGAAACATTTATTATTATTATCAGTTGAATGCAGTGTTGCTTAATATTGTTTAAGGAAATCATGATGAAAGTTATATAACTTTCTAAATGTTTTTGCTGACACTTTTGATAAATTTAATGCATCCTCACTAAAACAATTACTCACCCTAAACATTTAAACTAGTTTTTTTTTTATAGCTATTTTAGTTTTGTTGTGGACTTTCTTTAGGGAAGAATGTAGATGAGTGTTGCTGTCTAATGTTTAAAAACTGCTGTTTCTATGTCATTTGATTTGATTTTCTCATTCTTTATCATTTTTTCATCTACAACTGTGATAAAAGAACACCTGTACAATGGAAATTAAGTGCAAGTGATTCACTGTCAAGATAGGGATCGCTTGGGTTTCTATATCAGCAGCTGTTGTTTGATTTGATCTTTAATTCAAACAAAATAAATCTACCTGAATAATTCTGTGCAAGTTCACCTCTGATTAATCAGCCCTTTCAGCGGTGGAATCTTAAAAGCCTACACAATAATTTGATAGTCTGTGTCATGGTTAAAAGTTTAAGCTGTTTAAGTTGTGTGCAATGCTGATGCCAAGGTTAAAAATGCAGTCAAACAAGTTCATAAAAATGTTCTGAAATAATTTCAGCTCTTTAGCACATCGAGTTTTTACACGCTTGAAGAAATTGAATTATTTCTCATTAATGTGATGCATGCTGTTGAAAGCCTACAATTGCTTGGATCCTCCCATACCTGTCTCTTAACATTGCTGTTGCCTTTGTCTTTCCACAGATTACCAAACCCCAAAAGTGAGAATGTCAAGCAGTCCAACCAACAGACAAATGAGTCGGTAGAAGATTGTGCTGTTTTCATTCAAGAGCAGCCTCTCGATGAGGATGTAGAGAGCCACTTTGAACTTTCAACAGAGAATAGAGACGCTACTGATTTCCCAGAAATGCCAATTCATAAAATAACAATTAATAGTGCGATGAGCAGTCATCAAAACTCATCTGTGCCATCCAAGCGTACAGACAGAGCTGCAAGTGGAACAAATGGGGGAATTAAAGTGAAGAGCCCTCCACCACAAGTTGCCCCTAAAACAAAAGCTGTAATGTCTCGCATTAAAAGCCTCTCTGAGGCATCAACGATGGAAATGCCTCCAGTACGGAGATTTTCGCAGAAGCAGACAGACCAAAAAGAGATCAGATCTCCAACAGAAAAAGACCAATCTGTTACACTTAGTAAACCAATTGACACTAAGACCAGAATTCCTAAGAAAACTGGACCTGAGGTTCAAACAAAACCAAAAAAAGTGGTGGAGGTTGTCACAGTGTATAGTGTGTCTACCGAAGCTGAAAGACAGATGTCCACCAAACGTCAGAATGGGGCAGGATTAATAAGCCCAGAGCAGAAAATGTCACAGACAAAGAGCGTGGAAGAGAGGGATGTGGTCGATGCCTCACTAATGACAAAAACTTCTGAACCCACTAATGAACAGGTCACTCTTTCAAAGCCTAAAAGAGAAAGAAGTCTAAAAAAATCATTTTCTGCTTCTGATGATAAATCCCCATCCTCCCCATCTTCACTGGAGAATTCTAATTCAACAAAGGTTAACATTGATTTCAAAGCATGTAAAGATATCCATAACAGAAGTCCAACATCAAAGAGTAGCTTTCATTATTCAAAGAGTAAAGTCAAATCAGGTGACACTGGCAACAAAACGCAGGTAAAACTGTCTTCCTCAGCGCCTGGCATTGACCAATTAGAGCAGAACATAGAAAAGGAGAAGTCAGCGAACGAAACCCAGCTAAGCGGGCCAAAGAGTCCAAGAAAAGTCATGACTGATGTGTCACCAACAGGAAGGAGGCTGCCTCGAATGACAACAACGAGCCCGCTTAAACAGCCCTCAGATGAAGAAGTTGCCCACGGAGAGAGTGAGTCATATGAACCCACTTCTCTGCCACTTACCAAGCCAGAGAGAAATGAGTCATCACTGGTTATCGGTCCTGAAAGTAATGGAAAATCTTCCAAATGTCTTCAAGCCACTGGGAATGCTGCAGCCAGGGTATCACCAGAGCTCAAATTGAAAAGCCCTGTTAAGGACATGGGTGATTTACAGTCAGCAACACCACGTCTCAAAAGTCCCACTAAACTTAAACCCAAGAAAGATTTTAGGAAGGCAGAGGCAACTGCAGTTTCAGATTCAAAAATAGCCAAATGTGAGAAGATGGTGACAAATTTGTCTGTCACACCCACCGCTGCTCTGAAATCTGACACAGTTAAAATTATTTGTACACAATCAAAAGCCATTTCGGAAACGGAGAGTGAAAATTGTGATACTGCTGAGACCAAAGTCACGCCAGATGTGTCACTTTCAGTAAATGATTGTCAAACCAATCGACAGACAGAATCAAATCTAACAATTTTATCAGACCCACATGTGGAAGTTGCATTAGATAAACAGTCAGATGTTGCCAAAGAAAAGGATATTGATAGGTTTGGGGAAAAGACATGTGCTTTTGCTACGGCAGATGAAATTTCCACAATATCCAAGACGGCTAAACAGTCAAAAGCCTCTTATGAAACAAATGGTAAAAAATCTGGTGCCACTGATACTAAAGTCACATTGGATTTGCCACTTTCAGAAAAGAATGATTCACACTTCGAAAAACACCAGACAGAGTCAAATCTTCCGATTTCATCACACCCACATGTTCACGATGTAACAGATAAGCAATCAGTCAAAGATAAGCCGCTTACTGGGTTCAAGAAAGAGAAGTATGGCCTTATCAAGGAAAATGATATTTCATCAATACCTGAGATGGGCCATTATACAGCCATTGATCTGAGTATTCAAGATATTTCTAAACAATCAGAAACCACTTCTGAAAGAAAGGGTGAAAAATCTGGTGCTGCAGAAACCAAAGTCAAACTAGATGTTTCGCATGTCCAAATTATGCCAGATCTGCAGTCGGATGTTGTCAAAGAGAAGTTTCTTGGATTCAAAGAAGAGAAATGTGCCCTTACTAAAACAGATGAACTTTCCACAATACCCAAGGCAGCTAAACAATCAAGAGCTTCCTCTGAAATGAAAGAGGAAAAATCTGGTGCTGCTGAAACCAAAGTCAAACTGGAAGTGTCGCTTTCAGAACACAACAAAATGCAAACCATAAAACTTCAGACTGAAACAAATCTACCAGATTCATCAGAGTCACATGTCCAGATTATGCCAGATATGCAGTCGGATGTTGTCAAAGAGAAGTTTCTTGGATTCAAAGAAGAGACATGTGCTCTTACTAAGACAGATGAAATTTCCACAAAACCCAAGACAGCTGAACAATCAAAAGCTTCTTCTGAAGTAAAGGATGAAAAATCTGGTGCTGCTGAAACCAAAGACAAAATGGAAGTGTCATTTTCAGAAGACAACAATTTGCAAACCATAAAAAGCCAGTCTGAATCAAATCTACCAGATTCATCAGAGTCGCATGTCCAGATTATGCCAGATATGCAGTCTGATGTTGTCAAAAAAGAGAAGTTTCTTGGATTCAAAGAAGAGACATGTGCCCTTACTAAGACAGATGAACTTTCCAAAAAACCCAAGACAGCTGAACAATCAAAAGCATCTTCTGAAGTAAAGGATGAAAAATCTGGTGCTGCTGAAACCAAAGACAAACTAGATGTGTCGCATTCAGAAAACAATTTACAATTCATAAAACGACCAACAGAATCCAATTTACCAGTTTCAACAGAATCACATGTGCAAGTTGCATCTGATGAGCTGCCAGATGTTGTCAAAGAGAAGTCTCTTGGGTTTGAGAAAGAGCCAACCAGTAATCTGAGTTCTCAAGGTATGGAGAATTCTTGCCCTTCTCAAGAACAAATCACTCCAGTGATTTCAGAGAATTTATCAAAGATCGTCCAGAAGATGGAGACCAAAGAGCACAGTGTGAAAAATGCTCCAAATTCAGATTTGAAACGACCAAAAACAACTATACAGCTAGAAGAAAATGTTAAAAATAAAGAAGAAAGTTGTAAAGAGAAGCAACTGGTTCAGTCTGAAGACTCAAGTAAAACAAACCCAGAATGTGTCAAACAGAATGAATCCAATACGTCAAAGCAAGTTGATGAGACGGCAGTAGTAGTGTCCACAGCTCCAGAGGCTGTTTCTAAACAAGAACCTGTTCAAAAAGGTGATCAGTCTTTAGAGCAACAATTTCCATCAGTTAAAAAAATATCAGATAAACAGACTCTCAAAGTGGACAGGAAGAGTGAAAATCGAATTAAAAATACAGAGTCTAACCTGAAAGTCAAGGATTTTACAAAGATACCAAAAGATACCAACAAACTACCACCTATTAACTTGCAAAAGGTGAAACTACCATCCGACCAAAGCGTTCAACAATTTACATCTCAGAATCTTCCTTTGGACCCCAAAAACCTCTCACAAATTAGCAAGGCACCATCTAGTTGGTTAGACGTGGACCAAAGTTTTGAGAAAAAGAAAACCGAGAGACGTTTGGATTGTTCTGCAAGTGATGACAATCAGCTTGACACTTCGGGTGACTTTGATGATTTCATTCGTAACATTAAAGAGAACTGCTCCCCTTTCTCTTTGCCTCCACGAAAACATGGGCAGAACAAGATGCCTTCGCCACCCTTTGCCATGCCGGCCATTAAAGAAGATCACTTTGAAAAGATTCTTGACCCAGAACAGTTCCAGTTTGGGACAAGAAAAACTGCAGGACCAAAAGACCCCTCTCCAGCCATGATTATTAAGAAGAGCAATAAAGGGGCAAAAACCAACTCATTGCCCAAACGTGCTGAGGAAAGGCTGCTTTACAAAGGTCTTTCATCTAGACGGGAACAAGACAAAACTAAAAAGCTCACAGTTACTGATGAGAAAAATGATGGAGAAAAACAAATCGCAGAAGGCTCTGGAAAAATGTCTTCAAGATTGGAAAGAATGTCAATAATTTCGAATCTCGTGAACCACTCAAACACATCAAGAAAAGCCAGAACTGAACCAAGCTCTCTCATTAATGGCATTCAGTCCCCCATAACGCCATCACCAGAGGTGGTGCCAACCTCAGGAGAGCAGAAGGGTATACCACTGTCCCATGCTGTCACAGCTCCAAAAGAGGGGCTTGGTGGGCTTTGCCAGATCATGGCAATGTAAAGGGTGAACCTGGTGATTCAATAAAGGGCCCATTGACACCTCCTCCTCTTCCAACTTTCTCAGAAGTCAAACTGCCTGACGTATTGGAGAAATACATGAATAAAGGCAAAGAATCCAACTCAATTAACCAGCAAAAGCCTGACACTAGCTCTCTCCCTACATTGGATATTGGTCTCACCTCCAACACATTTAATTCAAACATTGGACTGCAAGGTATATCAGGATTAACATCTCCATCCAACAGCACTCAGCAGATTCCACTACTCACACCCACCAGCCTCTCACCAACATATGTAGAGGTAAGGAAGTTTCTTAATACAGAATGCCCACTGTTTAAAAAAATCTCCTTTGAGTAAAGCCTAAAAAGTCTTCATTTTAAGTTCTTGCTTGTATAGTATAGTGAACATCATGCGCTATATACTCTAGTGCATAATGTGTATAAAGGCTTTGTTTATTGTTTATTTGCTGCAGGGATGTGGTGAAGTCTAGCTTCACCGTTGAAATCACTTGCGTTGTCTGTACCTGCCGGGTCTTTTATTAGTGGAATTTATGTTGTTCTGTGTTTAAGGGGAATGTTGAGCCCTCTAGGCTTCAGTTTGTACCACTGATGACGGTGCCTTAGTGAGCAGTACTATTTTAAATCCAAAATCCAGTCAATCTCTCAAAGTAGTTTTAAAAATGTAATACATGTTATGTCATAATTGTATTATGTTTATATTGGATATAATGTTTGAATATCAACTAGTTTGTTTTTGATTTCTAGACATCAGGTGTCAGAGGCTTCCACAGACGCCCAGGAAAGGTATTGGAAAACTGAACGGATCTATACAAAATTGATCATAAATTATGATATTTATAGTACTATATTTATTTAGTACGTATTTTAGTACAACTAGTTTATTGCTACTTTCCAGTTATAAGCAAGAAGAAACCATATAACTTATGGAGAGTGTTTAAATATACTTGCTTGCAGATTGTTATATACCAACAACCTCATTCTGGAGGAGAGGCATACGAGGTGTTCAGAGACGTAGAGGATGCCACCTCTCTGACACTTTCTCCACTCATCTCTGTAAAGGTCGTCAGAGGATGGTAGAAACAATCACTTCCTCCCTTTCAGAATGTGACAAATCTGGTGACACTTTAAATTGCAAGTTTGCAAATGTTTCCTGTTTTGTCCTGTTAGCTGGTTGCTGTATGAAAAGCCAGGCTTCCAGGGCCGATCCATCGCACTGGAGGAGGGGTCAGTTGACTTAGCAAATGAGTGGGCGGAGACAGAGCCCAGTGGGGAGATGGGAACAAACAGCCTGCCACTCCCAACTACACCCATGGTCATTGGCTCCATTAGACTTGCATTGAGGGTAAGTCTAAAATCATGAGTCACATGCATTAACACCTGACCTCCGATCTAATTACTCTGTACAATTACTCAAAGAATCTCTTAAATAAAAAAGTATAATATGCATTGAAAAATGCAAATGAAGCACTGGCGTGCATGGTTTGATCTTTGATTTGCATTGATATTTTCCTCTCAGGACTACAGCACACCAAAAATAGACCTGTTCACAGAGCTGAATGGGATGGGCCGAATGTCTTCATTCTGTGATGACACCATAGAAACCTGTTCATTTGGTATTCCTCAGAGTACTGGGTCCATTAAGGTCCACTGTGGGGTGTAAGTGAGCTTCTGATCTTAAATAAATGTCAAAATGTCTGCTTATATTGGATTCTTATGTTTACAAAGGCTGCATTTATTTGATAAAAAAACACAGAAAAAAATTGTAATATTGTGAAGTTTTCTATTTTCATATATTTTAAAGCTGATTTTTTAGCAGCCTTTACTCCACTCACATGATTTTTCAGAAATAATTATAATATGCTGTTTTTTGTTCAAGAAATATTATTATTATTATCAATGTTGAACACTGTTGTGCTGTTCAATATTTTTGTGGATTCTTTGGTGAATGGAAAGTAAAAGTAAAAATCTGCATTCATTTGAAATAGTAAAGACATTTGTAACATTTAAAAAGATTTTTGTCACTTTTGATCAATTTACTGCTTCCTGTCTGAATAAAAGTATGTAGTTTCTTTTAAAAAAAAAAAATCTTGCATATGGGAGTAAAACTTTGATCTCTCAAAGCTAAAATGAGAGATGAAGGACACAAGCCTCATATTTGGCCTCGCTGCATGATCAAGTGGAAAGTTTTGAGGTTAAAGCATGTGACCGATGATTGGAGTTGCAAGACTTTTTGAGAGAAAGAAACTGTGTGTCTGAATGGAATGTTTCTTTCTTGTTGTTGCGTGTTGGTTGGAGATGACATTTTCAAAATAGTTTTTTTATGCCTTGGTATGTTTGTTCTTTGCCAAAGCTTCAAGAAGCTTGTTTTTAATGTACAAAATGAAAGTTATCTTTTACCAGGTTTAACACAATACTTAACTATTTTTAAAAATCATTTTTTTTCCTGTAAAAAGACTGTTAGATGTATTCTTACTGAAGTTGTGTGTTTGTAGATGGCTGGTCTTTAGTGACCCAGGTTTCCAGGGTCTTTTGGCTGTTTTGGAGGAAGGTGTATATCCCTGCCCTCAGGACTGGGGTTTTCCCACCCCATTTGTCGGATCACTGCGGCCCTTGAAAATGGTAATTACATTCCACCACTCACTTTTACGCACTAATTTTTTCTCCATCATTAATAAACAAGATATATGAACAGAGATTCAAATAAAATTGTTCCTTATGATTTCCACAGGGTGAAATTAAGGTGGAAAATCCCAATGAAGTTAAGGTGAGATGTACCTGTTAAATCTCATTGAACACTGATTGTGCCAATAAGTGTAGTTCACTGAGAAATGACTAAAGACTAATTTTGCACATTTATTTGGTGAAAGACTTTCTGTACAGCCTGGAATTAAAGGTTCCTGTTGATGCAGGTTGTCTGGACCAGACTGAGCATGCCAAGATGTGGGATTTGTGCTTATTTGCTTTCTCAGGCCTTGCCAGCATTTGTTCTTTTGATTTCTGAGCCGTGAAAGAGCAGGAGCATTGTGTCTGACTTTGAAACTACAGTTAGTAAAAAACTTTGGCAGTACATGGATCTCACAGCAGAGGCTTGTGATCCCATAATGATTTAATTACACATGTACTAAGGGAGCCGGGTTAGTTTGCGTGATTTGTGCCTCTAAGGTTTCTGACGTTCCTGATCTAATGTCTGGCTGGGTTCTGAGTGCTGTATACAGGCCTTGAGTTGGCTTTGCTAGAGCCTCACCAACTCTGGAGGAAGAATTTACAGAATTCAGAATATTCTGCCTACAAATGTACGCACACACATAAACACACCCCTAGTTAAATTTTGCTGTATGAAAAATAAATCATCTCTAAGATCTCTGTAGCATTTCATTTGGTCATATTCTGGGATGTTGTGTTCGGGTCTGTTCACTTCACGCAGGATGTGTTATTGCATCTGTCTGTGCTATTTATTTGTTTATCTGAGTAAAAATGCTCTAAACAGATATCTTGCTGCAACTTGCTTAAATTGTTCATGTTGCTTCATGTGTTTGACTGAAAGTTATTTTGCAGGAAGCTGTAAAGTGTTTTTCTCTGTCTGAAATTAGGCAGTACTCTTTGAAAATCCAATGTTCCAAGGGGAGTACATAGAGATGGAAAGGGACATTTATGACTTTGATGAAGGAGAGGAAGAGGAGAAGAAAAATGAAGAAGAGGAGACTGAGAGTCCTGACAACACCAGGAGAAAGAGACTCCGTTTTGTCGGTTCGTTGAAGATCCTGAGTGGCCTGTGAGTGTGCTCCTTTTTTGGCAGTAAGACTGATCTTGGTTTTGTTGGTCACAAAGTCTGAAGATCTACACATATCCTCAGTTCTTGCTGGTTTATTGCCTTTTGCTAGCTCAGACAGTGATTGATGTTTTTGTTCATACATAGCTGGGTAGGGTACTCTGCTCCAGGATTCGAGGGTCGCCAGTATCTTCTGGAGGAAGGAGAGTATGCAGACTTCACTGACTGGGGTGGACTGGAAGACAGGCTCCAATCTATACGTCCTGTGTTAGCAGTATGTACATGGAGACCATTTCAGAAACAAAAGAGCTTAAGATTAATGTTAAATAAACAATTTACAGCACAACCTCCTCACATTAACAAACTGTGTAGCTTTGTGCTTTTCTGACTTGCACCGACGTTTTCTTGGAATAAGGAGGTTGTAAGTCATTTCATGGTTTTGTGTCCTTCTGTAGGATTTCATCACTCCTCACATAAGAATGTTCAGTGAGCGTGATTTCACTGAGAGAGGGATGAACGTGGACCTGCTGGAACCTGTCATCAACATGGAAGCCACTGGCTTTGGCATAAAGACGCAATCAGTGGAAGTCCTCTCTGGAGTGTGAGTGTCTGTTTGTTCCATCTCCCTCCTTCAGACATCACTCTCTCGTTTTCTTCCTTTCTTTCAACACCTTTGACCTTAGTATTGCTGTAAATCTGTGTGAAATGTTTATTAGCCCTCATGGGAAACTTCTGATAGAAATAATGAAAGAATTATAACTTTTGACTACTCCTGATGTTATCTAACTCATCATTCAAGAGTCAACAGTCACCACTCACATTTTTAGAAGTCTTGGTTCTAATTCAGAGTCATAAACCAAACTAACAAACTTCAAGATGAATCAAAACATTAAAAACTTTGCTTTGAAGGTAAAATATATTTGGAAATCAAACCAATATACACCAATGTTCAAAAGTTTGGGGTCGGAATGATTTTTTTCCTTCTTTTCTTTAGCAAGGATGCATTATATTAATAAAAAGTGACAGTAAATACATTTATATTTAAAAACATTACATTTTAAAAGAAAAGGTTATTTTTGAACCCTGAAAAAAAGTATCATGGTGCCCAAAAAAATTATATTTAAGCAGCTTTACTGTTTTCAAACCTTGATAATAAGAATTGTTTCTTGAGCAGCAAATCAGTATATTAGAATGATTTTTGTAGGATAACGTGACACTGAAGCCTGGAGTAATAAATGCTGAAAATTCAGCTTTGCCATTATAGGAACAAATTACATTTGAAAATATATTAAAATAATTATTTTAACTTATAATAATAATTCACATTATTACTATTTTTTTCTATATTTTTGAAAAATACTTCTTTCAAAAGCATACAATCTTATCAGCCCCAAACTTTTGAATAGTAGCGTGTGTATATATATTATTTTATGATTAATGGAGGATGATTTTGTCCGTTAATCCATCAACTAGTTCTGTAAGATCTATAAACTAGTTCTAAAACCAATGTGTTAAAGCAGAAGTCTTGATTCACTCTGTAACTCTGATAAATGGTATCTTATGAAGCTGTTTCATGGTTTAAGTTCATACCTGCTCTGGTGTTAATAAAAGGAGTGGCACATGAGTGTGAAGTGTCATATATCCTGAGGCAGATTCATACTCTAGTTATCTTAAAAAAGTCATGCTGTGGCAAACACAACCACCCCCCCACACACACCCATCTCTCTATTCTCTTGTTCACATACAGACAGACACATACAACTCAAAAGCACACGTGTCACTGAAGCTCTGTCAAGGGTGTGACTATGATATGATACTGAAATGAATAAATTATGAGATCAGTAAAAGAATAGGGTTCATATTTAACACTGAATCACAATGTTATTGTGTCTTTTTATGTATCTGTCCAATATATTTCTGTTTATTTAAAGCCTGTGGTTTACTTCATAAGATAAGTGGCATTTTGCCTACCACCTGAGATTGATTCATTCAACTGTCCGTATTTTCCTTATTGGATGTGAAATTTGTGGCAAATTGTGAGTTTTGTGGATGTGAATGTGGTCTATATTACAGATATCAGGGACCTCATGTTGTACGTAGCAGAACCTGCACAAAATTTCTGTAAAATCTGTAAAACCCTGTCAGCAGAGGGTGCATGCGTGCATGTGCATATATGCATCTCCACCGTCTCCTCCCCGAAATAACCATGTATCGAGCTTACGACGCCTGGTTTTACCATGCATATTCTTATCTGCATATATTCCGTATGCATATTCCAATCCACTGTTTAACAGTTAAACTGTACAACTGTACAAGACATTAAGAAAATATGAGATACGAACTTTAAACATCACATTACACTGCTAAAAATCATTTAGTATCCTTGTCTTGTTTTATAAAAGATATCTGTTAAAGCAAAATTAAATAAAATACTTTTCAGAGATAGTTTTCTGAGAAGTTATTTTCTTTCATTTCCACTGGCCATATAGTATTTTTGATTGTTTTAAACGAATCAAATTTATGCAATTTTGCCTATAAGGTAAAACATTTAAAAATAATATTCATGCAAATCTTACCATTTCCTTCTAATTCTATCCTTCGAATACAATTGTTTTTGTGTACGCACAACATCAACAGCAGGTTGCACAACAGTATTGTCATCGGATCTTTTTAAACCGACCAATGGACTTTTCTACCACCAAACAAAAATATGCATCATTAATTCTGCAATTTTGTTTAAAGAGTAATTATCATGCACCTTGCACTCTTCGCTGTCATTAAAGAGAGCAATGCATACGCATGGTTTAGAGTGTGTGGACAGTGCGCACATGTTTATGCATATATTTACATATGTTTATTTAATGCCTTTTTTGTGCGTACATCTTTTTACATCAGGCCCCAAGTCTGGTGGGTTACGAAGTAAGCCTGTCAGTGAAATTCTCTAATATCTGACTGAACAGGTGGATAGCATTCGAGAAGGAACACTTCTCTGGCGAGCTGTATGTTTTAGAGAAGGGTCTCTATGGCAGTCCAGATGATTGGGGAGCACACAACTTCAAGATCTTGTCTCTTCAGCCTGTGGTTTTGGTAATCATTATCTGCAATATTGGCCCTATTTGTTCAAAGTTACAGTTACATTGTTACTTAAACCATGCTGGTGTTTGTATTCACATGGCATCCTATATCTTTTTTTCTCTCTCTCTCTCAGGATCAGGCTGAAGGACTGTCTAGATATAAGGTGAGTTTAATGGACATGCACATTGTTATTGTTCCAAATGGAATCTGCACACAGTTATACACATCTTCTCCGTTGACTGTGAATCTGAATGAATTAATCAGATATGAATTAATTGGAGCTGAAATTACACTCATATTCAAATTTGAATATTTTTTTAAATGAACATGCAGCAAGATGCTTTGTGAATTCAGATTCCAGGCAGGCCTAATTTGAACTGTGTGAAGATCTTGTTATTCTAGTCAATTACATTTATTTTAGTTTAGATTAAGAAACTTCTTTGAAGCATCATTAATGTGATGTTTTGATAACTCTCTGCCTCTTGTTGGTTCATAGATGCAGTTGTTCTCTGAGCTGGGGTTCCAGGGAACTGTACAGGCCTTAGATGAAAGTGTGGCATTCCTGACAGAGGGCTTCCAGCCCATGTCCTGCAAAGTTTTGGCTGGGAGGTATGAACCCCAGTTCAGTGCTATCAAAGAAAATCCAAGAGGATAGTATAGTCATAGTGTTTCAAAATAATGATACATTTCTCTGTGCATGTCTGTGCTTGAAGCTGGGTGGTGTTCGACGGCCCACAGTTCACTGAGAATATGTATGTTCTGGAGGAAGGAGAATACCCCAATCCTGAGGCTATGGGCTTACTCAACTCAGATTGCAAAATCAGCTCTGTCCATAGTGTAGGACATGTGAGTACTGTAAAGATGACAGGAGTCCCTAGGCTTGTCTGATTAATATTTAATTTGGTCTGACTGAAAATGAGGCTGTGAGGATGTGCCAGGCTAGAAACTGTCACTTGCCCTATCAGACGAGGGCTGTCCTGCAGCAACACATTACTTTCATTGGTCATGTACATGTATTTTTGACCCTTGCCAACGTTTATCTGGCTAAAAGAGATGTGGATTTGTTTCAATAACTAGAACAATACTCTTGGAAACAATATCTACAATGAATTTGAAAATAATAATAAAAATAAAAGGAATTTCACCATATGCTATAGAAAAGTCTAATGTAAAAGATGTAATGTATATTTAAAATCATGTTTGTGGTGAAGTAAAATGAAAATGTTGACAGGAGAGAATTTGTGATATACAGTATAGTCAGTGTTTTGTTAGCTGAAGGATCTAAACCCAGGTACACAACAGTCCAACATATTCAATTCTAGGACAGCCTTGTTTTTGGTCGTGTCATATCAAATACAGTCTCACCGCCTAATCTTTCTGTGGTTTCTGTGACTAAATCATTGAATTTTTATTTAATAATAAACACATTCTTTGGTTTCTCTGTCTACCTCAGGAGTTTTCTATACCCTCAATCACACTCTTCTGTAAATCCAGCTTCAGAGGGCGTAAAATAGTTCTGACAGACGGCGTTTTGAACCTTTCTCTGGATGGAATTGATGGGCGGGTCAGCTCTCTATTGGTCAATGGAGGAATGTGAGTGTTTTCTGACCCATTTAAAGCTCAATCTGATTTCAGTGTAGATGTAGAAAGTTAGTGATATTTAGTCTCATTTATGATTAAATAATCAAATAATTGATTTACCTTTGTCGACAGCTGGGTGTTGTATGAATACAGCAATTTCCGTGGTCGTCAGGTCCTGCTCCATCCCAGCGAGATCGGTGATTGGCAGAAGTTCAGTGGCTGGGGGCAGATTGGCTCTCTTCGCCCATTACTACAGGTATAAAACACCGGCACGTCTCTACTAGAGATCATCTAATAGAGTTGGAGATGGCACACTATGACCATCTAGTGGTTAAGACAACCCAACGAGTAATTTAGCACATTTCTACAGTAGTTCTCAGAAGCATCTCAAAGCATTATTACTTATGATTTGATATGTACTGTATGTGTTCAGACGCAGAGGGGTGTTGGATAGTTTTGCTCTTAGGCGTGAGAGTTAATAATTTGGGAACAGCACATATGAAGGCAGGGCAAAGCTAACACATTTACAACGTGTGCACATACTCCAGTAAATCCAGAATCATTTCAGTAATCATCATAATGGCTTAATAATACATGGTTTAGTGGAGTTTATGAAAGAAGATTTATTTAGTCAATGTTTATGAACAGTAGTTCTCCTACAGCTATTGTAATCATTCAAACACAACCACGTATCTTGTGTCTTCTCAATAGAAACGTGTTTATTTCCGGCTGCGTTGTGCAGAGACCGGGTGCTTGATGTCTCTGTCTGGACCACTGGATGATATAAAGCTGCTCCGGGTTCAAGTGCTGGAGGAATCTGGTGGTCCAGAGCAGATGTGGGTCTATGAGAACGGACTACTGCGCTGCAAGGTACTCGAGACTTTGATCAACACTGTTCCATCTGTAATGGCTCTGTGTACCGATCATGACCAGTATCTTTCTCTCTTGCTCTTCAGATGGTAGAGGACTGTTGTGTGGAGACGTCTGGTGGTGTGGTGATGGCAGGTTGCAGGTTGAATGTCTCACCTGAACCAGGCAAAGACAATCAGTTCTGGAGCATCACGGGAGACGGAATTATACGCAACAACCTCAAGCCCGACCTTGTGCTGGAGGTCAAAGGTCAGTACTTGCATATGCTTGAAAGAAGAAAGACAATGAAATGAAACAGAAAGGTTGGAATGAAACAAACAGAAACATTCACATGCACAGGGTGTGTGTGTATCATAAAACTGCACCCTCCACTGACGAGCTCATAATCTCGTACTGATGACACATTCTGATGTCACATCATACCTGTGTGATATTAGCAACTGTGCTCGACCCTCTCACATAATTTCACAACATCCTGTCAGAGGCAAAGAATCTGTGCAATCTAAATGCTTATAATATTCCAAACAGTACTATAGTAAAATATTAATATAATTAACATAGTTTAAAATATAATATATGTTTATAATATATAATAAAGATATATAATTCATACAATTTAAAAGGTTCTATGGTCAGTGTGATTTGCCTAGTATAAAATCACTAAATTATTTCTTCAGCTAGGAATGTGCGGTGTGTGTGTGTATAATATTTATATACTTTTTTTTTAATCCTTATTCAGCCATAACATTGAATTATAAAAGTCATTGATCAAAATGTTTTATGTATGCCCCTGGTGCTAAATATATTTGAAAGGAAACTAGTTTTTATATTTAAAGCATAAGGAGATCAGGGACATCAAACAAGAAGTAAGATGAGGCTAAATGATTTATTTGGACTGAGACCGTAATCTCTGATGAAAGATCACTGCTGTATGGCTCCTTTTGTTTGTCTGAATTCAGAATGAGTCTGTTCCTCACTCAAATTACTGTAACCTGAGCTCCACCCTGACTTCAGTCCGCTCAGCAGTAGCCGTGTTGCCATCTAGTGGTCATTTAAAGGCATAGTTCATTTTGAAATTAATTTTTGGTATGTTTTAGCTTACCTCAAGGGCATCCAATATGTAGGTGTTTTTGTTTCCGCAGTAGTTTCAATTTTGATATTTTTAGGTCAAATCGTTGTTGTCTGTCAGTCATATAATGCAGGTCTATGATCACCACCTCAAAGAGCAAATTAAACATGATTTAATGACTCATAAATGTAAGTACACATTGATGGCCTAAGACACGAAACAAGCGAACAGTATTTATATCGTTTTTACCTCTTGTAACCACAGCCCTGTGTGTACTTACATTTACGAGTCATTAAATCATGTTTAATTTGGACTTCTCGGTGCATACTCTTTGAGGTGGTGACCATAGGCCTGCATTAAATGACTGACATACAAGAACTGTTTGACCTAAAAATATCAATTTTGAAACTACTGTGGAAACAAAGAAAAAAATTTCCACAGCAATAATGTTAATGTAAAGCATCTATAAAATACATGTACACTACTGTTCAACTGTTTGGGGTCATTAAAACTTTTTAAATGTTTTAAAATACAGTCTATTATTGAATATATTAAAAATGTTAAATTATTCCAGTAATGGCAAAGCTGAATTTTCAGCAGACATTACTCTAGTTTTCAGTCACATGATCCTTTAGAAATCATTCAAATACACTGATTTGGTGCCCAAAAAAAAAACAAAAAAAAAATATTATTAATGTTGAAAACAGCTGTGCTGCTTAATATTTTAACTATGCTATGTTTTTGTCAGGATTTGTTTTTGAAGTAAAGTTAGTTCTTGTTAAAATCTTGAGAGTTATTTGACCTTCTTAATCTATTCTTCATCCAGGTGGCCAACAGTATGATAAAAACCAGGTAATTCTTAACACCTTTGATGAGCAGAAAAACAACCAGAGATGGACAGTGGAAATCCTTTAGTGCTTGAGTCACAACAGAGATCTGAGGCTGTTCTGAGTCTTCAAGATGATGGGAATCTAAACCTCCAAAAATTACTCTGACTCTGTTAGTCTCTCTCACTGATGGATTGTTATCCCAAGATAAGAATATTTGGGGGGACTGAATCTCTTAAAATCATCCGTCTACATTACAGTTTCTAAATGAGTGATGTGTCTTTGAACATTCAACAGAAGTTCATTGACTACATCAAGGACATTAAAAAGAATTGCCAGAGTTTCCCTGGATGCGTCTCAATCAGCTCCCTAGTTCAGTATTCAGGGCACTGATCAGGGAGTCAGCCATTTTAAAAGCAGTCTCAAATCGCAAAATCCTCCCTAAAAACATTCGCTCCATATTACCTAAAACGTCCCACGATGCATCATGAAAACCAGGGAGCATCGACGCTCACTAACAGAAGTTCTGAAGTGCAAAACATAAATCATCAGCCAACTCACTACACACAACGACACAAGATATATGTTTTTTTTAAACATGCAAACCATTATTTAATTATATTTCAGCATAAACTACGTCAATAGTCAGTTAATGAACATAATTTAACTAATGTTTGTAATTAAAGGCTGAAATTGTGCACCTATGTGTAACAAGCAAATAATTTATAAGAATGTACTTTAAATAACACTAAAAAAAGATATCAGATTAAGATATCAGTTCTGCTGTTGTTCATAAACACCAGTAGTGATGTTGTACAATGTCGCAGGCAATAGTCATTAATGTCCCAATGTGTAGTGAGCCTGGGGTCCTTACTCGACTCTTTACCAGTGCCCGAATTTATGCACACAATACTGATTCATGATCCTGTAAACTAGGGAACTGAATGAGACGCACCCACTTCGTGCTAGTATGATCCAGAAACACAAATAACTGACCTGCTTGCAATGCAAAGATATTACCAAAAGGGGGTGCAATAGCATTAAGATTTGTATGTAGCTGCACTTTAGATGGCCTTGTTCATTTTTTAGTATTTGTAAAGAATCAAGGTTTGGCTAGTTAGTTTGATGCAGTTTACCCCTTGCTTAATGGGGCAAAAAGCTTCCTCCAATTCTTGAGTTGCTGTGTATTCTGACTAAATTATTTTTTGTAAGAATTACATAAATCGTAAAGATTTCATTATAGTATAGTAGATATTTTACTAGTGCCTTATTTTTTGAGTGCTCTTAAACAGACTATTTTTTAACATCTCAACTTTCTCGTCTCATCTCAGGATGGTCACTTGTAAAGTGCTTGTGCATTTTCATGTGCTATCAGTCAATCGGCAGTCATGATATCATTTTCTTGTGGCTACAGAGTGATTAATCACATTTATTGGTTCAAAACAACCTGAGAACTAAGGTCTTCATGAGTAAATTTAGCACATTTTAAATGACAAACTTTTAAGGGCTCCTGCACCAGATAAGCCACTTCTGTTGAAAGGAATCAGAAGACAAATAGATAGTTTTCTCCAGGTATTACAAACTTCACTGAATGTAAGGCAACGTTATATGCCATACAAAGTCACTGAATGTTTATTAAACACTATTTTACTGTTGCTGTACAGTGTTTAACATGTGAGACTATTCTGATAAATCAGTACAAAAAAAACACCATTGCACATATTAGAAAATATAACATTTCCTTCTATTCGTGCTGATCTGGCATCAGTTCAATCCTGTTCACATACTCTCATTTATTGGAAAGGCAGAGTATTTTCTGTCTCCATTTTCTTTTATAAAGTTTTTTGATAGTTGGTTTTGTGTGTTTGTACATTTTCTATATGTCTATGTTCAGTCTTCTGTTTTAGTATTTTTATGTTCGTGATTTCCAAAATATACTGTTACATATAGAATAAAACGTTTGTATTGTTTGTTTGGCTTTTCAAGTTGTTTATGAATAAGACAGAAATGTATATATTTGAAATAATGAACAAGACTTATTATATATATATACACTAATATATATTTTTATATAATATATATACAATACGAATATGTAATGCAAAATAAAGACTCAAGCCATTAGATAAATGTTTTTAATTCAACGGACATTAAAAAAGTGCCAGGTTTAACAATAGGTTTTTGGTTGCCATAGTCACTCTTTCTGGTCCTCAGTGATGGACACCACAGTTTTGCCACGAGCATGACCCTGCTCTATTTTCTGAAAGGCTTGAGGCACCTTAGCAAATGAGAACACTTCCTCCACCACGGGACGGACCTACAACGACACAACAGATCAAACGACACACACGACACACAACGACAAAACTCAAGTTAAAACTAAAAGTAACTTTAAATAACACTAACAGGTTCACTGAAAATTCATATAAAAGCCTGAAGATAAACTTTTAAAGTGTGCTTGGTCTGCATTAGTTGATGCTTGAGTCATAGTGGATGTAGTAGTTTAGTTGTGGGTGAAATGTGTAGAAGTTAGTATTGTAAGCAGGTAAACAGAAAGTTGCTGGTTTGACCCACACAAGATTTAAGTTCTTGTCTTCACCATCATGCCCTTGAGCACGATTTGCTACCGGAACTGTCTCTGTAAAGACTTTATGGCACCTTTGAAAAAATATATGATCTGCCGAACTCAAAAGTCAACTAATTCATAATTCAAGAATAACCACTAAAAAGAACAAATAAATAAATTAAACTTCCAACACAGGTAACTTACAAATCAGACCAAAAGTCGGGCCGGGTATTGTTTTGTACAAAAAAAAAAAAAAAAAAAAATCTAAATCAAAAAATATTGTATTATCATGTACTTTAAAGGAGAATATCTTATCTAAACAAATCCTCACTGACCACAGTCTTGAAGTTGAGAGTGAAAATATAAACATGCCTGGTTACGAAACAAACAGAACATGCAGGCACTACACCACAATGATTTTAAGGAAATAAGATGCATTTCCTGTCTGTTTCTCTCTGTATCACTATTTAGTTTTACTTAGATGTTAAAAGTTTCTAACTTTAAAAAAAAAAGTTTTTATGCTATCCAATATAGAAAAAGCTCCCTTAAATGTTGTTTGACATTAAAGTTTAAAGGATATACAGGTGAAACTCCAAAAGATTTGAATATCGTGCAAATTTTAATAAAGGCTTGAAATATTTGACTTTGCATGTTATGAGTCTAAAAGTTGAATTACTGAAGTAAATGAACTTTTGCACGATTTCAAATTTTTCGAGTTTCACCTGTATTCAAATAATGGTAACTTTTATAATGTTCTTTTCGGTTTCTTTCGCTTCTTTAATGTCTGATATTAAATTCATAAATCCCACAGCTCCATAACTACTCTTTCAATGATACGGCTGTCTTGTGTTTATGTCTGGTACAGTGTTTGTCTATCGTGAGGGTAGTGGCCCTTCATGTTCCCGCCATGGAACAGTCAAGTTGTCATAACACGAGCGCATAATGATTGTTCTGTATCATTTCTGTGTTCAAGCAAACAGTAAAGACTTAAGAGTCAAAGGTAAATGTGCAACTGTGATTACATATGTATTGCATGCTGATAAAGTTAAGATTGGTCTGCTAGAACCGCTTCCCGGCTTTCTCATGCTCACTCTGCATGTGTAATTACGCATCAACGTGGATAACGACGCAGAAGTATAAATAAAAACCAATAGCGTAGAGGCTCTGGCGTAGGTCTGACAACGAGGAAGCGTAGGGGTTTAATGACCTCAGGCTAAATAGAGAGGTTTAGAAATAACTAACTTGCTGCAATACTAATTTCTAACTAGAAATGACATCTAAGTGGAAAGTGTTGGTCAAAAACATACATTGACAGAGTAACTGCCCACTGCAACTATCAGATGCCATCTTTATTTTTTTTTTAGCTAAACTGTCACGCAATGGAAAGCACAGGATAGATGGCTTGTTGCCCTCCTACATGCCTGCGGAGGCAGCATTTTTCAGCTTTCAGATGCAGCTAGAGTCTCACAAACATCAAATACACTCTCAGTCTGATGTACCTTTCCAGAATCGACCATTTCGCTGATCTCGTCCAGCGTTGGGCCACTTGGAGCAAAGAAACCCCAGCGATAGTGCACTCCTTTCCTGAGGTGCTGAGAAAGAGAGAGAGAATTAGTACTGAACAATCTAACTCCACATTTATAACTTGACTAACAAATTATTTTATGTCAGGTAATCAGGTTCCCGACACTTCTACACTTTCATTTCCTTCATTCTGGATTCACTTCTTTTTCCTACGCCACAGGACAAGGTGGTGGAAAGCAATAATGGGTCATAGCAGTGAAAGGAAAGTATATTTGATTATGAAATGCCGTTCACTGAGTCATCAGGGCATAATCATTTTTCTAGATCAATATTCGATTAAGTAGATTTGTGACATTGATCATGTGACTTTGTAAAGATGTTCTTGCTACACCAGTTCCGTACCAGTTTTTTTTTGGTGGAAACAAGGCATACGAAGACTGGAGTAATGATGCTGAAAATTCAGCCTTGTGCAATCTCTATGCCAAAAGAAACTAGATTTCCAGATGTTTTTCACCAGCACAAGGACAAGCAGTCTCTACCTTTAGCACTTTGCATCCTATGGTGACTCCAGACTGCATCATTCCATCTGCTAGGCCCAGTTGGTCTGTGTTTTGCAGGAACGGTGTTACTAGAGTAACAAATTTAGCACCATTCCAGGGTTTCAGAAGATTTAGTGCCCATTTCTCAGTTTCACCACCAACATTGTCTAAAATCAAATCAAACCTGAAAGAGAGAAAAAGACGAAAGAATTAACTCAACTTTAATCACAAGTTCCATAAAAAAAAACAGCCACTGACCGATTGCCCAAAAACGAACTTTTCTAAAGTCTGTAGTTGCTTTTCAACTGGTCCAGCAGTGTAGTATACGACATCATCAGCACCCAGATCTCTCACCAGTCGCTCTGCATTCTGGGAACATGTAACAGTCACATGGGCGCCCCAGGCCTTTATCATCTGTAGAGAAAACCAACATCAAAATGTCAATTATACAGTGGTGTTACACACCGATGATTAGGTGTTTTATTACTTATTAACTAATTTGTAATTGTTTCCAAAATGTTTCTAATATTATGCAAATTGAAAAAAATCTTACATGCAAAGAATTATCATCATCACCTGTATAGCAAAAGTTCCCACTCCCCCTGATCCTCCCAGGATCAGAACGCTGTATGGGGAAAGAATAATGTAGATCAATTTCGGCCAGGCTTAGCTGCACATCTATTATGATTCATCTAATGCATTATTTGAAATCACCGTTGTTGTGTTCAAGTGTTGCTGAGATCACAGGGTCAAAAGCAAAGCAAAACAAATCAGTTGTATTTAAATAATAATCATCTGAAAATAATGTAACAAAATTGTTAATACATGCTTCAATGTGGTAACTAATTAATGTAATTTTTAATTTAAAGGAGACATATATATATATATACAGTATATATACAGTATATATACAGTATATATATACTATATACAGTATATAGCCATAAATGATCTTTTTACAACAAGAAAATGACAAAAATATGATTCTATGTGAGATGAGCCTATTTAGTGGACGAAACAAAGACCTACTCCCACTCGCCTCAACAGGAGCAACGGACAATGTGGTACAATCACTCAAACTGAACAAACAAGTACTTACCGTTTTTTAGCACAGTTGTCTTTTTTTAGGCCACCGGTATTGACGATGGCAGACCAGGCCGTTGCAGCCACATACGGGATGGATGCTGCTTCAACATGCCTAAGTGATTTGGGTTTATGGGACACCTAAATCAGAGATGAACAATGAACTTCTCTATGTAGGAGTAATGTAATTATCTATAGGACAGCAATTGTCATGTGACGTGTCAACTGCTGTACTGCTCTCTCCATTTAAACAACAAAACATGAAATATTACCTCATTGGCACTAAGCACTACAAACTCTGCCAGACCGCCCTGCTTCCATGGAGGGACAGCAGCCCACACCTAACAGAGAAAACAGACCTTAGGGTAATTACTGGACATAAATATATGCACAGTATAGTTATGATATTATATATAATAATAACTAAATTGAGCACCTGATCTCCTGGTTTAAAGTAGTTTACATCCAGGCCACATTCCATGATCTCTCCAGATACATCCCGCCCCAGGATTAGAGGAAACTCACTGCCTGCCTGGTTTATGCTCAGTGGATCACGTTTCATGGCCATAGTAGCTGCTCCATAACCACCTATGGGAAACATAAAAGACTTTATTAAATAAACTATAAACACTTACCAGAAAATATTTTAATTTATTTATTGAACATTAAAAAAAAAAACAAAAAAAAAAACAAGTTTATTGTTTAACTTATGGCGTTAAGGACCCAGTCAGGCTGGTCCCAACAGGCCTTGTGACTCATCCTTTCACAAACGTTGTTTTATTTAAAATTAAGCAGAAAAAAACTAAAACTTTTTTAAATTACTATATACAGTAAATATATCATATATACATGTATATATTTAAAATAATTTAAAATATAAAAAAAAACATATAAATTCTAATTCTAACTCATTGTAACATGATGATATTTAGTAAGCACCACTAATGACAGGTCATAATGACTAAGCAATCCACAATTATAATACTGCATGCTACAGTTCAAAGTCAAATATTTTCTTCATGAAATATGGTGGTCATTTGTCCCTCACTCACTTATGTCATATCTGAAAGTGACAAACATTTCTGAACCATGTAAGATGCCTACAATCATTTTACATAAACACAATGATATCAGTCAGTGATGTAATCGTCCCATACCCCTCATACTGATGTCGATGGGGTTTAAACCCGCAGCGTGCACCTTCACGATCACTTCATTGGGATAGTGGATGATCGGAAGCGCCGCGTTCTTAGTGAACCGCAACACCTCGTTTTTCCCGTATTTGTCGATGACCCATGCAGGCATCACAGTCCTGCGGGAGGCTGAGAAACTGAAGCTCCTATACTGACACCTCAGCGAGCTCAACAACCACCGTCTACACATGACCATGATTGATCAGTCATAAAAAAATATTCCAGGGCTCTCCTCCCGAGGATATTTATTTCGGTATCATAAACCCTTCATCGATTAGAAATAAAACCTATTACTCCTTGGTTACACAAAGCGCGTCTCTAGTCTTGCAAAGTCAAAACAATTCCGGTGAACTTTCACACGATGCACTGAACCAATAACAAGCCACATTGCTATTCAATTGACCAATCAGAGAGCAGAGGTGATGGTACGTCAGCGAGGTCAACAGAAAGTGTCATGTCAGCCTCCAGTGCGGCGTTTCGGTTTCGTCCGGCTACAGCGATGCTCGGCCTGTCCATTAGAGAGGTCTACGATTACTTTAACCTTAAATTAAGTTATATCGCTTACTTGCAGCAAAGAATTGAACTATATAAGGATTCACCGTGCTGTTTTTCTTGGCACTGTGTTACTTAATGTTTTAACTCAGAACTCTTCTAAATTCTGCCTATAAAACAGTCTGACATGACCAGTAAAGTAGTACCTTTAGGCTGTTTACAGCAGGGTGTAATGAGATTTTAATTTAATATCCAGATGCATGCATTTATATAATTCCCTACTAAAATAGAAAGCCACATTTTCTGCCTACGACAGGTGTCCCAGGCACTGAGGGATGGAAGGGTGTCTGCCACCGAGCTCTGCAAACAGTGCATCAACCAAATACAAAGGACACGTTACCTGAATGCTTATATCACCGTTATAGAGGAGACGGCCATGGAACAAGCAAAAAGAGCAGACAACAGGCTCAGCAAAGGTATGTATGTGTCACATTAAATGTATTTGATTAATGGTTGAATAATAATTTCCATGTGCTCTATGTTTTTATACTTGTAAGGTAAACCTCTTGGCCCTCTGGACGGCATTCCCTTCTCTGTAAAAGACAACTTCTGTACGGATAACATTGAGACCACCTGTGCTTCAAAAATGCTTAAAGGTCAGCTAAAATACAATAACAAGATTGAAGGATAGGCACCTTTGAGGTGTGTCTGGGGATTTGTGAGCGGTTTACATTTAGTCTGTTTGGATTTGTAGGTTACGTTCCTCCATTCAATGCTACAGTTGTCCAGAAGCTGCTGGATCAAGGAGCAGTTCTTGTTGGAAAAACTAATTTAGATGAGTTTGCAATGGGGTAAGATATCTCCAAGTGTGAACCTACACTACTTATCAAAAGTTTGGAGTCAGTAAGAAATATTAATGTTTTGCTGTTTTTTTTAGCAATGATACTGTACATAGTTGAATAGATTGAACAGATTATGTCTGCTCTGCAAGTCTGAGCATTTCCTCTGTCTCTCTCTCTCTCTTAAGATCTGGCAGTACGGATGGGGTGTACGGTCCAGTTCGTAACCCATGGAGCTATGCAACACAATACCGTGAGCAGAGCAAAGAAGATCCAGATTCTGATTGGGCAATCACAGGAGGAAGTTCAGGAGGTAGTGCAGCGGCAGTGGCTTCTCTCAGCAGCTTCCTGTGAGTGTAAAACTCTCCATATAATTCTGCATGCTACAGCATTCACCAGCACCTGGACTTTCGCTTCAATACAAGCATACATTTTTTTTCTTTGTCTTTTGTTTGATTAATATTAAAAACAGACAGCACAAATATTAGGCTGCTGTCACTTTAAGACAAATGCATGGATCTAATATACTGATATACATGCGTTTACTTTCTCAACTGTTTACGTATGGGTCACTTAAGGGGTTAGTTCACCCAAAAATGAAAATTATGTCATTAATAATAATGACTCACCCTCATGTTGTTCCTCATCTTTGGAACACAGTGTAAGATATTTTAGATTTAGCTCTCGGATGCAACACTGGCCCATCAACTGTCCTGAGCGTCTTTCATGTTTGTTCATGTTCATGTTAATGCATTGTTTGAAATGTTTGAATTCATTAAAAAAAATTCTCTTAGAGCCTTGGGATCTGATACAGGAGGCTCTACACGAAACCCTGGTTCTCTCTGTGGGGTCGTGGCTCTCAAACCCTCTTACGGCTTACTCTCTCGTCATGGCCTCATCCCTCTGGTCAACTCAATGGACGTGCCGGGAATCATGACCAGGAGTGTCCATGATGCTGCCACTGTCTTGAGTAGGAGAGCTTTCGTTCATTAACATATGAGAGTCACTCATTTAAATTTGTACTTTAAGTTTTTGGGTGGTTTTGTTTTTCAGGGATACTGCAGGGCCGAGATGAGAAAGACTCAACAACTGTCCAGGCACCCAACACCCCACCTAGCCTTCCTGAACACTTTGACATTAGAGACATATGTGTTGGCATACCAAAGGTAAAGCTGCCTTCAGACCATCCACTGGGTGACATCAGCTTGGTGTGGTTAATAGCAAAAGGGTCTTGCCTGGTAACTCAAATATTCAAACAAGCATTGTTTGTAAAGTTGGACAAATTATCTTACCATATACAAATGAAAAAAATTTCATTTAGATAATTATTCATTTGATATTTAATGCAGCATTTGAGAGAATCTCACTGTCAAGTAAAAAAAAAAAGTCAAGACATTTTAGTTTAATGTTTAATTTAATTAATTATTATTTATTATTATATTATATTATAATATTATATATTATTATTTTTTTTTATAAAGTATTCATTACTTTTTTTCCGTAAATTAATTTAACCTATTTATTATGTAACTGTAATGTAAAAAAATTACTTAATTTGCATAGTACATTTGTAAATGAAAATGTTATGTATTCATCACAATTGTAATTATTTCATTTGAATTTAATTTATGCTGCTTTAAATAAAATATAATTGTGTCCAGGCAGGATTAGTGTAATACAGTAATGAAATGGAGTAGTGTATTATGTTTATTTCTTATGGCTGTAATGAGAATATGGGGCAAAATATGCTTAACTGGCATAATACTTTCACAATGCAAAAATGGTCTTCATTTTCTTTTCTTTTTTCAGATTTTTGGGGTAAAATAAATTTGATTGTAAGATTCAGCTAATATGCTTGTATAATATTTCAATAGAGTTTTTATGATGTTAGGAATATCATGCTCCGGGCCTGTCTAAGGACACTCTGGCCCAGTGGAGTCGAGTTGCAGCCATGTTTGAGCAGGCAGGGGCGCGGGTACAAGAAGTATCTCTTCCACACACACAGCACTCCATCGTCTGTTACCACGTCCTATGTTGCTGTGAGGTTGCATCAAACATGGCTCGTTTCGATGGGCTTGAATATGGTATTTAAAGCATAAACATTTCCAAAACCATCACATAACAATTAGATCTACATGGTGGGTTTAAAATGTTGGTGTTATTTTTAAAGCTACAATTACAAAATAAAAATTTTACGTCTCCATTTGAGTTTTGAAAAGGTTTTTGTTTTTGTAATTGTCACTTTTTCTCATCAGGCCATCGCAGTGCGGTTGACAGCTCCACAGATGCCATGTACGCCACCACACGACATGAAGGCTTCAACAATGTGGTCCGCAGAAGAATCCTCTCAGGGAACTACTTCCTACTGAAATCGTGAGGGCCTCAAAAACAGAACCACAAATGTTTCAGATCCGTTGAACACTTTTACTTTATTCTTAGTTTGTATAGCCCTTCTCATGCACACTCTATTTAAAGATGCACAAATTTGCTCACTTGCTTAGTTTCTACTAATACATTGTCAATACATTTCACTGACATTATAGTTAGACAGACGTTTAAAAGTTTGGGGTCAGTATGATTTTTTGTTTTTTAAAGAGATACTCCACTTTTTTTTTTTGGAAATAGGCTCATTTTACAACTCCCCCAGAGTTAAACAGTTGAGTTTTACCGTTTCCGAATCCATTCAACCGATTTTTTGATATTTAGAAGAATATCAGTAACCAGACAGTTTCTGGTCTCATTGACTTCCATTGTATATTTTTTTCCTACTATGGAAGTCAATGAGACCAGAAGCTGTCTGGTTACTGATATTCTTCTAAATATGAGAAAATCGGCTAAATGTATTTGAAAACGGTGAAACTCAACTGTTTAACTCTGGGGGAGTTGTAAAATGAGCCTATTTCCAAAAAAAAAGTGGAGTATCCCATTAAATAAATTAATGATTTTATTCAGCAAAGATGCATTAAACTGATCAAAAATTACAGTAAAGACTTTTACATTGTTATAAAAGTTTCAATCTCAGATAATTCTATTTAGCAAAGTTTCCTGAAATAAAACTGTATTAGTTTCCACAAAAAATATTAAACCGCACAACTGTTTTCAACATTGATAATACGAAGAAACGTTTCTTATACCAAATCAGCATATTAGAAAGATTTCTGTAGGATCATGTGACACTGAAGACTGGAGTAATGGCTGCATAAAATTCAGCTTTGCCATTGCAGGGAATAAATTACATTTTAAAAGTACAATAAAACAGAGAACAGTTATTTTCAATTGTAAAAATATTTTACACTATTACTGTTTTTATGGAGCCACTAAAGGGATAAGGTGATGGAAAGAATATGAGATGAGAGGAAAAATTGTCAATGCTCTGTGTTGAATGAATGAATGAATGAATGTTTGCGTTCCCCCAAGAGATTTATGTTTGCTTGCAAAACATTTGAATTCTTTGTGAGCAAATGCAAAGTTTCTCAGGGGAACAAATATGAGATGAGATCACCAAGTCCCTTTATAGACTCCATAGTTTTTACTGTATTTGATCAAATAAATGCAATCTTGGTGAGCACAAGAGACTTCTTTCAAAATCTTACCGATGCCAAACTATTGGACAGTAGTGTACATTAGTTCCCAGTTTGAGTCTTAGCTACTTGCAGAAGTTATTTTTAACACATGGCCTGCACTTTTTTTGTCAGGAAACTGCGCCAAAAAAGAAATGTCAATCACCTATACAGAGATTTTCAAAATGCAGAACATTGTAGCTTGGCATTGTATACAAGTACAAAAAAAGTTGCACTAACAAAATGTTACCATGGTGCAATATCGATTTGCTAAAAAAGAAAAATGGTATCAATCCAACCCTACTGTACTGTAGCATGTTTTAATGCAGCTTTGCCTTGGTTTTTGCTCTCATAGAGTGGTTAGAAATATCAGGGTTTCAAATCTTAACATTTCATTTCCTGTCTTTTCAGGAACTATGAGCGTTACTTTGTGAAGGCCCAGCAAACACGCCGTCTTATCACTGAAGATTTTAAAGCGGTCTTCCGCTCTGGCATAGACGTTCTCCTCACACCCACAACACTGAGCGATGCACCCCGCTACTCTGACTTCATACAGGAAGACAACCGAACACGCAGTGCTCAGGAGGATGTCTTCACCCAGCCTGTCAACATGGCAGGTATGCACAGGAAGTGGATATGAGATAGAAATTACTCTTCTCAATGGAGTGAGATTCAATAGAGATCCTGCATGTCCTTGCACGTCCATATCTGGTTTTACCTGTGCACATGTGGTTTGTTTATCACCTGTTTTGAGGTAATTCAGGGAGTTTTGCGTGATCACAACAATCGTCAAGGACGTGTGAACTCCAGCTAAATGACTTCTGAGTACAGCAGGGTTGTCTCCTGAAGCAGTATAAACAAACTCCCAGCTGAGTTTAATGGGCCAATGAAACAACAAATCAAAAGTCCATCCATCTTCTTGTGATCTTTTTTAAAGCCAAAATAAGTCCTATACCATATTGTTAAAGGGTTAGTTCACCCAAAAATGAAAATTCTGTCAGTATTTACTCACCCTCATGTTGTTCCAACCCCGTAAGACCTTCGTTCATCTTCGGAACACAAATTAAGATATTTAAGATATTAAGATCGCTCCTGCATACAGTCCATAGGCTTCTTGAGGGACTGGCTCTTGCTGTCCTCGAAAAGTCATTAAAGACATCGTTAAAATAGTCCAAGTGACTACAGGGGCTCAATCTTAACTTTATCAAACGACGAGAACACTTTTGTGCGCAAAAAAACAACAAAAATAACGACTTTATTTCAACTATTCATTTATTTCTCCCTCTGCGCGAGTCAGGTTACTAGTTTAATAGCGTAAGCTTCTGTTATTGTACGTCACACGCATCACACACACATGACCAGCGTCGGCCAATAGTGAGCCTACGTGTGACGTAGCTCTACGCAATCACACTACGTTAACTGACTTACAGGCTCATGGAGAAGGAAGTGAATAGTTGAAATAAAGTCGTTATTTTTGTTGTTTTTTTGCGCACAAAAGTGTTCTCGTCGTTTGATAAAGTTAAGATTGAGCCCCTGTAGTCACTTGGACTATTTTAACGATGTCTTTAATGACTTTTCGGGGACAGCAAGAGCCAGTACCTCAAGAAGCCTATGGACTGTATGCAGGAGCGATCTTAATATCTTAAATATCTTAATTTGTGTTCCGAAGATGAACGAAGGTCTTAAGGGGTTGAAACAACATGAGGGTGAGTAAATACTGACAGAATTTTCATTTTTGGGTGAACTAACCCTTTAATATGCATTTCCTCCACAGGTTTGCCTGCTGTGACAGTGCCAACAGCCCTTTCACCCCGAGGTCTTCCCATTGGCCTGCAGCTGATTGGTCAGACACTACAGGACTGGAAGTTGTTGACAGTAGCCCACTGGATGGAGCAACAACTCAACTTTCCATTGGTCCGTTTTCATGAAGACTCAAATAAGAGAGAGCTGGACCAATCATTCAGAGAAAGGACACATACAGTAGGATTATAACCAACACACAAAGACTGAACGGAAAGAGTTAGGAGGAAATGAAACCTTTGGCAGATAAATTTAGTATGAAGTGTGAATGTTTTTTTTGTAGTATGCACAGAAAATGCTGCAACAGCACACTGGATCTATAGGAGTCTCTATTTTGGACTTTGGGCTGCATCATTCATTCTCCTTTGCTCACTCAATTCAAGTGACATTTATTCTGCAGGATTGGCATAGGTAGAGCCACCGAATTCATTACTGCTGATAAAAGATAAAAATGCAAATATCTCAAGAAATCCTTAAGGTTGAAATTTATAACTGTTTTATTTGTCAAACATTATAGAGACAATAAAGTGTGAACCATATTTGGGAAAAAGATTCCAATTTTAATAAATCAATTATGTGTGATAATTTATTTTAATTAAATAGAATTGTATTATAAACATATAAACTCACATACACGCAACACATCATTTTTTGCTATGCTGTTTTTTTAAATCTAGATGAGACAAAAACTGCTGTTTTAGGCTAGTTCTTTTTTTCTTTATTGATGAGGAATATCATCATCATGAGGAAACAGGGATTAGTGACAGTGCGTGTCACATTTTGGTGAAATTTCATTGGCAAAAAATGTCTGTTGCCAACTTGTCAGTAGCGTAGCAATGTATAGACCAGATGTATAGACACAAATAATATGTAGTGAACAACTTAAGCTGGTTGAGAAAGGGAATCTTTCACCTTCACGGCATTCGATTGTATGTGATATAATTTATTTGAAATAATTATATATAGCTTTGTATTATAAACTTATTGTGATCTTAAAAGTGACCTTCTGTAATCCTTATATTGCAGCTCAGTTTTTCTACTCAGTAATTGTGAAAGCATAAAAATAAATAATTTAGGAAAAACTTGAGTGAAGGTAAAATAAATCTCATTTATACAGTCATACAATATGGGCAAGCTTGTAAAACAACTTGTATTCAAAGAGAATGGTTGTAAGTCTCCATCAGAACCATACTGAGTTCAGTTTGTACCACAACCAAAGCAAAAGTTTGCAAGCAAACCGCAGATGTGGTGCTGTTTTAACCATTTTATGAAAGTGCTCACATCCTGTTTCTAACGAATTAAAATTCTTTCTTAGACCGGAAATGAGCTTAAAGTATGTTTAGATTATGAAGTCATTATTTATAATGTATTTTTATGGCTAAGGTTATTAACTGAATAAGGGAGCTGGCTGTGAATTATTATCTCTCCATCACATCACAAATTGTGTGTTTGTTTTTTTTTTGTTCTGTTCTTACATTAAGGTTGAACATATAAGGTTACCATGGTAAAGTTAGAACTAAATAGTGTGTTGAATTGTATAATCACAATCATATTCAACACTGATAAACAACATCTTCACACAAGTGAAAGAGTGTGAATTATAGATTTGCCCTTAATGTTGTGTATAGCGGGAATCACTCATTCTTGTTCAGTGGTATCTTTTGATTAGTGCTGGAAGGGTGCTCTTTATTTTATTAAAACTTAATGTGATTCACTCAGCAGCACCACAGGAAGCTGGTGTATCTAATTTAGTCAACGAAGAAGCACACTTGTTTCCATTTAACCATTTCATTCCACATTAAAAAAATGTACTGACCATCTGTGACCACACACACAACACATAGCTCACACGGAAGTCTCTTTCAAAGAAATTAGCTTTCTGTTAGTCAGTGGCAGCGCAGTGAATTTAATTGAACAACTTGAACCAACTGTAAAAAAATGCCTGTGGGAATCTTTCATCTTCACATGAAGTTCTAGATGGCATGGATGGATTTCAATTGAAATGACTGGATTTTGCCCCTTCAAAATTCAACAAGCAAAGGTAAATGTGATGTCACTGCACATGAATTAGTCAGGGTAAACACTTCTCAAACCAGAAACAGTGTAGGGCTGGACTTGTTTCCATTTAGAATTTATTGGATTGTTGTGGATTACTGTTGTCATGATGTCATGTGTGTGACAGGTTGTACCTCCCTCGTGCCCAAAAAACGTGTTCTCAAAGAAGAGAAGAGGATTAAAGGTTATGGGGGCAAAAAATGATGGGCACAGTTACACAAAATGTCTCACTGATTTTTTTGCACATCTTTTCTCAAACAGTCTCAAATTAGATCCTAAGTTTCAATTGGCTGAAACAAAAACAACTTCCATCAATGAAATCAGTGTTGTAATGTCTCTAGACGTCACTTCAGTGCATGTATCATTCCTAATAATATGAGAAAATAGATAAAATTTCACTAAATGTTTGCAATTAATTTTATCTGTAAACGACTATAAAAATGCTACATTAAATACCGGTTAGTCTGTTAACAGTATAGTTCCCTTACAATTTTACGGGGAAAAACAAATCAAACCCCATCTGTACCATTTTTGGAAGTAAAATCGTATAATTTATGTTGAAAAGCTGTAAAATGACATTCATAGAATTCCCTATGTGACAGTTGTTGTTTTTTTTTGTTTTTTTTTTTTGTTACTTTTATCTTATTTTGTTAATAGATTGTTAGAAATAGTATGTTAGTATTTACCATGTGGATAAGCTGCTTGTGAACTTTAGTTCATCTTGTGGCTTTCTCTTTACCACTTGTGTTAATATTGTGATTGTCAGACTTTAGTAGCATCGTGGCCATGCTAATTCAGAAGAAAAAAGGTTGTTGGATTTACCCATTTAACACATTGTTTTATTATTATTTTTTGAATTACAGTTTTAAATTTTCAATGTTCTCATTGTTCATCATTTGGAGAAAAAAAGCTGTTGTGAAAGTGATTCCAATGATATCGCTCCTTGTGTCATTACCATTACAGCTCATAGAATCAGAGTCATTATTAGTGAAGTTCACAACGTAATATCAGGAGGAGTGAACCCACCTAATCTTTCAATGAACTGCCGGAGCATATAAACAGCCGCTCATCTTGCTGTGGCATCAGCTGTTTTGGCACCAACATAATTTAGGCATCTTGCTACCATATACAAGCTTGCTATCCAAGCTTGAGTTGAAGCTGACTTCTCGAGCCCCTACACTCCGGACAGCAAGCCAAATACGCCTTATTAGCTTAAAGATGGGTAAAGGAAAAACTTGTGATAAACTTTATAGTTTTAGTTATCATGCTTGGTGTAAACAGACCTTAACTAAGACGTTCTCTGATTGAAAGATTACTATCACTGTAGGGTGATTTGACCCACTACTGTGGGTTTTTGTATAGCCACACAAGATCTGCATCGGTTTCTGTTTCCAATTACATAACCACAGATCAACCATTTAACTTTTCACTTTTTGTCCGATATTTTGATTGTAGGTTATACAAAAAAAGAAAGAGGGAATCTCAGCAAGAAAAGAAATAAGATGGACTATCCTATCCTAGGGCAATAAGAGGTGACCTATAGGGCCGATGTGGCCGGGGGTCTCGTAAGGTAGTCAAAGGAGCCAACAGCAGAACTACTGTTGTAATGACACTCTGACTTGAATAAAGGCCCATTATTGATAGCTTCAGTCAACACAAACAGTGTTCTGCCTTAATGTTTACACAACAGACTGAAAGATATCAGAGAGACAGAGGGAGGGTTACAAATGCTCTCATTCATGTCATCTCGATCTGTTGAGGTACAGGATGTTTAGCTTGTCTGTGCTCTCACCTCGGGGGCAAAACACCCTTATTGTTCTGATTCCTCCGAAATAGCTTTTCAGATCGTGGTGATCGGACTTTAGTGTTTTTGAACAAAAGTAAAAGACTGTTTTCCTTGAACACATGAACACATTTTCCTTGTTTTCCATTTCCATATCAACACTAGAATAGTCACGTTGAAGGCTTGACCAAATCAGGGGTCATGACCAAATCAGGGGTCAAATACACTGCAAATTATCCCACATTCTCTCTTGTTTATGAGAAACCATATGTATGATGTTAACTGTAAATATTCAACACAGCTTAGTCATTCTGTTCACTTTGGCTCCTACGGGATCGTTATGAGGAACAATACAGTCTTTAATTGAAATGGCCCAAGCTAATTGAAACCTAAGAATAAATACTTACTTTTATTGATCAAACATCTTGAGTGCGTCTAGGAATGTCCATTGATAGGCTGTTTTATACACTTCTAACATACATGAGCCAAGTTCCCTTCTTGAGTTTCGGGTGAGTTCACACTTACTGTATGCCATTACCTCAGTGACAAAAAGACATCAGCATCTCAAAAGTGACCTCATTCTCTTAAATACAGTAACAGGAACTGTTGTTTAAAATTGCTTAAGTGTACTATAAGAATTGTTTATAAGATAATAGAAGATGGAAGAGTAGTATGCTTAAATCTGGGAGGAGAGAAAAAAGTGTATAGGAACTAAGGGGGTTTTGTAAACTGCCTTTTCAGTGTTAAAACTGAAATAACACTTGCACACTTGCCCC
The DNA here is from genome assembly GCF_016745375.1 of Pimephales promelas. The sequence goes on along the minus strand of NW_024121099.1, from coordinate 7,097,917 downwards.
TTATTTCCTTTAATCACAGGTTGGCCCAATTTCATAGATCAAACTGACTTTTTTAACATTTGTTTAAAGAATTATATAATATCAGTGCAATACTGGGATCTAAATGCATGAATAAAACTCTTTTATAGCATTTTTAAAAACACACACTAATATGAATTTGGATAAAAGATGACATGCAAACATATACATTTATCCACTTTAATTGTGCATAGACACATTCTTAATTATTCCAATTAATAGTTCATCACAATCATTACAAAAAATTGTGGAGGAAATGCATTACAGTGGTCAGATTACAAGAGAAGTGAGACTTTTGTTGGGGTGTGGAGGACCCTCGGTACAGTCCTGAGAAAGTAAATTTCCTTTAAATTTAGTTGTTGTGGCATCTTTCTCTCTTCTGTGTGTCTTCTATATTCACGAATTGTGGAAAAGTTGGCTCTTCATGTGACTGGACCGATACTGGATCTCGGTCATCACAACATTCTCCAACCAGTTTAGGACCTACTGGATGAAGGCCAGAATTGGTGGGATCAGCAGGCACAGCGCGGTGGGCCACCACGGACCTAATCCTGCAGCGCTGGCCACAGAAGGATCAGAAACTGATTCAGTGGTATTTTCAATGCTAACCTACACCAAAATGAAAGAAAAGTCAGAATATGCAAGCGAACAATACCGAACAATTGTTACCGAACAATTTCTGCCTGATCTGAACCTCATAAATAATGTTTGTTGCTGTAACCAAGTTTAGTCAGGTTGATTTTGCTATATTTAATAATAATTTTGTTTTCAAGAAAGCCAGTTAATTTTAATGTTAATCCAGAGTGCCTTAGGATACCCTTCCCCATTTTTTTTTGTAACAGTGTATGTTATATTAATGTTTATTTGGAGTAGCTGCTTAAAAATGCACTTTATGTGGTAGGCTTATTATTATTGTTGTGGGTATATTTTTAACCAATGATATTGACACTTATTGAATTAACAGACACTATAATGTAATTTGTATAAGTAAAAAGTAAATCCACTCCGGCAAAAGACCCAAGCTTCTGCGTCTACACGTTATAAAGAGAAGTGGTGACACCTTTCTAGTATAATCTACATTTTGCATGCACATACAACTAATTATTACCAAATATATCATAGGTTAATAAAAATTTATTAACAAAAGGATCAATGATAAATGAGAAAGATGGGAAAAATGCTAGAAAAACTTCTAATGCAAGAGATGAACAAATCATATTGCCTACCTGCTGAGTTGAACAAAGTAAGGTAATCAGTATCCCAAGGCACAATATCAATATTTTATTCATTTTTATGCTGCCTTCTTCCAGATACGTTTCTGTGGGGAAGAGAGTCTGTGTTTAGTGATGCCGAACAGGAAGGGAGTTTTATTCTCACAGTGGTTGACATTTGACGTGTTTACACACCTACCCACCAGTTTTTGGAGGAGGATCACATCCTCTGTACTGAGACTTCATCTCTGTCTGAGGAGATCTCAAAATAAAAGTTGTGCTTTCAAAAATTCTCTAATACATTTCGATCTATACTTCTTTTTTCTACTCTACATACTAGAATCTAAAGCATTACTAATACTCGGTGTAAAGAGAAAACACATTAATACCAAATTGAATAAAAGATGACATACAAGAAATACAATCATCCACTTTAATTGTGCATACAGTAGAGACACATTCTGAAATTGGTTACATTGATCATATTCATAGTAAAATTTTTAGTACACAATGTCATTATAGAAATGGAAATTAGGCTGTTATTTTAAATGCATAGTGATTTATGATTTAAGTAGGCCTAGTTATTTAACATACTTGACCTAAATCACATATTTTGAGTTTAGGAGAAACAAACTCTTCCAAGAGAAGTTGCCATTGAGTATGTGAGCCCTCCCTAAAACAGTGACTTTTAGACAAAACATGACAAAGAGCCCAAGGGTGAGGTTCAGTTGGAGGACCCTCTGTATGGGGTTGCAGGCAGCAGATGTATTCATTTTCATTAGTTAAAAATCCACTTTAAAATGAGCTGTTGTGCGTCATATCTTTTTGAACTTTGGAAAATTTGCTCTTCTGTCCATTTCGCCACTGTCTCAGTTTTGGTCATCTATGGCGAACACTCTCCATCCATCAGGATCTACTGTGGATGAAGCCCAGGGTGGCTGCTGGGATCAGCATGTACAGTGTGGTGGACACAGGACCCAATCCTACAGCACTGGAATTTGTGGAAGGATTAGAGGCCGTTTGGCCTGAGCCACTTTCGGACTTCTGATCAGAGCTCACCTAAACCAAACATGAAGAAAGTCAGAAAATAGTACCTGTTTTTGGGGCTTGTAGATGCATTTTGCTATCATTATTTATTGTAGTGAATTATATAGATGCAATGAAAAACATGAACACAGTAAACAATTAGTGAACAAATCCTGCCATCCTCTTCTAAAAACCGAAGACAATAAATGGGGGAAAAAAAATCATAGTGCCTACCTGTGTTGTAAATGGTATGGTTATGATCAGCACCGCAAAGCACAATATCCAAATTGTATTCATTTTTGTGCCTGTGTTGTCTTCTTCCAGAGAAGTTTACTGCTGGACCAAGGGTCTGTGCTCAGAGGAGGCACGACAGAAACTTTTATTCTCCAAGTGACGTCAAAAGCACCCGCCCAAGATTAGATTTAGCTGCAGGTAAGATCTCCAAAAGGGGGAGGAGAATTAGCCCTATAGGCTACATTGACAAAACAAGTAGGTAGGCCTACACTACTCAGCACAAGTGAATAACAAAAACTGTTTTGTTTAAAATATATTGCCCCCAAAAAAGCTTACGTTTAGCTAACTGGGATCACCGAATTAATATGATATTGAGATACAGTTAGCTGTTTATGCAACTGACCCCAGGTTGTGGTGTAGGCTACACATCTTTTCCCTGTCAAAGCTTTAATGACTTAGAAGAGAAATTTCTATTGTTAACAGCTACCTCAAAATGAGCATTTCCTGGACTAAAGGAACTGAACTTGGAATTACATACATTTAAACATGATCATTTTGAGGTAGGCCCTAGCTGTTAAAATGATTTGCATTTGGCGGATGCGTATCGAAAGCAACTCATTGCAAGGTACACATTTTATTTTATCAGTTTGTCTCTGTTGGAGCAATGGAATGGGTTTACATGAGGGTTACTGGTAGGCCCAACTCAAATATATAATTATTTATTCATAAAAATCGCGTTAAGATGTATGTTTCAAACATGACTTAATAAAACTGGGCTGTTTACTCTCGACTGTGGGCTACATATATCATTCTAGATGTAATGGGCCACAAAACCTATAGACGTGCAAACCGGTATTACAACAAGACATGACATAATCACGTTGGTCCACTTTGGAAAACGTGTAGATGTCACGGTTTAACCCCCTCAAACGTGAAACTTACACGTTTACGTTAACACGTTCCAGTGGAGAGATACCCGGATATTATTCTACACGCAATCGCCTCTGCCATAACGACCTATTGGTTTTCATTAAACCGAGAAAAATTGAATTTTGTTTTATTGAGGCTCACTGAGAAATGTTCTTATTTAAAATGCAAAAAACTTTTATTATTTTCAAGGTGAAAAGGATTCATTTGCCTTGATCCACGCCGGGAAAAACGTCTAAATGTCACGTTTAATGAAGTAGCTAATGAGTAAAACGTCTATTTTTCCGGCGTCCCCCAGCTCCTCGTTTATGCTCCTCGTCTATATAATATATAGCTTCTCTATATATTATATTATGCTATTATATTATATTATGCAAGGTTCTCTATATGATATCTATGAACGCAAACGTGTAAGTTTCACGTTTGAGGGGGTTAAACCGTACATCTACACGTTTTCCAAAGTGGACCAACGTAATTATTTCACGTCTTGTCGTGATACCGGGTTGCAACATTAGTGACCCTACAGCGCCCTCTTCCGTTTCAAATCCGCAGTCACAAGAAGAAAAAGCCGTTTTCGTTTTATGTGAATGGTTGAGAGAATGTCTCCTCCTGGCTTCCGTAGTTCCGTCGTTTCTGTCATTCCGGTTGCGATCGAGTGCCGCCCATGCGGAGGAGGAGGTCACATCCCATAACAAACTCTCACCCTGGTCGGAAATTCACCTGTCAGAGTCCCTCATGCTGCTGGTTCGGCGTTCGGCAGTAGGTTTCGGCGGGGTGGCTCGATGGGGACTCCGCTGTCTGTGCTCCGGAGACGCTGCGGGCCGGTACCGGGACACCGTGTTGCTGCCCCGCACTGACTTCCCCATGAAAGTGAACGGGCCAAACCTTCTAGAACGAGAGATCGAGATCCAGCAGGTGAGAGTGTCAGATTTAACAGCATATCCAGGACCTGCCACATGCAAACTGAGCGGTTCTGTTTTGTTGCGTTCCCAAATCACACTGAATGACTAAGTTCTGACAGTTCTGCTGCACTTCTATAGCCACAATTCTCTTGTTTGTCTTGTGTTGGTGTTTGAACTTTTTGTTGTGTTGTTCTCCAGAAATGTGGTTTTGACCAGCTGTACACATGGCAGAGAGAGAAAAAAGCTAAGAAGGTGTACTGCCTTCATGATGGACCACCGTATGCCAACGGGGACCCTCATGTTGGGCACGCTCTCAATAAGGCAAGTTACCTCCTGTCAGTTCATTGTCACACAAGTAGTTGTTCCTGGATCCACATCCTTCAAAGACATCATACAATAATATCCCCAAACCTATATGAATGAAGATACACTCTCATGACCTTCATAATATCCCATCAACGTCTTTGTGTGATCTCTCCTGCAGATCCTCAAAGACATCCGGAACCGTTTTGAAGTGCTAAAAGGCAGGCTGGTGCACTATGTGCCCGGCTGGGACTGCCATGGGCTGCCCATTGAGCTCAAAGCACTGGGAGACCTGGGAACCAGTGGGCTGACTCCTCTACAGATCAGACAGAAAGGTCAGGAAGTCACATATAATGAATGTTCTGGTGAAAAAGTCATTTGTTTTAATATTAAAAGCTTATGTGCTATTTTGTGCTCTCCGTTTAGCCCGGGAGTTTGCAGAGAGGGCCATCTCTCGGCAGCGTGCTGCGTTCCAGCGCTGGGGCGTGATGGCCGACTGGGACAATTGTTATTATACTTTTGATGGGAAATATGAAGCGGCCCAGCTTAAAGTCTTCCTGGAGATGCACAACAAGGTGAGAGAAGCTCTTTCTGTACAACACAGCTTGACATGTTTGTCTGACATGTCTTCAAGGTTAAGAGTAGGATTTTTAAAATATTTTTTAAAGAAGCCTGGCTGCATTTACTTGATAAAAAAAACCAATATTGTGATATATTTTTACAATTTAACAATAATACAATCAAGCCCAGTAAGGAAGCAAAAATAACTGCTATAATCAGTTCTCACAGGCTCTATGAGTAGCGGCTTCATGGACAGCAGCACACATGTTCCGAAATGAGTTGCTTATTACGCTTCAACAGTGTAAAATCACTTGTTTTTAAACCGCAATGCTTAAAAACGGATACAAAATGATAAGCTTTCATGACCGGCCGCACAGCAACGTCACATGCAATACAGTATTTCAAAGCAAAAAAAAAAATTGTACAGTCATTTTTATTTAATGTTAAGGTTAACTTTTGATCAAATGTCAAATGATAAAAAGTTCATCCTTGCTGGCTGAAAGTATTAGTTCTTTATTATTTTGCTGACCCCAAACCTGTACTTACCCTCATGTCATTGAAATGATTCTCACTTTCCCCTTCTCTTTGTGTACAGGGGTTAATTTATCAGGACTATAAGCCTGTTTTCTGGTCACCATCATCCAGGTAGTAGAAGCTCAGTGTTTGCAGCATTACATAAAGACCTTGCTGCCTTGGTTTTGAGTTTTTATATGGTATATTTTTCTGCTGTATTTGCCTCTGTAAGGACTGCACTTGCAGAAGCTGAGCTGGAGTATTGTCCAGAACACGTGAGCCGTGCTCTGTACGTCACTTTCCCCCTGCTCACCCTGCCAGCCAAACTCGCTTCCATAGCAGGTGTGTGTATATGCTGTCTATACCTGTGCCATATGCTTTATACAGATTACCTACACAGATTTAAAGTTACGTTCCTATTTCTGATGTCAGTATCTTCGTCTGTGATTTAGAAAGTTGGGGTCGTGTGTCTGTTTTGATATGGACGACCCAGCCATGGACTATTCCAGCCAATCAGGCAGTGTGTTACATGCCCAAAGTACAGTAAGTCACACACACTTGTGAATCTGTGGGATGAACATGATATGATTTCATGGAAAAGTTCATGATCCCATGCTTTTCCACTTCTCAGGTACTCTGTAGTGAAGCGAGCTGATAATGAGCAGCTACTCCTAGTGGCAACCGAGCGCATGAACAACCTCGCCTCTATACTGGGGACAAATCTGGAGAGTTTGGCTACGTTCGCAGGTAGATCCACTGTTGTTGGCCAAAACGATGCCTTCTGAACTAAACTGGCCTAAGCATTTATCTGCCTCTCTTTCTCTCATCTCCAGGGTCAGATCTTGAAGGTGGAGTTTGTCAGCATCCCACAATTCCTTCAAAAGAAGTGCCTTTGTTGCCGGCTAATCATGTGACCTTGACTAAGGGAACTGGATTGGTCCACACTGCTCCTGCTCATGGCATGGAGGACTACAGTGTTGCAACACACTTTAATCTGCCAGTAGTACGTCACCCACACCTGTACAATATATGCTGGAATAGGAAGAATCTTGGGTTGTTGTTGATTTTAAACTTGCTGTCTCTCTCTCTCTTTCTAGGAGTGCATGGTGGATGAAGAAGGCAGGTTTACAGAACTTGCTGGGGCTGAACTGCAGAATAAATCCGTAATGACTGAAGGCAATGCCACAGGTGAGAGAGAAAGATGGAGGAAAGTGAGAATATTTATATAAATATTATATATCAAAATGAATGTAACTAATGGTGTGTGTGTGGACAGTAATCTCAATGTTGCAGGCAGCGGGAGCAGTTTTGAAGGAGGAGGACTGTGTCCACAGTTACCCGTATGACTGGAGGACCAAACAGCCAGTCATTACCAGAGCCAGTAAACAGTGGTTTATCAACACAGGCAGCCTCAAAGACAAAGCTAAGGTGAGGCAATATACTCTGCAGCTGGATGAAACCCATCAAAATATGTCTGGGTCATATTTTGCAGAATAATACAGAAAAAACCCTCATTCTCATTACTGTACTGTGAAAAAAAAAATCAAGAATGTATTCCTAATGGTGTTTTTTTTTATTGCCTTAATTGGTCATTATTCACCCCCAAATATTTATTGTTATATTTGTTTCAAGTAAATTATGCATGTTCCACAGTGAGACTTTTTTTATTTATTATTATTTTGCATAGCTAGTAAATGATCATTACCATGATGCTGAAAAAAAATCATTCTCATTATTACTGTAATGTGGAGTAAAGTAGGAGGACTGACATTTTTGCATGCAAGAAATTATATATAAATTGTCGTGGAAATAATGTGTCAATGCAAAAAATGTCATGATCCTCCTAAAATAGTATTAATTGACTTAAGTGTGTTAAAAGTAACTTTTTATTTGTGAGTGAGAGAAGTGAGCGTATTTCACATTCACACTTACTTGGACATGTTTTTGTCAGTGCACATTCTGCATTTATTCTATTCTTTTTTTTTTGTTACTTTTGTTAGAAGTATTAAACATTTAACCGATTTCCTAGTAAATTTCCAGTTATATGTTTTCTGCATAAAATAAACTGTGAGTGTGTTTGCATAGGACGCCCTCCAGAAGGTGCGTGTGATACCTGAATCGGCTAGGTCCAGTTTGTTGGCGATGTTGGACAGAAGAACATACTGGTGTATATCTCGGCAGAGGAGCTGGGGCGTCCCCATCCCAGTGTTCTACCACAAAGAGACCGGAGAGCCACTCTTAAACAAGTATATACTTACACTGTCATAGACATACTGAAGAAATGCATATAAACTGCAAGTTTAAGAATTCCCTCCTTCTTCTTCAGACATTCAGTTACACACATCGCTAACGTTTTCTCTGAGAAGGGAAGTGACAGCTGGTGGGCGGAGCCAGTGGAGACATTTCTGACTCCAGAGGTTCTTCGGAAGGTACTTTTCCCCTACATTTTCATTCAAATGTTCTGAGTCGGTAGGATTGTGTTTTTTTTTTTTTTGTGTGTGTTTCTTCTTTTTTTTTTAAAGAAGCCTCTTATGCTCACAAAGTCTGGATTTATTTGTAATGTTGTAAATATTGTAAAATATTACAATTTAAGATAACTACTTTCTATTTGAAAATGTCATTAAACTATTCCTGTGATGGCAAAGCTGAATTTTCAGCATCCATACTCCAGTTTTCAGTGTCACATGGCCCTTTAGAAATCATTATATGATGTTTTGCAACACAAGAAAAATGTCTTATTATCAATGATGAAAACTGATACATTTACGTTTTTTTTTTTTCATGGAAACTGCTAAAAAATTTTTTAGCTTTCTTCAATTTTCTTCATTTTAAAAAGTCTTTACTATTACTTTTGATCAATTTAATGTGTAATTTCTAATTATTATTACTATTTTTTTTTTTTTAAATCTCACTGACCCCAAACTTTTGTTTATGTTTATGCCACAAATACTCTTTAGTGCAAAATGAAATGTAAACTAGTGAATAAAATTTAGTATAAGTTCTAAATTGTTTGTGTGTTTTGTCAGAGTAAAGCAAGTGCACTATCTGATTATGTGCGGGGTGAAGATGTCCTGGATATCTGGTTTGACAGTGGTGTCTCATGGGCCGCTGTACTACAGGGTGAGTCATCAAAGTGGTCCCTATCAATACATGTATTTCTGGTTATTTAAGCAATCAATAAGTATATTGTTGATTGCTTGTCTGGGGTCCTTTGGTATGCTTTGTTGCATTGTAGTGTTATGTCACTTCTCTCTCTTTCAGAATCAGACCCGCGTGCAGACTCGTATGTGGAGGGGAAAGATCAAATCGGCGGTTGGTTTCAGTCGTCGCTCCTCACCAGTGTAGCTGTACGAAATAAAGCCCCTTACAAGTGAGTAATTAAAATGCATTTCTATCGTCACAAAAGAGTTTAGCATTGTATTGGATATGCGTTGTTAATGTATTTATTGCTGCTGCTGTTGCATGTGTATGTGACCAATACATATGTTAAAAAATATACCAATCACCTACCTTCTGTGTGTATTCAGAACTCTAGTGGTCCATGGATTTGCTGTGAGCGAGAGAGGAGAAAAAATGTCCAAGTCTATAGGCAACGTGGTCGACCCAGATGTTGTTATTAATGGAGGGAAGGTGAGATACGATCAACCAATGCTAGAATTAAATGATGTCATCCAGTCAGTGTTTTTAAACATCCATTTCTCTCTCTCAGGATTTGTCTGTCTGTCCTCCATATGGTGCTGATGTTTTGAGATGGTGGGTTGCAGAGTCGAACGTGTTTTCTGAGGTTCAGATCGGACCGAACACACTGAACGCTGCTAAAGACAGCATCAACAAGGTCTGGCACATATCAAAGCAGTCAGTGCTAATTTTGAATTCACTTTGAGATTCTTACATATATGCTACTGTTTTAAAGTTTAAATAAGGTCTGTAAGATTTATTTTTTTAAATGAATAATTTGATTCAGCAAGGATTCATCAAATTGATCAAAAGTTAGAGTAAAGACATTTATAATGTTACAAAAGTTTTCTTTCAAAACACTGTTCTTTTTAATCTTTCTGTTTATCAAAGAATCCAGGAAAAAAAATTGTCCGTCTACTCAAAAAATAGCACAACTATTCAACACTGATTAATAATAAGAAACTGTATGCAAATAGAAAAGTCATTTCACAATATTATATTTTTACTGTATTTTAATCCTTTGTAAATTTAAATTACATTTTTCCGAAACATCTTAACGACCACATATTTATGAACAGTAAGTATAGATCGAAGTGTTTATGAGATAATGACCTCTCATTAACCTGCCATTCTCTGTCACCAGCTGAGGAACACACTGAAGTTTCTCTTGGGGAATCTCCAAGGATTTGATCCTCGTTCCCAGGCTGTGGACACTAAACAAATGCACTACGTAGATCAGTACATGCTACACCTGCTCAGAGAGTTCAGCATGAAGGCGAGTCTAAATGTTAACAGGTTACAATGTTTGTACGGGCTGGGCTTAAACCAGCTGTCCATTCTTGTTGTGTGTGCTGTAGGTAACTGATGCCTACAACGAGTTTGACAGCGGCCGCGTCATCCGCCTGCTGCAATCCTTTGTCACTAGAGAATTATCCAACTTCTATTTCAGCATCATTAAAGATCGGTAACCACTCATTCAATTATGTAACTTTCTGTTCGAAAATTAAGCTATTTTTTTATGCTCCGTAGCAAAACGTCTCACTCACTGCCTCTCTCTCAGGCTTTATTGTGACCCTGAGGACTCCCTTGGTCGGAGGTCGTGTCAAACAGTTCTAGAAGAGATTCTGGATGGAGTGAGTCGCTCTATCGCTCCTGTCCTCCCTCACCTCGCTGAGGAGGTGTACCTGCACTCTCCTGGACATGATGGTACTCACCCAATTTTTGTGCAACTGATGCTTTACAGCTACAGACTAGCTACCTCACTGTAATGCTTCTCACCTCTCTCTTTGTCTGTAGAGGGGGACACTTTGTTTCGTAGTGGCTGGATTAAGACCGATTCTGTGTGGCGGAAACCAGGACTGGAGGAAGCAGTAGAGGGCGCATGTGCTATCAGAGATTCCTTCCTGTCGTCTATTCCGGGACGTAACGCTGCTGAGTATGACCTCATCATTGCCATTGAACCCGGCCTGTTCTTTGAAATCATGGAGGTACATCATGGATTCAGAAATTCATTTAAATTTTTGCTTGCGATTTGTCCGTTTAGAGCAGAAGTGTCAAACTCGGCTCCTGAAGGGCCACTGTACTTCAGAGTTGGAGTTGGAGTTGAGCTCCAACCCACTTGAACGAGCTAATCAATGTCTTCAGGATTACTAGAAACTTCTTGGCAGCTGTTTTAGAGATGGTTGGCACTGAATACTGGAGGACAGTGGCCCTCCAGGAATTGAGTTTGATACCCCTGGTTTAGACCAAATCATAACAAATGGCAGACAGGCTGAATGAACATGCAAATACATTTTTTGACAGTATGTGGCTCTTTTATAGATACCAGGGTAACCCCGTACAAAGTCAGCAGATTGCGTGTGGCCCTGCTTATAAGTTATCATATCACGCAAAACTTTATACTTTGTTATACTTTTATTTATTTATAAAAAATTATACTTTGTTCTCAAATTGTTAATGTTAACAATGTCAGCATTGCGTGACTACATGTTTTCGCATGGGTCTGGTTGCAATCTCTTTTTTTTTCTGTAGCCACTCCGAAGTCTGAACGAAGTCTTTTGCATTTTACAGCGGGTGAATCTCTAGTTGTCACTGATGATTGTGGTTTGAACCTTTCTGGATCCCTCCATCAAATTGTTAAGTTTAATTATATCAAGTGCTGTGAGAAAAGGCTATAAATCTCCACCTCCAACATCCTCACGCAATATAGCGTATACTAGCCGAGACTCTTTTTTTATGTGTACTAATGTGACGTAATGACGCAAAGACATGCTCGAATTTCCCGTGGTAATCCACAAGGACCAATGGAATTAAAAATATTATTATAAACTTACCGCTTTGAATCGAGCTAAGGCAAGCAGATAGTTTTGAAGACTGGCTGATTATGTATTTTGTCAAATATGTGTTTTGGATAATTTTTTAACACACAAAAAAAGCTGCTGACTGTAGCTTTAATAACAAACATTTGTATTGGTATGAATAGAGATAATAGATACTTTAAATAGATAATAATTGTGCTTCATTTGCTTGCGCCTACATTTTATAAGTTGTTTTTTTCCCCCACCCTTTTCTGCCAGTCTCTTCAAGAGGAGCCCACTTCCACCTGCTCTCAGCTGACAGAGCTCATGATGGCCTCACGCACGACGCTGACAAACTCCCTCCCGCGGGATTTGTCATCGGATTCTGTCACAAGCAATGGAAAGTTCCTCATCAATCTGGAAGGTGAGATGCTTTAAATTACCCAGTGTTTCTATCACAAAAACTAAAGGTAAAGGTAATGGTAAAGGATTTTTATTGTCATTCCAAACCATGGTACATGAGCTGGAACGAAATTAGATACTGAGGTCCGGTTAAAACCACTCACAAATAAATAACTAAACTACTCATCAATAAATACAATAGATGCAAATAGCAAAGCATACAACCCATATATATACACTAAAAAAAGTTCACTAACACCAATGAATGAAATGAAATGAAATGAATGAATGACTTAAATCTTTAGCACTTCTAGTTCCAACCTGCAGCATACACTCACCTAAAGGATTATTTACATTTAGTCATTTAGCAGACGCTTTTATCCAAAGCGACTTACAACTGAGGACTAAACCAAGAGGTCACAGAAGAATGGGCCGACTGATTCAAGTTGATAGAAGAGCAACTTTGACTGAAATAACCACTCGTTACAACCAAGGTATGCATCAAAGCATTTACGCCACAACACGCACAACCTTGAGGCAGATGGGCTACAACAGCAGAACACCCAACCGGGTACCACTCATCTCCACTACAAATAGGAAAAAAGAGGCTACAATTTGCAAGAGCTCACCAAAATTGGACAGTTGAAGACTGGAAAAATGTTGCCTTGTCTGATGAGTCTCGATTAAATGCCAAGGCCTACCTGAGCATTGTTTCTGACCATGTCCATCCCTTTATGGCCACCTTTTATCCATCCTCTGATGGCTACTTCCAGCAGGATAATACACCATGCCACAAAGCTTGAATCATTTCAAATTGGTTTCTTGAACATGACAAGGAGTTCACTGCACAAAAATGGCCCCACAGTCACCAGATCTCAACCCAATAGAATTGAGGCAGTTCTGAAGGCGAAAGGGAAATTAGTTTAAACTGAACTGATCACCTGGAATGCAAATAGATAGCATTCAGAACATGACACATTCTCGTCTGCACGTTTTCTGCACATTTTAGTTTCCTTGCTGGTTGGTTTAAAATACTCTTACAGCCTTTCTTGAGTGTGCAGGACATTACATCATTTCTTTATTGCAACATAATCATATACTTCCAAAGCAAAGGCAGGAACTAAGTTAAACTGATTGAAGAATTAACAAAAGTATACATCTTCTTAAAACGCCTTCTTTGCCACTCTTTTAAGTAAACATTTCATTCTCCAACACAATTTCTGAATAAACTTCAAAATACTTTTTATTTTTTATTATATTTATATCTTGCCTTATATTGGGGCTTTGAATGTTGTGTTGGACAATGCTATCACAAAGGTTAAGAACCACAGGTTTAGATACAATTGGCAACATTTGGTTTTCATTTAGAAGCAGTTAAACTAAACTTAAACTACTTCAGAAACAGAAAATTAATACAATTCCTAGAAATATTACGGAACTCTAAAGTAATTGGGTATTGATCTGCTTATCTGTGTGTTCTGAAGGGGGAATGATTCGTGAAGAGAGTTCATACAGCGTAGCCGCGATGCCCACCTCTCTCTCACGCTGTCCGAGATGTCGGCGATACACAGCAGATGAGGCAGACTGCCTCTGCCCACGATGCCAAACCGTGCTGGAAAATACCAAGTAATCACCCTGACTGTTGCCATGACTACTGCCCACCCACTTGCCCTCCTCCTCCTTTGTTGAAAAAGGCTACAAGGGCTACCATGGACCAGTATGAAGCTGCTATTGTAACAGACAGAAAGTTGTCTGAAGTTGTGGGAGGGGGGTAGCATGATACTCAGGGGTCGGACAGGAGACAAACTGTTATAAAAGAATAAAGCAAAAATTTAGAAGGAAACCAAACAGGAAATTCTCAACTGAGAAAACGTATACAAAATCCCATTTCAGATCATGCTTACAATATAAGCTCTGACCTGGGATCTGTGTTAAGTTGACAAATTTAACAGTGCAGTTCTCTGCTACAGGTTTAAGCCAACTTATTGTCAGTACGTTGAAAAGAGCGTTTGTATATGTCAATTTGAGCTTGTGTGAGGTGGAAGGAAGGTTTGGTTGAACACGTTTAACTGTACTTTCTGTATATTCAAGTCATTAGGGGGTATATTTTATTGTGACATTTTGCATTGAAGATGTACTTAACATGCAGAAGCAATTTGTGAAACCATTCTTTGTGACGTCAATTGAATGTGGCAGTTTTATCAAAGAGTGGCTTTACAAAATGTAGACATTCATTCTGCTATTTTCATAAATGAGGCTCTGTGCGAGGAGAGTTTTTCAATTTTAGTTTCTCTGTTTACCTGTAAATTATGCTTCATGACATGAGTTTTATTGCTATGCCAATAAACAATGCATACAGAAAAAAGATAATGTCTCTTAATGTGAATCTTCATGTGTTCACTCACTGTCATGAAATTTAAATCTTATGTTTACATGGACTGTAATGTTTAATTGGCCCTAAAATATCTATTTTATTGAATTGTGTGAGAACTAATACTTTTTTAAAACCAGCACGTTTGAACCTCAATGTTCCTCATATTTGATGAACACATTAAGGACATGTTGCTGATAATTTAATGCTCCAGTTTCATTTTCAAGACAATAAGCTGCACAACAGTTCTCGGAAATTATCTTTAATTTTGGTAACATGTAATATGAGCAGCCAGGCACAGCTGGTACAGGTCTGCATAAAAGGTCAGCACTACAGAAGAGGTCTTTCTTTTCTCTCACCTTGCAACCACACCTAAAGTTGAACATTTAAAATAAACATACATTAACAGATGACATTTTAGTACTTGTTGACTAATAAACAGCACCAATTAGACATTACAGACACATTTAATTGGCAGAATAAATGAACGAGAACATCTAAAATTTGAAATTTTAGATGTGAGGGGTATATTTTAGAAAAATATACCCCTCATGGTGTTTATACACTGTAATGTTTTGATTATACTGATTAAAGCACAATATTATTTTAAGGCTTCCTTGTAAAGAACGCCCTTCTTTAATTACAGGACTACTGTATATTTACATTTTACTGTACATTTTAGTGACAGACAGGAAAAAAGATTAAAGCCTGATAAATTAAGCAGATTAGTAATGATGATGATGATGCATTTATTTAGGCTGCTGACTGGATGGTTATCCAGGTCTTTAGGCTCCTGTGAAGGTTTTTGAGTCTGGAATATTTAAAAACATGAATCTCATTCTTTCTCCTCCAATGCATTTCTCTATATCAGGGCTCTTCGTGTAAAGAGTCCACAGCATCCAGCAGGTGGAGGGCAAGGCTATACTGGGCGTGGTTTTCGGGGAGCATCTCGACGACTTTGTTGATCAGTTGACTGCTCTGAGACAGAAAATGGAGGCTCTAGACACTTCCAGAGCTGAGATATTGAGATATTTATAATGGCATAAATGCTACGTGGGATCTCAATATATGAGCTCAGGAAGGGTTTAGAGCCTCCATTTTTGCATTCAGGTCTAAGTCCCATGGCCCTCTATCAGAATCAAGAGTTTCAAGAACATTGGAGTAACTTATTTTTTCGCACACCAAAAAAACCCCTAAAAAAAACGAAAGGGTTTTTCTCAAAACTCTGGATTATGATAGAGGGCTGTGAGACTTCGACCTGAGTGCAAAAATGGAGGATCTAGACCCTTCCAGAGCTGAGATATCGAAATTCATAATTTCGACCTGAAAAAAAAAAAAAAAACGACAGTGTTACCCCTTTCGTTTTTTTCCGTTTTCGGGCGAAAAATTAAGTTTCTCCAATCTTCTCAAAACTCTGGATTATGATAGAGGGCCACGAGACTTTGACCTGAGTGCAAAAATGGAGGCTCTAGACCCTTCCAGAGCTGAGATATCGAAATTCAAAATTTCGACCCGAAAAAAAAACGACAGTGTTACCCCTTTCGTTTTTTTTCGTTTTTGGGCGAAAAATTAAGTTTCTCCAATCTTCTCAAAACTCTGGATTATGATAGAGGGCTGTGAGACTTTGACCTGAGTGCAAAAATGGAGGCTCTAGACCCTTCCAGAGCTGAGATATCGAAATTCAAAATTTCGACCCGAAAAAAAAACGACAGTGTTACCCCTTTCGTTTTTTTTCCGTTTTCGGGCGAAAAATTAAGTTTCTCCAATCTTCTCAAAACTCTGGATTATGATAGAGGGCTGTGAGACTTTGACCTGAGTGCAAAAATGGAGGCTCTAGACCCTTCCAGAGCTGAGATATCGAAATTCAAAATTTCGACCCGAAAAAAAAAACGACAGTGTTACCCCTTTCGTTTTTTTTTCATTTTCGGGCGAAAAATTAAGTTTCTCCAATCTTCTCAAAACTCTGGATTATGATAGAGGGCTGAGACTTTGACCTGAGTGCAAAAATGGAGGCTCTAGACCCTTCCAGAGCTGAGATATCGAAATTCAAAATTTCGACCCGAAAAAAAAAACGACAGTGTTACCCCTTTCGTTTTTTTTCATTTTTGGGCGAAAAATTAAGTTTCTCCAATCTTCTCAAAACTCTGGATTATGATAGAGGGCTGTGAGACTTTGACCTGAGTGCAAAAATGGAGGCTCTAGACCCTTCCAGAGCTGAGATATCGAAATTCAAAATTTCGACCCGAAAAAAAAAACGACAGTGTTACCCCTTTCGTTTTTTTTCATTTTCGGGCGAAAAATTAAGTTTCTCCAATCTTCTCAAAACTCTGGATTATGATAGAGGGCTGTGAGACTTTGACCTGAGTGCAAAAATGGAGGCTCTAGACCCTTCCAGAGCTGAGATATCGAAATTCAAAATTTCGACCCGAAAAAAAAACGACAGTGTTACCCCTTTCGTTTTTTTTCATTTTTGGGCGAAAAATTAAGTTTCTCCAATCTTCTCAAAACTCTGGATTATGATAGAGGGCTGTGAGACTTTGACCTGAGTGCAAAAATGGAGGCTCTAGACCCTTCCAGAGCTGAGATATCAAAATTCAAAATTTCGACCCGAAAAAAAAAACGACAGTGTTACCCCTTTCGTTTTTTTCCGTTTTCGGGCGAAAAATTAAGTTTCTCCAATCTTCTCAAAACTCTGGATTATGATAGAGGGCTGTGAGACTTTGACCTGAGTGCAAAAATGGAGGCTCTAGACCCTTCCAGAGCTGAGATATCGAAATTCAAAATTTCGACCCGAAAAAAAAACGACAGTGTTACCCCTTTCGTTTTTTTTCATTTTCGGGCGAAAAATTAAGTTTCTCCAATCTTCTCAAAACTCTGGATTATGATAGAGGGCTGTGAGACTTTGACCTGAGTGCAAAAATGGAGGCTCTAGACCCTTCCAGAGCTGAGATATCGAAATTCAAAATTTCGACCCGAAAAAAAAAACGACAGTGTTACCCCTTTCGTTTTTTTTCATTTTTGGGCGAAAAATTAAGTTTCTCCAATCTTCTCAAAACTCTGGATTATGATAGAGGGCTGTGAGACTTTGACCTGAGTGCAAAAATGGAGGCTCTAGACCCTTCCAGAGCTGAGATATCAAAATTCAAAATTTCGACCCGAAAAAAAAACGACAGTGTTACCCCTTTCGTTTTTTTTCATTTTCGGGCGAAAAATTAAGTTTCTCCAATCTTCTCAAAACTCTGGATTATGATAGAGGGCTGTGAGACTTTGACCTGAGTGCAAAAATGGAGGCTCTAGACCCTTCCAGAGCTGAGATATCGAAATTCAAAATTTCGACCCGAAAAAAAAACGACAGTGTTACCCCTTTCGTTTTTTTTCGTTTTTGGGCGAAAAATTAAGTTTCTCCAATCTTCTCAAAACTCTGGATTATGATAGAGGGCTGTGAGACTTTGACCTGAGTGCAAAAATGGAGGCTCTAGACCCTTCCAGAGCTGAGATATCAAAATTCAAAATTTCGACCCGAAAAAAAAACGACAGTGTTACCCCTTTCGTTTTTTTTCATTTTTGGGCGAAAAATTAAGTTTCTCCAATCTTCTCAAAACTCTGGATTATGATAGAGGGCTGTGAGACTTTGACCTGAGTGCAAAAATGGAGGCTCTAGACCCTTCCAGAGCTGAGATATCGAAATTCAAAATTTCGACCCGAAAAAAAAACGACAGTGTTACCCCTTTCGTTTTTTTTCGTTTTTGGGCGAAAAATTAAGTTTCTCCAATCTTCTCAAAACTCTGGATTATGATAGAGGGCTGTGAGACTTTGACCTGAGTGCAAAAATGGAGGCTCTAGACCCTTCCAGAGCTGAGATATCGAAATTCAAAATTTCGACCCGAAAAAAAAACGACAGTGTTACCCCTTTCGTTTTTTTTCGTTTTTGGGCGAAAAATTAAGTTTCTCCAATCTTCTCAAAACTCTGGATTATGATAGAGGGCTGTGAGACTTTGACCTGAGTGCAAAAATGGAGGCTCTAGACCCTTCCAGAGCTGAGATATCAAAATCAAAATTTCGACCCGAAAAAAAAACGACAGTGTTACCCCTTTCGTTTTTTTTCATTTTCGGGCGAAAAATTAAGTTTCTCCAATCTTCTCAAAACTCTGGATTATGATAGAGGGCTGTGAGACTTTGACCTGAGTGCAAAAATGGAGGCTCTAGACCCTTCCAGAGCTGAGATATCAAAATTCAAAATTTCGACCCGAAAAAAAAACGACAGTGTTACCCCTTTCGTTTTTTTTTCGTTTTGGGCGAAAAATTAAGTTTCTCCAATCTTCTCAAAACTCTGGATTATGATAGAGGGCTGTGAGACTTTGACCTGAGTGCAAAAATGGAGGCTCTAGACCCTTCCAGAGCTGAGATATCGAAATTCAAAATTTCGACCCGAAAAAAAAACGACAGTGTTACCCCTTTCGTTTTTGGGCGAAAAATTAAGTTTCTCCAATCTTCTCAAAACTCTGGATTATGATAGAGGGCTGTGAGACTTTGACCTGAGTGCAAAAATGGAGGCTCTAGACCCTTCCAGAGCTGAGATATCGAAATTCAAAATTTCGACCCGAAAAAAAAAACGACAGTGTTACCCCTTTCGTTTTTTTTCGTTTTTGGGCGAAAAATTAAGTTTCTCCAATCTTCTCAAAACTCTGGATTATGATAGAGGGCCACGAGACTTTGACCTGAGTGCAAAAATGGAGGCTCTAGACCCTTCCAGAGCTGAGATATCAAAATTCAAAATTTCGACCCGAAAAAAAAACGACAGTGTTACCCCTTTCGTTTTTTTTTCATTTTCGGGCGAAAAATTAAGTTTCTCCAATCTTCTCAAAACTCTGGATTCTGATAGAGGGCCACGAGACTTTGACCTGAGTGCAAAAATGGAGGCTCTAGACCCTTCCAGAGCTGAGATATCAAAATTCAAAATTCGACCCGAAAAAAAAACGACAGTGTTACCCCTTTCGTTTTTTTTCGTTTTTGGGCGAAAAATTAAGTTTCTCCAATCTTCTCAAAACTCTGGATTCTGATAGAGGCCACTGGAGACTTTGACCTGAGTGCAAAAATGGAGGCTCTAGACCCTTCCAGAGCTGAGATATCGAAATTCAAAATTTCGACCCGAAAAAAAAACGACAGTGTTACCCCTTTCGTTTTTTTTCGTTTTGGGCGAAAAAATAAGTTTCTCCAATCTTCTCAAAACTCTGGATTATGATAGAGGCCACGAGACTTTGACCTGAGTGCAAAAATGGAGGCTCTAGACCCTTCCAGAGCTGAGATATCGAAATTCAAAATTTCGACCCGAAAAAAAAAAACGACAGTGTTACCCCTTTCGTTTTTTTTCGTTTTTGGGCGAAAAATTAAAGTTTCTCCAATCTTCTCAAAACTCTGGATTATGATAGAGGGCTGTGAGACTTTACCTGAGTGCAAAAATGGAGGCTCTAGACCCTTCCAGAGCTGAGATATCGAAATTCAAAATTTCGACCCGAAAAAAAAAAACGACAGTGTTACCCTTTCGTTTTTTTTTCGTTTTTGGGCGAAAAATTAAGTTTCTCCAATCTTCTCAAAACTCTGGATTCTGATAGAGGGCCACGAGACTTTGACCTGAGTGCAAAAATGGAGGCTCTAGACCCTTCCAGAGCTGAGATATCGAAATTCAAAATTTCGACCCGAAAAAAAAAACGACAGTGTTACCCCTTTCGTTTTTTTTTCGTTTTTGGGCGAAAAATTAAGTTTCTCCAATCTTCTCAAAACTCTGGATTATGATAGAGGCGTGATGAGACTTTGACCTGAGTGCAAAAATGGAGGCTCTAGACCCTTCCAGAGCTGAGATATCGAAATTCAAAATTTCGACCCGAAAAAAAACGACAGTGTTACCCCTTTCGTTTTTTTTTCATTTTCGGGCGAAAAATTAAGTTTCTCCAATCTTCTCAAAACTCTGGATTATGATAGAGGGCTGTTGAGACTTTACCTGGAGGAGCTCTAGACCCTTCCAGAGCTGAGATATCAAAATTCAAAAATTTCGACCCGAAAAAAAAACGACAGTGTTACCCCTTTCGTTTTTTTTCATTTTCGGGCGAAAAATTAAGTTTCTCCAATCTTCTCAAAACTCTGGATTCTGATAGAGGGCATGAGACTTTGACCTGAGTGCAAAAATGGAGGCTCTAGACCCTTCCAGAGCTGAGATATCGAAATTCAAAATTTCGACCGAAAAAAAAACGACAGTGTTACCCCTTTCGTTTTTTTTTTTTTTGCGAAAAATTAAGTTTCTCCAATCTTCTCAAAACTCTGGATTATGATAGAGGGCTGTGAGACTTTGACCTGAGTGCAAAAAATGGAGCTCTAGACCCTTCCAGAGCTGAGATATCGAAATTCAAAATTTCGACCCGAAAAAAAAACGACAGTGTTACCCCTTTCGTTTTTTTTCGTTTTTGGCGAAAAATTAAGTTTCTCCAATCTTCTCAAAACTCTGGATTATGATAGAGGCTGTGAGACTTTGACCTGAGTGCAAAAATGGAGGCTCTAGACCCTTCCAGAGCTGAGATATCGAATTCAAAATTTCGACCCGAAAAAAACGACAGTTTACCCCTTTCGTTTTTTTCATTTTCGGGCGAAAAATTAAGTTTCTCCAATCTTCTCAAACTCTGGATTATGATAGAGGGCTGTGAGACTTTGACCTGAGAT